>CAKXYN010000064.1:3712500-4331250 GCA_935064755.1 Tragelaphus eurycerus
GCTACAGGCACTTCAACAAATTCCTATTTAGTGTCAGTGTCTATTCAATTTTGCATATACCCAGTTTGATGGAAAGTAACTACCTCATAGCACTAAATAAATATTTATATCATAATCCATTATTGATATCTTCCAAATATTTTACTATAGCTTGCTAATGGCACCAACATGATATTTCTGGGTGGAACTGAACCATGGTTTAATTTTATTTCCATAAGAGATGCTTTACACACACAAAAACAAAAATGTCAATGCTAGTGCTTAATCAACATAAAACAAAAGCAAAGTATCTAAATCTAGACTTGAAAATTAATCCAAAAATATGTACAAGGATATTTTAACATGGAAATTCCATTTCCCCATTAGGTGAAAATTTCTCTTTACTCTTTGGTTTTGTGACCTCTTATTCTCAGATGATTTCACAATATCACTATAATGCAGAAAATATTTCTAAACACCCACTTTACACATGAAGAAACTGAGTGGTTTACAGCGGTTAAATGACCTGTGCAAAGCCACACACATTCAAACCAGGGATTCTGCTTCTAGGGCACTTAATGTCCATAACTAAGCCTTTGCCACAAGCATATCCTCTTTTTACTGATATCCGTTGCCTTAAATGTATGCCAAATGCTTTACCTATATCACATATATAAATAATAAAAATTTATCCTTGTCTCCCACCTAAAATGAGGTCACCCCAACATGTACCTTATGTTTGAGTCTGTTTTGATCTTTACTGCAATCAATTTCTGTTTTAGATCATCAGTTCACTGAACTAGAGTTATGAGCTTTGAAAAGCAGGGTAAGTAGTTTTCAGTGTCAAGTGAATAAGTAGTGTATAGAGATGGGATCAGGTCAGGAAGCAGCATGCCACAGGATGTGGCAGCAGCAACATCAGCAACATAGGAACCAGACCTACAGGTGTTTCAGTCCTAAACCTGCCAGTTACTTGTGTGTGATACTCAAAAAATTAGCCTAAGTACTTAGTGTAATAAAAGTGCTTTCCACAACCACAGTACAGAAGAACTTTTCAGTAATTTAAATGATGATCAATCCCTGTACCAAAAAATAAATCAACTTATCATATATAGCATTTGTAACAAATAGAAAAAGAGGTTATCGATTCAATAAACAGAGATTTTTGTAGTACTATTATTAAAGGTAGGTATACTCCAGGGGTGGCGGCCAGGAGCCGTGGCTGTGCGGGCGCAGGAGGGCCGAGAGGAGCTACTCCATGTTCAAGGTCGGGAGAGGCGGCAGTAAGGAGATACCCCTCGTCCAAGGAGAAGAGCAGGGGCTGCGCTTTGCTGGAGCAGCCGTGAAGAGATACCCCAGACCAAGGTAAGAGAAACCCAAGTAAGATGGTAGGTGTTGCGAGAGGCATCAGAGGGCAGACACACAAACCATAATCACAGAAAACTAGTCAATCTAATCACACTGACCACAGCCACGTCTAACTCAATGAAACTAAGCCATGCCCATGGGGCCACCCAAGATGAGCAGGTCATGGTGGAGAGATCTGACACAATGTGGTCCACTGGAGAAAGGAATGGCAAACCACTTCAGTATTCTTGCCCTGAGAACCCCATGAACAGTATGAAAAGGCAAAATGATAGGATAATGAAAGAGGAACTCCCCAGGTCAGTAAGTGCCCAATATGCTACTGGAGATCAGTGGAGAAATAACTACAGAAAGAATGAAGGGGTGGAGCCAAAGCAAAAACAATACCCAGTTGTGGATGTGACTGATGATAGAAGCAAGGTCCAATACTATAAAAAGCAATATTGCATAGGAACCTGGAATGTTAGGTCCATGAATTAAGGCAAATTAGAAGTGGCCAAACAGAAGACAAAAGTGAACATTAACATTCAGTGAACTAAGATGGACGGGAATGGGTGAATTTAACCCAGATGACCATTATATCTACTACTGTGGGCAGAAATCTCTTAGAAGAAATGGAGTGGCCATCATGGTCAAAAGAGTCTGAAATGCAGTAATTGGATGCAATCTCAAAAACGGCAGAACGATCTCTGTTCGATTCCAAGGCAAACCATTCAATATCACAGTAATCCAAGTCTATGCCCCAACCAGTAACGCTGAAGAAGCTGAAGTTGAACGGTTCTATGAAGACCTACAAGACCTTTTAGAACTAACACCCAAAAAAGATGTCCTTTTCATTATAGGGGACTGGAATGCAAAAGTAGGAAGTCAAGAAACACCTGGAGTAACAGGCAAATTTGGCCTTGGAATACGGAATAGAGCAGGGCAAAGGCTAATAGAGCTTTGCCAAGAGAACGCACTGGTTCTAGTGCAAACACTAGCAAACACCCTCTTCCAACAACACAAGACAAGACTCTACACATGGACATCACCAGATGGTCAACATCGGAATCAGATTGATTATATTCTTCGCAGCCAAAGATGGAGAAGATCTATACAGTCAGCAAAAACAAGACTGGAAGCTGACTGTGGCTCAGATCGTGAACTCCTGATTGCCAAATTCAGATTGAAATTGAAGAAAGTAGGGAAAACCACTAGACCACTCAGGTATGACCTAAATCAAATCCCTTATGATTATACAGTGAAAGTGAGAAAGAGATTTAAGGGACTAGATCTGATAGAGTGCCTGATGAACTATGAATGGAGGTTGGTGACATTGTACAGGAGACAGGGATCAAGACCATCCCCATGGAAAAGAAATGCAAAAAAGCAAAATGGCTGTCTGGGGAGGCTTTACAAATAGCTGTGAAAAGAAGAGAAGCGAAAAGCAAAGGAGAAAAGGAAAGGTATAAGCATCTGAATGCAGAGTTCCAAAGAATAGCAAGAAGAGATAAGAAAGCCTTCTTCAGTGATCAATGCAAAGAAATAGAGGAAAACAACAGAATGGGAAAGACTAGAGATCTCTTCAAGAAAATTAGAGATACCAAGGGAACATTTCATGCAAAGATGGCTCGATAAAGGACAGAAATGGTATGGACCTAACAGAAGCAGAAGATATTAAGAAGAGGTGGCAAGAATACACAGAAGAACTGTACAATTTTCACAATGGTGTGATCACTCACCTAGGGCCAGACATCCTGGAATGTGAAGTCAAGTGGGCCTTAGAAAGCATCACTATGAACAAAGCGAGTGAAGTGATGGAATTCCAAAGAAGCTATTTCAAATCCAGAAAGATGAGGCTGTGAAAGTGCTGCACTCAATATGCCAGCAAATTTGGAAAACTCAGCAGTGGCCACAGGACTGGAAAAGGTCAGTTTTCATTCCAATCCCAAAGAAAGACAATGCCAAAGAATGCTCAAACTACCGCACAATACATTCATCTCACACACTAGTAAAGTAATGCTCAAAATTCTCCAAGCCAGGCTTCAGCAATATGTGAACTGTGAACTTCCAGATGTTCAAGCTGGTTTTAGAAAAGCCAGAGGAACCAGAGATCCAATTGCCAACATCCGCTGGATCATCAAAAAAGCAAGAGAGTTCCAGAAACACATCTATTTCCACTTTATTGACTATGCCAAAGCCTTTGACTGTGTAGATCACAATAAACTGTGGACAATTCTGAAAGAGATGGGAATACCAGACCACCTCACCTCCCTCTTGAGAAACCTATATGCAGGTCAAGAAGCAGCAGTTAGAACTGGTCATGGAACAACAGACTGGTTCCAAATAGGAAAAGGAGTACATTAAGGCTGTATATTGTCACCCTGCTTATTTAACTTATGTGCAGAGTACATCATGAGAAATGCCGTTTTGGAAGAAGCACAAGCTGGAAACAAGATTGCAGGGAGAAATATCAATAACCTCAGATATGCAGATGACATTACCCTTATGGCAGAAAGTGAAGAGGAACTAAAGAGCCTCTTGATGAAAGTGAAAGAGGAGAGTGAAAGAGTTGGCTTAAAGCTCAACATTCAGAAAACGAAGATCATGGCATCTGGTCCCATCACTTCATATAGAATAGATGCAGAAACAGTGGATACAGTGTCAGACTATTTTTCTGGGCTCCAAAATCACAGCAGATGGTGATTGCTGCCATGAAATTAAAAGACGCTTACTCCTTAGAAGGAAAGTTATGTCCAACATAGATAGCGTATTCAAAAGCAGAGACATTACTTTGCCAACAAAAGTCCATCTAGTCAAGGCTATGGTTTTTCCAGTGGTCGTGTATGGATATGAGAGTTGGACTGTGAAGAAGGCTGAGCGCTGAAGAATTGATGCTTTTGACTGTGGTATTGGAGAAGACTCTTGAGAGTCCCTTGGACTGCAAGGAGATCCAACCAATGCATTCTAAAGGAGATCAGCCCTGGGATTTCTTTGGAAGGAATGATGCTGAAGCTTAAACTCAGTACTTTGCCCACCTCATGCAAAGTGTTGACTCATTGGAAAAGACTCTGATTCTTGGAGGGATTGGGGGCAGGAGGAGAATGGGACGACAAAGGATGAGATGGCTGGATGGCATCAGCAACTCGATGGACATGAGTTTGGGTGAACTCCGGGAGCTGGTGATAGACAGGGAGGCCTGGTGTGCTACAATTCATGGTGCTACAGAGTCAGACACGACTGAGCGACTGAACCGACCTGAACTACCTTAGTATTTTAGTCACCTGATGCAAACAGCCGACTCTTTGGAACAATCCCTGATGCTAAGAAAGATTGAAAGCAGAAGGAGAGTGGGTGTCAGAGTATGAAATGACTGGATGGTATCACCAATGCAATGGACATGATCTTAGGCAAACTCTGGGAAATGGTGAGGGACACAGAGGCCAGGCATGCTGCAGTCCATGGGTTGCAAAAGAATCAGACATGATTGAGCGACCAACAATACCAGCAACAGCAGCAATACCACCTCATCAAATGGGTAATTTAAAAGATGATCAGTGATGGTAAGAGGTCCTCTTCACACATGTATTGTCAATTACATAAAACATATTTACCCTATTTCATGCACTCAAGAAGCTCTGCAAATTAGTTTAGATCATCCTCATCATTTCTGTACTGAAAATCATTTACAAACTGAGTTTAGAAGACACAGATAACAGAAGACACACCCAGTAAAATGTAGATAGATCCAGGAACTCATATTCTTTCTTTCCATTAAATCAACATTTTTCTCACCTTCCTAATTCTTGAGAGTGCCATATGTGAAATCTGTCATCAATTGTAAAACAACAAGCAAACAAACATTCTTCTGATGACAGAAAAATCATCAGCCAATCTTTTTTAAAACTTCAATCCCATAATGCTAATTGGTTCAACTCAAACAGAATTTCAAAAGGAAGGGGAATAAATAAATAGGAGGGACTCCACCAATATATCTTTTGCCAGCATATGACAAGAACAGTTTAATGTAATAAGTAAACGTATTAATCTGTTCCTATGTCAATCTCAGTAGCATATTTCAGTTATTCTTTTCAAGACTACTAAAGTGAGGTAGCAGACGTCTGTGTGAAAGAACAGGATTCTTGATTCATAACAGCATAATTAAGATGCAAGAGTATTGAAAAGAAATGAGAACTATTCGCTTTAGCTAGTGACAAGATGCAATGCGGAAATACGATGCAGAACCAGTAAACCTGTTCTACCCCATTCATCCTCTCTTAGTTGGTTTCTATTCAGTCAGACTTCCTCGCACCATTTAAAGCTTTAATGGAGTGTACAGTTATATGTGACTTCTCTACAGAGTTTCAATCTGCAGCAATCATCTGCTAACAGCTCTAAATCTTCACCAGCCTAGTTTTTGTTTTCCATGTAATATATAGCCAGTATCACTGCATTAAAAAGGCCATAAAACCAATCCCATTCTTTGTTCCTGTTAGAAAAATATGGCATTTCAGACATTTTCCTCTCTCCTTTGTCTGTCTTATATGCACGACATTTTAGAAATCTAACTACTTGCATTTACGGATAAGGAAATCAAGCCCCAGAGAATTGATGTATCATTTCACGTGCAAACCAAGTGCAACTGGTGCATGCAGAGTCAGAATTTAGACTCAGGTACCCTGATTTCAACAGCAACTTGCTTTCTGCTACCAGGTTTCCTCAGGTTAAAGGAATGAGGACTTAGAGACTTTAACAATTTATACTACTGAATGCCATATTCATACTTGGAGAGGTTTGGTCTTGGGCATAAGGTGTCCTGCTTAAGTATTCCTGTTTAGATAAGCTCTATCCTTTTTAATTCTGTCTTAATGTACCAGAGATGAATAAAGACCAGAAGAGAGGTTACAACCAAAAGGGAAAGAGAAACAGGAATAAATACAATATATATATATATATATATATATATATATATGTTTATATCTTCTTCAATAATTGGCAAATAATTTAGCAGAGCAAAACAAAACAAAAAAAAATTATGAATAGTGTGTAGGAAGTCAAAAAAAACATTTTTATGACACTGAAATCGTCACAAACAGTACTCAAAGCAGCAAGAATGTTTTCACCATGTATTAGTTGTGCGTGTGCGCATTGTGTTTGTGTGGACGGATAGAGAGAATAAAATGACCAAAACTGGGAGGAAAAAAATTTAAAATAAAATGAAGATACTGTGAATATACGTAAACTTGTTCAATTTCAAATGTCCTTCATTGTTACCATAATTTAATGAATGCTTGCTCCTATGGAAATATTTTTAAAAATCATATTTTTTTTTGGGGGGGACACTTCTATATAAGGAGATTTCTTGATAGCTTAGATAATCATCATTATCTAAGAAAAAACTTTATTTTTCTGTGCTTATAATTATCAAAAATCTGAAGATGAGTGAAAGAGCAAAACTAAAATAAACTCCAAATTTATTAAAATAATTTATAATTGTAGTCTAGTTACATATACTATTTTTCAAAGAAAAAAATCATCTGGCTAGAAAATAAGAAACACCTTCCAATGATAACTGGTGGGTCGTGAGCAAAAGGTGCTCAAATTTTTCAAAATGGTAAGTTTAATCATTGAAAGGGAAAGAACACAAGCCTAATACAAGGAAGTAAAATGCTGATGAAAAGCTTACAGTCTTAAAACACTGCATGATTTGACCTCAGGTCTATTTCTTTTTTTTTTTTTTTTTTTATGTTTTAGCATTCATTCTTTTATTTATTTTTTTTATCAAGAATCTCTTTTATTGATTATCAGAAACATTACAAACATCTAATATGAACAAATTGTAACATGACAGTATTTAGTTTGAACAATTAATACATTTTAGATATAATATTATACATATTTCAATGCGACAAGTAATGAAAACCAAAAGTAAAAAATTATTTTGAATCTTTAGGCAGATGCTTTAAAATCACTGTCTGTATAATTACAAAAGAAAACTTATTCTGAAAAGGGAAAAAACAAACAAACAAACAAACTTACTGAACCTCTGAGAAGTATTTAAACCTGAGAAGAATGACTCATTGGAGATTCCTATGAGAGTCAGTTCTTCACATCAGATGGCCAAAGTATTGGAGTTTCACCTTCAGCATCAGTCCTTCCAATGAATATTTAGGACTGATTTCTTTTAGGATGGACTGGTTGGATCTCCTTGCAGTCCAAGGGACTCTCAAGAGTCTTCTCCAATACCACAGTTCAAAAGCATCAATACTTTGGTGTTCAGCTTTCTTTATAGTCCAACTCTCACATCCATCCCTGACTACTGGAAAAACCATAACTTTGACTAGATGGAACTTTGTTGGCAAAGTAATGTCTCTGCTTTTTAATATGTTGTCTAGGTTGGTCATAACTTTTATTCCAAGGAACAAGCGTCTTTTAACTTCATGGCTGCAGTCACCATCTGCAGTGATTTCAAAGCCTAAAAAAATAAAGTCTGACACTGTTTCCACTGTTTCCCCATCTATTGCCCATGAAGTGATGGGACCAGATGCCATAGTCTTAGTTTTCTGAATCTTGAGCTTTAAGCCAACTTTTTCACTGTCCTCTTTCACTTTCATCAAGAGACTTTTTAGTTCCTCTTCACTTTCTGCCATAAGGGTGGTATCATCTGCATATATGAGGTTATTGATATTTCTCCCACCAATCTTGATTCCAGCTTGTGCTTCATCCAGCCCAGTATTTTGCATGATCTCTTCTGCATATAAGTAAGCAGGGTGACAATGTATAGCCTTGACATACTCCTTTCCTAATTTGGAACCAGTCTGTTGCTCCATGTCCAGTTCTAACTGTTGCTTCTTGATCTGCATACAGATTTATCAGGAAACAGGTCAAGTATTATTATACTTATTATTTCAAAAAGAGACATGATGCAGAAAACTACTTGTATAATCTAAAACAGCACCAGAAGTTTGAAAATGAGTCTTCATGCCACATTTGTTGCTCCTTGAATTGAAATACAAGGAAATAGGGTCAATTCAATAATTCTTATAAATTGGACAACAACTGATTAACAGAAATCAACTCTGACTTTGTGTTACTTTCAGTCTATATAAATTTACACAAACTGTATAACAGAAACACCTGTAGAATTTCATAAAATGCTGAATCTTATTCCCTACAACTGATACATTGAACCAACTGTTGTGTGAGCATTCTGTGTACGACTGTTTGCAAGCCCATGGACTTTAACCCTCCAGGCTCTTCTGTCCATGGAATTTTCCAGGCAAGAATACTGGAATTGATTGCCATTTCCTCCTCCAGGGGATCTTAGCAACTCAAGAATCTTAACAAACCCGGGTCTCTTACATCTCCTGCATTAGCAGGCGGATTTTTGTGCCACCTTGGAAGCCATTGAACCAACTATCCATCCAACTAGCCACTGAATCAATTATCCATATTGACCAAACTATCCATCAGTTGTTTGATACAATTATATCAAACTTTCCATTTCTAAATCAAATATATATGAATAGGCTAGCGCTAAAGATTTCTTCACTAAGTCTAAATTTAATGATGAGACAACACTCACATTTTACAATAAGGATAATATAAGAAAGGGTGTAACATTATTTTGAATGTTGTAGAGGTGTAGTAAGAACCATATTAGGGAAAAAAACTGTAAAAAAATCTCTACATTGTCATCATTATTACCATTGTTATCATTGCTGCTATTATCAGTATTATTTTAAAGTACGTGTGCATATGAGCTCATCTCAAAGAATCAGCATGAATCCTTTCTTCCCACTGGCTACTTCAGTGAGTTGCTTCTTCACTATATCCTATTACCCTGCCTTTCCCAGGTGGAACTAGTGGAAAGAACCCAGCTGACAAGGCAGGAGACATAAGAGATATGAGTTCGATTCCTGGGTTGGAAAGATTGCCCTGGAGAAGGGCATGACAGCTCACTCCAGCATGCTTTCCTGGAGAATCCCATGAAGAGATGAGCCTGGTGGGCTACAGTACACAGGCTCGCAAAGAGTTGGACACGACTTAAAGCCACTTAGCATGCACAGATGCCACTTTTACTATTTTTAATCTTCCCTAATTTCAAGTTCTCATGTCCATGATTGTTCCTAAACTAAGAGATCTTAATTAATGGCATATCTTCTACCATTTCAGAAAATGATACATAGAGAGATCTGTTTGTCTCCATGTGTGAGATAATGCAATATCCAGGTTCCCTGGATTCCATTATACCTCTAGATCCAACAGCTGCATCCAGAGCTTTCAGAAATTCCTGAATTTTACCTCTGACATTTTCCATTAGCTAGCTAGCCTTTTTGCCTGAATTAGTAGTGCTAGAAATAACTATGAAATGCTCTGTGTTTTAGCTCTATAACGTGTGGAAGAAAAACCACAAGACTAACTCTCAAATCATCCTCTGCCCTTAGAGTTCATCTTCAATTAGCTTTGAGATTCTATCAGTCCCCTGAAATTGCTCTCAAACTCTTTCATTTACTTTCTGATAATTTTTGACCTGGATTTTCAAAAAGCATCTAAAAATATACAAATGTCCTGTCTCTCCCTCCTTCAAGCAGCCCCACACACTACCCTATGAATAATCAGCCTGATGCCCTGGTCCATGCCTGCTAGGAGACAATGGGGTGCATGTGGGCTGCCATTCTGTCCCACATGGAAGAACAAGTTTAGGTGATCACCCTTGAAAACAAAAGAAAAGGAAAATTCAAGAGAGAACAGATTGCTATTTTTATGATAACTCACCCTATGAAATGTTTCTTTAAATATTTTCCAGAGTAAACCAGATTGCTTCCCAATTATCCATCAAAAGTACAAGGTACATTCCCAGAAGGAAGTAATTGGAATAGTGATTTAAGCAAGCCAAACAAAATAGCAACTAACTCTGTTATGTCTGTTCTATTATAATCTGACTGAAGACATATTTATATTTTTAGCCCAGAGAACTTTTTTCAGCCTTAGACCTACATATCCATCTGCCAACCTGACATCTATACTTGAACATCTTATGAGCATCCCAAATGTAATGTGGACAAGTATTAACTTTTGAAAATTCCCTTTCAAACATTTTCCAAAAATTGGAATATCTACATTTTAGTGTATGGTCCCTTTATCCTCCACCCCAGAACCATCTTTGATGATTTCATCTTCTCTTTGCCACTCACCCAAGCCTTCCTGATTGTATATATTTCCACAAAATATCTACATTCAAATCACTTCCCTGCATTGCTACTGCCACAGTGCCAGGCTGACATCTCGTTCTCCAAACTGAATTCTGTCAACAACCCTGTTACTGTCTTTCTGCTTCCTTTCTTACTCCCTTTGATCCCCTCTAAATAGAGCAGAAGAGTGAAATTTTTAAATTATAAACTATACCATCTTTCACCTGCTCAAATCAATTCTTACTGAATTGAAAATAAAAGTTCTTAAAGTAATTTCCAACTTGTTGCCTCACCTGGCTGTTCTCTTTCTCTACAGTCTCAGGGCATGTCTAAGTTTTCAGATAAACAATGGGTCTCATACTCAGAAATTTAATTATCCATTGTTACCTGAAATTTGAATTTAGCCTAGTGTCTGAATTTTATGTGACAATCCCAGTTGTGCCATGATTTTGCTCATAACACATTGGTCACAGCAACCTTTCAAAAGTTTTCTTCTGAGCTACACCCTTTCCTGTATAATGCCTACTATTTCTATTAATGAAAGGTCTCCTTCAGAAAGATACATGCACTGCAATATTCATTGCTGCACTATTTACAATAACCAAGACATAGAAGCAACCTAAATGTCCAACAACAGATGAATGGATAAAGATGATGTAGTTGTGTATATACACAAAGGAATATTACTCAGCTATGAAAAATGATGTCATTTGTAGTAACATGGACAGTCCTAGAAATAATGATATTAAGTGAAGTAAATCAGACACAGAAAGATACTCATATGACATCACTTGTATGTGGAATCTTAAAAAAATGATACAAATGAACTTATTTACAAAATGGAAATAGACTCATAGACATAGAACACAAAATTTATGTTTACCAAAGGGGAAATGGGAGGCATAAATCAGAAATTTGGGATTAACAGATACACACTACTATATATAATATAGATAAACAACAAGGACCCACTGTGCAGCATAGAGAACTATATTCAATATCTTATAATAACCTACAGTGGAAAACAATCTGGTAAAACAAACACACTGAATCACTTCGTTGGTACACCTAAAACTTTGTAAATCAACTATTTGTTGTTTAGTCACTAAATTGTATCTGATACTTTTGTGACCCCATGGCCTGTAGCCCGCCAGGTTCCTTTGCCCATGGGATTCTGTAGGCAAGAATACTGGAGTGGGTTGCCATTTCCTTCTCCAGGGGTCTTCCCAAGCCAGGGATCAAACCCATATCTCCTACATTGGCAGGCAATTGTAGGCAAATTCTTTATTGCTGAGCCACAAGGGCAGCTCCAAATCAACTATATGTCAATTAAAAAAAAAAAAAAGAAAGAAAGAAATGATCCACTGTCCAATGTTTACCTGAAAAGCTACTGCTTTTTTTTTTTCTAGAATTACCTTAAATGCTACATTGTTAAAGAGTCATCTAATATTTCAGTGTTACTGAGGCTACATCATTAAATTGTCACATCACATTACCTATTTTTCTCCTTGCTCCTATCATAGTTTGTACAGTTACTTACATGAATATGAATGTGTAAATATGAGTTTGACCTACCACTGCATTTGCCATTCTAGTAGAAAATCATGGACACAGAAGAGTCTCAATGTGTTTTTTGAAAAGTAGGAAAGAAGGCAAGGAGGAATAGAGGGAGGGATGAAGGAAGGAGAAGGAAAGAAAGGGAGGGAGGAAGAAACTTTATTTGAATCAACTCCTTTATTTGAAGTCCATGCTGCCAATGCAAACTTCTCTAGCTCAATTTCCTGAAAGCATTTACCCTTTTGGACCAATGTAACCGACTGGAACCATAAAGTATTGTTTAGTCATTCTTACCAAATCTGACTTCCCTGGTGGCTCAGACGGTAAAGCGTCTGTCTACGATGCGGGAGACCCGGGTTCGATCCCTGGGTTGGGAAGATCCCTTGGAGAAGGAAATGGCAATCCACTCCAGTACTATTGCCTGGAAAATCCCATGGACAGAGGAGCCTGGTAGGCTACAGTCCATGGGGTCGCAAAAGTCGCACACGACTGAGCGACTTCACGTTCACGTTCACGTTACCAAATCTACTGAGCTCTGCAAATGAAGATATTGGTACACTGGTTTATGAACTCCACCCTAAATTAAAAAATCAACCTCCTCAACCCAGGCAATTGTTGCCATGTGAGAATATCAACTCAGTATTTTGAAATAAACACTGTTTTTAAAAACAGATAAGAATTTTTATGACAATTTTCCATTTTAAAATATTGGGTACTGATTTAAATAACTTCAGAAAGTGGCAAAAAATTACTGAATTGGTCAGTGAAGACTTAACAAAATGCCTTCTGCACACATGGCAAGGACACAGATGACAACTAAGGTATAAATAGGGGGGAAATACACAAATAAGATAAAGAAAAAAATAAACAATAATATCTCTGAGGATCATAAATTGAACATGAGAAACAGGTGACAGAATTAGTTTCTTTGTATTTGAAGTCTGGCCTTGATTTATTCTATATCAGTGGTCCCCAGCATCCAGGATCTCATGCCTGATGATCAGAGGTGGAGCTGATGTAATAATAATATAAATAAGTGCACAATAAGTGTAATGCACTTGAATCAGCCACAACCATCCCCCATCTCTCCAGTTCATGGAAAACTTTTCTTCCAGGAAACCAGTCCCTGCTTCCAAAAAGGTTGGGGACCCCTGCTCTGTATGGTCCATTCTGTAGGTCCCAATGTAAAAAATAGGTTTAGAAAAGCAGTTAAGTTAATACACCTATCCCAGCCACTCACTCTCTGCCACTATCACCAGGACTCTATCATTCTGAGTAAGCTAACCCAACCATTCCTTTGTAGTGCTTGAGAGCAGAGGCTGGCCCATCAAGAAGGGAGCACCCCAAGTTCCCAAATTCCCTTTTTGGGAGGCGAGGGGTGTAGGTTCTATGTTAGTCAGGGCAAGAACAAACCCACATTCCTATGCATTGTGAAAAATAAATCAGGCTTCTGAGGATACTTTATTGTTGTTATTCCTTTGCTTTCTTGTTTATTTTACATCCAGGTTCAAAAATAGATTGACCATCCACACTTCAGGGCTTTCTTGCAGAAAAAAGTATTAAGGTTTTTAGAAAACAAATCTTTGTACTGATTCACTAGCTCCAGTATAGAGCTCGCTGCAGCCAAAGAACAATCTGTCCAAATTTACAGTCTTTGGTTAATTCCTCAGATGGCTTTGCTGTAGATGCATCCCTGGAGCTTTCTCCTGAGTCATCTCTCCTTTATGTTTGTATCTTTTAAGCAAATGAAACCACCAGTATATTGTAATAAGTGTTTTTCTTTTCTTTTAAGGAAAAATAGGTAATATAAATTGTTCATGGGAAAAATGGTAGAAAGTAAAAAGCTTCAGTTGACTACATGTGGCATCTCTCAAACAGTAAGTCAGTTTTCCATAGCTCAAGGGACTTCTAGTCAATAAATTTAACAAGCTGCAGCCAGAGTCCAAGCTTCAGCACAGTATGTTAATGAGAGTTCAGGAAGCTGTCTGCTTCTCAACCCTAGGACAGAGTTAATAGAGGGGAAATGAAAAAATGTGTGGGGAGGATTTGAAAGACAAAGCTTTTTACCATTTTTGTTTCTTTCCTATTTAACTTAAGGACAAATCTTAGTTTTGAGAAATAAACCAAGCTGGAAATGTTACAAAAGAAAAAAACTTCATATATGAAAATATTTCCAAGGCCAAGAGATTTTGAACCTTTCACAGAACAGATAAAGCTCTTTAGAAAAGCATGATTCTAGCTGTGGAAACTATAATACAAACTAGCTATAGTGAAGTTCATAACATAGGCTAACCATCTGATTTTACAAATTAATAAAATTTATGATGTGAACTGTGATATTCCAAAATAGCACAAGGGACACCTGTTGATCAAGCCAAGCTAAGTTTGTTAGACTTACTGTAGAAAAAGAGACCATGAATTTGACCATATCAATGGTGTCTTAAAATGAGGAAACAAGAGGGCTTCCCAGGTGATGCTGGTGGTAAAGAACCCACCTGCCAATGCAGGAGAGGTACGAGATGCAGGTTTGATCCCTGGGTCAGGAAGATCCTCTGGAGGAGGGCATAGCAACCCACTCTAGTATTTTTGCCTTGAGCCTTGTGGGCTGCGCCCCACAGGGTGGCAAAGAGTTGGACACCACTGAAGCATGCATGCAGATGGATACTAACTGGGCTTGGGCCAGATTTTAAGGCAGATCTTTCAAGACCCAGAATGGTTTAACTGGGCAAAGTTTACAATGAAAGAGCTTTTGATTGTAGGGTACAGCAAAGCTAAGGTCCAGAAACAAGGCTTGATGCTCAAACTACGTGCTTTTTAAATTGGTTCACAGTCTTAGCTTTCAGAATAAAGTATTTCCTAGAGAAAGTTGCTGTTAACTTTTCCTAGCCCTGGTGTTATTTTGCACAGACAACAAAACGAATGTTTGTCCCCAGAACTTTTTAGCACACAGACACGAAATAGTGTTGGCTGCAGTTTCCTCTTCCCAATGCGTATACCTCATTTCTACAAAATCCCTATGGTAGAAATCAGAACTACTTTGACTTCAGCTCTCTGTGACTTTTCTACTATCTTTATGAAATTGCCTTAGATATCCCAAAAAAGAGCCCACCTCCTTATATAATGTACTTCTGGCTATGTATGTGTGGGTGGGGTGTGTGTGTGTGTGTGTTATTCGCACAGGCATGTCTGATCTATACATAGGATCTTTGTGACCCCATGGAGTGTAGGCCACAGGGTTTCTCTATCCATGGAATTCTCCAAGCAAGAATACTAGAGTGGGTAGCCATTCCCTCGCCAGGGGATCTTCCCAACCCAGGTGAAAGTGAAAGTGAAATCGCTCAGTCATGCCCGACTCTTTGCCAGTCCATGGACTGTAGCCCACCAGGTTCCTCTGTCTATGGGATTCTCCAGGCAAGAAGAAGAGTACTACTAGAGTAGGTTGCCATTTCCTTCTCCAGGGTGTCTTCCCGACCCAAGGATCGAACCCAGGTCTCCCAGATTGCAGGCAGACGCTTTAACCTCTGAGCCACCAGGGAAGTCCTCCCAACCCAGGGATTAAGCCCAAATCTCCTGCATTGCAGGCAGATTCTTTACCAACTGAGTCATCAGGGAAGACCTCCTCTTGACCTACATCAAAGAAGTTTAATCCTTAGGACTTAAGTCATTGAAAATACAACAGAGCCATTAATTATTAGTATCCCACTTCTTATGTATCATCCAAAAAATTACATATCTAATCTACCAAATAGAGTAGTAAGAAAAAAAAAATCAATTTATTAAAGTAAGGGGATTTTTATATTATAGTTTGCATGAAGGTCAGAAGCATGGAATATTTAGAATCTGACTTACCCAGTTTGGCAGATTAATTTGGTTACTCTCTTAAGAACTGAATTTGATGACTGAAAAGAAACTTGGAGAATACCTAATTCAAATTATTTTGTTTATTTCCCTCAAATATCAGGACATAAATAAATATGAGGAAGCATTGACATCCATCTGAAGTTGTACAGCAACTTAGCTTCTTTTAGGTGCCATATCTTAGAGACAGTTCATTTTTCTTTCCACATGCTCTTACTCTGCCTCAGTTTATCTTTCTTTCCCCCAGACTCACATCTCTGAGGAAAGACTGTCTCTACTTGCTGGCACTATACCCCATCAGAGTTGTTCTTACCAGCAACCCCTGACGACATCATACTTTGTACCTTTTCCCTCTGTGTCCTGTCTCCTGAAATCTCATGAATGAACCTATATCCAACCATACCTCTCAGGAAAGCATCCTCCATTCTTAATTGGACACGGGGTTAGAATTGGACACTATGAAGCCCCTGCTTAAGCTATTGGTTCATTCTTGGGATTCAGATATAGCACGGTTAAGCCCAGGTGGGACACCCTGTCAGGTACCCAGCTGTTTGAGGGGCTAAAGACAATCCTAGTGGACAACACATCTTGAAAAGTGAAGCTTGAAGTATGGCCCAATGACAGGCCTGCAGTCTTCAAAAAAAAAGAAAAGAAAAGAAAATTATGATCACACTTGAATTTGTCCAAGCCATGAACACCATGAATACCATGATCACCATGAACACATTTGAAACTTAGGAGGAGTAAAAGCTAAAGTAACTCTTTTAAACTAGTAAAGATAATGCTAAGTCACTAAAGAGTTAAGAGGAACATATAAGCAAGATAATGAAAGACCTTTGTGCATCAGGCCTAAAACCTACAAGTGCCACTGGTAACAAGAAGATGCTGGGTTTATGGCTTTGGCAAAGAATCCAGAGTATATCACTGGCACTGGCACTCATGCTGGGCATCAACAGGAGATAACAGCAATCCTTATTAGCATGTATCAGCAACAGAATCTATACGAGCAGAGGATTAGACTGTATAATAACCAAGAGAACTTGGTTTACACACTCACATAAAAAGCTTACTAGGTTAGACCTTAGGAGCCCTGGAGACTCTAGAAGGAATAAGTCAGACTACATCTAAAACAGTGCTACTGATTAGCTTTCCCTGGGGCCCTGGGCCTAAGAAACTATATTACTGCCTGATTTCTTTCTCTTTGCTCTAGCTTGAATCAAAATCAATCAGTTTTTAAACTTTACAACTCAACTGTTCAGCAATTTCTTTGCCCTACTTGTTTTCTATTTTCATTCCTTTTCTTTCTTATCAATCACAAGGTGAATGTTTATAGCATTACTTTTTAGTATTTTAAGATACCTCTTGACTGATGCCTTGGGTCACTTATAAATCTCTTTAAAAAAAAAAAACCTTCCTCCATCTTGTCCTGTTTTGTATGACAGTGTGGTTCTGAAGGAGATCTCTTCTCAATACAGACCATCTACAAAGAAATGCCCATTCATCAATCTCCAATTGGACCAACTACTAATGTACGGCTCCAAAACACAAAGTGAGACAGCAGCTTATTCTACCAACCATTGGCAGATACTCTGGATTCAGCACAATGTGATTTAATATCCCATCTGGGCCAGATTTCTGTTTCTTACATGGTTTTGCACAAATTCTAGTGCTTATCTTCCTAAGTTGAATAACTGCACCAAAGATAATTAAGAATTATAGTGGATATTTGGGAGAATTTTTAATACTAGCAAAGAAGTAAAGGGTTAGTTGCTCAGTCGTGTCCCACTCCTTGTGACACGGGATTCTCCAGGCAAGAATACTGGAATGGGCTATCATTCCCTTCTCCAGGAGATCTTCCCAACTCAGGGATTGAACCTGAGTCTCCTGCATTGGAGGCGGATTCTTTACCATCTGAAGCCACCAGGGAAACCCAATACTAGCAAACTTGCCCATAGCAGCAGCACCTTAAAACAAACAGAGATTAAAATTGAAAATATTTGTTGAATGAATTTTTCTTTGCATGAAGAAACTCCTCAAACAAATTCAGATTCCAAAACTGTTTCCTAAAAGAGTTCTTAGCCAAGACACAGGTAAAACATAAAAATTCAAATGTATCCATTTTAGATCTCCCAAAGCACAGCTTGAACCTAATAGCCTTTATCCCACTTGTCCTCATCCCCTCTCCTGTACTTCTCCAGTACCCTCTGCTCCTTCCTCTCTTTATGACCCAATTTCTTTCCATTCTGGGCAGCTATAAATCCCTAAAGCTCAATTGCCTCTCAGAGTTAAATTCATTTTAAATGGGGTAAATCCCTGTTCTGGCATTAGCACTCATATTGAACATCAATACAGGCTATTATACATGTATTACTACTAACCCCAGTATGTTTTATTAGCAAAAAAATATTTTTCAATATTTTATTTTGGTATGCTTAATTATACTTCTTTCTAGATTTCTGAACAAAGGGCTTCACATTGTTATTTTTTACTGGGTCTCACAAATTATGTTGCTAGCATCTATGCTATGCTATAGTGCAAAGTGGAGCAGGGAAAGAAGAATGTCAATGTATCCATAGAATTCCTCCCTTTCGGTTTTCATAAAATTATACAGAAAGTGAATCAAAATAGGCCACTTTGGATAAGATTTTAGTTTTTCTTTTAAATGAAAACACATGAATCCTAGGGGAAGAATATTGTACTGATATCACTACAGACTTCACTGTATAAAAAACAAAGAGAAAAGCAAGGAAATGATGAAATGAAGAATTGGGTCATTTGTTTTATACCCCCCACAGCTCTTTCTGTCAACAATTCGGTTAGGAAATAAGTTCTGTTCTCTTCATTTAATTGACCACTCCTGGCTTCTGGGTTAGAGGTAAACTACAAAGTCCAACCATAAATACCCTGTTAGTATTTGCCTGAAGATAATTCTCAAAGGTGGTATCTCTAGAGGTTTAAATGCCACTGTGCAGTCCAATTAAATGATTCTGAAAATAGTCATCCAACAAAAAGAACAGATAAACTTGATAGAGGTTAAAATCAACACCACTGGAAAGCTAATATACAATCACCATCCCTTAAAAAGTGGTTGCAGAGCTGGGTTGATCACTTCCTCAACTTAGGCTGAGGAATGATTCTGAGGAACAGGAAGCAAGGGTTGAAAACAGACACTGCCAACATCTATTTAATTGACCATTAGGACAGAGAACTAAGCCCACTTGTGTCAGCATGACTTAACTATATCTTCTAGGAAATTCTTGCCCAGGAATATGTCAGTTGTTGTTACTGAAGTTCAGTCACTAAGTCATGTCCAATTCTTTGTGACCCTGTGGACTGCAGGGTTCCCCATTCTTCACTGTCTCCAAGAGTTTGTTCAAATTCATGTCCATTGACTCAATGATACTAACTAACCATCTCATCCTCTGCCACACCCTTCTCTTCCTGCCCTCAGTCTTTCCTAGCATCAGGGTCTTTTCCAATAAGTCTCCTCTTTGTGTCAAGTGGCCAAAGTAACAGAGCTTCGCTTCAGTCCTTTCAGTGAATATTCAGGGTTGATTTCCTTTAGGATTGACTGGTTTGCCCTCCTTGCTGTCCAAGGCATTCCCAAGAGTCTTCTCCAGCACCACAATTTGAAAGCATCAATTATTTGGCACTCAGGCTTTTCTGTGATCCAACTCTCACATCCATACATGATTACTGCAAAAATTATAACTTTGACTCTATGGACCTTTGTTGGTAAAGTAATGTTTCTATTTTTTAATACGTTGCCCAAGTTCATCATAGCTCTCGTTCCAAGGAACAAGCATCTTTTTATTTTATGGCTGTAGTAAACCTCCACAGTGATTTTGGAGCCCAAGAAAATAAATCTGTCACTGCTTCCACTTGTTCCCTTTCTATTTGCCATGAAACAATGGGACTGGATGCCATGATCTTAGTTTGTTGAATGTAGAGTTTTCAGTTTTATCTTACCCCTTTCCCAATTTTGAACCAGTGAATCAGTTGCTCCATCTTATGTTCTCATTGTTGATTCTTGACTCACATACAGATTTCTCAGGAAACAGGTAATGTGGTCAGGTATTCCCATCTCTTTAAGAATTTTCCGCAGTTTGTTGTGATCCACACAGTTAAAGGCTTTAGCATAGTCAGTGAAGAAGAAGTACATGCTTTCCGAAATTTCCTTGCTTTCTCTATAATCTAATGAATGTTGACACTTTGATCTCTGGTTCCTCTGCCTTTTCTAAACCTATTTTGTACATCTGGAAGTTCTAAGTTCATGTACTCCTGAAGCCTAGATGGAAAAATTTTGAGCATAACCTTACTATTATACAAAATGAGTGCAACTATATAGCAGTTTCCACATTCTTTGGTACTGCCTTTCTTTGGGTTTGGAATGAAAATTGACCTTTTCCAGTCCTGTGGCCACTGCTGAGTTTTCCAAATTTGCTGACATACTGAATGCAGCACTTTAATAGCATCACCATTTAGGATTTGAAATAACTCAGCTGGAATTGATGCTTTTGAACTGTGGTGTTGGAGAAGACTCTTGAGAATCACTTGGACAGCAAGGAGATCCAACCAGCCCATCCTAAAGGAAATCAGTCCTGAATATTCATTGGAAGGACTGATGCTGAAGCTGAAAGCCCAATACTTTGGTCACCTGATGCGAAGAACTGAAAAGACCCTGATGCTGGGAAAAATGGAAGGCGGGAGGAGAAGGGGAAAACAGAGGACAAAATGGTTGGATGGCATCACCGACTCAATGGATATGAGTCTGAGTAAACTTTGGGAGTTGGTGATGGACAGGGAGGGCTGGCATGCTGCAGTCCATGGGGTCACAAAGAGTTGGACATGACTGAGCGAATGAACTGAACACTAATTTCATCACCTCCACTAGCTTTGTAGTAATGCTTCCTAAAGCCCACTTAACTCCAGGATGTCGAGGTGAGTGGCCACACCATCATGGTTCAGTTCAGTTCATTTCAGTCGCTCAGTCATGTCCAACTCTTTGCGACCCCATGAATCGCAGCATGCCAGGCCTCCCTGTCCATCACCAACTCCCAGCTTTCACCCAAACTCATGTGCATCGAGTCGGTGATGCCATCCAGCCATCTCATCCTCTGTTGTCCCCTTCTCCTCCTGCCCCCAATCCCTCCCATCATCAGTGTCTTTTCCAACGAGTTAACTCTTTGCATGAGGTGGCCAAAGTATTGGAGTTTCAACCTCAGCATCAGTCCTTCCAATGAACTCTCAGGACTGGTCTCCTTTAGGATGGACTGGTTGGATCTCCTTGCAGTCCAATGGACCCTCAAGAGTCTTCTCCAGCACCACAGTTCAAAAGCATCAATTCTTTGGCGCTCAGCTTTCTTCACAGTCTAACTCTCAATCCATACATGACCATTGGCAAAACCATTATCCCAGTCATTAAGACCTTTTTTTATAGTTCTGTGTATTCTTGCCACCTCTTCTTAATTTCTTCTGCTTATGTTAGGTCCTTACCATTTTTGTTCTTTATTGTGCCCATTTTTGCATGGAATGTTCCCTTGGTACCTCTAATTTTCTTGAAGAAAATTCTAGTCTTTCCCATATTATTGTTTTCTTCTATTTCTTTGCATTGGTCACTTAAGAAGGCATTTTTATCTCTCCTCTCTTTTCTTTGAAACTCTGAATTTAGTTGGATATATCTTTCCATTTCTCCCTTGCTTCTTAGACAACTGTTTTGTCTTTTTGCATTTCTTTTTCTTGGAATGGTTTTGGTCATTGGAGGAGGCAATATTATGATCCATCCATAGCTCTCAGGCACTCTGTTTACCACATCTAATCCCTTGAATATATTCATCTCCTCCACTGTATAATCATAAGGAATTTGATTATGATAGGTCATACCTGAATGGCCTAGTGTTTTTCCATACTTTCTCCAATTTAAGCCTGAATTTTGTAATAAGAAGCTGATGATCTGAGCTCCAGGTCTTGTTTTTGCTGACTGTATGGAGCTTCTCCATCTTCGGCTACAAAGAATATAATCAATCTGATTTCGGTAATGACCATTTGGTGATGTCCATGTGTAAAGTCATCTCTTGTGTTGTTGGTAGAGGGTGTTTGCTATGACTAGTGTGTTCTCATGACAAACTCTGTTAGCCTTTGCCCTGCTTCATTTTGTACTCCAAGGTCAAACTTGCCTGATACTGCAGTATCTCTTGACTTCCTACGTTTATTCCAATCCATATGACCCAGTAGACCAGTAAATAAGGTCATTCTTTGCTTCAGAAAATTCCTGCAACTAATCTCTCTGGGAAAATAGTTTGTTCCTCTGGGAAAACAGTTCTCCTTTCAAGACCATATATTGTTAACCAGGCACGCAGCTTGCATCTCAAACATTAGTTTACTTATTAAGACTCACTCAAGTGATCTCATCTCCCTGTCCACCAACATTAACTTATTATGCCACAAAACTTGATCAGTCCAAATCAGTGTTCTCTCTGGAAGTTTCTAAACCACGCAAGGCATATCCCATAATTTTAGAAATATTTTTCCTTGCATTTCTTCTTAGACACTACTGAAACTTTGTCAGTAAAGTGTTTGTTCTTACTTCAGAAGAACTAATAATCTAGGTTTTGTTTAACTAATAAACTATTTTTGGTGATCGCTTAAGGAGTGGCAATCAACAGGCATCTGTATATCAACTTGGTTAAACTTGTCAACGTAGCAAGATAAGTAAAAACAAAGAGAAAAGAGCTGTAATCCTTCAATGTAACCAAAAATGATAAAATAAAAGAGCTTCTCTCTCATCCTAAATGTACTATTGAATGAAAATGAATATCCCTAGTGGCTCAGACGGAGAAGGCAATGGCACCCCACTCCAGTACTCTTGCCTGGGAAATCCCATGGACGGAGGAGCCTGGTGGGCTGCAGTCTGTGGGGTTGCTGAGGGTCGGACACAACTGAGCGACTTCACTTTCACTTTTCACTTTCATGCATTGGAGAAGGAAATGGCAACCCACTCCAGTGATCTTGCTTGGAGAATCCCAGGACAGGGGAGCCTGGTGGGCTGCTGTCTATGGGATCGCACAGAGTCGGACACGACTGAAGCGACTTAGCAGCAGCAGCAGCACTAGCACTGGTTCTGATGGTAAAGAATCTGCCTGCAGTGCAAGAGACCCAGGTTTGATCCCTGGGTCAGGAAGATCCCCTCGAGAAGGGAATGGCTACCCACTCCAGTATTCTTGCCTGAAAAATACCATGGACAGAGGAACCTGAGGGCTACAGTCCATGGGCTCACAAAGAGTCTGACATAAATGATCAACTAACACTTTAATACCCTCAAATTATAATTTTCCTCAAATATTTTAATAGTCAATATATTAAATGACAATGACAGGTGGCAGAGCAATAGTCAGATATAAAATGTTATCTGGCTTGTCCATATAATTAAAATTAAAATTATTTTCTGGATTTTGTGTCAGAAAAGCAGAACAAACATACAGTTTTACAACTCATCTCTGCAATTTTGTAAAAGTCATTGATTATTTCTTTGTTTAGCTCTTCACTTCTAAAATAAGGTAAATATATCTACTGAAGGATTATAATTTTGATTTCCTGCTCTGCATCAGTGCTGTAGGAAATGGATTATGGCCATGCAATCATTAAGTCACAAAATGTATATAAGATGAATTTGTAAACATTTTTTAAAAGGTAAATGGTAAAGTGGTCTTATTTTTATTATCATTAGTAACATTATCTTAATTCTCTAATATGTAGAGTCAAAATGTGTTTTAAACGTGAAATTATTAGCATCTTCACAAGCCAGAACTTCTTTAAAACCAAAATCTGTCAGTGTGTGTTTTGTCACTATGAGTTAACCAGGTTTATTTTCACTGGGACACTGTGATTTGAGATTATGGAAAACAAATGATAAAAGAATATTACTGGGCTTTTCTAAGCGTGATTCTTATCAAAAGCACATAGCAAAAGGATTGTTCTAATTTTAGATGAAACTATATATTTTATCCTGTGGTAAAATATATGTATAACGTAAAATTTACCATTTTAACCATTTGTAAGTATGCAGTTCTGTGAAATTTGGTACAGTCACATTGTGGTATCAGCACCATCCATTTCCAAAACATCTTCATCTTCCAAAATGAAATTGTATATCAATTAAACACTTATTATCCTTCATTCCACCCTCTTCACAGCCCCTGGTGATCACCATTCTGCTTTTTTGTCTCTATGAATTTGACTACTCTAGATATCTTAACACATTATTGATTGGGGGATTTTTGAAGAAACTAAGGCCTATGGCAGTAACATGTCTCCAGTCAATAATGTGTTAAATAAGTAGAATCATTCAATATTTGTCCAGGCTTTTTTCACTCAGCTTAGTGTCTTATAGCTTCACCCACTTGGTAGTATGTGTCACAATTTTATACCTTTCTAAGACTGTCTGTCTGTGTATGTATGTATATACACATTTTGATTATCCAATCATCCATTAATGGACACTTGGGTGACTTCTACCCTTTAGCTTTTGTGAATAATGTTGCTATGAACATAGGTGTTCAAACATTTCTTTGAGACTCTACTTTCAACTCTTATGGAAATAAACCCAGAAGTAAAGTTGGAAGATCATATTGTAATTCTGTGTTTTTTTTTTTTTTTTTTTTTTGATGAATAACCATACTACTTTCCACAAAGGTTTCACCATTTTGCATTCCCTCAAGCAAAGCACAAGGCTTATAACTTCTCTACATCCTCTCCAATGTTTAGTTTTTGCTTTTATTTTGTATTTAATACCCCTGAATTTGTGTTAAATTGTATTTCACTGTGGTTTTGATTTGTGTCTCTTAATGATTAATGATATTATGCATCCTTACATGTGCTTATTGACCATTCTATATATTATTTGGAGAAATATCCATTGAAATACTTTGCCCAGTTTTAATTGGGTTGTTTATTTGATGTTGAGTGGTAGGAGTTCTTTATATATTCTAAATCTCTTAGCAGAGTAGGATTTGTAAATTTTTTCCACCATTCTACAGGTTCCTTTTTACACTACTGCTAGTGTGTTTTGATGCACAGTTTTTAATTTCCTATTTTTAATTATCTATTTGCAAATGGAATTACATGTCTTAACTCTTGTGAAATGCATGTGTGATTCCTATCTCCCAAGAATTTACTGATGCTGGAAAAAACTCTGTTGGAAGTATACATTTTTTATAGAAGCCAGAACTTAACTGAATACATGAGAATGTGTCCATTTGCCACTAGAAAAAGGAGAAACAGATGGAGAACTCTGTTAAAAATAAGTACTTGAAAGAATAATCCACTTTACTCTTCATTTAAGGATAAAGAGAAATACACTGAGGTACCACATTTCTAATGGGAAACAATGCTAACAGTACGCTGATAAATTCTTCCAAGTTAGAACTGCAATGTATTCACAGGTCAAAACCAAAAAGCATCACAGAGCCAGGTCTCGTTTTATCAACCAGCAAAAAGAACTTCCTGTTCAACTTTGCCAAGACCAATTATTTTCTATTTGAACAAGGAACATTCCCATAGTAAGTTAAGGACCCTTGCTTTTGAGAGTGAAAGGAGAAAAAAATGAGTAAAATATGTTTGTTGCATATCATCAAGTACTACCCAATATCTAGAAACCACAAGAGACACCTATGCTGAGTATCATGGAGAGCTCTTAAAAACTGTGCAGTGAAAATATTAAACAGATTTTTATTAGTATAATTTTAAAATTTAGAACAAATATAAATAAAAGTGCATATTTTATAAAAATAAATATTCAAAGATATCTATCAAACCTAGTAGAAGTGGATTGGAGAAGGCAAACGCCACCTACTCCAGTACTCTTGCCTGGAAAATCCCATGGACAGAGGAGCCTGGTGGGCTGCAGTCCATGGGGTCGCAAAGAGTCGGACACGACTACGACTGAGCGCGAGCGACTTCACGACTGAGCGACTTCACTTTCACTTTTCCCTTTCATGCATTAGAGAAGGAAATGGCAACCCACTCCAGTGTTCTTGCCTAGAGAATCCCAGGGACGGCGGAGCCTGGTGGGCTACCGTCTATGGGGTCACATAGAGTCGGACACGACTGAAGTAACTTAGCAGCAGTAGCAGAAGTGGGTATTTTTGTAAAAGGGAAAAATATCAGGTAACAGAAATAAAATTTAAAAAGTAATTAAATGAGACAGACTTCACATACACAGGTGATTACAGTGTATCACTAAGCAGAAATTAGAATTAAGTAAACTCTCTGCTTCCCTGGTGGCTCAGACGGTAAAGAATCTGCCTTAATGTGGCAGATCTGGGTTTCATTCCTGGGTTGGGAAGATGCCCTGGAGGAGGGCATGGCAACTCACTCCAGTATTCTTGCCTGGAGAATCCTCATGGACAGAGGAGCCCGGTGGAACTACAGTCCATAGGGTCACAAAGAGTTGGATACGACTGAGCAGCTAGGCACAGCACACAGCACAAGCTCTCTGCATGCATGGCCCCATTATTAATGAGGTGGATGGAACTGAAGCCTATTATAGAGTGAAGTAAGCCAGGAAGAAAAACACCAATACAGTATACCAATGCATGTATATGGAATTTAGAAAGATGGTAACAAGAACCCTGTATGCTGCTGCTGCTGCTGCTAAGTTGTTTCAGTCGTGTCCGACTCTGTGCGACCCCATAGACGGCAGCCCACTAGGCTCCCCGGTCCCTGGGATTCTCCAGGCAAGAACACTGGAATGGGTTGCCATTTCCTTCACCAATGCATGAAAGTGAAAAGTGAAAGTGAAGTCGCTCAGTCATGTCCGACTCTTAGCGACCCCATGGACTGGAGCCCACCAGGATCCTCCGTCCATGGGATTTTCCAGGCAAAAGTACTGAGGTGGGGTGCCATTGCCTTCCCGGATAACCCTGTATACGAGACAGCAAAAGAGACACTGATGTATAGAACAGTCTTTTGGACTCTGGGAGAGGGAGAAGGTGGGATGATTTGGGAGAATGGCTTTGAAATAAGGATAATATCATATATGAAACGAGTCGCCAGTCCAGGTTCGATGCCTGATACGGGATGCCTGGGGCTGGTGCACTGGGATGACCCAGAGGGATGGTATGGGGAGGGAGGAGGGAGGAGGGTTCGGGATGGGGAACACATGTATACCTGTGGCAGATTCATTTTGATATATGGCAAAACCAATACAATATTATAAAGTTAAATAAAATAAAATTAATTTAATTTAAAAAAAAAAAAGAAAGAAAGAAAGAAAGAGAGAGAGTACACATTATGGAGAGGTAACCAAGCACATCTATAACTAAAATGGCCCAGAGAGGTAAAGTTGGGACCACTTACTTGTCGATAATTGGAGGTTTGTCCTTGGGAAACAGGTAACCCTGTAATGTGCATCCTTTATGGAGCATCAAATGAAAATAAGAGTAGAGAACAGAGAGTGAAAGTTAAATAAATGGAGGAAAAATGAATCTGAATTTAGTGCAAATAGATAGAGCAAAGCCAAAAGGAATTCACGAAGAAGTGGCAACAACAATATAAAAAACGACAGAAGGAGAAAATTAGATGGGGGAAAAAAATCGGCAAAAATGAAAAAGAGTTTAGAGAAGAAAGTAGGAGAAATTTTAAATAGTTGTAAGAGGATTCCTAGTTAAACTATAGGTTATAGGTAGGCAAACTATAATGCCCATATGTTGATAAAGATATTTAGAAACTTTCTCAAAGTCCTTTGAAAGATAGTATTAACAGTAGAAATTTTAAAGGAAAAACATAATTTTTTTTTGTTTCTTTGCTTAATTCTGAGCAGAATTTTAAAGTGAAAGGGTGAATTGACAGTTTTCTTATTGTACATATATCATAATCCCCTGGATATCTTGTTGAAAGACAGATTTCTGGGACCAATCCCTTGAGTTTCTGATTCAGTAACTCTGGCCTGTGCTTCAAGAATCTGTATTTTTAACAAGTGGATGACACATATGTTGCTGGTTCTGGGACTATCCTTTGAGGATGACTGGTCTCAAAAATATTAAGACTAACTAATCTAAGTAGGTGTTTATAAAATAGTCAGTTCATGGCATTGTATTTTCCCAAGACAAAGCCTTTGCTTAGTAAATAACCAGAAACTCAAGTTCTTAAGGGTGGGAGTATTCCTGGCCAAATTATTTTTAAGATGCAGGTCAGGCCATAGTAAAAAGTAAAAAACCAAAACAATAGAAGGATAAGATTCAAGGAGGCCTCAGATTGAAGGCTAAGAAAGATTCCGAATAGTGACCCAGACTCTAAAGCCAGTACTTGAGATATAAGGAGTAATAAGGCTAATGGAGTACAAGTCACAGAGCATCTATCAGAAAGTTTCTGTTCCATGGAATATTTTGGTATGCCACAGTCAAGAGCATACCCTTAAGGATTAGAAAACCAAAGTTCAGGTCCTGGATCTGGTCTTCTCTAACTGTTGCTCTCTACACAAGTTATCCAACATTTCTCAGCTTGGTTTCCTTATCTAAAAATAAGGATGATAATATACAACTGCATAAGTCAGGAAAGGTAACGTGCTGTAATAAACAACCCCAAAATATCAGTGGCTTGGCACAAAAAGTATATTTCTTGCTAACACAAATTTCAATGTAACCCTTCCTGATTGGAAAGATCTTTAAGGCAACTTCCTTCCACCAGTGACTCAAAGACATAGGCTGATTTCATCTTGTGATTCCACCATCTTGTGTCTTCAAGGGTTCCCTGGTATCATCCCAACACCAGTGAGGAGGAAACAGGTGAATGGAAAAGAAAACTTGGAGCATTGTGCAGTAATATTTAACCCCCTAAGCCAGCAGATACTCATTACACTCATTAAAATCACAATGGTATGAACTAGTCACATGGTCACATCCAGATGCAAAAGGGGCTAGAAATGTGGTCCAGAGGCAGCTACTTCCCCACTTGAATCAACACTCTGAAATGGGAACAGGACTACTTGTGCCAACCAGTCATCTCTGCCACATTAACTCTCAGCAATGTTTAAATATTAAAATAAACTATTGAGCATAAAGTGCTTAGGAGACAGTGATGATGGCCATTATCTTCACTTGCTGGTTTTTTAATGGCTAATGGGTATGGCCAGGCATGGGAGCATTAAAAGACAGACCAGGAATTTTTAACACTATAATAATTTTAGCCACAAGAGTATTTACTAGTTCCCTTTGAAGAAAATTTAGTAATCAAAGCCTAAATCCATTCTTTTAACTTATTATAAATATTTCTAAACATACTTGTAGTAGACAGAACAGCATAGTGACCCTCACATACCTGCCATCTAGCTTCAACAATTAACACTTGTCATATATACCCATCACTTTTGTTATAAAGCAAATTTATGTTATTGTATATTTTACCTCTACATGCTTCAGCATTATCACTAATGAAAAATGCCTTACACCAAACAAAACTTGTGTTAATTCCTTAGCAATATCTCATACTCAGATTGTGAACTTACTTTTCTTGTTATATCAAAAACATCATTTTAGAGTTGGCCAATTGGAGTTGGAATTCAAATATGTTCCTCATGTTGCATTTGGTTGATATGACTATTGAATTTCTTTAAATAGAAAACATTTTAACCTATCACCCAATTTTTATATTAATGTCATTTATTTGTTGAAGAAAACGAAGCATCTGTCCACTCAAAATTCCTATATTATGGATTTGGATTATAGCATCCATGTTATGTATTCATGTCCTGTATATCATGTACATCAGTAGGTATATTCTAAAGGTTTCAATAATTTTAATTCTTTCCTAGAGATTACTACATAGGTGGCTGTATTTTGTCTTTCCTAGAAGATCACTTCAGAAAGTGCATACAAACTGATTGATTCTTCTGGTGATGTAAAGACTGAGCAGTGTGTTCAACTGATGTTATCCTAATCTTCCTGTAACAAGTTTCTCATCAATCTATCATTTAGTGGTTTTAGGTGCTTTCATGATCAATGCCTAGAACCATTCAACAATGTTGATTTTATGACACAGTTAATGTTTAGAATTATTCCAGAAAAATAAACGACCCAATCAAAAAATGGGCCAAAGAGCTAAATAGACATTTCTCCAAAGAAGACATACAGATGGTTAACAAAAACATGAAAAGATGCTCAACATCACTCATTATCAGAGAAATGCAAATCAAAACCACTATGAGGTACCATTTCACGCCAGTCAGAATGGCTGCGATCCAAAAGTCTACAAGCAATAAATGCTGGAGAGGGTGTGGAGAAAAGGGAACCCTCTTACACTGTTGGTGGGAATGCAAACTAGTACAGCCACTATGGAGAACAGTGTGGAGATTCCTTAAAAAACTGGGAATAGAACTGCCTTATGATCCAGCAATCCCACTGCTGGGTGGACATGTGTACCCCTATGTTCATCGCAGCACTGTTTATAATAGCCAGGACATGGAAGCAACCTAGATGTCCATCCGCAGATGAATGGATAAGAAAGCTGTGGTACATATACACAATGGAGTATTACTCAGCCATTAAAAAGAATGCATTTGAGTCAGTTCTAATGAGGTGGATGAAACTGGAGCCTATTATACAGAGTGAAGTAAGCCAGAAAGAAAAACATGAATACAATATACTAATGCATATATATGGAATTTAGAAAGATGGTAACAAGAACCCTGTTTACGAGACAGCAAAAGAGACACTGATGTATAGAACAGACTTTTGAACTCTGGGACTGGGAGAGGGTGGGATGATTTGGGAGGATGGCATTGAAATATGTATAATATCATATATGGAATGAGTCGATGCATGATACTGGATGCTTGGGGCTGGTGCACTGGGACGACCCAGAGGGATGGTATGGGGAGGGAGAAGGAAGGAGGGTTCGGGATGGGGAACACATGTATACCTGTGGCAGATTCACTTTGATATATGGCAAAACCAATACAATATTGTAAAGTCAAATAAAAAAAAAAAAACTATTAACTTTTTATTTTTAAAGTACTATTCAGACAGCTATCAGTTTTCAAAATAATGAATTGGTACTCTAAAAATATTCAGTAGTGATGATGCATTTTCTCTTTGCATCATATGAACTCATAGATATTTATGTAACTGATGTGTTTTAATCTGTTTTGAGTATTAGTATTCTGATACTAAAATTTTCCCACTGTTGAGAAATTTTCTCACTGTGTGAGCCCCATCAATATGGCCTATGTCTGTTTGTAAGACTTCAATTGTCTTTAATAGAATCCCTGCTTTCTAATATAACTTAATGTCTCCAGGAGCTTCCCCAGATGGTTCAGGGGTAAAGAATCCACCCACTAATGCAAGAGACGTGGGTTCGATCCCTGAGTCAGGAATATTCCCTATAGAAAGAAATGGCAGCACACTTGGATACTCTTGCCTGGGGAGAGGTGCTTAGCAGGCTACAGTCCATGGAATCGCAAAAAGTCAGGCACAGCTTAATGACTAAACAACTACAATGTTCACAGGCTGATTTTGAACAGTTTCTATCCCAGACTTGTGATGAATCATTTCTCTGAGGTAACCTGGTACCTTTTAGTGAAAAATTATAGTTAAGAGGTATAATGTAGATTCTAGGGGTCATATTACTACTGGTTTGGCATTATTTCTAGGACTTTTCTACCTGAAGTGCCTTTCTTCCTAACATTTACATGACTCAATTCTCCAACCTTTTCCCCAATATCATCTGCTCAATAAAGCCTTTCCTGATCTTAAATTCGCAAACCTGACTTACCATCCCAGTATTTTCTATCCTTATGCCCTGTGGAATATATTCTATTGCTCTCAAATACACATTAAATTTGCATGTTTATTTATTCTATTTTTTCATTTTCCTGTAAAATACAAGTTAAGAGATAGCAGGAATTTCTCTGAAGTTTGTTCATGTTTACTAAAGTATCCTCAACAATAAAAATAGTCCCTGACACAGAGTAACGTGAAGTCGCTCAGTCGTGTTTGACTCTTTGCAGCCTCATGGACTGTAGCCTACCAGGCTTCTCTGTCCATCGGATTTTCCAGGCAATAGTACTGGAGTGGATTGCCATTTCCTTCTCCAAGGGATCTTTCCAACCCAGGGATCGAACCCGGGTCTCCCTCATCGTAGACAGATGCTTTACCGTCTGAGCCACCAGGGAAGTCGTCGACACAGAGTAGGCACTCAGTAAATATTTTATGACTTAATAAATTAGATTAATCTGTTATTTCTCATACTGGGTGTTAATAGTAGATTCAGCAATGTTCTATTGATATGAGTGGCAGTCTAAATATTTTAGAGATGGTAACCACCACGTATAAGTTACAGGTGAACAAGGTTGAAAACTGGAATTTTTAAATTCCAGTGAACTGGAATTCTGTACCCTTTGGGATGATGTGTAGGACTTGGTTCACTTCTAAGTTAATTCTCCTGTGTTCAGAGAAGATAGTTTGTATGACTTTGGTCCTCTTAAATTCACTGATAGCTGTTTTATGGTCCAACACATTGTCTAAACCCTGATAATTCACCATGTGCATTTGAAAAGAACATGTATTCAATGTTTATTGATTGGAGTGTTTCATAAATGTCAGTTAGGTCAAGGTGGTAGTTAGCATTGTTAGGTCTTCTATATCTTTGCTGACATTCTGTCTAGATTGTGTATCAGTTTTTGAGAGTGGAATGTAAAAGTCTCTTGTTATTGTTCAAGTGTCTATTTCTCCTTTCACTTCTGCTGGTTTTTGTATTATATATTCAGGAGTACTCTCATTATCTTCTTGAAAAATTGACCTTTTTCTCACTATGAAATATTCCTCTTTGTCTCCCGTAATATATCTATCTTAAAGTCAATTTTGCCTGATAGTAATGTAGTCATTTCAGATTCTTGATGGTTATTGTTTGCATAGTGTATTTTTTCCATCCTTTTGCTTTCAATTTAATTGAGTCTGAGTCTACAGTGTGCTTTTTGTGAAGAGCATAGAGTTGAATCTTACTCTCTTTGTTTTCAGTCTGATGATGCTGACATTTGGTTTGAGTGCTTAGTGTACTTACACTTTAGGTCATTGTTGGTGTGGCTGGATGTATGTCTGCCATTTGCTGTTTATTATCAAAGTGGATGCAGCTTCAGGTAAGAATTCTTCAGGTAAGAATTCTTTGAATTCCCAATTTCTTTACTTGAAAGTTAACTTTCTAACCAGTTCTTCTCAGCTTGTTTTACATCATTGTCAATTTCCAGGCTCTTACTTGTTGATTTTGATAATTTCCTATAGTTTTATAGTTGGTTTTTGAGGACAGAATACAGTACCCTCTTCACTCTATATGGTGAAAATCTCTAATTTTGAGGCTTTTGCAATAGTTCAGGAATAAACCAGACAGTCTGAACTAGGAATTAATATTAACAAAGATTATAGAATGGATGTAATAAATCTTTAAAAGGTAAGGTAGACAAAACTTGAAGAAAAGTTGTGAGAAGAATGAATTCCAGGTCGATAGAATATAAAGGTTAAAACTGTAAGTTTAAATCTTAAGTCTGGCACTGTGGGTGGTCTTTCAAAGCCTCAGTTTCCTCATGAAAAACATTGATAATAATAATTTTTGTGTAAGGAATTAATGCATATAAGATTGTTTGCATAGTACTGGCCATCTTATAACTTCTTAGAATTTGTAGCTATGACTTTAATGATCATTAGGCTATCCTTTCCTCCTATCAGATTTTTGTTAAAAGCCATTGAAGACTGATCACAACCACCTAGAACATACTCTGCAAAACTCTGTAGAAATTAGGGTACTTAGAATTCTTGCTAATCACCAATAAGATAAATTTAAGCAACACTGAAAGCAATTAGAAACATACTATTTTCAATACTAAAAGTTCTAAATATGTTATGGCATAATTGTCATATTAGAAAGGAATATGATGTTTTTTAAGAGATGCTGTCAATTACCTTTAAAATAGCTGTCAAATTTTCTCCCCAACTAATATATTCCAAAGGGGTTTTAAAAATAACGTTTATTTCCTTTCCAATTTTCCTCATTCCTTTGGCAAACACTGATTATTTTCCCTAGTGTCCTGAATAGAGATTGAAATCAATGTGGATTTAGGGTTTATTATTTGATTAGTGCACCTGAATCATTAATGATATGAGTTCAACTCTTCAAATAGTTTGAATAAAGAGCTGCTGTCACAGATCATACAAAGGGAGACTAAACAATCCAAGCATTCATTTCTACACATTAATATTAACTACTAATTCAGGCCCTAGACTTTGTTTCAGTAGAAATATCAAATGAATTCTAAAATACATCATGATGGTGATGTTTTATTTTTAGGTATTTATAATTTAGACACCCCATCCTTCTAAAGTATGTTTTCAATTCCTTTTAATAAACACAAGAACATAAAAGATGAAGGCAAAAAGCAATCAGGAAAGAGGTAGCCAAAGGAGCAAGTATTATTCTACACAGAAGATGAGACAAGAAGATCACTAAGATTGAGCACTTCTTTTAGCTCTGATCTTCCTGGCAGCCAAGAGGAAAAGTGAAATAATGGATCACATATTTTCATGTCTGATTAAAGGAAATTGTAATAGTTCTGCAGATGACAAAAACTTTTCTTACACTAAAGCTTGAAGGAATTCAATTTGACAGGACTGTATAAGACACATTCTCTAACATATGAAACAAAGCTTTCTTCAGGAGTTTGCAACAGATGAAAACATATTTCAACATAGTCATTTCTCGATCATTGCTTTAACTTAAAACCAAGGAAACAATATTAAATATTGGTTCAGAGAATGCTTTTAATGGTAACATCGACTGTCATTTAAATTTTCACATCTAAGACTCTACAGATTCATCTCATTCAATTCCTCTTATAGCAACATATGCTCCTGTAGGTCTCCTCTGTAGCTTCCTGTGAGCTATTGCATCCAGATTCCCTCCTTCTCTGATCTCTCCTGTCCTGATGTTCCCCTAATGTTCTATCCCCAGCTCTTTCTTACTCTACATGTTTATTCTAAGCAATCTCATGAACACCTATGCCAACTACACACTGACAACTCAAACATCCAAATGATTATCCCAGGACTCTTACCTTAAAAGTCCTTCACATCAATTTCTATATGTTGGATAAGTATCAAAACTTATTAGGTTTCCTATCAAAACCTGTTTTCTTTTGTATTCTCAATCTTAAAAATCTATGTCATTACCCAAACATTACCAGCTCCTTCTCAATTCCAGCTCCTTACTGCTGCTAAGTCACTTCAGTCGTGTCCGATTCTGTGTGACCCCATAGACTGCAGCCCACCAGGCTCCCCCGTCCCTGGGATTCTCCAGGAAAGAACACTGGAGTGGGTTGCCATTTCCTTCTCCAATGCATGAAAGTGAAAAGTGAAAGTGAAGTCACTCAGTCCTGTCCAACCCTCAGCAACCCCACAGACTGCAGCCCACCAGGCTCCTCCGTACATGGGATTTTTCAGGCAAGAGTACTGGAGTAGGGTGCCAGTGCCTTCTCTGACCTCCTTACTAGTTTCTATATTTTTTGGATCTTTCTCATCCTCACTATGACTGTCTTATTTCAAATGTTTCACCTTTTTATTTGTGTGCAAGTCTGCCTTGTCAGCAATGAGTTTTTTGAAGACAGGAGTCTGATTCACCTTTAACCCCAACACCAAGTATAGATGGAACAAGAATCCTATTGGTTAAGTAAATACATATTTACTGAATGAATAAAGAAATAATCACATGAGAATATAGTGAGTGCTCTAATGTTCTTCACATCATATTTCATCAAATCTAAAAGGCTCAACTGTAAGATACAGTATTAAGAGTCATTAAACAAAAAGAGAAAATATAAGAAAACACTGATTGTAAAACACATTCTAGTTTCAGATATGGGAAAATATGAACAAAAACATATGTTTCACAATTGATGAAAAGTGATATATGTTATCTTAGTTAAATTACATCACTTTAACAGTTATGTGAAAAACAAAGCAAAACAATGAGCTTTAAAGTCTCTCAATAAATAGCTGATAGCACAAACCTCTGGGAACCTTTTTCTCTGGTTACTTTGTACAACTCCGGTTAGCTCAGTTGGATCATTATGGTATCATACAGTTTGTGTTGTTAATTGAAACAAGATTCACACACTCCAGGTGCTGTTTCTTCTTTTACTTTCTCTTGGTTCTACTTTGCCAATCACTAAGTCCAAAGGGACTGCCTGCATCTGCGTGGGCTGGCATAACAAAACACCCTAGACTCAATGGGTGGTTTAAACAATGAAAGTCTATTTTCTCACAGGTTGTGAGGCTGGAAACAGAGCAATGTGTCAACATGGTCAGGTTCTGGGGAGAGCTCTCCTCCTCATGTGCAGATGGCTACCTTCTCACTGTGTTTTTACAGGTCAGGGAGAGAAAAAGCCCTACTTTCCCTTCCTCTCCCTATAAGGACACTAACCCCTTCATTGAGGCCCCACTCTCATGACTTAATCTAATAATTATCTCTTAAAAACTATACCTTCAAATATTATCACATTGGGGATTAGGGCTTCAAAGTATGAACTTCAAGGGGATGTACATACTCAGTCCATAACAGGGTCCAAATGAAGAGCCTGGCTCAATTTTTCCTACCTGGGCTTCCACTCATTTTAAAAATGGGATGGTATGGGGAGGGAGGAAGGAGGAGGGTTCAGGATGGGGAACACATATATGCTTGTGGCGGATCCATCTTGATGTATGGCAAAAGCAATACAATATTGTAAAGTTAAGCAAAATAAAATTTAATTTAAAAAAATCTACAGGAATTAGAGAAAATAATTGAAAGAAGAAAATAATTTCATTGGTCCAGAGAAGATAGCCTGTCCTCTTTATAGAGATTTTGCTTTAAGGTCACACATACACGGAGTGATTCAGAACCCACTGAGGCTTCCAAAACTTTGCAGTTATCCTCAGATTCTCCCAGAAGAGAGGCACACCAGGAAAATCAACACTATTTGGGTAGGAGTGGAGGAACTAGCCATTCATTCATTCAATGTTGATGGTACATCTACTATTTGCCAGCCATTGGCACCCCACTCCAGTACTCTTGCTTGGAAAATCCCATGGACGGAGAAGCCTGTTAGGCTGCAGTCCATGGGGTTGCTAAGAGTCAGACACAACTGAGCGACTTCACTTTGACTTTTCACTTTCATGCATTGGAGAAGGAAATGGCAACCCACTCCAGTGTTTTTGCCTGGAGAATCCCAGGGACGGGGGAGCCTGGTGGGCTGCCGTCTGTGGGGTCGCACAGAGTCGGACACGACTGAAGTGACTTAGCATAGCATAGCATAGTGTCATAGCCTTAGTCCATATATCAAGGTGGGTTTAAGTGGTAGCCTACTCTAGAAGGTTCACTTTAAATATATTTTCACTTTTAAGCATTCAAAATGTCTTGGAAATTTAACTCCATTTTATCATTGCTCTATGGGGCTTCCCAGGTGGCTCAGTGGTAAAGAAACCACCTGCAATGGAAGAGATGCATGGTCAATCCCTAGGTCAGGAAGATACCCTGTAGAAGCAAATGACAATGCACTTCAGAATTCTTGCCTAAGTAATCTGAAGGACAGAGGACCCTGGCAGGCTACAGTCCATGGGGTCACAAAGACTCTAACATGACTTAGAAACTGAGTATGCATGTATCATTATTCTAGAAAGCCAAACTTCTAGTTACATAGCAAAGTGGGGAGGCATTTGTAATAGTTTCTGCTTTAAAACCCCAGAAGAAAAGATGTTCACATGATTCTTTCCCATTATATCCACTTAACACCAGAATCAAGTAGGGAAAGAAGCTTTTCTGGTTTCATATCTAACCTAGACCTGTACTTTTAAGATTTGCTTCCCTGTTAATTGCTAAGGTAATAGCCCTGGGGTTTTTTTTGTCTTTGTTTAAATTTATTTATTTTTTAATTGAAGGATAATTTCTTTACAGAATTGTGTTGCTTTTCACCAAACATCGACACAGCCATAAGTATACTTATGTTCCCTCCCTCTTGAACCTCCCTCCCACCTCCATCCCCATCCCACCCTTCTAGATTGTTACAGAGCCCAGATTTGAGTTGCATGAGTCATACAGCAAATTCCCATTGGCTCTCTAGTTTACAAACAGTAACATAAGTTTCCATGTTACTCTCTCCATACATCCCATTGCTCTCCTTCTTACCCCCGCCAGCTGTGTCCATATTTCATCAGTACCCTCTTTCTAGATTCCATATATATGCATTAATATACAGTGTCAGTTCTAACAAGGTGGATGAACCTAGAGTCCTGGTTTTGTTTTAACCTACTTTACCCACATAAAGATACTGAAGGAAAGAAGAAGAATAGCATGATCCCAGCTACATGCTAGTTTTGCACCTCTTTCCCTTGCAAAAATTAATTCTCTGCTTTTGTAACTGTGGGCTCTTCTATATATTTGCTCATCTTGTGTGTACTTCCGCGAATCAAGTCACCCTCTGCCACTGGCAAAGACGATGGTGATGATGGTGATAGGAGAGAACTTTATACTGGTTATCATGTTACAGACTTTAGGGAAAGAATTTTATTTCCAATAATAATCTCATCAAACAGAACTCTCATTATGTTATTTTGAGATTGAGAAAATTGAGGTTTATAGACATAAGGAGTTTGCCTAGGGCTAACTAGCTTGGAAATGGCTGGGCTGGGATGTGAAGCAAAGTCTGCTCATTCCAGAGCCCAAGTATATAACTATGGTGGATTTGGACAGCTTCGGGACTCATCATAAGAAGGAAGCGGATTTGGGCCTAGCTCCAACAGTTCTTCATCATGTGATATTAAGCAACTTGTAGAATTTTTAAAATTCAGTGTCTTTTTTTTAATAGAAATTAGGATAATATTTCCTCCTTAACAATAACAATAATAATATTGTTATTTATTATAACAAATATAATAAATATTTGTTACATTTATCAGTATAATAAAAGAAATATAGCCTAAGGTGGATACTGTTTCTTTCCTTTTAAAATTGATTTGTTGACAATTTCTGGAGCTAATTACAGTAGATCACTGTAAGTAATTCAAAGGTAAGATTTAAAAATTAATCAGATCAGATCAGTCACTCAGTCGTGTCCGACTCTTTGTGACCCCGAACCGCAGCACGCCAGGCCCCCTGTCCATCACCAGCTCCCAGAGGTCACTCAGACTCACACCCAGAAGTCAGTGATGCCATCCAGCCATCTCATCCTCTGCGTCCCCTCCCCCGCCCCAACCCTCCCAGCATCAGAGTCCCATGAGTCACTCCGCAGAGGTGCCCGGAGTCAGCCACTCCCCAAGAACAGGGACCCCAGAATGACTGTTGGACCCCAGTCGGGACCAGAGTCCCCAACACCGCACCAAGCACAATCTCGCACTCAGCCTCCACAGTCCAGCCCACCAACATGACCACAGGAAGACAAGCCACTAGCCCTGTGCAAGAATGCCTCGAAATGCACAGGGACCCCCAGGAGAGCGCATCATGGCGCAGCACCACGCAGTGAAGCAGAAAAGTACACTCCACTGCCCCACATCCTGAGTATGGGACCAGAGCCATGACCCTGAATGTGAGCAGCCAACCTCACTCTCCACCACAAGAGGCAGCCCCCTCACCCGCCATAAGAGGGTGTCATCGCATAGACCCTTTATTTTACTGACCAGTTTTAAATTTATATAAAAATTGAACAGCTAGCTTTGCTCTTTGCACAATGTCATAAAATTGGAAACATGCAGTAAGTAGACGCTCAGGTTGTCTTCATTCACTCAGCAAGACTCATTTAAGTTTCTCTCCTATATTTTCATGGCTTGATAATTCACTCATTTTTCTATTAGTGAATAATGCTCCATTGTATGTATATATGTGTCACAGTTTTTCCATTCACCTTGACTGATTCTAGCTTGAGCAATTACAAATGTCTGCTATAAACATTTGTGCACAGGATTTTATGTGGATATAAGTTTTCAAATTAAATGGGTAAGTACCTAGGAACATGATTGCTGGATCATACAGTAAGACTATGTCTAGCTTTGTAAGAAACTGCCAAACTGTTTCTCAATATGGCTGTGTCATTTTTCATTCCCAACATCAACGACTGGGAGTCCCCAAAGCTACACATTCTTGCCAGCATTTGCTAATGTGAGTTGTTTGGATTTTAGCCATTCTAACAGGTGTGTATTGATATCCTCATTTTAATTTGCAATTCCTTTATGACATATGATACTAAACTTACTTTCATATGCTTATTTGCCATTTGTAGATATTCTTTCATAAGAATAGCTTTCTAAGTTCAGCTTTTTGCCTATTTTATGATTAGGCTGTTCATTTTCTTAACATTGAGTTTTAAAATTTCTTTGTATATTTTGGAAACAAATCCTTGAGTATGTGCTTCACAAATGTGTTCTACCAGTCTGTGGCTGATACTTTCAATCTCTTCACAATATCTTTTTGTCTTCAATTTAATTTTATTTTTGGTTATATAAGTCTTGGGTGTACAACATTATAATGCAGCCTTAGTATATACTACAAAGTGATCATTATTGTCTTCAAAGTATATTTTGCACAGCATTTTTTAACTAGAATAAAATCCAACCTAATTTTTCTCTTTCATGGATTATGCTTTGTGCTAATGTGAGTTGTTTATTTTAGCATTTAAACAGGTTTATTTTGCCCAACAGGTTGTATTGATACCCTTTTAATTTGATCTTTTACATATACTAAACTACTTTCATATGCTTATTTCCATTTTAGATATTTTATCATTAGAAGTTCTTTTTAACATTGAGTTTTAAATTTTTATATTTTGGAAAACACTCACCAATGTCCATCTTGTGATTCCATTTTTGTTTCATTTTTTGTGTAAATAGTATAGTGATTTAAAGTAACAGTCTAGATTCTTTTTTTCTCTTCATGGTTTTGAAAACTCATATAACGTCCAGTTGTCCCCATATCATTTGTTGAAAAGGTCCCATTTACCTTTGTTTTTTAGTTCAAGTTGCTTAAGTTAATGCTTATTGAGTTCTCTTCAGCAGTTTTGCAAATACTTTTACTACTGAGGGGAAGAATGTTCTAATCAACCACAAAGAGCAGGTTTCAATTTGGACCTAAACCATTGGTGATGTTTTCTTGTTTGTGACCAACTAAATAATGTTTAAAAGTGCTGCTAAAATAAAACTGAATAAAAAATTGAAAATGATCTTTAAAGAAGGTCCATGCCCCAAGGTCTTTTAAGGAAATTGTGTGAGATAATTGCTTGTCAACTACTTGCCTGAAGTGTATTCTTTTCAGCTCAAGAATGATAGGCTGCATTTTTTATCTCATTCTTCACATTACCTACCAGTGTATCTTTTGACAGCATCCTGACTAGGTAATAGAATTCAGTTTTGTCCAGTGGATGTTTTAGTTATTTCTGGCCCTTTTTTCCAAGCTGCTTCCATAACTCATTTCTTCTTTATGTTAAGCATAAATTCACCAAGTGAGCCAAAAGCTCTATATAATTTCTTATTTCAATCCGACTTCCCAGGTTGCTCAGTGGTAAAGAATATGCCTGCCAATGCAGGAGACACAGGTTCGATCCTTGGGTCAGGAAGATTCCCTGGAGAAGGGAATGGCAATCCACTCCAGTATTCCTGCCTGGAATATCCCATGGAAAGAGGAGGCTGATAGGTTACAGTCCACAGGGTTGCAAAGAGTCAGACATGACTTAGCAACTGAACAACATATTATAATCTACCAGTGAGAACCATTCAGGTATGACTTAAACCACTAGACCATTCAGGTATGACCTAAATCAAATCCCTTATGACACTACAGTGGAAGTGAGAAATAGATTTAAGGGACTAGATTTGATAGAGTGCCTGATGAACTATTGACAGAGGTTTGTGACATTGTACAGGAGACAGGGAGCAAGACAATCCCCAAGAAAAAGTAATGCGAAAAACCAAAATGGCTGTCTCAGGAAGCCTTACAAATAGCTGTGAAAAGAAGAGAAGTGAAAAACAAAGGAGAAAATAAAAGATATATCCATTTGAATGCAGAGTTCCAAAGAATAGCAAGGAGAGATAAGAAAGCCTTCCTCACAGATCAATTCAAAGAAATAGAAGAAAACAACAGAATGGGAAAGACTAGAGATCTCTTCAAGAAAATTAGAGATACCAAGGGAACATTTCATGCAAAGATGGGCTCAATAAAGGACAGAAGTAGTATGGACATAACAAAAGCAGAAGATATTAAGAAAAGGTGTCAAGAATACACAGAAGAACTGTACAAAAAAGATATTCACAACCCAGATAATCATGAAGGTGTGATCACTCACATTCACCTAGAGCCAGACATCCTGGAATGTGAAGTCAGGTGGGCCTGAGGAAGCATCACTACCAACAAAGCTAAAACATGATGCTGTGAAAGTGCTGCACTCAATATGCCAGCAAATTTAGAAAACTCAGCAGTGGCCACAGGACTGGAAAAGGTCAGTTTTCATTCCAATCCCAAAGAAAGGCAATGCCAAAGAATACTAAAAATACTGCACAATTGCACTCATCTCACACACTAGTAAAGTAATGCTCAAAATTCTCCAAACAGGTTTCAGCAATATATGAACCGTGAACTTCCTGATGTTCAAGCTGGTTTTAGAAAAGGCAGAGGAACCAGAGATCAAATTGCCAACATCCGCTGGACCATGGAAAAAGCAAGAGAGTTCCAGAAAAACATCTATTTCTGCTTTATTTACTATGTCAAAGCCTTTGAGTGTGTGGATCACAATAAACTGTGGACAATTCTGAAAGAGATGGGAATACCAGACCACCTGACCTGCCTCTTGAGAAACCTGTGTACAGATCAGGAAGCAACAGTTAGAACTGGACATGGAACAACAGACTGGTTCCAAATAAGAAAAGGAGTACGTCAAGGCTGTATATCGGAGAAGGCAATGGCACCCCACTCCAGTACTGTTGCCTGGAAAATCCCATGGATGGAGGAGCCTGGTGGGCTGCAGTCCATGGGGTCATTAAGAGTCGGACACGACTGAGCAACTTCTCTTTCACTTTTCACTTTCATGCATTGGAGAAGGAAATGGAAACCCACTCCAGTGTTCTTGCCTGGAGAATCCCAGGGATGAAGGAGCCTGGTGGGCTACCGTCTATGGGGTCACAAAGAGTCAGACACGATTGAAGCTACTTAGCAGCAGCAGCAAGGCTGTATATTGTCACCCTGCTTATTTAACTTATATGCAGAGTACATCATGAGAAATGCTGGGCTGGAAGAAGCACAAGCTGGATTTAAGATTGCCAGGAGAAATCTCAATAACCTCAGATATGCAGATGACACCACCCTTATGACAGAAAGTGAAGAGGAACTAAAGAGCCTCTTGAGGAAAGTGAAAGTAGAGAGTGAAACGGGGAAGGCAATGGCACCCCACCCCAGTACTTTTGCCTGGAAAATCCCATGGACGGAGGATCCTGGTAGGCTCTAGTCCGTGGGGTCGCTAAGAGTCGGACACGACTGAGCGACTTCACTTTCCTGCGTTGGAGAAGGAAATTGCAACCCACTTCAGTATTCTTGCCTGGAGAATCCCAGGGACAGGGGAGCCTGGTGAGCTTCCGTCTATGGGGTCGCACAGAGTCGGACATGACTGAAGCGACTTAGCAGCAGCAGCAGAGAGTGAAAAAGTTGGCTTAAAGCTCAACATTCAGAAAACTAAGATCATGGCATCCGGTCCCATCACTTCATGGCAAATAGATGGAGAAACAGTGGAAACAGTGACTGGCTGACTTTATTTTTGGGGGCTCCAAAATCACTGCAGATGGTGATTGCAGTCATGAAATTAAAAGACGCTTACTTCTTGGAAGGAAAGTTATGACCAACCTAGACAGCATATTCAAAAGCAGAGACATTACTTTGCCAACAAAGATCTGTCTAGTCAAGGCTATAGTTTTTCCTGTGGTCATATATGGATGTGAGAGTTGGACTAAAAAGAAAGCTAGCGCCGAAGAATTGATGCTTTCAAACTGTGGTGCTGGAGAAGACTCTTGAGAGTCCCTTGGACTGCAGGAGATCCAACCAGTTCATCCTAAAAAGATCAGTCCTGGGTGTGTTCATTGGAGGGACTGATGTTGAAGCTGAAACTCCAATACTTTGGCCACCTCATGCAGAGGGCTGACTCATTTGAAAAGACCCGGATGCTGGGATAGATTGAAGGCAGGAGAAGGGATAACAGAGGATGAGATGGTTGGATGGCATGACCGACACAATTGGCATGGGTTTGGGTGAACTCCGGGAGTTGGTGTTGGACAGGGAGGCCTGGCGTGCTGCAATTCATGGGGTCGGAAAGAGTTGTACGTGACTGAGCGACTGAACTGAACCAGTGAGAAAAGTTGCTGAAAGGTTTCACCTGCTGAAAAAAAAAACAAATGTTTGTACATTTCATGGAGTGTTACTCTTGTAGCTAAAGAATATTCAGTTGCTTGGAGAATTTCAAGATGAGTTGAATGGATAAGCTTAGGAGATAACTTATGGTGCCGTTTCTTTCCAACCCTGCTTCTTCTGAGATTGCCTTTTAGGGAAGGTGATACAATCGAAAACAATAAATCTGATGCATTCATCTCTATACAGTAAAAACCACAAAACAGTGTTTTAACCAGGAAAAAGGATTTTTCTTCTCAAATAACAAGAGACCTGGGTTTGGCAATTCAGCACTGGTAAAGATGTTCAAGTATCAGTCTCTCTCAACCTTCCTGCTTTATTATTTCTGATGTGTGGTCACAAAATGCCTCTCCCTGTTTATCTGGCCATTGCAGCTGCTTTGTAGCAGGAAAATAAGTGTAATAGATTTATCAAACTAACAAAATCTTCCCAGAATCCCCAAGAGGCTCCCACTTGTATCTCATTAGATAGATTTATGTCACATGGCCACTTGTAACTACGGGAAACAAAACAAAAATTTTAGCTGTGTGGATTGTTGCCTTATTATCTTCTTTTAATAATGAAGAAGGGGCACAAAAGACAAGGGTTGGCTATTTATACCATTGGTGACATAAATTATGCCTCCTAAACTACTTGGAAGCTTAAAGACACAGAGGTTGAGCAATCAAACTTAAAAAAAAATAAAACCTGAAACTACAATCAAATTTTAGTTATAACTAACATGTATATGGACCCATAACTATTTAAATACTGAAAAAGGAAACTAAATTTGATTTCCCCATAGCCCAATATTTTTAATCAGCATATGTCATAAAATGCTTTCTGTATCCTAAGGCAGGCCTGGATTATTACTATTACATTTGAATTGGTTCCCATCCTTACAACTCTTACCTATTTCAACTTCATCCTCCAAATATCTAAGTTGAACTTGGGTTCAACATTTTTCAGTACTTCCTCATTCAGAAAACAAGCCCTAGCTTCTTCACCAAACCAAGCCCAGGCTTCTCTTAACATGCTAGCCTCCTAGTCCCTCACATCTGACATTCACAACCAACCATAATAATAGTTCTAATTTGTGGATTTGTTTTAGATTGGATGATAAGTGCTTTACAACATCATGTTAGTTTCTGGTGTACAATACTGTGAATCAGCTGTAAGTATACATATATTAAAAAGCAGAGATATCACTTTGCTGACACAGGTCCACATAGTCAAAGCTACGGTTTTCCCAGTAGTCATGTAGGGATGTGAGAGTTGGACCATAAAGAAGGCTAAGTGCCAAAGAATTGATGCTTCCAAACTGTGGTACTAGAGAAGACCTTTGAGATTCCTCTGGACAGCAAGGGGATCAACCCAGTCAATCCTAAAGGAAATTGACCCTAAATACTCATTGGAAAGACTGATGCTGAAACCAAAGATCCAATATTTTGCCCACCTGATGCAAAGAGTCCACTCATTGGAAAAGACCCTGATGCTGGGAGAGATTGAGGGCAAGAGGAGAAAAGGGAGGCAGAGAATGAGATGGTTGGATGGCATCATCAACTCAATGGACATGAGTCTGAGTAAACTCCAGGACATGGTGATTGACAGGGAAGGCTGACATACTTCAGTCCATGGGGCTGAAAAATGTCAGACATGACTTAGTGACTGAACAACATACATATGTATATTCTTCCTCTCTTGAGCCTTCCTCCCACTCCCCTCCCTCATCCCAGAGTACCAAGCCAAGTTCCATGTGTTATACAGCAGCCTCCCACAAGCTATCTATTTTACATGTGGTAGTGTATATATGGGAGAAGGCAGTGGCACCCCACTCCAGTACTCTTGCCTGGAAAATACGATGGACAGAGGAGCCTGGTGGGCTATAGTCCATGAAGTCGCTAAGAGTTGGACACGACTGAGCAACTTCACTTTGACTTTTCACTTTCATGCATTGGAGAAGGAAATGGCAACCCACTCCAGTGTTCTTGCCTAGAGAATCCCGGGGACGGGGGAGCCTGGTGGGCTGTAGTCTATGGGGTCGCACAGAGTCGGACACGACTGAAGCGACTTAGCAGCTGCAGTGTATATATGTCAATGCCACTCTCTTAACTTGTCTTCTCTTCCTCCCCCTGCTGTGTCCACAAGTACATTCTCTTCATCTGCATCTCTACTTCTGCCCTGCAAATAGTTTCAGCAGTACCACTGTGATTTTTACTGGGATTCAACAAGATGCACAGCCCAATGCCCAGCACACAGTACAACACAGAGCCATTCTTTCCAGTTCTGCTCACTTGATGTTCTAGTGACTCAATTTCCTTTTCTTGTTCTCTTCCCTTTGGCAGGCTAACTCCCTCTCATTAAATGGTAAGAGGAAAAAAATTACTCCAGTTGAGATATCATCTTTTCAAAGTTGTCTTTCCTGGCTTTCTTCTGTGCTCTCACAAGATTGTGCAACTAAATCTATCATAGAATCCATAATCCATAATTTCTTACCACTGAAGAAATTGCAAAGGAAGAAAAATCAGTCATTAAAAACTTCTCAGAAAAACCATAACATAAATAATTTGGAGAGGAGAAATGACATTGAGAAATAAATGTTTAAAAAATCTAGCTTGAAGTGGAATACTTTTCTTCTTTTCTTTAAGTTTGTCTTCATGGTTCTAGAATGCAGTCAGTCTACTTAGAGAGTTCTTATTTTGATCCTGGCAAGAGTAAACGCACTTTACCAGACTTGTATCTAGTGCTTTATTAGATTCCTATAATATGACTATATATATCTTTATTGTGCTTTTAACATAAAATATACAGGAGTTGGCTGAGGATGCCTCTAATTCTCTTCATAACTCAACATTGACAGGCATGTCTTTGTCTCACTTCTGCTTGGTATATAGATTCATCTAGATTCCCTATAGATGACGCCACCCTTATGGAAGAAAGCGAAGAAGAAATAAAGAGCCTCTTGATGCAAATGAAAGAGGAGATTGAAAAGTTGGCTTCAAATTCAACATTCAGAAAACTAAGATCATGGCATCCGGTCCCATCACTTCATGTCAAATAGATGGGGAAACAGTGCAAACAGTGACAGATTTTATTTTGGGGGGCTCTGAAATTACTGCAGATGGTGACTGCTGCCATGAAATTAAAAGATGCTTACTCCTTGGAAGAGAAGCTATGACCAACCTAGACAGCATATTAAAAAGTAGAGACATTACTTTACCAACAAAGGTCCGTCTAGTCAAAGCTATGGTTTTTCCAGTAGTCATGTATGGATATGAGAGTTGAACTATAAAGAAAGCTGACTGCTGAAGAATTGATACTTTTGAACTGTGATCTTGAAGAAGATTTTTGAGAGTCCCTTGGACTGCAAAGAGATCCAACCAGTCAATCCTAAAGGAAATTAGTCCTGAATATTCATTGGAATGACTGATGCTGAAGCTGAAGCTCCAATACTTTGGCCAACTGATGTGAAGAACCGAGTCACTGGAAAAGACCTTGATGCTGGGAAAGATTGAAGTGGGGAGGAGAAGGAGCCAACAGAAGATGAGATGGTTGAATGGCATCACCCACATGATAGACATGAGTTTGAGTAGGCTCTGGGCGTTGGTGATGGACAGGGAAGCCTGGCATGCTGCAGTCCATGGGGTCACATAGAGTCGGACACGACTGAGTGAATGAACTGAATTGACTGAGATTCCATATAGGCAGGGTAGAATAAATTGGGAGATTGAGATTGATACATATATACAACTACTGAGAAATAATAAAAAAAACTAATTATTAGTTTATTAGATAGCTAATAGCTATCTAATTGCTCAGTCATGTCTGACTCTTTGCAACCCCTCAGACTGTAGCCCTCCAGGACCCTCTGTCCATGGACTTTTTCAAGCAAGAATACTGAAGTGGGGTTGCCATTTCCTTCTCCAGGGGATCTTCCTGATCCAGAGGTCAAGCCTGTATCTCCTGCATTAGCAGGCAGATTCTTTGACTACTGTGATTCCTATATCATCCTTTTCAGTATACAATAGGTGCAGACAAATACTGTTTGTTTCCACTTCTACTAGATATCTAGAATAGCCAAATTCATAGATTCAGTAAGCACATTGCTAGATGCCAGGGACCTGGAAGGGTGGGAATGAGGAGTTAGTGCTTAATTGGGACAGAGTTTCAATTAAGGAAGGTAAAAAATTCAGGAGATGGACGCATAGTGAGAGTTGCCCAACAATGTGAATGTACTTAGCGATGCTGAACAGTGTGGTTAAATATGGTTAAAATGGTATATTTTATATTATATGACTTTTACCACAGCAAAAAAAATAATAATAAAAATAATTGTTTTGAAAAATATTTAAAAAATAAATATCAGCAGAAAATAAAAGATATGTGCTATGCAATCTTCCCCTCAAAATTAGAAAATATGGAAAGTGAAGTTAAAAATAAGTCTCTTGCCAAAGATCACACAGCACTAATGGCAGAGACTGGACTAGAATTAGGACACACGATGAAAAACATTCTTCTATGATAGAAACTAGGAATATCACCACCTGCATTTTGTGGTGGCTTTATTCTGTCTCAATTTATGTAAGTTGCAACTTCTCTTCCCATTATTCCCTTCCTTGATGATTTTCTTGTTACAGTTGTCTGGGAAAAAAAGGATGTGAGAGATTTGGATAGCAGGAGCAAAGCATCCACCATCACACTTTGAAAGCCATCAGGATTATATGTGTGAAACAGAAATGCAAAGCTGCATGCAGTTTCCAACTTGTCCTGCCCCGCCCTCACTCCATGTCCAGCTCTCCCTCCCATCTGCTGATCCTGCTGACTGATAGCGACCCCAGACACAGAAAACAGCTTTCCATGGTCCTCTCTACCAGTGCTACTTTTTGGTCCCACTCTAGTAACTGAATGTCCCAGGTTTAGAAGGTTTATTAGTGATTTTTCTCTGATCCTCTAACTCTTCCTTGCAGACCTTCCTTGCCCAATGACTCCTAAAGCTGTGGGAGCTACAATTTCACAATAAATTTCTTGTTCCACAAAATTCAAAATATTTCTATTTCCCTGACTGAACTCTGGGCTGACATGCCAATTAACACATTATTTGGTGTATCTTGAACATTATTATTATTATTTATTTTAGAGGAAAAAACAAAGGTTTGCTGAGCTGACATTTAGTAGATAACAATTACAACAAAAGAAGCTTTGTAGAATAAATTTTCATAGATTTACATATACAGATCGAGCCTTATTCCTAAATATAAGTTTGTACAATGAAATCCTAATACAAGATAGTCTTGTTTCTCAAAGAATATCAATAATTAAACCACACAAAGATTAGACATTATTATACACAAGCAAGTGTATGTATTAAAATATCTAAGTTCTACAATAAAGAATTCCCTTAAAAGCGGTGTTTTTCAACCTTGTTTGTGAACAGAAACTACTATTTTTTCAAGTGTATGGGATGGCTTATAACTATTAATAAACAAGTAACCTACAGTTTGCCAATTTAGGAAAAATAGCATTTTTTAAATATTAAAATTTTAAATTACAATTTAAGGAAGGTGTTTGTTCTGTCCCTTGGCATGAATAACAGAAAGGAATTCCACTGGATTTTAATTATAAAAGTATCAATGCTAAAAATGACCTTGACAACATTATCCAGTTCAAAACTTAAGCATGCTTTTTAACTGACTCAATAAATAATGACCCGTTGGTTGGCTGAATAAATGAAAAAATGAATAAAAAGTATCTGTGTCCCGCAATTAGTACAGGACAGGATTATTGCTATTGAAAATTAGTCTGGTTCTCCTTCTTGTTATTATGCACTGCCAACCCACACACAGCCAAGAAGTTTCTGAAAAATGTTGGTATGAATACACCCTTCAATATTTCTGCCACACCGATTGTAAATATAATCTAGGCATAAATCATCAAAAGTAAATACCAGTGAGCACTTTAATCCTTTATAATAAATCAAGGAAATGGGAAGTCTATGCCTGATGATGAAGTTTTAGTGTAGGTCAAACCAGTGGTTTGCTGAAGAGGCTGCACTTTAAAAAACAGGCAGCATTTTCTTAAAGACTTGGGAGTTCTACTAAAGGGCAGAGGTTTTTTGCATGTATTTCTCTCATTTCTGTTAATAAGTGGTGCTGTTGTTTCACTTCAGCAAGCCAAATCAAATAAGAACAAGAATTTTTTGTTTGTTTGTCTTCTGTTTGTATTCTTCTGCATGCCTACCGTTCCAAGGAACTTAGCTATGTGCTAAAGAGAATAGAAAACTCAATCATACAAAATTTTGGCCCCCAAATAATTTCTATTTAGTAGAGTAGTTAATATATGAATAATTTCAATATAAGTTTTTATGGACTATGCCAAAGCCTTTGACTGTGTGGATCACAATAAACTGTGGAAAATTCTGAAAAAGATGGGAATACCAGACCACCTGACCTGCCTCTTGAGAAATTTGTATGCAGATCAGGAAGCAACAGTTAGAACTGGACATGGAACAACAGACTGGTTCCAAATAGGAAAAGGAGTACGTCAAGGCTGCATATTGTCACCCTGCTTATTTAACTTACATGCAGAGTACATCATGAGAAATGCTGGACCAGAAGAAACACAAGCTGGAATCAAGATTGCTGGGAGAAATCTCAATAACCTCAGATATGCAGATGACACCACCCTTATGGCAGAAAGTGAAGAGGAACTAAAGGGCCTCTTGATGAAAGTGAAGGAAGAAAGTGATAAAGTTGGCTTAAAGCTCAACATTCAGAAAACAAAAATCATGGCATCTGGTCCCATCACTTCATGGCAAATAGATGGGGAAACAGTGGAAACAGTGTCAGACTTTGTTTTTCTGGGCTCCAAAATCACTGCAGATGGTGACTGTAGCCATGAAATTAAAAGAGGCTTACACCTTGGAAGGAAAGTTATGACCAACCTAGATAGCATATTGAAAAGCAGAGACATTATTTTGCCAACAAAGATCCGTCTAGTCAAGGCTATGGTCTTTCCTGTGGTCATGTATGGATGTGAGATTTGGACTGTGAAGAAAGCTGTGCACTGAAGAATTGATGCTTTTGAACTGTGGTGTTGGAGGAGACACTTGAGAGTCCCTTGGACTGCAAGGAGATCCAACCAGTCCATTCTAAAGGAGATCAGTCCTGGGTGTTCGTTGGAAGAACTGATGCTAAAGCTGAAACTCCAATACTTTGGCCACCTCATGTGAAGAGTTGACTCATTGGAAAAAACCTTGATGCTGGGAGGGCTTGGGGGCAGGAGGAGAAGGGGATGACAGAGGATGAGATGGCTGGATGGCATCACCAACTCGATGGACATGAGTTTGGATGAACTCTGGGAGTTGGTGATGGACAGGGAGACCTGGCGTGCTGCAATTCATGGGGTCACAAAGAGTCGGACACAACTGAGCGACTTAACTGAACTGAACATCTGAGGTTACTACTTTTTTTAATTCAGTTGTTTGTCTACTCCAACTGGCTATGTGTGTGATCCTTTATGACAAGAATAGTATCTTATTCATTTGTGCAATAAAAGATAGCTGGATAAATGATCACATAGGATTAATTTTCTTTCACAAAGGAAAAGTACTGTTCTAACAAAAATATACCACTTCTGATCATGTTTGTACTTTGATGGAAATCGTGAGAGAGGAGAATAAAACCACTTCTAGCCAACATATTTGCTGACACATCAAGGGAGAATCAAGTATAATAAAGTATGATCTATCCTGTTAAATATTGTGGAAAGGATAAGATTTAGAAAAGAAAATAGTTTTGAACTTAAGGAAATTAAGGTTTTTGATCCACATCTATCACCAAAGCAACAAGGGAAAAATTATTTAGACTGTCTATCCTTGGCCCTTTCATCCATAATATAAGGTTTTAAGTTTAAATATATGTATTAAAATGCAAGGGTGACCACCAGAAGAATAGAATAGGGATGTGTAACTCAAATCCACTCTAAGAAAGAAAAATAAGGAACGTTTTTCTTTTTTCAAGTCCAAAAGAGAACAAGAAAGAGATAAAACACTATCAACAAGAAAGCACAGGAACTAGAAATCATAACAAAAGAGACATGGAATAAACTTAAACACAATAGGAGTAAATAAAAATGGAATAAATTACCCCTTGAAAAGAGTAATATTGGTTAGAAAAAATCCATTTCTAAGCTGTTAATCAGTTACAAGATAAAACAAAGTGACGTAGAATGACTGAAGCTAAAAAAAGTATATCAGAAAAATGATAACAAAAATAAGCATGTAAAAGTAAACATGTAGTCATACTAATTAATTAGTATTATTATCAAGTAAAATACAAAATGTATAGTATTAAAAATTATGTTTCCACACTAATAAAATACATAGAAAATTCAGTAGTTATGAATTGCTAATCATCTAATGAACAGCATTTAAAAAGATAAAGAAAATACTCATGGATGGACAAGGAAAAAATGAAACAAATCTACAGTCATAGAGATTTAAATAAAATTCAGAAATTACCAAGTTAAATTGTCCAAAATAAGACTAAAGATGAATAGAATATTTTAAAGTAGTAATAACTGATGTCTAGAGAAATTTATTTATTTTAGCTGTAGTAAGAATATCCAACATAAATTAGGCTTACCACTTGTTAAGTGTACAAGCAACACTTTTAACTATAAGCACAACAGATCTCTAAAACGTATTCATTTTGAATAACAAAAATTTACATCCATTTAACAACTCCCTATTTTATAGCCAAAAAAAGAATACCCAATCATTTAAAACATAAATAAAACATTTTTTAAAGACCACATACTAGATCACCAAAAATCTTAATAAAATCTTAATAAATTAATTAAATAAAATAAAATTTTAAAATAATTATATTAAATAAGTAATAAAATTAATGTTGCTCATTCGTGTCTGACTCTTTGTGACTGAATAGACTGTAGCCACCAGGCTCCTCTGTCCATGGGATTCTCCAGGCAAGAATAGTGGAGTAGGTTGCTATTTCCTTCTCCAAATAAAATTAATAAATAATGATAAAATAGATAATTAATAATTAATAAATAATTACATAAATCTTAATAAGTCTCCATGACACAAATAATATTGCTGATAATATGCAACAGAACCAATATATGATCCAATGGAATTAAACAGAAAAATATTCCTGAGTTAAAGGGTAAATAAAAATGTTTAAAAATAAACAAATGTATAATGAGTGACAATGCAAGCAAATGAGAAAATGTCTGAGGATGAAATTAACTGCATTAATCATCAAACAAAATATATTGAAATATAACTCAATGATAGAAGAAAAATACCAAAATAAATTCAAAACGATGCAAGAATAATCTAGTAAAAGTAGAAAATAGACATAATGAAAGTAAAGGCATAATATAAAAAATAAGGGGCAGAAGAGGTAAATGAATTATTAATAAAAACTATATATTTATTATTGAAAATACCTATTGGCACTCTGAAAACTTAAGGAAATTCTGAATGGTACATACATTGGAATCTTGTATATGTAAGAAGATGGAAAGTTTCAATAATTTAAAATTATTTTCCCCAATAATTCTATAAATTCAAAGTCCTCTTAAAACAAGCTTCTTCATGAAATTTAAAATTCAAAAAATGATCATAGTCAAAAGCATTTCAAAAAAAGGAAACTAAGAGATGAAAATTTATATAAGGTACATGAATTAAAACCCCATGAAACTCATGTAGGAATAAACAATTGAAAGGAGTGTCTCCAGCAGATCATGTGTATATGTCAATGTAATTGATGGTAAAGGTGATATTTCAAGCCAAGTGCTGGCTTGCTCGATAAACGATCATTTTACAGAAGCAAAATAAATCTGTATTCTGTGGCAGAGCATGCCAGTTTGCTAAATCCATGTCTTCTTCCAGGGGATGCAGTATCACTCTGTGAATGGTCCTCAAAGATATCACAAAAGAAGTCATCCAGATCACCTGCAGACACAGCTCAGAACAATTAATGCACAATTTCACCTCACACTGACAGTATAATACTCAGCACAGGGAACACAGTTAATAATATTGAAATAACCTTGGTGTAATATATGAAAATATCACATCACTTTGCTGTATACCTGAAATATTGTAAGTCAACTGTGTGTGTGTTTGCATGTGTGTGTTTGTATGTGCTCAGTAATATCCGACTCTCTTTCAACCCACAGACTGCAGTCCACGAGGCTCCTCTGTACATGAGATTTCCCAGGCAAGAAAACTGGAGTGGGTTGCTGTTTCCTCCTCCAAGGGAATCTTCCCAACCCAGAAATTGAACCCACCTCTCTTGCATTGGCAGGTATATTCTTTACCACCAGCACCACCTTGGGAAGACCAACTATACTTCAATTTTTAAAATAACAATAAACTAAAATTAAAAACAAAAAATTAAACTAGGGCTGAAAAGGAAAAAAGAAAACAGGCAGGGAAAGAACAAGATGGCGGAGGAGTAGGTGGATGTGGAGTTCATCTCTCACCACGGATGCATAGGAATACACCTTCAGACACAGAAGTGCACGCAGAACACCAGCTGAGAGTGGACAGGAGTACCTGACCAGCGGAAAAGGATACATAGAACCACACAAAACTCAGTAGGATGAAGGAGCTAGGGTTCTAGGAGTGTTAGTAGGACTGGACCTGCCCTCAGCAGGTGGGGGAACTGAAGCAGGGATCCGATTCCCATATCAGGGCAAATGTCTAAGTCAGAGGACAAATATTTAAGGGTGAGAGTGAAACAGCTGATCTGTGGCAACCTAAATGAAATGAGAATCAGACAGTCCTTGCCACAGCCATACATATCCCAGACAGGGTCACAGGTCCTCTGGAAGGCACAGGGGCTGGGAGCTGGAGTTTAGGATTGGGCATGAATCCCAGGGCAAGGGCTGCTGTTGATTGCAGAGAGACAGATGGAGGGGATGTGAGGGAGGAGATTGTGATGGGAGATGCCTGTGGAGGAAAGCCAAGCAGCCATGGAAGCAAGGCGATACTGCTGAGTATACGTAGGGGTGGAGCCATCACCATAGCCTCTCTCCCCCAACACGCCAGCATCAGCAGCTGAACAATAAAGAGCCTGGCCCATCAAATGTTTGACGCACTGAACTACAGAGTAGGACCCTATCCGGGTGTCCCTTTAAGTGCCTGATGTGCCAATCTACAGAGTAGGACCCCAGATAGGGGCACCCCTCTGTGTGCCTGATGTGCTAAACAACAGAGAAGGACCCCAGGCAAGGGAGCCCTCTAAGTGCCTGGACAGGCGGAGCTACGGAGAAAGACTGGCCAAAGAGGTTTTCTGATTGCCAGCTACAAGAGGCTCAAAAAAAGACTCTGATAGGGCCATAACTCCTGGGGCTGAGGGAGTCCGTGTCCCTGCACACTTTGTGTCACCAGGGCCACAAAGAAAGAAAGAAAGAAATCAAAGATGACATAAACAGATATGGAAATCATTCCATGTTCCTGGGTATGAAGAACCAATATTGTGAAAACGACTATACTACCAAATGCAGTCTACAGGTTCAATATGATCCCTATCAAATTACCAGTGGCATTTTCACAGAATTAGAACAAAAAAATTTCACAATTCATATGGAAACACAAAAGAGCATGAAGAGCCAAAGCAGTCTTGAGAAAGAAGAATGAAGCTGGAGGAATCAACCTTCCTGACTTCAGACTGTACTACAAAACTACGGTCATCAAAGTTTGGTACTGGCACAAAAACAGAAATATAGACCAATGGAACAAGATAGAAAGCCCAGAAATAAACCCATGCTCTTATGGGTACCTTATTTTTGACAAAGGAGGCAAAATATACAGTGGGGCAAAAACAGCCTCTCCAATAAATGGTTCTGGGAAAACTAGACAGCTGCATGTAAAAGAATGAAATTAGAACACTTCCTAGCACAATACACAAAGATAAGCTCAACATGGATTAAAGATCTAAATGTAAGACCAGAAACTATAAAACTCTTAGAGGAAAACATAGGCAGAACACTCAATGACATAAATCTAAGCAAGATCCTCTATGACCCATTTCCTAGAGTGATGGAAATAAAAACAAAAGTAAACAAGTGGGACCTGATTAAACTTAAAAAGCTTTTGTACAGCAAAGGAAACTATAAATATGGTGAAAAGACAACCCTCAGAATCTGAGAAAATAAGAGCAAATGAAACAACTAGCAAAGGATTAATTTTTAAACTATACAAGCAGCTTATACAACTCAATAATAGAAAAACAAACTACCCAATCAAAAAATGGAAAAAAGACCTAAACAGACATTTCTCCAAAGACATAAAGATGGCAGACAAACACATGAAAAGATGTCCAGCATCGGTCATTATTAGAGAAATGTAAATCAAAACTACAATGAGATATCACCTCACACCAGTCAGAATGGCCATCATCAAAAAAATCTACAAACAATAAATGCTGGAGAATGTATTGAGAAAAGGGAACACTCTTGCACACTTGGTGGGAATGTAAACACTCTTGGTGGGAATGTAAACTGATACAGCCATGATGGAAGATGGTATGGAGATTCCTTAAAAAGCTAGGAATAAAACCACCATATGACCCAACAATTCTACTCCTAGGCATACACCCTGAGGAAACCAAAATTGAAAAAGATATGTATATCCCATTGTTAATTGCAGCACTATTTACAATAGCTAGAATATGGAAGCAAGCTAGATGTCCATCAACAGATAAGTGGATAAAGAAGTTGTGGTACATTTACACAATGGAATAGTACTTAGCCATAAGAAGGAACACCTTTGAGTCAGTTCTAATGAGGTGGATGAACCTAGAACCTATTATACAAAGTCAAGTGAGTCAGAAAGAGAAAGATACATATCGTATTCCAACACATATATACGGAAGCTAGAAAAATGGTACTGAAGAACTTACTTACAGGGCAGCAACAGAGAAACAGACATAGAGAATAGACTTGTAGACATGGGGAGAGGGGGAGGAGAGAGTGAGATGTATGGAAAGAGTAACATGGACTTACATTACCATATGTAAAATAGGTAGCCAGGGGAATTTGCTGTATGGCTAAGAAAACTCAAACAGGGGCTCTGTATCAACCTACAAGGGTGGGCTTGGGAGGGAGATGGGAGGAAAGTTCAAAAGGGAGGGAATATATGTATACCTATGGCTGACTCATGCGGATGTTTGACAGAAAACCACAAAATTCTGTAAAGCAATTATCATTATTTTTTTAAAAAAAATAATTAATTTAAAAAATCACTCAGGCAGGGCTTGCAAAGCACATTTGCTAAGTAGAGGATCAAACTGGCCTGGATCCCTGAGTCACCCTTGTGAGCTAAGCTGTTGCCAGTCCACTCAGATTCTTCTAACAAAGTACCAAAAATTTATTGGGCTAAACAACAAAAATTTATTTCTCACAGTTCTAGAGATAAGGGAGTTCAAGATCAAGGTGCCACCACATTCAGTTTTCGGTAAGGTCCCTCCCTCTCTTCCTGGCTTGCAGATCCAAAAATACATATGTACTTTAGATAACAATTCTGCTTCTAAATGTCTAATATTTTAAATACAACCTAATTCTACATTATGGGAAGATAGAATTAAAAAAATGTTCTCTGAAATATTGTTTATAATATCCCCTCCAAATGTAAATGATCTAAATATTGTTTCATGAAAGGTTAAATTATGCTATATATCCATATGATGGCATACTAAAAAATCAGATACATCAAAATGCAATGACATGGTATGACTTCTGATACACATGCAAATGAAGTTACTCAGAAGCAATGTGGATATATTTTTATTTGTATTATATATTCATATTTATATTTTCTTTATTTATTTTTAAGAACATCTGCTTATATATGTACATGTGTGTCGAAATAACAAAACATGCAGAAAGGGGACCTCTGAGGAACAAACAACAATTCACAGAGGCCATCTCTGGGAACAGGAGCCAGGAATGGGACTAGTAACCATGAGACTTTTATATTTTGTACTATGCATGTCTAGGGCATCCCTGGTGATTCAGACAGCAAAGAATCTGTTTACAATGTGGGAGACCCAGAGGTTTGATCCCTAGGTCAGGAAGATCCCCTGGAGAAGGGAAAGGCTATCAACTTCAGTGTTCTTGCCTAGAGAATTCCATGGACAGAGGAGCCTGGTGGGCTACAGTCCATGAGACGGCAAAGGGTTGGACACAACTAAGTAATTAACATGCAGGTCTACATTGTTCATATCTTATACTAAGATACTATATCCAGGAACAATGAACTGGTTCCAAATTGAGAAAGGAGTACATCAAGGCTGTATATTGTCACCTTGCTTATTTAACTTGTATGCAGAGTTCATCATGTGAAATGCCAAGCCGGATGAAGAACAAGCTTCAATATTGCCAGGAGAAATATCAATAACCTCAGATACACAGATGACACCACCCTTATGGAAGAAAGCAAAGAGGAACTAAAGAGCCTCTTGATGAAAATAAAAGAGAGTAAAGATGCTGGCTTAAAACTCAACATTAAAAAAACTAAGATCATGGTACCTGGTCCCATCACTTCATGGCAAATAGATGGGAAAATAATGGAAACAGTGACAGGCTGTATTTTCTTGGGCTCCAAAATCACTGCAGATGGTAACTTTAGCCATGAAATTAGAAGATGCTTGCTCCTTGGATGAAAAGCTATGACCAACCTAGACAGTATATTAAAAAGCAGAGACATTACTACAACAAAGGACCGTCTGGTCAAAGCTGTGGTTTTTCCAGTAGTCATGTATGGATGTGAGAGTTGGAACATAAAGAAAGCTGAGTGCCAAAGAATTGATGCTTTTAAACTGTGGTGTTGGAGAACACTCTTGAGAGTCCCTTGGACTGTAAGAAGATCAAACTAGTCAATCCTAAGGAAATCAGGGCCAATCTTGAGACTGAAGGATGCTGAATCCTTTGGCCACCTGATGTGAAGAACTGACTCATTGGAAAAGATCCTGATGCTGGTGAAGATTGAAGGCAGGAGGAGAAGGGGCCAGCAGAGGATGAGATGGTTGGGTGGCCCACTGACTTTATGGACATGAGTTTGAGCAAGCTCCAGGAGTTGGTAATGGATAGGGAAGCCTAGCATGCTGCAGTCCATGGGGTCTCAAAGAGTCAGACATGACTGAGAACTGAACTGACTGACTATATCCAGGTGTTATTTATAAAATTTTTTTCTTAAATTCCAAAAAATGAAAACCTGGTCTGATCAATGTTTTTCTCAGTGCGTTCCACAAAACACTGTTTCCTGGGATGTTTCTTGCAAAATGGGTTCTGGGATCAATTATATTTTTTCATTCACATGTTCCAATTTTCTATATATGAGAGACAGCTCTCCATCAATGTCAAAAGAAATTCTTTAGCTTCCAGACAGGAGTAGTTTGTGAAGTAGCAGTCATTGACTGTTGGGGCAAACATAACTAAACATTTCAGAAGAGATCACAGGCATTTCAAAGCTAGGAAGAATCAGTGTGACTGATTCACAGCTTCTGAAGGATATCTGTAAGGTTAAATATCAAATGTTCCCAACTGCCTTTGAAGAGAAGCTATTTAACTTCAAGCAATATGCAATTCAATTAAGGAGGAAAATGAAACTAAAAATGTACCTAAATAAAAAACACAGAGCAAAATTCAAGAATCTCTCAATGTGAGCCTAGATTATATTGTTAGTTCTATGAAGGTACAAACATAAGCCAAAATAATGAAAAACAGCATGTCACCTTGATGTTATACAACTACAGGCTGTAAGAGATTCAGAAGAGATTTTAGATGTCACATGTGAAAAAATCCTTAGCTTCAAACTAATAAAAAATAAAGACTAAAAAATGTGGCATGTGATAATAAATATGTTATATCCAGTTAGTTTTTAAAATGTATGTACACTCAATAACAGATTTCTTTTGTTTTCTTTTAAATATTTGATCTATAGGGGACTGGAATGCAAAAGTAGGAAGTCAAGAAACACCTGGAGTAACAGGCAAATTTGGCCTTGGAATACGGAATGAAGCAGGGCAAAGACTAATAGAGTTTTGCCAAGAAAATGCACTGGTCATAGCAAATACCCTCTTCCAACAACACAAGAGAAGACTCTACACATGGATATCACCAGATGGTCAACACCAAATTCAGATTGATTATATTCTTTGCAGCCAAAGATGGAGAAGCTCTATACAGTCAGCAAAAACAAGACCAGGAGCTGACTGTGGCTCAGACCATGAACTCCTTATTGCCAAATTCAGACTGAAATTGAAGAAAGTAGGGAAAACCACTAGACCATTCAGATATGACCTAAATCAAATCCCTTATGATTATACAGTGGAAGTGAGAAATAGATTTAAGGGACTAGATCTGATAGATAGAGTACCTGATGAACTATGGAATGAGGTTCGTGACATTGTACAGGAGACAGGGATCAAGACCATCCCCATGGAAAAGAAATGCAAAAAAAGCAAAATGGCTGTCTGAGGAGGCCTTACAAATAGCTGTGAAAAGAAGAAAAGCGAAAAGCAAAGGAGGAAAGGAAAGATATAAACATCTGAATGCAGAGTTCCAAAGAATAGTAAGAAGAGATAAGAAAGCCTTCTTCAACAATCAATGCAAAGAAATAGAGGAAAACAACAGAATGGGAAAGACTAGGGATCTCTTCAAGAAAATCAGAGATACCAAAAGAACGTTTCATGCAAAGATGGGCTTGATAAAGGACAGAAATGGTATGGACCTAACAGAAGCAGAAGATATTAAGAAGAGGTGGCAAGAATACACAGAAGAACTGTACAAAAAAGAGCTTCACAACCCAGATAATCACGATGGTGTGATCACTGACCGAGAGCCAGACATCCTGAAATGTGAAGTCAAGTGGGCCTTACAAAGCATCACTAGGAACAAAGCTAGTGGAGGTGATGGAATCCCAGTGGAGCTATTCCAAATCCTGAAAGATGATGCTGTGAAAGTGCTGCACTCAATATGCCAGCAAATTTGGAAAACTCAGCAGTGGCCACAAGATTGGAAAAGGTCAGTTTTCATCCCAATCCCAAAGAAAGGCAATGCCAAAGAATGCTCAAACTACTGCACAATTGCACTCATCTCACACGCTAGTAAAGTAATGCTCAAAATTCTCCAAGTCAGGCTTCAGCAATATGTGAACCGTGAACTTCCTGATGTACAAGCTGGTTTTAGAAAAGGCAGAGGAACCAGAAATCAAATTGCCAACATCTGCTGGATCATGGAAAAAGCAAGAGAATTCCAGAAAAATATCTCTTTCTGCTTTATTGACTATGCCAAAGCCTTTGACTGTGTAGATCACAATAAACTGTGGAAAATTCTGAAAGAGATGGGAATACCAGACCACCTGATCTGCCTCTTGAGAAATTTGTATGCAGGTCAGGAAGCAACAGTTCGAACTGGACATGGAACAACAGACTGGTTCCAAATAGGAAAAGGAGTACATCAAGGCTGTATACTGTCACCCTGCTTATTTAACTTATATGCAGAGTACATCATGAGAAACGCTGGACTGGAAGAAACACAGCTGGAATCAAGATTGCTGGGAGAAATCTGAATAACCTCAGATATGCAGATGACACCACCCTTGTGGCATAAAGTGAAGAGGAACTCAAAAGCCTCTTGACGAAAGTGAAAGTGGAGAGTGGAAAAGTTGGTTTAAAGCTCAACATTCAGAAAATGAAGATCATGGCATCTGGTCCCATCACTTCATGGGAAATAGATGGGGAAACAGTGGAAACAGTGTCAGACTTTATTTTGGGGGCTCCAAAATCACTGCAGATGGTGACTGCAGCCATGAAATTAAAAGACGCTTACTCCTTGGAAGGAAAATTATGACCAACCTAGATAGCATATTCAAAAGCAGAGACATTACTTTGCCAACAAAGGTTTGCCTAGTCAAGGCTATGGTCTTTCCTGTGGTCATGTATGGATGTGAGAGTTGGACTGTGAAGAAGGCTGAGCGCTGAAGAATTGATGCTTTTGAACTGTGGTGTTGGAGAAGACTCTTGAGAGTCCCTTGGACTGCAAGGAGATCCAACCAGTCCATTCTGAAGGAGATCAGCCCTGGGATTTCTTTGGAAGGAATGATGCTGAAGCTGAAACTCCAGTACTTTGACCACCTCATGTGAAGAGTTGACTCATTGGAAAAGACTCTGATGCTGTGGGGGATTGGTGGCAAGAGGAGAAGGGGATGACAGAGGATGAGATGGCTGGATGGCATCACTGACTCGATGGACATGAGTCGGATTGGACACCAGAAGTTGGTGATGGACAGGGAGGCCTGGCGTGCTGCGATTCATGGGGTCGCAGAGAGTCGGACATGACTAAGCGATTTATCTCATCTTAAAATATACTAGCCTTCTGAACACTGGGATTCTCTTTGCTTCTCAAAAATCCCAGGCTCACTCTGCCCCAGAGGCTCAGTAGTCTTGTGCTATCCTTGTTAGAAGCTTCTCTGACAGCCACACAACTCGTCCCTTCTTGCTCAATGGGGCTTTGGTTTGGTCTCCTTTTTAAAATGAGACTCTTCATCTTTGTCCAGTACTCCCAATCCTCCTTCCCTGCTTCATTATTTTTCATAGCACTTATCTACTGACATACTCTGGAGTTTACTTATCTGTTTGTTGTCCATCTCTTTTTGTGAGAACTTAAAGCAGAAATTTCTTTTTTTTTTCCCCTGCTTTCTTGACTCTTTTATCGCCAATCCCTGTAACAGTGTCTAAAACACATTAAGCTATAAATAAATATTTGTTGAATGAATAAATAAAAGAGTGTATCTTGAAATCAATGATAGCTATGAGTTGCAGGAATAAAATAATCTCTTGGAGATTCAAAATAAATTAAATTCCCTGAGGCAATGCTGCTTTTAAAAAGCCATTTCATTTTGATGAAAGCTGTGTTTTCCAAAGTTAATTGGCTATGACACATTTTTCCCCATGTAATATCAAAATATAATATAATTAATATACTATGTAAAATATTTTAGAAAAGAAGGATCATGCTAAAATTCCATTACATTCTGTAATTCATTTAAAAAATACTGTTACCTTTGAGTCCTTTTAATACTCTTTCTTTCTCATCTATCCTCTTGCTATTTTCCTCCTTACCTAAGTCTTTTTGGGTCCACGCACAGTATAGTATTACTCCAAGACACAGAAGTGATGGAATCTGGCACTAAGGACACAAGATGCAAACACATTTAAGATGATTTTAAGTGTATATAAAAAATAAACTTGCAATAATACTGATACATAAACATGCTTTCTTGCTAAGTGTATTCTATGCTAAACCTTAGAATTTAGTCAAGATCCACCAGGAAAACAGAAACAATTTTAGATTTTTATAACAGAGAACATTTAATGCAAAAAAATCATCACACAGGTGATGGAAAAGCTGAGAATCCAATCTAGGGACAGTGAGGCAGTCCAGAGATGATAGACAGCAAGCAACCCCTTCGACACTGTTGGCTGTAGGTACACCTCTGGAGCCCAGCAGCCAATCATGCCTGGCAGAAGGGGGACGACCACAGAGGAGATTCAGCCAGTACCGGAAACACTGCCCAAAGAGATTAAAGCACACTCTTCCTTCTTCACCCCTTCACCCTTTTGAACTCCCCAAATAGCCTCCCATTAGCTGAGTTTGTTGACATGAGAGCCTGGGGAACATAGCCTGCAGGATTCCACCCCTTCAAGACACATACTAGGAAAAGTCAGGAGAGGCAAACATTCCCAGGACTGGTTCAGCTGACATATGGCATTTACTACAACCAACACATAAACACTTGTCTTGATGTTCCTGTAACAGTAAGTCCAATCAAAGATTACAAAGAAAAAGAGAATCACATTAAATTCAATTCACTCTCAAAGTCATGTTACTAATTTTAATATTCAATAATGAGTTTGTCAACTCTGTGCAACTAAGTGGATATAAATTATCAACTGCATTAGTCAGTTCAGTTCAGTGCAGTTGCTCAGTCATGTCTGATTCTTTGTGACTCCATGGACTGCAGCATACCAGGATTCCCTGTCCATCACCAACTCTTGGAGTTTACTCAAATTCGTGTCCATTGAGCCACTGATGGCACCCAACCATCTCATCCTCTGTTGGCCCCTTCCCCTCCTGCCCTCAATCTTTCCCAGCATCAGGGTCTTTTCAAATGACTCAATTCTTTGCATTAGTTGGCCAGAGTAGGAGTTTCAGCTTCTTCCAATGAATATTCAGAACTGATTTCCTTTGATTGATTGGATTTCCTTTGATTGATTGGATTGATTGGTCTGATCTCCTTGCAGTCCAAGGAACTCTCAAGAGTCTTCTCCAATACCACAGTTCAAAAGCATCAATTCTTCAGTGCTCAGCTTTCTTTATAGTCTAATTCTCACATCCATACATGATTAATGGAAAAACCATAGCTTTGACTAGATGGACCTTTGTTGGCCAAGTAATGTCTCTGCCTTTTAATATGCTGTCTAGGTTGGCCATCGGGGAAGGCAATGGCACCCCACCCCAGTGCTTTTGCCTGGAAAATCCCATGGACGGAGGATCCTCATAGGCTCCCGTCCATGGGGTCGCTAAGAGTCGGACATGACTGAGCGACTTCACTTTCACTTTTCACTTTCATGCATTGGAGAAGGAAATGGAAACCCACTCCAGTGTTCTTGCCTGGAGAATCCCAAGGACGGGGGAGCCTGGTGGGCTTCCGTCTATGGGGTCGCACAGAGTCGGACACAACTGAAGCCACTTAGCAGCAGTAGCAGCAGCAGGTTGGCCATAGCTTTTCTTCCAAGGAGCAAGCATCCTTTAATTTCAAGGCTATAGTCACCATCTGCAGTGATTCTGGAGCCCAAGAAATTAAAGTCTTTCACTGTTTCCATTGTTTCTCCACCTATTTGCCATGAAGTGATGGGACCACATGCCATGATCTTAGTTTTCTGAATGTTGAACTTTAAGCCAAACGTTTTCACTCTCCTCTTTCACTTTCATCAGAGGCTCTTTAGTTCTTCTTTGCTTTCTGCCATAAGGGTGGTATCATCTGCATACCTGAGGTTATTGATATTTCTCCCAGGAATCTTGTTTCCAGCTTGTGCTTCATCCAGCCCAACATTTTTCATGATGTACTCTACATGTAAGTTAAATAAACAGGGTGGTAATATACAGCCTTGACATACTCCTTTCCCAATTTGGAACCAGTCTGTTGTTCCATGTCCAGTTCTAACTGTTGCTTCTTGATCTGCATACACATTTTTCAGAAGGCAGGTAAAGTGGTCTGGTATTCCCATCTCTTTAAGAATTTTCCACAGTCTGTTGTGATCCACACAATCAAAGGCTTTGGCCTAGTCAATAAAGCAGAAGCAGATGTTTTTCTTTGGAGAAGGACATGGCACCCCACTCCAGTACACTTGCCTGGAAAATCCCATGAGGTCCTAAGAGTCGGACACAACTGAGCAACTTCACTTTCACTCTTCACTTTCCTGCGTTGGAGAGGGAAATGGCAACCGACTCCAGTGTTTTTGCCTGGAGAATCCAAGGGACAGGGGAGCCTGGTGGGCTGCCGTCTATGGGGTTGCACAGAGTTGGAAGCGACTGAAGTGACTTAGCAGATGTTTTTTCTGGAACTCTCTTGCTTTTTCAGTGACTTGCAATCCAATGACTGTTGGGAATTTGATCTCTGGTTTCTCTGCCATTTCTAAATCCAGCTTGAGCATCTGGAAGTTCACAGTTCACATACTGTTGAAGCCTAGCTTGGATAATTTTGAGCATTACTTTGCTAGCATGTGAGATGAGTGCAATTGTGCAGTAGTTTGAACACAACTGCAAATGTAGAAGCAATTATTGATCAAATGTTTTAATCACATATGCCAATATAACTAGTACTCTACCACAGAAATTTACATTTCCAAGCATGTATTGTAAAAATGCTAGAATCTGAAACTGCCATAATAAATATTACTTTAATAAATTTTGTTATTTTCTATAATGTATTATTACTTTTAGTCATTGTAGCAATATAACTTCTTAGATCATTCTTTTTTTTTTTTTTAACTCCAAACTGGCTAAAACTGCTTCACATGGAATTCTCACAAACCATATGCAACCCATTTGCAATAGACTATGAGCTGGAGCAAAATGATTCAAATATAGCAATTTAAAAAAATGTTAAAGGCAACAAACTGAAAACAAGTTTATTTAAAAATACCCTAGATGTGGGTATTTTATTTTTAAAAACTAGCTTAGCTGAGAAAAAGCAAGCAGTCATCTTACACCAATAAAATACAAAGATGGCTTTCATGCTGTGGTGGTTATTTTCATAAAAATTTGTGATGTAATCTATGGGTAGAGCCACAAACCATCACAGCTAAGAATGGATGTAACTATTATCCAGATTGATCAGTTTCATTGCACTCATTGACTTAAATGTATTTCTAAAAGAAATTCAATGTGGACTAAAATGAAAATACAATGGGAAAAAAACTGACCCATTAGCCCGGAATTAAAGCTAGGTTAATAGTAAAGGGATAAAAATTAAACTTACTGAAGACCATTTAAGACTGAGCTTCCTAGGATCTGAAACAAAAAGGCAAATGCTTAGTTGTATAGTTCTCAATGTCAAATAAGAAGAAATGTATATACTCTTGATGAAAAAGGCTGTAGAGTTTCGGTCACGTTTTCAGCTTTACTCGGATTAAGCAGTGACAGCATCACACTGAACTCTGACAAAAGAAAGTTGGCCTGATCTCAATCAAAGTGCTGAAGTTCTGTGAAATAGATTCAAGGGATATTGAGCCAATTCCTTACTTACAGACTCAGTGTTCTTTGTCTGAGTGTTAATCATCATAATGTCATCAAATTCCTATTTCAATTCATTTCTTGTAGGTTTTTTAAAATTTCTGATTATATGTCTTGATTTTTTTAAATTATATTTTTGCTTCCAGGACAGCAAAGTGGTTATTTTGGGGTCTTTGGAAAGCTGTCATGACAACGCTTTCAGTAAAAATCAGGCTATGCATGATTAGAAACAACTTAATAATTCAAGAATTCAAAATGGATAATTTTGCATTGGAAAACAGAATCGGAAATCCCAATCATTTTTGGTACTCGGTTTAATTTTGGTGGAGTGAGATCCTTCGTAAGGTTTAACATGGAAATAGATCACTATTGCCATCTCCTGGTGATGAAACCACATGACCACAATTCAAGTCTTTCTGAATAGCCATTTATATGGGAAGGCAAGATTACCTCATAAATAGGTAATAAAGTATTGAATATTTATTGTAAGACTATCATTGGATTTTTATTCTTCATTCGTATAAGACCTTTACAAAAATCCATTGGAGTTGATAAATAGTAGCATTTGTTTTATGAGCTCTTTATGTTGAACAGAAATTCTGCTTGTTATGACTTTTTAAATTAAATGCATATGATGGATCTACCTGTGATTGAAACAAATATTCGAGCCGCTTTAAAGAGAAAACCTAGAAAATGTTTGCAAGGCATTGGGGGAAAGGAGCCAAGACTGTACTACCACACGCAGCCCAGAAAGTGACAGGTAGCTTTCTATTATATAATAGAGCTGATGGGATGGATAACAGCTCTGACAGTCTTAATCCATCTTTCTGCTGTGGGGGCTTTCACAGGAGATGAATGATACTCCCCCCTCCAACCTGCCTTGTCATTTTGCTGTGTTTTTCTTTCATTCCTCTCCCTTGCTATTGTTCTTTAAAATCATTGATTGCTGATGCTGTGAACTCCCATTTCTCCCTTCCTCACATCTGGACATCAGCTCATCAGCTGCATCTGAGCCTGGTTCATATACTCCCTGTCTGAGATGCCAGCTGAGCTATTTATGAGCTCAATGTCACTGAAGTCTGCAAGCTGTACTCCAGGGTGCCATCCAAACTCTTGCTGCAGTTGAGTGAAAAGGGAGAATGAGATATGGCTTCAAGTCATTACCCTTCGTATCAAAATGTTACATCACACATGGTTCTGAGGCTTGACCGGTCACCTGCTCAAACTAATCATTTCTTCAAGGACGAACATGATAACTAACTTCCACAAGATAGGCTGAAAGCATGCAGACAATTGATATTAAAAAACAAAAAAAAAAAAAAAAACACTTCTGAAGTCATTCCTCAGAGGAAAAAGAAATTTATCGTTGCTACTGATGTTGTTATTGTGGTTTTGCTTTCATCTCATTTTATCAGATATTTTACCCAACCTAAATTCCATTCCCTCTCACTAGCTCAAGATCACTAAGCTTTTATACTAAGGTAAAAAAGGAATGAATGTTTGAGAAATCAGCCCCGACGTGAGCTTTGAAGCATGAAATCACTCCAGTTAAGTAGCTAGGTGGTCCTCTAAAGTTTCACACTGCCTGTCTGTCAGTCACATCCCTAGTTGAGCCAAATCCCTGAAGAGCAAGCTGGGAGGACAAAAGGAGATGATCTTCCGTACCTACATTTAGATCACCTGATGAGGCCAGAGTACCGAGGACAAATCAAAGGAAATGACCCTTCAAAAATGCTCCATTTCTGTATTTTAGCTAACCACTCCAGCCTAGGAACATTCCCCCTTCAAAGTGAAATTCAGATAAATCTATGAGAAGAAAAACCTCATGGATAAGAAATGAATTTTGAATGGGGAGAAAGAGGTCAATGGAAATAAATTACAGTAAAAATAAGAATTTAAAATCATAAAATGAGAAAATCCAAACATTTAAATAAATAAGCCAAGCAATAATAGCATTAAAAGTTCATATATACAGGCTGTAATCATTTTACATAAATTAAAGCATTCACTTCTCACAACAATCCTATTATCTCCATGTCAGGAAATAGAACACAGAGATTTGGAAACAAAGTCAGGCAATAATAGGAGTGGATAGAAGATTCCAATCCAGATAGTCTGGCTCTTAACCACTATGTTCTCCTAATGCTCCTCAATTTATGTCTTTGTCTAGATCTTAGAATTTCCAGAACTCTTTCTTTCTCTTCCTCCCCTCATGCCCTTTCATAAGTTGAACTATTGCCATAAATGGAATATGCATTTATTTCCCCATTTTACACTTAGGTTTACCAAAGCTGTCTAAGGTCAGGGAACTGCTAAGTGGCAGAGCCAGTATGTCAATTCAGATCTCATCTTTCTCTCCTGCATATCTCACTACCTCCCAGGGTGTGATGGCCATGAAAATGCACTGCTCAGACCTCCTACTACACAAATGTGTTTTCCTGAAAGCCTCAGCTCTTTCCCCTGGATCCACCACCATATCTGCACAAAGGTCACACTTCAGAGCTGCCTTCCCCAGAGACCAGGCACAGCAGGAGTACTATCGCAGGTTCCTTCCCAAGTTGAAGTAGGACTATTCTACTAGGAGGTGGTGGTGGTGGTGGTTTGTTTGCTAAGTCAAGTCTGACTCTTGTGACCCCACGGACTGCAGCCTACCAGGCTCCTCTGCCCATGGGATTTCCCAGGCAAGAATACTGGTGTGCTGTCATTTCTTTCTCCAGGGGATCTTCCTGACCCAGGGATCAAACCTGCATCTCCTGTATCGGCAGGCAGATTCTTTACCACTGAGCCACCAAGGAAGCCCCTACTCTATTGGGAGTCTTTGGCTTAAAGTCTCCCCATGACTCTGGTTTAAACTTTCTATGAAAAGTTTAGCACTCCTCCTACGTAATCATCTTTACTTCCCTCTCTCCTTCACAAGCTAGAGTTTCTTGAGATAAAAATAAGCAAGAGGCTATAGCAAGGTGTATAACCAATAACAAGCAGACTGTCTCAAAATGGAATTGATTGAGAGTCTCCAGGAAAACTTCACATATTTCTTCAACCTTGAAATAATAATAAGACTTGGCAAAGAGCACTAGTATCCTTTCTCAAAGGAAAGAAATAGGTTAGAGTTCTCTGACTTTATACATCTCAATATACTGTAAGCTGGTTTAAATAATAACTAGCAACATATTTTTCCCATGTTAGTCTGATTTATGAGGACCTGAGTTACTTAGCTCTCTGACTTATATCTCTCAAAACTTGTTCTCTTTTTGAAGATCTTGTCTCTTATTCGTCAAAGGGCTGATCTTGAATTTTCTTTCAGGACTACATGACCCTGGAAACCTAGTGGCAATTTCAATTCCCAGCTCCTGGATGTGTGGCACACACAGGGGAAACGGTAACACTAGAAATGTGCCTTGTGAAGCAGTGCCATTAAGCTGATGAACCACATTGCAAGTCAAGGGATGTAAGAGGCTCTTGTGAGTTAAGCTTCAATAGCACTGATCATTGCCATTGAATACACAAAGCATTTCAAATCAATATGACACCCTTGTCAATCAACACGATTGTACTTGAATAGCATACAAGTCTTACTAAATTTTCACAAATATCTGGCTCCATCGTTACAGATTAGCACTAGTTAGAAACTCTGACAAAGGAATAAAATCCTCTAACATCTCTGTACTCTGTTTCAATGACCAAGACAGCAATGAATCATTGAGAAAGTAATTGAAAAACCAAATTGTGTGGCACTGAAAAAAAATGCAAAGACAAGGATATAAACAAAGTGTTATTATGCTGAAAAAATTACCCTGCCTAATTCAAACTGCTAAGAAATTCATCTCATACTTATGCAGTGACACTACAGATGTTGGCAATAGAGGACAGAATGATAAAGTGTGAGAACAGCATGCTATGATGAAGTATAGGGCAGTACCTTAAAGGGAGATACAGTATGGTATACCTCACACCAGTGTGACTAGAGTCCCTCAGATATCACTTTGCTAAATAATCAAGTTTTTGGTCAACGGGACTCAATTTTTTTGTCAGAATCAGTAAAAACAAAGAGCTTTCTCCAGAGTCAGAAATCAGTAACCACTGGCCACTTCTAGAATGTGGAAATATTATTCAAAACCTACAAAGTAGATAAGACTATTGACAAAGACTGAATGACAGTTTAATTTATAATCAAACTCACTATCAGAAAATCTGAAATTTTATTTGCATGAAGCTTTTTTAAGTGAGAGCTTATTCTACTTGTACGTGCAACCGTGTATAATCGATAAGGTAATGGACCTATTCAAGCAAAAGATTTTAATAGATAAACACATTAATAGTTGCACACTTATTTATATTCTTAACTCAGTTCAATTAAATCAAAAAAATAAAAATTCCTTGCTCAAAAACTGACAAAAAATTTTTTAGCAAACCTTAAACTACTATCAATAACCTCAGATATGCAGATGACACCATCCTTATGGCAGAAAGTGAAGAGGAACTAAAAAGCCTCTTGATGAAGGTGAAAGAGGAAAGTGAAAAACTTGGCTTAAAACTCAACATTCAGAAAACGAAGATCATGGCATCTGATCCCATCACTTCATGGGAAACAGATGGGGAAACAGTGGAAACAGTGTCAGACTATTTAGGGGGGCTCCAAAATCACTGCAGATGGTGACTGCAGCCATGAAATTAAAAGACGCTTACCTCTTGGAAGAAAAGTTATGACCAACCTAGGTAGCATATTGAAAAGCAGAGACATTACTTTGCCAACAAAGGTCCGTCTAGTCGAGGCTATGGTTTTTCCAGTGGTCATGTATGGATGTGAGAGTTGGACTGTGAAGAAAGCTGAGCACCGAAGAACTGATGCTTTTGAACTGTGGTGTTGGAGAAGACTCTTGAGAGTCCCTTGGACTGCAAGGAGATCCAAGCAGTCCATTCTGAAGGAGATCAGCCCTGGGATTTCTTTGGAAGGAATGATGCTAAAGCTGAAACTCCAGTACTTTGACCACCTCATGTGAAGAGTTGACTCATTGGAAAAGACTCTGATGCCGTGGGGGATTGGTGGCAAGAGGAGAAGGGGATGACAGAGGATGAGATGGCTGGATGGCATCACTGACTCATGGACTGCAACTTACCAGGCTCCTCCATCCATGGGATTTTCCAGGCAAGAGTACTGACATGCATACAGGTTTCTCAAGAAACAGATCAGGGTGTCTGGTATTTCCATCTCTTCCAGAATTTTCCACAGTTTATTGTGATCCATACAGTCAAAGGCTTTGGCATAGTCAATAAAGCAGAAAGAGATGTTCTTCTGGAACTCTCTTGCTTTTTCCATGATCCAGAGGATGTTGGCAATTTGATCTCTGGTTCCTCTGCCTTTTCTGAAACCAGCTTGAACATCTGGAAGTTCATGGTTCACATATTGCTGAAGCCTGGCTTGGAGAATTTTGAGCATTACTTTAGTACCATGTGAGATGAGTGCAATTGTGCAGTAGTTTGAGCATTCTTTGGCATTGCCTTTCTTTGGGATTGGGATGAAAACTGACCTTTTCCAGTCCTGTGGCCCCTGCTGAGTTTTCCAAATTTGCTGGCATATTGAGTGCAGCACTTTCACAGCATCATCTTTCAGGATTTGGAATAGCTCAACTGGAATTCTATCACCTCCACTAGCTTTGTTCGCAGAGATGCTTTCTAAGGCCCACTTGACTTCACATTCCAGGATGTCTGGCTCTAGGTGAGTGATCACATCATCATGATTATCTTGGTCATGGTCTTTCTGTGTATTCTTGCCACCTCTTCTTAATATCTTCTGCTTCTGTTAGGTCCATACCATTTCTGTCCTTTATCAAGCCCATCTTTGCATGAAATGTTCCCGTGGTATCTCTGATTTTCTTGAAGAGATCTCTAGTCTTTCCCATTTTGTTGCTTTCCTCTATTTCTTTGCATCGATCTCTAAGGAAGGCTTTCTTATCTCTCCTTGCTATTCTTTGGAACTCTGCATTCAGATGCTTATATCCTTCCTTTTCTCCTTTGCTTTTTGCTTCTCTTCTTTTCACAGCTCCGCAGACAGCCATTTTGCTTTTTTGCATTTCTTTTCCATGGGGATGGTCTTGATCCCTGTCTCCTGTACAATGTCATTAACCTCTGTCCATAGTTCATCAGGCACTCTATCTATCAGATCTAGTCCCTTAAATCTATTTCTCACTTCCACTGGATAATCATAAGGGATTTGATTTAGGTCATTCCTGAATGGTCTAGTGGTTTTCCCTACTTTCTTCGATTTCAGTCTGAATTTGGCAATAATGAGTTCATGGTCTGAGCCACAGTCAGCTCCTGGTCTTGTTTTTGCTAACTGTATTGAGCTTCTCCATCTTTGGCTGCAAAGAATATAATCAATCTGATTCCGATGTTGACCATCTGGTGATGTCCATGTGTAGAGTCTTCTCTTGTGTTGTTGGAAGAGAGTGTTTGCTATGACCAGTGCGTTCTCTTGGCAAAGCTCTTAGCCTTTGCCCTGCTCCATTCCGTATTCCAAGGCCAAATTTGCCTGTTACTCCAGGTGTTTTTTGACTTCCTACTTTTGCATTCCAGTCCCCTATAATGAAAAAGGCATCTTTTTTGGGTGTTAGTTCTAAAAGGTCTTGTAGGTCTTCATAGAACCGTTCAACTTCAGCGTCTTCAGCGTTAGTGGTTGGGGCATAGACTTGGATTAGTGTGACATTGAATGGTTTGCCTTTGACATGAACAGAGATCACTCTGTCGTTTTTGAGATTGCATCCAAGTACTGCATCTCAGACTCTTTTGTTGACCATGATGGCTAGTCCCTTTCTTCTAAGGGATTCCTGCCCACAGTAGTAGATACAGTGGTCATCTGAGTTAAATTCACCCATTCCAGTCCATTTTAGTTCACTGATTCCTAGAACATTGATGTTCACTCTTGCCATATCCTGTTTGACCACTTCCAATTTGCCTTGATTCATGGACCTAACATTCCAGGTTCCTATGCAATATTGCTATTTACAGCATCGGATCTTGCTTCTATCATCAGTCACATCCACAACTGGGTATTGTTTTTGCTTTGGCTCCATCCCTTTTTTCTTTCTGGAGTTATTTCTCCACTGATCTCCAGTAGCATATTGGGCACCTACCGACCTGTGGAGTTCCTCTTTCAGTACCCTATCATTTGATAGATATCCTATCAAACAGTTTCAGACTTTATTTTGGGGGGCTCCAAAATCATTGCAGATGGTGATTGCAGCCATGAAATTAAAAGACGCTTACTCCTTGGAAGGAAAGTTATGACCAACCTAGATAGCATATTGAAAAGCAGAGACATTACTTTGCCAACAAAGGTCCATCTAGTCAAGGCTATGGTTTTTCCAGTAGGCATGTATGGATGTGAGAGTTGAACTGTGAAGAAAGCTGAGCACCGAAGAATTGATGCTTTTGAACTGTGGTGTTGGAGAAGACTTTTGAGAGTCCCTTGGACTGCAGGGAGATCCAACCAGTCCATTCTAGGGGAGATCAGTCCTGGGTGTTCTTTGGAAGGAATGATGCTAAAGCTGAAACTCCAGTACTTTGGCCACCTCATGCAAAGAGTTGACTCATTGGAAAAGACTCTGATGCTGGGAGGGCTTGGGGGCAGGAGGAGAAGGGGACGACAGAGGATGAGATGCCTGGATGGCATCACTGACTCAATGAGATGTGAGTCTGAGTGAACTCCAGAAGTTGGTGATGGACAGGGAGGCCTGGCATGCTGCGATTCATGGGGTCACAAAGAGTCGGACATGACTGAGTGACTGAACTGAACTGAACTGGTAGGAAGCTGGAGAGGGAAGAGTTTGTATGAAGAAAGTCATAGCATGCAGGATTTCAAACGTTGATGGGCTAAATTTAAGAACATGTTATACTCACAGTTCTTCATAATATTGTTTTCTGGCCTATGGCTATGAGTTTGTATGATGAAATCCCAAGTCTGAAAAAACAATTTTTCTCCAAAATGTCATGCTTTGTTGTTATTTCTTATGCAAGTGATTCTTGGTAAATAACACAAAGTTTGAGAGTGTGTGGATGTATTACATCTCTAACAAAAATGTTATCAAGTTATCAATCTGCAAATTAGCATAGGTCTTTTTCAAATTAGATATCATATACTGAGATGACAGGTTGTCATTTCTGTTTCCTATTGGGGTGAGATCTCCAGCAGATCAGTTATGTTGTGTTTGTCTATCCATCACTAGCACAATTGTTGCTTTTTTTTGTTTATTTAAAATTAAAACAAGAATTAAACAATTTTGTTTATTTTTTTTTTATTTTTTCCAAGCCATGTGGCATGTGGGGTCTTAGTTTCCCAACCAGGGATTGAACTCACACCCTCTGCATTTGAAGCACAGAGTCTTAAACTTCACCTTCACTGATCACCAATGAAGTTCCCAGTATGTTATTTTAACGTCCTTTTCTGACTCAAAATACAATGCTTGCATCAAGACTAATGCTTATTGTACTTACACTTTTGGGAGAAGAAATTTTGGATTTAGAATGAATTTCAACATGTTTAATGGCTCCTTGTTGAGCAAAACTGAAATCCAAAGTCCTTATGACTTGCAAAGCCTCTGAGGCTCTTGTGGTTTTCAGTTCTGTATTCCCTCCCACTCCACAGTGACACCAGGGCTGCAAAACCCCACACAAACACTCCAGCCACTCAAGAGTCCTTCTTGGTTCTTTTCGCATCACATCTTTTGATTATGCCTGAAATCCTTCTTTGCTTTTTACGCTTGATTGATACCTAATTCACTTTTTCTTCCCAACTTAAATTGCCTCCATTCTGAGGGTTCCTTGACACTTCCTCAAAGTTATATTTGCCCCCTGTTTGCTATACTACACATTTTGAATCTATTTTCACACCTAGCTTTTGTCATATTTTATTACAATGGTTTATGGATTTCTACCTCTCCTTCACATGCACGAGCTCTCTTAAAAACATGTACACATACATGTACACATACTCCACCGAGGCAAGTATTGTAGTATTCTGTTCTGTAGTCTCTTTACTTTGCATAAAGTCAAAAAAGTGGTTTTAAAATGTCATGAATAAAATTACAGAGCAATTGTTTTCAAGTTAGAATTTACTCTTCCCCTTATAACTATACGCCATTGGTGAAAACACTTAACCTCTCTGGACTTCAGTTTCCTCATCTGTAAAAAGGAGAAAAATGCTTCATGATTGTTGTGAATATGATATTAAATGTTTTCCATGGAACACAGTAGAGAGTTCTTTAAAATGTATTATGTGAGCTAGTCATATTATTAAGTACATAGCTAGAGGGGACTAATAAAAAGATGCTTATGTTATGGTTTCTTTGAAATGCTAGAGTGAATGAGAATAAAGTATTCAGCTTAGTCTTAATGATTAAGTTACAGAGGACAATCTAATTTGCTCCCAAGAGACTTTTTATTTTAGAAACAGCAACAAAATGGAAAAAAAAAATCTAACTTACTTAAAAAGTAGAATTACTTCAAGACACAATTGTATTTTTTTTTCCCCAAATACTGTAATGAGAAACAATATTAGGCATTGCCATTACACTTTAGCAGAGGATTTGTTTATAATCAAGTTTAAAATCTGACTACACTAATTTCATTAGCATCTTATTTGTGCTTGGTTCATTTAATGTTACCCACTCCAGTGTTCTTGCCTGGAGAATTCATGGACAGAGGAGCCTGGTGGGCTGCTGTCTGTGGGGTCACAGTGTCAGACACGACTGAGGTGACTTAGCAGCAGCAGCAGCAGCACTTAATGTTATTCAAACATTCTATTTGAAATGAATCTCCTGAGATATATTTTTCCCCTTGAAGACAAACTTACTTTAATGTTTTCACAAGGGCTGAAGTGTGGACATAGTAGATAGCTAATGGGCATGAAAAACTGCAGCAGCATGAAGCAGAGAACGAGCCCCTGCTTATGTATATAAATGCCTCCATTCTATGGGCTTCCATGGTGGCTCAGCGGTAAAGAATGTGCCTACAATGCAGGACACACAGGTTCCAGCCCTGGGTTTGGAAGATCCCCTGGAGAAGGAAATGGCAACCCACTCCAGTATTCATGCCTGGAAAATCCCATGGACAGAGGAGCCTGGCGGGCTACAGTCCATGGAGTCACAAAAAGGTCAGAGATGACTTAGCAACTAAACAAACATTCCATACTCAGAAGGTGTCTGCATATATAATAAAGATGATTTCCATCAGACACTCATCCACAGTCATCATTGCATAACAAATAGGGGGAGGACACTTTCTATGTGTCCATGTACTAATTATTTACTGATTACATCTAAGGAGAGTAGGAGTTTTAATTTAGAACTATACTTTGGCTTGCTGAAGACCTTACATATTAGCCATTTCATTTGGGGGTTACATGGGTTGGAGTTGGACTGTGAAGAAGGCTGAGTGCCGAAGAATTGATGCTTTTGAACTGTGGTGTTGGAGAAGACTCTTGAGAGTCCCTTGGACTGCAAGGAGATCCAACCAGTCCATTCTGAAGGAGATCAGCCCTGGGATTTCTTTGGAAGGAATGATGCTAAAGCTGAAACTCCAGTATTTTGGCCACCTCTTGCGAAGAGTTGACTCATTGGAGAAGACTCTGATGCTGGGAGGGATTGGGGGCAAGAGGAGAAGGGGATGACAGAGGATGAGATGGCTGGATGGCATCACTGACTTGATGAATGTGAGTCTGAGTGACCTCCGGGAGTTGGTGATGGACAGGGAGGCCTGGCGTGCTGCGGTTCATGGGGTCGCAAAGAGTCGGACACGACTGAGCGACTGATCTGATCTGATCTGATCTGGGCTGGAGAATAACTTGGTAGTTTACCCTTCCCCCAACCACCAATGGAGGGTGTGATTGAAGCAGACTAGCTGTGTGGCTCTGGGTTATTCAACCTTGCACACTCAGTCATTAGCATAGTCAATATGCCCTGAGGCGAAAAGAGTTTACCTCAAACCCACTTTGGTAAAAAAGTCAAAGGAAACTTCATTCGTTTAATTATTTCTTGGGGTTAATGTTCCAGGGGACTTTAAGTTCTAAGACAGGAACATTTTAGTATTGTGTTTGACTATGATAATTTATAGTTCATGGGGAGAATGGGAAAACACCTCAGTAGAACTGACACACTTTCTTAAAAAATTCTTACAAGAAAATCATAGTCAACGACTTACAGTATTGATCCGTGTGTACTCCTCAGAGATTCTTACAGTCATTTTAACAATGATCTTTGTTTCTTTACATTGCCATACCATGCACTCACAAAATCAATGTTAGCAACTATGTAACCTAACTGTTGCCCTCTGAAATCAAGGTAACTAGATAGTTTCTAGAACTGGCAGTGATCTTTTTCACTGCATATAAAAATATCTACTGATCTACATTTTTAACTATAAAAGTTATCTAATATCCTTAATATGCTGTTGCCTTTATGCAAAGTTAAATAAGTTCTTTTCTTCATGAGTTGCATCCTTGTCTATTTGGGAAAAACATTGATTTTTTTTTTCTCCCCATGGTTTTTATATATCACAAGCTGACATTTTTTATGCTGTTTTTTAGCCAAAATGCCATCAAATATGTCAAGTGCCCATGGGAACATTGGACTTAAGGGCTATCTCTGCTATATAAGTAGTCTTAGAGTAGCAAACAATGAACTGTGTATGTTCAGTCCAGGCATGAATCACATTTCCTTCTTCAATTCTACCCTCATCTGCCAAGTTACAAAAGGAAGTTAGATATATATGATCTGGATGCAGACTTGGTTTATTTAGGATTTTCCACTTGAGTCAAAGATTACCTATCTTACTCCTCAGTCTCCACTAGCTCTTAATCGGATAGTCCAAATCTTAAACAGTCTGATGTCTTGGGATATGGGGCATGCAGGTGAAAAGAGGTAGTATTATTTATGACTAATGTCCTTTTTTTCAGTGACTAAGAATTATTACTTTACAATATTGTATAAATCTAAAAATAAATAAATAATAAATGAAAAAAAAGAATTATTATTTACATAGATTGAATAACTTCTCAATGAAGCTCTTCACTCTCTTACATAGGCTGGATATTAGGTAATGTTTTCTAAAGGAAACCATACAGATAGCTTGTTTATAAAATATTTTAAAAAGAGAAAATAGTGATTCAAACCAGTTAATCCTAAAGGAAATAAATCCTGAATATTCATTGGAAGGACTGACGCTGAAGCTGAAGCTCCAATACTTTGACCACCTGATGTGAAGATCTGACTCATTGGAAAAGACCCTGATTCTGGGAAAGATTGAAGGCAGGAGGAGAAAGGGAGGACAGAGGATGAGATGATTGGAAGGCATCATGAGCTCAATGGACACGACGGGGTTGCGTAGAGTCGAACACAACTGAAGTGACTTAGCAGCAGCATTTTAAGTAAAAGTGTCAGGTAGTGATACTGCTTGACATGACTTCATGACAAGAGCAACTGTATTTACTTTATTCACAGTACAGTTTCCATTGTGCCCTGGAGATAATGGGACTGAAAAAAACAAGTCTTCACCAATTCCCTGGGACTCAGCATAATAGTCGGATGTGTACTGAATGGCGTTTCTTTGGGAAGAAACGTGAGCAATTTTTATTTCAACTATAGGGAGATGGTAAAAGGAAAAATCTTCAGATAAAAAAAGTGAATTTAATAGCATTATTATTATATGCAGTGTCTACACCTCCACCACTGTGGTTAATGTTGCTCTGTTGTTTCCATTATAAATTTATATATTTACAGAATAAAAATTCTTACACAAATGTTGCTATAGGTTTAATCGTTGTAAGCAAATTGCCTATGCTAAAAAAATGAAATATTTCCATGATTCAGTAGGACATGTTCATTAAATTTCAAAGGAAAGATAAATTCAAAGTAAGTTCGTTAAAACAAAAATGTCCTTCAAGTTTTTAGTCTCTAAAAAAAAAAAAAAAAAAACTGCTCATAGAAATTTTTCACTGTTTATAAGTGTTGCTGCTGCTACTGCTGCTAAGTCGCTTCAGTCGTGTCCGACTCTGTGCGACCCCATAGACGGAAGCTCACCAGGCTCCCCTGCCCCTGGGATTCTCCAGGCAAGAACTCTGGAGTGGGCTCCCATTTCCTTCTCCAATGCAGGAAAGTGAAAAGTGAAAGTGAAGTCGCTCAGTCGTGTCCGACTCCTAGCGACCCCATGGACTGGAGCCTACCAGGCTTCTCCGTCCATGGGATTCTCCAGGCAAAAGTACTGGGGTGGGGTGCCATTGCCTTCCCCGGTTTATAAGTGTTAAGCACAGAAAATAAGATGGAGATAAATTTTAAATAGGCACAGATAATCTTTCAAAGAGGCACTTTAGAAATGTAACAACAATGTAATTTAGAGCAAATGTTTAGTTTTTAATATAATTTATTCCAGTATATTTATGCTTTTCATTTGACTTAGACTAGAAGACTTGTCATTTCACCTTTCTTTTTGCAGTTGGTTTTATTTTCTGGTTCCAATGCATTTCTTTTTTTTTTTTCATTTTTTGACATTAGACTTGGCAATTCATAGACTAAAAGCAACAAAGAATAACTTCCCAACATGTTGAAATTTTACAAAAGATTTCTTGTTAGGCTTCACAAGCATTTTATAAAATAAATGTAAAATATAGGATGGAAAAAATAAGTACAAAGTCTTTGCAAAACAGGTTATATTTTGCAGTTTTCAAATGCCATTATATTTTTTTTTCTTTCTTACAAGAGCAAAGTGGATGATCGTTTCCCAAACATGGAAAATAAAGCTCCATTTCTACTTCAAGTGACTCATTTAGGGTCTGTTATCTATCTTTCTGTTCAAGGGTAATTTGCCAAAGAGTCAGCCAATATTAGCCAAATATAGTTACATTAAGGAAATCAAAGTTGTTGTTTTTTTTCTTTAAATATGCTACAAGAGTTTCAATAATATAGTATATGCCAAGTGCAAATACTAATACATAAATTTTTTTCTCACCAATGCAGGCCTTTTATAATAACTGTATCATTATGTTAATAATAAAAGCTAATAATTATTCAGTAATATGATGTTTCTGGAACTGTTAAAAGTGTTTTGCATAGATTAACACATTTCATCTTTACATGATTCCATGGATAGGAACCACTGTTTCCACCTTCCAGATTAGGAAACTTGGACACAGAAAACTTAAACAGTTTGACAAAAGTCACAATATGACAAGTTGAAATGAGAACTAAGCACGTATAGCTCCAGAGACAACACTCTGAATCACTGCTTCTGTAAAACTGCCCCTTTGGACACTCTGTACTTCAAAGTCTTTTATATTAAGATTTAGTTCCTTTAATGGCAGATGAATTATAAGCAAAACTTGAAAATGTCTAATAATTAGCAAAAAAATTGGCAGAGATTCTGTAAAAAGGGGATATAACAGGGTTCACAAACTAAGAAGCTCCCCAACATGGAAACTATGTGGCTAATAAGTAAGAGTCAAGTACTGTAAGTATCAGCAGAATTCTAAAACAACCTGAACACAACAGGGTAACATGACAGCAGGCTTAAATGCCAGGTCATGATGGATTCTTTCTTGTTACTATTTTCAACCTATTATTTAACTATTAATAGCAGACATTGGGGGCTTCCCTGATAGCTTAGTTGGTAAAGAATCTGCCTGCAATGCAGGAGACCCTGGTTCAACTCCTGGGTCAGGAAGATCCACTGGATAAGGGATAGGCTTCCCACTCCATATTCTTGGGCTTCCCTGGTGGCTCAGCTGGTAAAGAATCCACCTGAAATGCGGGAGACCTGAGTTCAATCCTTGGATTGGGAAAGTCCCCTGGAGGAGGGAACGGCTACCCACTCCAGTATACTGATCTGGAGAATTCCATGGACTGTGTAGTCCATGCAGTCACAAAGAGCAGACCACAACTGAGCCAGTTTCACTTTCACCAGGCTTCCATGGTGACTCAGTGGGTAAAGAGTCTGTCTGCAATGAAGAAGACCTGGGTTCAATCCTGGATTGGGAAGATCTCCTGGAGAAGGAAATGGCAACCCACTCCAGTAGTCTTGCCTGGAGAATTCCATGGGCAGAGGAGCCTGGCGGGCTATAGTCCATGGGGCCACAAAGATTCAGACACTGCTGAGTGACTATCACTTTACTTACTAGCAGACAGTGACAACCTAATTATCACCATGAGGAGCAGAATTACAAGAGAACCAGAGGAATAGAAGGCAACTTTCTTCTGACTATGAAACCTGCTTCCTGGTGGCTCAGACCATAAAGAATCTGCCTGCAATGCAGGAGACCCAGTTTCAATCCTCATGTGGGGAAGATCCCCCGAAGAAGGGAATGGCTGGTTACCCACTTCCAATATTCTTGTCTGGAGATTTCCACAGACAGAGGAGCCTGGGGGCGGTTACAGTCCATGGTGTCTCAAAGAATTGGACACAACTGAGCAATTAACACCTTCACTTTGTATTTCCCAGGTGATGCAGTGGTAAAGAATCTGCCTGCCAATGCAGGAGATGCAAGATAAGTGGGTTTAATCCCTCAGTTAGGAAGATCCCCTGGAGAAGGAAATGATAAGTGATACTAGTATTCTTGCCTGGAAAATCCCTTGGACATAAGAGCCTGATATCTGATACGATTGAGCTTATGTGCACGCACACACGCAAAATCTGTAATCTGCTATGGAGATAAAATGTGTGCTTAAAAACGTGGTTCTAAAAATGCATGCTACATAGCACCAACAAGAAACAAAATGAACAGCACCGTTCATAAAGGGAGCCTTCGTGGAAGAGAAAAAAAATAATAATAATGTTTTTAAAATGAGTCTACTAAGCACCTCTTAGGTACCAGGCACTGCCTGTTCCCTGGGGTTACAGTAAGGTCAAAATAAGACCCCTGGTTAAATTCCAGTTGGGGAGGGAGATAGACTGATAGATAACAAGATATGGCACAGCCTAATAAAAGGATAAAGAATGACAAGCTGAGCTATTTTAGTAGGGAGGCAGTGAAGACCTCTCTCAAGTTGTGATATTTAAAATGGGACTTAGATAAAAATGAGAACAAGCCAGTTAAATTTCTTTAGTTAATGATTTCTAGGCAAAAGGAATAGGGAAAGGAAAGTACTATGGGCCAAAAAGGTACAAAATAAAGTCAAAAGGTGACCAGGGTCAGATGATGTGATGTCCCTACATCACGTAGGGATGACTTGTAGGTCATGGAGGGGTCTTTGCATTTTAGTCTAAGGGAGACAGGAAGCTAGTGGAGGGCTTGGAGATAGGGGCTCTACCATGCATGACCTTGTCAGAGGCTCACAGTGACTTTCAGTGACAACTACACAATAAAAACAGGAGTAGAAAATAAATGAGAGGCTACTATTCAGTCCTGGGAGCAAGGATGGTGGTTCTGACCAGGGTGTTAGCAGTGGAAATTTCAGAGAAGTTGAAATACTCCAAGTTGAATCTGAAGCCAGCAGAATGTGCTGATCAACTGGAAAGACCAAACTAGGACAAAAAAGAAAAGATACAGCAAAAGTCACAGGTGGTGAAAAAGAACAGCACTCATGCAGTAAAAACTCACAAAGTAAACCAGTTTGAGAGCAGCTATTGCCACAGCCTGACCAAGCAGTGCTTAATCACTGAGACATCTTTCATTACAGAACTGTTCTTGCCACATGTTTGCTGCTGCTGCTAAGTCGTTTCAGTCGTGTCCGACTCTGTGCGACCCCACAGACGGAAGCCCACCAGGCTCCCCTGTCCCTGGGATTCTCCAGGCAAGAACACTGGAGTGGGCTGCCATTTCCTTCTCCAATGCATGAAAGCGAAAAGTGAAAGCGAAGTCACTCAGTCGTGTCCGACTCTTAGCGACCCCATGGACTGGAGCCTACCAGGCTCCTCCGTCCATGGGATTTTCCAGGCAAAAGTACTGGGGTGGGGTGCCATTGCCACATGTTTACCCAGACATGAGATTGTATGTTTTCATACTGCATACATATACAAGTATGCATATACACATATACATATATAATTGTGTATATTTAGTTACCAAATGGGCTTCCCAGGTGGCTAAGTTGTAAAGAATCTGCCTGTCAATGGAGGAGACACAGGTTCGATCCCTGTGTCAGGAAGATACCCTGGAGTAGGAAACTGCAACGCACTCCAGTATTCTTGCCTGGAAAATCCCATGGACAGAGGAGCTTGGTGGGCTACAGTTGATAGGGCTGCAAAGAGTCAGACACAACTGAGCAACCAAACAATAGTTACCAAATACGTCATTCCTATTTTCTAAAGACTAGAATTCCCTTTTCAAAAGAAGTAAAAATAGTATTAGTATTCCAAAAACCTTAAGCCCAAAAGCATTAATAAAAAAATGAATCTAAAATGTCAGCATCTTTCCTGCTACATTGTCAATTTAGATTTGTTACTTTACAGTGATTCATTCAGGATCAAGCTTCGAATCTTACTTTAAAAACAAGTTACTTGGCTCTGTCAAAGAAGGCAGTCACAGACCCAGTAAACATGCATCAAGCCATTTGTATCCATTCATTTTCCCCCAAATGCTTACTCAGGCCTAATGTACATCAAGTGCTATTCAAGGTGGTAGGGTAATAGAAATGGATGATCACAGGAGTCATGGACTAGTGGTCTCAATGTCTGGAAGGAAAGCAACCTTGAGTACATAATTACAAGTGATGGGTTGGAAGCAGAATGATTTAAGGAAATGTAAGGTTCCACACAGCACCTGTCCCTAAAGGAGCTGGGGTCTACCTGATGAATACATTTTAACATGATACAGAGTTTCATTTGTTCAGGAAGCTGATTGTTTATTCTCCAGAGGAAGCCTTCCCAGTGATTTAAAATCTCTACATGGGCATTAAACATTAACTACTTCAATATGTCTCTGGGAGTGAGTAAACAGTAAATAATCTCAAATGGGTTTTTCGGGCTTTTTTTTCTTTTTTTTTTTTTTAGTTATTTTAACCTGTGGCACAAAACTTGCAACGTGTCAGCACTCAAAATATTTACTGAAGAGTAAATGAATGAATAATTGAGTCTCTGTGTTTAGAGAAAGAAATGAATGAGGGAATAGAATTTTCAAAGCAGAAAGAACAACTGAAAGAAATTGTCAAAAGTAAGACAACTTTTCAGCTCTGTTTTGGTGTTTTCACCTCTCACACACATCTTACATCTACATTCTCCATAAATGTGTTGAACTATGAATTGAAAAACCAGAGATTTTATCTTGTTGCTTTTTAACACAAGTTAAGTTCTTAGAGCCTACAATGCACAACAATATTTTCAGCTTTTTATTTAAATGCTACATTTTTTTTAAAGAGACTTCATTTTGCTTTATATCCACTGGTCTTAGAGACTGAAAAAATAGGAAAGATTTTTTTTTTAATTAACAGTAAGAGAAAGCTAATTTTCTTATGAAAACCCTCGCTTCGCCATACCCCAGACACACTTCTAATCTCCATGTTTTCTTAGAGATACAATAGGTTCAAAGAACCTTTGCAGCATGGCGCAATGGTTACCATGGATATATATTTTTTTAACTTTAGTGAACAGTGTTCTTTCAAAGACATAATCTGTCAAGGCCTTCGGCAAAGTAAATTATGTATTTCTGAGATTTAAAAAGTATTTTTGATGTCTTCTTTTTTCCCATTAAATAGTTTAAAATTTAGAAAATTACAGAGTTTAACAGACACTACCTCTCATTCAGCTAAACAAATTTTCATATTTTGCCAGTTTGTTTCAATTATTCTGTTTACTGAACAATTAAAATATTGACATAGGAAACTGAAATTTCTGTGTTTTTTTTTTTTTTTTTTTTTCTTCTTTCCTATAGCCCACTCCAGTGTTCTTGCCTGGAGAATCCCAGGGACAGGAGCCTGGTGGCTGCCGTCTATGGGGTCACACAGAGTCGGACACGACTGAAGCGACTTAGCAGCAGCAGCAGCATAGCCTTTATGACTCCAGCCTCCATCCCCTTCATCATTTTCCAAAGGAAAAGATTTGGCATAGCATATTTCATTCCACTTCATGTTTCGACTTCTACTACGTACACTGTATCCACACATAAAGTATAAAATCATATGATTGACCTCTTATTGTATCAACCAGCAATTTTTTTTGTTATCCAATGTTACATTTTTGAAATACATTCATGTTGATTCATATAGATTACCCTTGTTTGAAATGCCAATTATATCATATGTCAAATTCTTGTATCTTCTTAGATCTCTCTTCTTACGTAGACCTTACTTCTTACCTAGATCTTACTTCTTACTTAGATTTTACTTCTTGTATTTTACTTAATTACCTATTCTGGTCCACTGATATACTTTCTCCTACACTAAAACCCTGTTATTTTAATTGCAATATAATAAATGTTAATATATGGAAGGCTCCACTCCTTTCTCATAATTGTCTTGGTCATTCTTAAAACTTCCTCTTTGTATCACCTTTGGAATCATTTTTCTAGTTTAGAATTGTCAACAGTTAGAACTGGTCATGGAACAACAGACTGGTTCCAAATAGGAAAAGGAGTACGTCAAGGCTGTATATTGTCACCATGTTTATTTAACTTATATGCAGAATACATCATGAGAAATGCTGGACTGGAAGAAACACAAGTTGGAATCAAGATTGCTGGGAGAAATATCAATAACCTCAGATATGCAGATGACACCACTCATATGGCAGAAAGTGAAGAGGGGCTAAAAGCCTCTTGATGAAAGTGAAAGTGGAGAGTGAAAAGGTTGGCTTAAAGCTCAACATTCAGAAAACGAAGATCATGGCATCTGGTCCCATCACTACATGGGAAATAGATGGAGAAACAGTGGAAACAGTGTCAGACTTTGTTTTTCTGGGCTCCAAAATCACTGCAGATGGTGACTGCAGCCATGAAATTAAAAGACGCTTACTCCTTGGAAGGAAAGTTATGACCAACCTAGATAGCATATTCAAAAGCAGAGACATCACTTTGCCAACAAAGGTTCGCCTAGTCAAGGCTATGGTCTTTCCTGTGGTCATGTATGGATGTGAGAGCTGGACTGTGAAGAAGGCTGAGCGCCGAAGAATTGATGCTTTTGAACTGTGGTGTTGGAGAAGACTCTTGAGAGTCCCTTGGACTGCAAGGAGATCCAACCAGTCCATTCTGAAGGAGATCAATCCTGGAATTTCTTTGGAAGGAATGATGCTCAAGCTGAAACTCCAGTATTTTGGCCACCTCATGCGAAGAGTTGACTCATTGGAGAAGACTCTGATGCTGGGAGGGATTGAGGGCAGGAGGAGAAGGGGACGACAGAGGATGAGATGGCTGGATGGCATCACTGACTTGATGGGTATGAGTCTGAGTGACCTCCGGGAGCTGGTGATGGACAGGGAGGCCTGGCGTGCTGCAGTTCATGGGCTCGCAAAGAGTCAGACACGACTGAGCGACTGATCTGATCTGATCTGATCTTATTGAATTTATAATTTATTAATACTTGAAGTTAACATATTTATGATATTGTGTCTTATCTACCATATATCTTTTCTTTTATTCAGGACTTTCTTCATGTTCTTCATTAATGTAACTGTCCCCACACTTTTTTACTAGATTTCTTTCCAGATTATCTAATAATCTTTGCTGCCTAATAAAGTATCTATTACATTTTTAAATGACTATTGTTGATATAGTGGAATAATAGGCAATTTATTTTGATTGGTGTGGTCAATAGAATCATGGCCCTCCACCCTAAGGATGACCACATTTTAACCCCCAGAACCTAAGAATATGTTAGGTTATATATCAAAAGGGAATTAAGGTTGCATATCAACTTCAGCTTATAGTTAGCTGACCTTGAGAAGGTGAGATAGTGAGATTGTGTTGATTTATCTTGGTAGGTCCTTTATAGGAGCTTCCTTGGTGGCATAGCAGTAAAGAATCCACCTGCCAATGCAGGAGACATGGGTTTGATCCCTGGATCAGGAAGACCTCTTAGAGAAGGAAATGGCAACCCATTTCAGTATTCTTGCCTGGGAAATTTAATGGACAGAGAAGCCTAGGGGGCTATAGTACATGTACTGTACTCCGTGTACTGCAGAGTCAGAATTCAATTATTGCTACCTTGAGAGAAATATTATTTTATAAGTTATATAATGTTGCCTGATTGGCTGATGTTAATTTTAATGTAAGGAAATCCCTACTAAGTCTTTGTTCTAGCAATCAAAACAAACGTCTTATTCAGTGTCTCTTGTTTGACATTTACTAGTCACCTCAAACTTAATATGTCTAAATTAGTATTATTTTCTCCCCAAATCTTTTCCTTTCCTCCCTTATCCATCTCAGTTAATGACACCATCATTTATTCAGGTCCACACTTTTCTCTTTCCTGTGTTTCTCATATCCATAGTACTGGCAAATCCAATGAGCCCTAACTTTAAAACCAAGATATAATTAGCACTTCTACCTCCCCGGCTCATACTAACTCAGACAAACCACTCCATCTCTCATTTGCATTTCAATACTTCCCTTGATGCTCTTTTTTGCCCCGTGAGTCCATTTTACCAGTAAGCAGAATGACCTTTGAAAAAACGTAAATTATTTGATGTCATTTTTGTGCTCAAATTTCTCCATTTGCTTTCTATCAGATTCAAAATTCAATCTAAATCCTTATTATGACCTTTGATAGTCTATGTTATCTGACCTCATCTCCTACTATACTCTATGTCACTTAACCTGCCTCAGACACACTGCTTTCTCTGAAGTTTCTAGAGCATGTCAAGCTGTACCAACAATAAAGTTCTTGTACTTGATTTTTCCTTTGCCTGAAACCCTTCTCCCTCAGATTTTCTAATGAATTATTTCCTCTGCTCATTCAGGTGTCAACCCAAATGCTCTGTCTTCAAAATGCAATCCCTGACTACATCATCTAAAATATCTAAAGAAATCCATGCAAAATGCCCTCGGTCATAGTTCTTTACTCCTTTATTTTTCTACATAGGACTTGCTACTATCCATCAACATTATATAATGAAAGCAGTTTGGTCTTTTGTTGTTGTTGTCCTAATCACTGTAATGTAGGATCCATGAGGGCAGAGATTTTTCTGACTTATCTATCATAGCATCCCCAGTGCCTGGAAATGTATCCATCATAAGGGGTAAATTATACCAAAGCAACATTTTTTTAAAACATGTTAAATTTAATCAAATACTTTATCTGTATCTGAAATATGATTGTGGCTATTATCTGTCTATGTGGTGAATTACACACTCAATTTTTTAAGTTTTCTGTTTTTGCTTTAAAAGAATCTGTAAACATTTTTTAGATCTACCATATCAAATTAACCTACTATATCTATATCAACTAATTTAAATGCTTACTAATTTTATGTGCTTGAACCATTTAGTTTGTTTGAAATATGTTCTATTGAGATTATTTTTGTAGATCTTTTACTTTCAGTATATAAATCCAGGAGAAAAATGTGAATTGTGTGCAAGTTCTGAACTGTAGTATTTTATATTTTTCTCCTCTCTTTATTTTGTAAAATTTCTCTCCAATCTTAGTAATATATTTTTCTCTTAAATTTTGTCTCATTAATATTACTAGACAAGCTATATTTTGGTTAGAATTTTACTGTACATTTCTTTTATTTAAAACTTTTCTATACTTTAAGTGTTCTTCAGAATGAGCATTTTTCTGAATTGTGTTTCAATAAAATATGGCTAGTCTTTATTTTTATATACAAAAAATTAGTACATTAGTAGTTAAGTGTGCAATTATTTTTAATATTTTTTATTTACCATTTTTTCTTATTTTTATTTTTTCATTTTTTTAACATTTGTTGGATTAATTTTTTCTTGGATCTCTTTATCTCACATACATATAACTTTCCCAAACATGCTAAGAAAAAATGTGAGTTTTCAATTTTTTTAGTGTTTACTCTTAAATGTTTATAAATGTTAACTCTTATATGTTATAGGGCTTCTCTTGTAGCTCAGTTGGTAAAGAATCTGCCTGCAGTGCAGGAGACCCAGGTTCGATCCCTGGGTTGTGAAGATCCTCTGGAGAAGGAAATGGCAACCCACTCCAGTATCCTTGCCTGGAAAATCTCATGGACAGAGGAGCCTGGTGGACTGCAGTCCATAGGGTCACAAAGAATCAGGCATGATTGAGCAACTAACACTAACTAACTAACTTAAATGTTTAGCATTAACAATGACTTCATACAGTTCCAACAAAGTCTAAAGTTACTCAGTATATTATTTCTCCTCCCAAATAACAAAGAATTAATATGCTTTAGCTACCTGCCAACTCCTGTGCAATCATACTCTAAGACTTACAGATGTATTTTTTATTATCTTTAATAGACTTACCATTATCATTTATCACTCTGTTTGCCAGTGAGTATTTATACCATCACATTTCTTTCCTTGAATTCATTTTTTTTGTTTTTGCTGAAAAACATGTTTTAGTAATGTTTTAGCAAGAACTTTTCAATTATAAATGCTCAGCTTTTGTACTTCTGAAAATATCTTATTTCTTCCTCACTCTTGAATGATAATCAAGCTGGCTAGGATAACTTCCTCCTGAATGAATGCAAATAATTCAAAATCGTCTGAAAAAATAATCTTTAAATGGTTTTGAAAATGCCCAAAGTGATTTAAAAAAATAAAGTATCCCTAAAGAACAAAAAATATGAAACAAAGCAGATACATATGGATCAAAACTATATGGAGATTCTTTTAAAATCAATTATTAATTTTGGAAATGAAAATAACATTCAATTATGGGAGGTATGCTAATTTGGCCAAAACCATAGACAAAATGAAATAATTGGAACATCTTACTAAGAAATAGACCCAAAGTACTACATAGAATATATTTTAAAAAATAGATGAAATTGACCCAGAGTACTACAAAGGGATATATAGATAAAGATGAAAAATCTGAAAGATGAGGGAAGAAGCACCAGGTAAAGATTCAAAGTTTCAACATACTGTAATATAAGTATCAGAAGTAGAGGGTGTAGGGAATAACGTGTTGCATTTATGGCTGTCTGTAATGGAGTTGACTTTTTCTTGTGCTTTGCAATCTTAATTTTCAAGCTCACATTTTGGGGAATTTCTTATAAAGTTTATTGTTGCTGTGGTCATTTTTGCTTTTTGTGTTTATTTGTTTCCCTCTCCAATTTCAAAATGCTTGGTCTGTGGTTTTATAGTTGTCTCCATACAACTCACAGGAATCGACTTCAGAAATAAGCCTTAAAATGAATGCCTGAGCCTTTCTTCCCTGAGGTTTCCACAAAGTTTCTGAGTAAGTAGACACTTTGGCCAATGACCCAATATGCCTCCATCTCCCTTTCTTTCCTTGCTTTAGTAAGTAGCTCAACTCAGGTACAGTCAGATTTAGTCCTCAAAACTTTTAAATTGCTGTTCATATATGTACCTTGCCTCAGATTAACACCACTGATACGACTGCAGGTCCTATCGGAGCCAGTCTGGTCCTTGTGAACACACAGCGTTGAACACCAGCTACCTCTGCTTGAGTCCTTATCTGGGGCCTGCTTCCAAGAGCCTGGTCTTAGAAGTCTGTGGGTTAAATGTCTATTGTGTTTCTGTTTGTGCATTGTGTTTCTGTTTGGTTTGTGAATCACAAAATCATCTTGAGGTAATGTTCATTTTTATTTTTTAAAAGCTTTTCTGATATGCTAGATTAACCTATTTTCCTCCAAAATGGGTAAAGAAAATCAAAGAAATAGATTCTTATATTGCATTACTTCCTATGATTGTGGTGATATAAAAGATATTCTCGAAACCAAAGTTTACACTACCAACTTTAACACAGATCAATAGTGTTCATTTCTGTTGCACCCACTGCACATGATGCTGCCCTCAGTAAGCAGACTCACAGATACAGTTACTGTTCACGAGAAGAATCCTCTGCTCAGTATGAGTTAGTTGTGATAGTTTTCAAACACACTGTGCCAGTATACATACTAGTTACGATGCTTTTGTTGTTTAAATAAATAGTATGTGCACTAATTAAATACAGGTACCAAAATATTTTATTTCTGTGAAAATTTGGTTGAAAGTTTTCAAAAAGCTTGGATAGCAAAAGTTGCTGAATAAAAATGCAATCAAATTATATGTGGGTAAGGCAATGCAGAAAATTTAAGGAAACCTAGTAAAAATCTATAAGTTTTCTTTGCAAGTGTCTTCAAAATTATATTCTCTAAAGGACTGAATTGGAAATTACATACTGAATTCTATATATCGTTTATAGTCAACAGATCTATCCTCTAAGAAAAAATTTTAACTCTACTTAAAAATACTGTAAATTAATGTGCCAAAAATAAAATATTTACCATGGGCCTGTAAAGCATGATTCTCTGCTTTAGCTAACTTTTTTTACTATCCAAAGACATACCAGTCCCAAAAGCTTTTATTATATTTCTAGCAACATCAGAAGGGTATTGGGAAGAAAATAAACTGGAGGAATTTCTTCTTTACAAAGACAGAAATAAGATGAAAAATTTATCTAATCTGGAAACAAAATTTTTTTCTTATATCATTTCAATGCTCAGTGATGTAAATGGAGAAATGAGAGGCTGTCAGCAATGCATTTTTTGTGACAGAGTATGCTTGAGGACTAGTCTTAGTTTGAAATTGTGCGATGTGGGACCAGACAATATGAACTCAGGAAAGAATAAATCACTCCAAGCCCTTGGGAATCAAGACAGAAGAGTAAATGTCAGAGTGTCGGGGAGGATCTGTGGCTTAGGAAAGACTTAGGGTGAGAATCCAGGGAGCTGTCCCCTTTACACAAGCACTGCCCTGCGGGAGCTGGCTCAGCACTACAGGTTAGCCTTTGCAGGACTTTTGGACAATGTCCTTATGGTTATTTATTACCTTAAAAACAATCTACATTGAATTTAGCCTTGAGGAGAATATAATCTTTAGGAGATTTCACCAATTTTTTTTTTTTTCAATTTAGAAAAGAAACTACTTTCTTTTTTTTTTTTTTTAGGTAGGACTGAAATCTATACAAGCAAAATAAATTTGATTTTGTTGTAACAAGTTGCCATGCATGAGACTACTAATTTCAGAGACTTGGTTCTCTGATCTGTAAAATAACTAGAATCTACAGATATCAAATATGTGCTAAGTCATTTCAGTCGTGTCCAAATTTACGACCCCGCAGACTATAACCCACCAGGCTCCTCTGCCCATGGAATTTTCCAGGCTAGAGTGGGTTGCCATGACTACCTCCAGGGGATCTTCCCAAGCCAGAAACTGAACCCCTGTCTCTTTTGTCTCCTGTTTCGGCAGCTAGGTTCTTTATCACTAATGCCACCTGGGAAGCTCAAGATACAGAACAATAATATTTCTAAAATCATTGGACCAGTTCAACCACTTCATTTTTACATGAAAATAAAACCTGTTATGAGAATCATGACATGCTTTCCCTAAGTAGAAAATAATTCAATATTTTTTAACTTGCAAACACAGATGTTGATCAATCCTTCAAAAGAGCCTGTTCTAATGACTTATTACCCAGCTGTATGAAAGCTGAGGGGATGAGGAAGAAGGCAGAATAGACAATCTCTACTTTTGATTATTTTTGTACCAAGTAAACTACCCAAATTTGTGTAGACTGAAACATTTATTGGGATCATGTGACCAGGGTTGCAGTTTATAACATTTCTGGAGCTGTTTTTATTTAGTTTTATGACCTCAACAATCAAACCACAACAATATGCTATACAAGATCAAATATCAGCTAGGCTGTAGAGAAACTAAGACTCTAATTTGCTGCTAATGGGAATTACATTGTAACAACTACTAATAAAAATAAAACTGAAGATATAATATGCCCTTTAATCCAGTAATCACATTTCTAGGGACAGATTCTAGAGAAACTTTCCCATGTGCTATTGCAACATTTACATATTCACACATATACACAAAAATGTAATTAACTTAAAAATCTAGCATCAAGAGAATGGGTAAACAAATTCTGATCTGGTCACACTTAGGGGACTCTTTCTTGTAGCTAAAATGATTGTACTAGAAGTTGAAATAGAGTATCTACAGCATGAAGCATTTTTAAGAAGACCGAAAACGTGCACATACACATATATATAAATATATTTTGCTTACACACATATATATTATATGTATGTTACATAGAAATATATTTATTTTAAATATCTTCCCAACCCAGGGATCAAACCTGCATCTCCTGTGTCCTCTACATTTCAGGCAGATTCTTTACCCACTGAGCCATTGGGGAAGTCAATTTAAATATATAATATATATTACATAAACATTTATATACTTATACGTAAGCAGAAATTTACATAGAAATAAGAAAACACCACACTTAGGATAATGATTATTTCAATACAAGGAAGAAAAAGAAAGGATTTAGGAATGAGTACACACAGGTTTAAACTGTATCTACAGTATAACATTGTTTTGAAAGTGTAAAAGGAATACTAAAATAAAGTTGGCATCTTATATGATTTAGCAAAAGTTTGTAATAGTTTCTTGTATTTTTACTATTCTATTTCTTTACTTTTATCTATACTTGAAATACAACTGATGCTCAAACAATGTGGGGGTTGGGGTACTGCCCTTCCATGCCATTGAAAATCCACATTTAATTCATTGTTAGTCCTGCCTATAAGCATTTCTCTCTACCTGAGATTCTGCATCCTCAGATTCAGTCAATCAGGCCTCATAGTACTGTAGTATTCATTACTAAAAAAAAATCTAGGTATAGGTGGACTCACACAGTTTAAATTCTTGCTGTTCAAGGATCAGCTTTGTTTCATAATTATAAAATACACTCACTGCCTACTTTTCCTGAGTTGAAGATTTGGCAAACATTAATACCTAAAGCTTCACAGAAACAATAAAACACACTAAATGACCAAGAGTCAATATGTCAAGTACCCTTTTTCCAGAGCCTATATGATTCTACTACAGGAAGTAAGCTACAGACTACAACATTGTCTTTAATGGTCCATTTAATTTTTTACATTTTCATCTGTATCAGGTACACTTCTGAGATTGACTGCTTGCTGAATCTTTACATGATTGGAAGATATTCCAGAGTCAGTGCAAAGAAATTAGGGGTCTTTGTGTGGAGACAAATGGAAGTTTTTCATTCACAATTTCCCTTGTTGTGAGGTAGGCAGCTCCAAGAATACCAAAACATAAAATGTTCATGTTGGCAGCTAGAAAATGTGAAAGTGGTAAAACCGTCTGTAAGTCTCTTCCCACTGCTTCTTTCAAAAGAACAGAGAGAAGGCACCGACCAGTTGACTGTTTTTTCAAGGTCTACTGTGAATGTCTCAGGTTGTTTGGGTCATTTAGATTAGGACTAGGAGAAAATTAAACTCATTTTAGGGAGACTTTAATCTGCTATAGAGGAACATAAAGACTAAACAATATATCCCAAGCATTGGTTGTTTTTCTCCTCATTTTCTCTAATACTATTTCTTTTTTATTTGGGAAAATTTTAATATCCACATTTCAATTAAACTTTTACATTCCCCGGACTAATCTAAATTGAGAGAATCTTGACTATGCTACTGACCATTTTACCTAATGCGGAATAGGCTTATTTACATTTCTTCTATCTCTGCCTCAAACGTTAACTAAAATTCACAAAGGGAGAGATATAAGTGTCTCCATAATACTTCATTTCTCATACACATGATTTTGGCTTTTTTAAAGTCCTATATTTACATTATTCCTAAGATTATGTTCACAAGATCAAAATCATGGTTAAAGCCCTGAACATTCTGCTTTAATAGCTCAGGGGGAAGCATGTTTTCCCAAGTATCAGTGTGGAGGAGTTGATGATAAATTACATAAAGGGAATAAAACTGGTTTCAGAGGAGATGAATAACATGCCTTCACCTCCCAGATGTAACACCTGTCTTCTGCATAAGCTGATGGGCAAGAACTGTGTCTATGTAGATGACAGGCTTGACCGACGCCCAGGTCTTTGGGACTCTCCATCCAGTCTTAGTCTTTCTGAGGTTGTAATGTCTCCTTGCTGGATCAAAAGAAGCTGAACTCAGCTGTGTGGGGGCAGCTCTCCTGAGCATTTCTCCTTTTTGACATAGAGCCTTTGATTCAAGGAGGAAAAAAATGGTACCGTGCACAGGCTTAAGTCAGTTTTTGAACTTTAGCTCTATTTTTTACAAGGCTAAATTTCTCACAAAGTCTGAGGCACAAAGCAGACTACTCCTTTTCTGCTGGGTTGTGCTTTCAGGCTTATTCCCAATTCCGGGAGTGCACCACTAATAGTAAAGCAGCATTGAGGATTCCAGATAAGTGCCAGTTTCCCTGTCATTTGGGTCACTGCTATTACTAAATCTATAAAACTTTGTACAAGTGTCTAAATTGTTGTTTTTGTTAGTACTTACAAAACGTTAATGCTGCCTTGGCCAGAGCAGTCCAAATGTGTGTTACTAAGCAGAATGAAGATCAAAGAAATCAACTGAACACCTAAGAGCACTCACTGTGTGTTGCATCACTCAATTTCCATGCAAATACTGCAAACTGTTATCATCTTTTTATGCAGAGTCCTATTAAATAACATGGCTAGGGCACACACTTTGTAATATAAAATGTTAATTAAGTGTCCAATGATTTCCAACTATAAAACATTAACTTTTCCATTCTGTTATCCTTTGTGCAGCATTTGGGTATTAATGATTGAGAGAAAAAGCAAAAACATTACGTTCCTTTTTATAAATCAATAAAATATGCAATATGCTTACCAATGTGCTAAACTTAAGGTGATTTTTAAGGCAGCATTCCATTCTCTCTCAAGAAGGCTTACAATCTAGTTCAAATAAGCAAAGTACAGTATTGGTTGCAGACTTACTTTGGAATTGAAAACAACTCTAACAGTTAGGTTGATTAAAACTGTGGATATTTGAACAAAGTGTAAAGCAATCAAAGCACCCAGAATTTGGAGAGCTGAGAGCCTAGGTTCCTGAAAAGAGCCAGCCTCAGAGAAATGAGTTCAATATTCCATATGCAATTTTCCCTCAAGGTATTTGGCAGTTCCCAGCTGTGCATATGCAGTATGAAATGCCAAGATCATGCAGAAAGCAGCTGCTACAGGGCTATAAAAATAAGCAGAGGTTTTTGTAATTTCACAGTTCTTAGAAGACAAATATTGTAGTTCAAGGTTCACCAAGGAGGAGGGGAATTGACTACAGCCCTGGTTGTCTATTAAGATACCTGAAAGATTCCGCCATAGGAATAAAGAGAGTCCTCTCTCTGTAACTGACAGAATAAGAAGCGAAGGACACATTAAAAAGTATGTCTTATGACCATAACAAAATTAATCAAGAAATAAATGGCAAACAGCTAGATCATCTTAAATGAATAAAATGTAAGTATCATCTGGGCCAAAGAAAAATATAAATCGATACTTAGAAAATATTTGGAAAATATAACATATTTCCACTTATAAAATGTGGTGTGTATGTAACCTTAACTACATAAATTTTTAAAAGGAGCAAGGTTGAAATTCAATTACCTAAACTTCCACCTCAAGGAGCAGAAAAACAGTTTTAAAAGAGCAGAAATCAATGAAACAAAAGCAAGACACATAAAATGAAAAAAATTAACAAATGCAAGAGTTAGTTACTAAAGGTGAATAAAAGTAATAAGTTCCTAACAAACTGATGAAGCAGAAAGAGAGAGAACACAAATTACCAAAATCAAGAATGAAAGAGGACACATTACTAGGTTCTACAAAAATTAAAATGGGATGCCAACAAGCACATGAAAAGATGCTCAATATCTATAATCACCAGAGAAATGTGAATCAAAACCACAATGAGATATCACCTTGGACCTGTCAGAATGGCTATCATCAAAAAGAACACAAATAGCAAATGTTAACAAGGATATGGAGAAAAGAGAACCCTCATGCACTGTTGATAGGAATGTAAATTGGTGCAGCCACAATGGAAGACAGTATGGAGGTTTCACTAAAGCCAAAAATATGACCCAGAAATTCCACTTCTAAGCATATATCCAAAAACAAAAATCAAAAGCACTAATTCAAAAAGATATATGTGCCCAGAATTCATAGAATTATTTTCAAAATAGCTAAGACATGGAAGCAACTTAGGTGTACATCAACAGATGAACAGATAAAGAAGATGTGGTATATATATATATACACAATGGAATACTATTCAGCTATAAATGACGATCAAAATTTTGCCATTAGTAGCAACATGGATGGACTTAGAGGACATTATGCTTAGTAAAATAAGTCAGACAATTACTGTACGCTTTCACTTGTATGTGGAATCTTAAAAAAAAAAAAAAAAAAACTAGTGAATGTGTAACAAAAAAGAAGCAGACTCACATAGAGAACAAACCACAGGTTACCTATGGGGAGAAGGAAGGAGGGGGAATCTAGGGATGGGGCAGTAGGAAATACAAACCATTCATTTTAAGAAAGGCTCAAGAATGTATTGTATAATATAGGGAATGTAGTCAATATTTTGTAATAACTGTAAATGGAAAGTAACCTTTAAAATTATATAAATATTAAAATTTCAAATAAAAATAAATATTTTGTGGGTAATATGTAGATATGGCAAGATTCATAAAACTGGAAGTTTATATCTCTCTTCACTAGGGTAAAGAACATGATGGATTTGCAAGTCAAAGATTTCTTAAGGAAAATGCCAAGCTTCCATGGTGCCTGTGAATGTGATGATTAAAAAGGTAGGAGAGATAAATAATAAATCACTTTACCTCAAAAAGTATAAAATGGTAATAAAATATATTTTAATAACTGTCAAAAAGAATGATATTGAAATTAATTAATTATTAAGAGGACAAAGTTCAAGGAAAAATAGAAAATCTGATTAGGTCTATATCTTATAATAAAATTTAAACTGTATTTTAACAACTTATTACAAAGATAACTACAGGTCATTATAACATTACTAGTAAATTCCATTGAGTATTTAAGGAAATAAGAACAATTTAATACAAAGCATTCTAGAAATTTAAAAAAGATAAAACACTTCCAATTTATTCCAGGATGCCATCTTAACCTTAATGATAAAGATGAGAAGAATATAAAGAAAAGAAAATCACAGAACAATGACAAATAATGATCTAAAATTGCTAACTGAATATAACAAATTAAGTTCCAATTTACACTCTTGAGGAAACTTCCCTCTATAACTATTAACAGCTTACTGAAAGATTTTATTAATACCAGCAAAGTAAGTTGGACCCCAAACTTACTTTCTTTCTTTTTGCATCTATTGAGATGATCATAAGAATTTTCATTTTTAGTCTACTAACATGGTAGATTATATTTATTGACTTGTGAATGTAAAAGTAATGTTATATTTCTGGGATAAAGCACATTCAGTTATGATGTATTATTCTTTTTTATATTACTGATTCTATTTGTTAAGAAGCTTTGCATCTATGTGTTTGCAGACAATTCTCCATGAGTTTTTCTATACATCTGAGTTCCTCTCTGCATCTTTCTTCCTTCATGCACTTTACCTTGTGATTTATAGCATCCTTAGCTTCCTTAGATTTCTAGCTCTGCCTCTATTTTGGAACTGTCATCAAGTTCTTCCTGGATTCCCCCATCTTTTTGTAGAAACCTGGAAACTCTCAATTCTTCTGGGGCAAGCATAATGTGGGGATGGGTCAATGTCTTTTACTGACTGATGATTAATGTTTTGAGAGGCATTGTTTTGTATATTTTGTCTTTTTTCTTATTTTAGTTGTTTCAATTGGGAGAATAACTCCATTTCCTACCATCTATATTGTATTGAAGTAGAATTAGACTTTTATTCCATATTTAATCTTATTTTTCAAGTAAATCTCCCAAGCTTCCTCTCTCAGCTAAAGACTCCACCATCCACACAGTTGCTCATACCAGAAACTTGGTGTTGTCCTTGGTTCTTCCTCTTTGTTTACTTGTATAATCAAAGTCAGTCTTACCAAGTCTTCTCCAAAATATATTAGTAGGGCTTCTCTGGTGGTCCAGGGGTTAAGAATCCACCTGCCAATGCAGGGGTCATGTGTTTGACCCCTGGTCTGAGAAGATCCCACATGCTGACAGGCAACTAAGCATGTGAGGTCCAAGTACTGAGACCACATGCCACAACTACGGAAGCTTGCAAGCTTAGACACCCCACTCTGCAACAAGAGAAGCCACCACAATGAGAAGACTGAGCACTGAAGCAAAGAGCAGTCCTCATTCACCGCAACTAGAGAAAGCCCACACACAGCAACAAAGACCCAGAGCAGCCATAAGTAAAGAAACAAAAATATACCAACAATATATTGACTTTTGCCATTAATACTGCCACTGCCTCTAGGTCAAGTCACATGTAGGTATGTGAGCTTGCATAACATGATCTCTGAAAGGCATCAGTTTTCCAGAATCCATAAAGGAACTATGATAGTTTCAGAGATGCTTCTGAAATCAAAGGTAAATGTAGGAGGTTCTATATTAATGCTGGTCTATATGACAATGAAAACAAACTTCATAAGAGTAGGGAAAAAAGGAGCATAAATTTTGATAGAAAGGGGAAAAAGGAAAATCGACCATACCTTCTTCTCAATGTATTACTGCAATCTGAACAGAACTATTTGCAAGAATCTAGCTACCAAGAATATTAGTTCAAAAATATTCCCTACCATTCCATCCTCAGTCCCACTCATTGAGAAGTGAACAGCTTGAGAAATAGGGGCAAAAATGCTCCTTAACATTTAGGTACAGAAAAATCATTCTGCTACACATAGAATCATTGCTCACAGCTGTAAGTTCATAGGCATCTGCAAATTACTTAGTATGCTATTCATTCATTCAATTCAATTCATTTATTCATAGAATATCTTTTGGCACCTACTATGTTCCAGGATCTTGAGTTCTGGAGTTATGATTATGAATAAGACACAGTCACTGTTCTCAAAGTAGTTTATCTTCTAATAAATAAAATATATTTATGAACACAGAAACAAGAAACCACCTCTGGAAAGCTTATTTTGTAAGGGATAATACATCTTTTCTTTTACTTCATACACAATCTCAAACTTTAAGATTGAAGGTTCAGAACATGAGCAGGTATTTCCACCAAGATCATGTTCTGCTACAAAAGAACTCTAAGAACAGCATTTTAGCCACTTACACAATCAAAATGGTTCAGATATCACTTATTATTTCTTCATATATCTTGTATTTGGGCCTGTGAGTGCTTGTTATGCTGGAGATAGCAGCTTTTCTCCTTCGGTGGTATGTTTAGGAACGGGGGCCTCCCAGGTGGCACCAGTGGTGAAGAAGCCACCTGCAATGCAGGAGACACAATAGATGCAGGTTCAATCCCTCGATCAGGAAGAGCCCCTGAAGAAGGTCATGGCAACCCACTCCAGTATTCTTGCCTGGAGAATCCTCATGGACAGAGGAGCCTGGCGGGCTAAAGTCCATAGGTTTGCAAAGAGTTAACACAGCTGAAGCAACTGAGCACACATGCATGCACGCATAGGGATGGGCTAATGGCCCATCTTGTTCATTTTGTGTGAAAGTATTTAATGTAGATATGTGGTAAAGAAAACTAAATGTTAATATATTCTGGGTGTTTATTTTCTGTTTGGTAGTTTTAACTTTCTAAACCAGTAGATGTCTTCATGATAATATCCACTAAAAATATCAGAGTACCCACATCAGGCCTTATGCTAAAGATTTAACCTGCAATATCAATTCAGATTAGTTCAATTCAATCGCTCAGTCATGTCTGACTCTTTGCGACTCCATGGACTGCAGCACGCCAGGATTCCCTGTCCATCACTAACTCCTGGAGCTTACTCAAACTCACGCCCATCAAGTCAGTGATACCATCCAACCATCTCATCCTCTGTTGTCCCCTTCTCCTCCTGCCTTCAATCTTTCCCAGCATCAGGATTTTTTCCAATGAGTCAGTTCTTCGCAACAAGTGGCCAAAGTATTGGAGCTTCAGCTTCAACATCAGTCCTTCCAATGAATATTCAGGACTGATTTCCTTTAGGATGGACTGGTTGGATCTCCTTGCAGTTGAAGTGACTCTCAAGAGTCTTCTCCAACATCACAATTCAAAAGCATCAATTCTTTGGCACTCAGCTTTCTTTACTATCCAAATCTCATACCCATATATAACTACAGGGAAAGCAATAGCTTTCACTAGCGGGACCTTTGTTGGTAAAGTAATGTCTCTGCTTTTTAATATGCTGTCTAGGTTTGTCATATCTTTTCTTCTAAGGAGCAAGCATATTATTAATTTCAGTATCAACTACGACTGTATTTAATGACTTATTTATTTAAGGCACAAATTCTGGAGGTAGGCTGTTTGGTATTGTACAAGCTGAAAAAAATGTCAAAAAGAGACATTGTTCTTTCTGTCTTTTTATTCCAATTTAGATTTTGGGTTTCACCATGGGATGTTAAGATAGCCTCTGTACTTCTATTGATCAAAATCATTTTTTATTACCTAGCCATAAAAAAGAATGAAATATGCCATTTGCAGCAACAAGGATGGACCTAGAACTATTATACTAAGTGAAGTAAGTCAGAAGAGAAAGACAAATTCAATATGATATCACTTATATGTGAAATCTAAAATATGACACAGATGAACATATCTACAAAACAGAAACAGACTCACAAACACAGCGAACAGACTGATATTTGCCAAGGGGAAGGGAGGTGGGAGAGGGGTGGACTGGGAGCTTGGGATAGGAATCATGGAGTAGGACAAAGGAGATGCCAGGTGAATGTGTGAATTAAACTGTCCTGGCAACCTTACCTTACCCAGTATCTTTCTCTTGTATCGTTGGCTAAACTGGAGTCATATAGCCACTCATACTTGTGAAAGGAGCAGGACAGCCAGGCAGCATCCCTTACTGAATCCTTATACAAACTTGATGATATGGATTTTCAGGTGTTATAATATTGTTTTCATTATTTTCTGATCTTACAAAGACCAAAATCAAGAATGCCTTAATTATTAAATTTTTAGTTGTGTATGTGGCCGGGAAGCAAAGAATGGAAGCGGGTAAGACTAACTGATCACAGAAACCGTGAAGAATTTCTTCTTTAATTTTTTTTGATTGAAAGATAATTGCCTTACAATGTTGTTTTGGTTTCTACTGTACTACATTGCAAATCAGTCATAATTATGTATCCATTTCCTCCCTCTTGAGCCTCCCTCCCATAGTACTGATGAACTTATTTGCAGGGAAGGAATGGAGATACAGACATAGAAAATGGACTTGTGGACACAGTATAGGAAGGAGAGAATAAGATGAATTGAAAAAGTAGCCCTGACATGTACACTATTATGTGTAAAAAAGATGCTAGTGGGAAGCTGCTCTATAACACAGGAGTCCAGCCTGGAGCCCTGTGATGACCTAGAGGAGCTGCTTCTTGATTCTGCTTTAAGAAACAGACATGAGACAAGCTCAGTGCGGAACGATGACTAAATGTAATGTGTGGTTCTGGATGGAGCATGGGACAGGAAGAGGTCATTAGGGAAAAGCTAAGATCTAAACAAAGTGTGAAATTTAACTGACACTAATGTTTCAGTGTTAGCTTGTTAGTTGTAACCAATATACCATATCAGTGTCAGATGTTAACAGTAGAGGAAACTGAGTATGGGTAAATGAGAACTATTAATTTTCCTGTAAATCAAAAGCTGCTCTAAAAATTAAGTTTATTTAAAAGAAAAAAAAATCAGTCCAATACCTAAAATCATCTACTTGAACTCTTAGAAAAAAAAAATTAGCATAATTGAAAGAGGTTATCAATTAGTATAATGAGTATTTATATACTGTTCAAACTTCTATATATATATACATACATATGCACACATATATGAATGCACAAATTAGTCTCTGAACACTAAAGATTTAGAAATTCTATAAATTCATATGAAAGCACATCATATTGTATAACCAGGAAAAGACATTTAACATAGTAGAAAAGTCATTTAGTTGAACAGTGATTCCAATTAAATAGAAATTAAAGGCTTAAAAGCAATTACAAAGGGCTTTATAGTCTTCACAAAGTCATGTACTTTTTATTTAATTATGTGGATGCTTTAGTTTAACAAAAATAGATAATAAATTAGATTTAAGTATTCAAGGAAAGGCCAACCCTCACCTGGCCTCTTGTTGTTAATTGTATATCTACCTCATGGCATAGTCTATTTAAAAGTGTATTAAAACATTTATTTTCATTAAATTAATATAAAGTGTTCTACAATTAGTGTCTTGACACTTAATGTCAATGTTGTAAGTAATATTCAAAATATGACTTTCTATATTAGACAGTGAAACAAAAGATGGGGGGAAAACTCAATTTTTGTACTACATTGAAATGCTTGGGAATACTGCTTGGTCCTGTCATTCACCAAGTCTCCATTTTTCTCACGTATTAGACATAATCTCCTCCAGGAGATCTTCCCTGACCCAAAGATCAAACCTGCATCTCTTGTGCTTCCTGCATTGGCAGGTGGGTTCTTTACCACTAGTACCGTCTGGAAAGCCCATTAAACAGAGTACCTAAACAATCAGGTTGTAGTGAGAATGAATGACTTAATACTGTAAAATGTCAGGCATATAGTTCTATCTTTGTGACAGGGCTTGACAACTGCACTTCTCTTCACAAGTTATCCAGATGACATGTCTTCACTGTGTTAGTGAAAGGGCCTTACTTCCATTAACACAGAAGAGAAAGCAGAGACTTGCATCGCTTAGCACATACACAGGGCAGAGCCTAGAGCTCAATCCGTTAGGACAGAGTTGGCAGCCGGCATCAGCTCAGAGTCCTGCTGCAGGATTGGCATGTAATTATGACAGCCTTTTCCTTCCAAGAGTTTTAGAGCTGAAAAAGGCTTATGCCTGGCAAAGACTGGAGAAGGACAGTCTCAAATCCAAGGGGAAGCAACTGTGTGGAATTAATAAGGAGAGAGTCCAATTCAGGTGGCTCAGTGGTAAAGAATCTGCCTGCCAATGTAGGAGACACAGGAGATGTGTGTTCAATCCCTTAGTTGGGAAGATCGCCTGGAGTAGGAGGCAACCCACTCCAGTATTCTGGCCTAGAGAATTCCATGGACAGAGCAACCTGGTGGGCTACAGTCCATGAGGTCACAAAGAGTCAGACGTGGCTGAGCACACATACATCAATAAAGAGAAAAGCCATTGGAAGTACCAAGTGCCCTAGTGGCTTCTTTGCAGATGATTCCAGCTTGGAACATCTGCTCTAAATTTTCTGCTTTGGTCCACATCTTAGTAAGCAATTTCAGTTCAGTTCAGTCGCTCAGTCGTGTCCGACTCTTTGCGACCCCATGAATCACAGCACGCCAGGCCTCCCTGTCCATCACCAACTCCCGGAGTTCACCCAGACTCACGTCCATCGAGTCAGTGATGCCATCCAGCCATCTCATCCTCTGTCGTCCCCTTCTCCTCCTGCCCCCAATCCCTCCCAGCATCAGGGTCTTCTAGAATGAGTCAACTCTTCACATGAGGTGGCCAAAGTATTGGAGTTTCAGCTTTAGCATCAGTCCTTCCAATGAACACCCAGGACTGATCTCCTTTAGGATGGACTGGTTGGATCTCCTTGCAGACCAAGGGACTCTCAAGAGTCTTCTCCAACACCACAGCTCAAAAGCGTCAGTTTTCGGCGCTTAGCTTTCTTCACAGTCCAACTATCACATCCATACATAACCACTGGAAAAACTATAGCCCTGTCTAGACAGACCTTTGTTGGCAAAGTAATGTCTCTGCTTTTGAATATGCTATGTAGGTTGGTCATAACTTTCTTTCCAAGGAATAAGCATCTTTTAATTTCATGGCTGCAATCACCATCTGCAGTGATTTTAGAGCCCCCCAAAATAAAGTCTCTCACTGTTTCCACTGTTTCCCCATCTATTTCCCCTGAAGTAATGGGACCAGATGCCATGCTCTTAGTTTTCTAAATGTTGAGCTTTAAGCCAACTTTTTCACTCTCCTCTTTCACTTTCATCAAGAAGCTTTTTAGTTCCTCTTCACTTTCTGCCATAAGGGTGGTGTCATCTGCACATCTGAGGTTATTGATATTTCTCCCGGCCATCTTGATTCCAGCCTGGCAATTTAGATTTGCACAGAAGTAATCATACTTCTAGCCAATTAGTCTGGCAGACTTATTGCTGTGAGACTAAGAATATCTACCCATTTTGTGGTCAAACACATGACTTCCAGTGCTTTTTCACTGAATAGCTATCATCTTCAGATCAGATCAGATCAGTCGCTCAGTCTTGTCCGACTCTTTGCGACCCCATGAACCGCAGCACGCCAGGCCTCCCTATCCATCACCAGCTCTCGGAGGTCACCCAGACTCACATTCATCGAGTCAGTGATGCCATCCAGCCATCTCATCCTCTGTCGTCCCCTTCTCCTCCTGCCCTCAATCCCTCCCAGCATCAGAGTTTTCTCCAATGAGTCAACTCTTCGCATGAGGTGGCCAAAATACTGGAGTTTCAGCTTGAGCATCATTCCTTCCAAAGAAATCCCAGGTCTGATCTCCTTTAGAATGGACTGGTTGGATCTCCTTGCAGTCCAAGGGACTCTCAAGAGTCTTCTCCAACACCACAGTTCAAAAGCATCAATTCTTCGGCGCTCAGCCTTCTTCACAGTCCAGCTCTCACATCCATACATGACCACAGGAAAGACCATAGCCTTGACTAGGTGAACCTTTGTTGGCAAAGTGATGTCTCTGCTTTTGAATATGCTATCTAGGTTGGTCATAACCTTCCTTCCAATGAGTAAGCGTCTTTTAATTTCATGGCTGCAGTCACCATCTGCAGTGATTTTGGAGCCCACAAAAAGAAAGTCTGACACTGTTTCCACTGTTTCTCCATCTATTTCCCATGTAGTGATGGGACCAGATGCCATGATCTTCATTTTCTGAATGTTGAGCTTTAAGCCAACCTTTTCACTCTCCACTTTCACTTTCATCAAGAGGCTTTTGAGTTCCTCTTCACTTTCTGCCATAAGGGTGGTGTCATCTGCATATCTGAGGTTATTGATATTTCTCCCAGCAATCTTGAGTCCAGCTTGTGTTTCCTCCAGTCCAGCATTTCTCATGATGTACTCTGCATATAAGTTAAATAAACATGGTGACAATATACAGCCTTGACGTACTCCTTTTCCTATTTGGAACCAGTCTGTTGTTCCATGTCTAGTTCTAACTGTTGCTTCCTGACCTGCATACAGATTTCTCAAGAGGCAGATCAGGTGGTCTGGTATTCCCATCTCTCTCAGAATTGTCCACAGTTTATTGTGATCTACACAGTCAAAGGCTTTGGCATAGTCAATAAAGCAGAAATAGATGTTTTTCTGGAACTCTCTTGCTTTTTCCATGATCCAGCGGATGTTGGCAATTTGATCTCTGGTTCCTCTGCCTTTTCTAAATCCAGCTTGAACATCAGGAAGTTCACGGTTCACATATTGCTGAAGCCTGGCTTGGAGAATTTTGAGCATTACTTTACTAGCATGTGAGATGAGTGCAATTGTGCGGTAGTTTGAGCACTCTTTGGCATTGCCTTTCTTTGGGATTGGGATGAAAACTGACCTTTTCCAATCTTGTGGCCACTGCTGAGTTTTCCAAATTTGCTGGCATATTGAGTGCAGCACTTTCACAGCATCATCTTTCAGGATTTGGAACAGCTCCACTGGAATTCCGTCACCTCCACTAGCTTTGTTCCTAGTGATGCTTTCTAAGGCCCACTTGACTTCACATTCCAGGATGTCTGGCTCTAGGTCAGTGATCACACCATCATGATTATCTGGGTCGTGAAGCTCTTTTTTGTACAGTTCTTCTGTGTATTCTTGCCACCTCTTCTTAATATCTTCTGCTTCCGTTAGGTCCACACCATTTCTGTCCTTTATCGAGCCCATCTTTGCATGAAATGTTCCTTTGGTATCTCTGATTTTCTTGAATAGATCCTTAGTCTTTCCCATTCTGTTGTTTTCCTCTATTTCTTTGCATTGATCGCTGAAGAAGGCTTTCTTATCTCTTCTTGCTATTCTTTGGAACTCTGCATTCAGATGTTTATATCTTTCCTTTTCTCCTTTGCTTTTCTCTTCTCTTCTTTTTGCAGCTATTTGTAAGGCCTCCCCAGACAGCCATTTTGCTTTTTTGCATTTCTTTTCCATTATAGGGGACTGGAATGCAAAAGTAGGAAGTCAAGAAACACCTGGAGTAACAGGCAAATTTGGCCTTGGAACACGGAATGAAGCAGGGCAAAGACTAACAAAGTTTTGCCAAGAAAATGCACTGGTCATAGCAAATACCCTCTTCCAACAACACAAGAGAAGACTTTATACATGGACATCACCAGATGGTCAACACCGAAATCAGATCGATTATATTCTTTGCAGCCAAAGATGGAGAAGCTCTATACAATCAGCAAAAACAAGACCAGGAGCTGACTGTGGCTCAGACCATGAGCTCCTTATTGCCAAATTCAGACTGAAATTGAAGAAAGTAGGGAAAACCACTAGACCATTCAGGTATGACCTAAATCAAATCCCTTATGATTATACAGTGGAAGTGAGAAATAGATTTAAGGGCCTAGATCTGATAGATAGAGTGCCTGATGAACTATGGAATGAGGTTCGTGACATTGTACAGGAGACAGGGATCAAGACCATCCCCATGGAAAAGAAATGCAAAAAAAAAAAAAAAAAAAGCTATCATCTTAGGATCTTCAAAATCAGTTTTTTCATTTATTAAAAAAGATAATAACTTCTACAAGATATGTTTGTCATAATGACAAAATAAAAGAGATAAGTGTAAGGAATGTATCACATCCTTGGGCAATAAGTAAAATAACTTTATGATTATAATGATCATCAAAAAACTGTAGTAAAATTGGTAAAACCTGGTGGAGAGGGGACAGACAACAGAGATTCCTGGGAAGAGAACTTCAGGTATCTGAAGTCAAGAAAGGAGTAGCAACAGAAGTATCATTTAGACTTAAGAACTCAGAGGGTTGGTACTATCAGAGTGCATGGTTGGAGCTGAGAGAGGAAGCAGCTAGTACAAGTTATGTTTGAAAGGATAAGGTAAAGAATCACACCATAAACTTCACTACATGACACACCACTGGGGTCATCATTTCAAATATCAGAGATTCTATGATGGATATCAGATCAGATCAGATCAGTCGCTCAGTCGTGTCAGACTCTTTGCGACCCCATGAACTGCAGCACGCCAGGCCTCCCTATCCATCACCAGCTCTCGGAGGTCACTCAGACTAACCAGAGCTAAATGCCTGAGTATGTGATACAAATTAGCCTTTGATTTTTTTTTTAACTTTTGCTTGTGCAGTGTTTATCTTTATTCTCTAAAGTTTCATTTTGGTATGATGGAAATAATCCAAAACTGGATGATGGTGATGGTTGCCAACTCTGTAAATATACTAAAAGCCATTGAATTATATACTTTAAAGGGGTGAAACTTTGATATGTAAATTAAATCTCAACAAAGTTGTAAAGATGTGGGATGGAAAAAAATAACTTCCTGCTAAGTTATTGAGATTTCTGGGAAGCAATATAGAATAATGGAAAATGAGAACTTTATGATCTGAGAAACCAAGACATACATTTTAGACAGCCACTTATAGCTTAGTGACACTACATCTGTGTCACTTAGGAGCTGAGAGACTTGATGGTGGAAAGTTACTTGACCATTCTCGGATTATTATTCTCATTGCTACAGTGAGGGATAATGCTCTTCTGGCAATGTCACTGCAAGAATTGCAAGAGGAAACAAGTAAATATAACAGCCTATTATATCCATGTCGCTCAGTAAATCACAGCTATCATTTCAATATTATTATTATTCGCCAAACAACGGCACTCTGATATATTAAAGTTAATGCAAAGCAGCATGATAAACTTTCATGTTTCTGAGTATATAAATATATACCAGAGCAAGTCAGCTTTGGGTCAGGTCAGAGCTGGCAGTCTGACCCTAGGGTCATCGTCTTCAAGTCCTGCCCACCAATAACAGGGCCTGTTACTCCTACTCAGACCCGCATATGCACAAACATTAAAAAATAAAATCATTTCTTGAATATTTCAGCCAGAGGAATGTGACACTGGACAAAACCTTGTTATTCTCATTCCCTCTACTGCAAACTTGATATTTCTCACAGAAAATATACCTGACAGACTTGCTTTCCAGGTCAGCAGAGACTTCCATACTCATACAGACGCTGCTGCCTTGCATTATTTATTTCAGGAAGATGAGGCAAAGAAAAAGAAGCAAAATCCAGAACCTGAAATTTCCCATGAAGAACAGAAGCTAGCCACTAAATTCACAGGGCCTACCTGGTACAGGAAAAAAAAAAAAAAAAAAAAGGCCACTTACTTGCTGAAATTGAAGAACCTTTTGATACTAAAAACTGTCAAAAGAGAGCCTGAGATCTTGATTAATTGCTCTATTTCCCTTTACTCTATAGGCCTAGCTTTTTATAATAAACATACAAAAATCACCATAATGCCGCAAAACTATTTAAAATTTAATTTTAACTGCCTCTCAAAGCACATGCCAATATTTTAGCATGGCTCTGGTGATATTTTGAAAGGCATTCGAACTATAAGTTATGAGTACCTCTTGCCTACCTGTCATTTTCAAAGAGGTTCTCTACCCTATCACACACAACCACCTAATGAAGTTATTGTTATCACTGTTTTCACCCACTTTTTGTTAATGAGGTATTAGTCTCAAATAGGAAAAGTAACATATGTAAAGTCACACAGCTAATAAGTCAGAGACAAGACTCCAAAGCTAATATTCTGATTGGTACTATTTTCCCAGTATAATCTCCAGAGTTATTGAGATTTCACATAACATGGGCACTGAATTTCAATATATGGGATTATGAAATTTAAATATGAGGGGAAATCTATGTTAAAATAGTGGAATAAGCCTGAATATGTATTCTCACTTTCCCTAATTAAAAAATCATAGCAAGCAAACAAAGGAATCTTTTTTTTTTTTTAATTACCTGGCAGCAACCAAAAAAAGGAACATTGTCATTGACCCTAAACTTCAAAATTCATAGTCTACTATGGAAAGGATAAGATTTTATATTATTTTATGCAACTAAGGAAAGATAAGATTTTATAAGGGTTTACATGGAAGGAAGAGGAACAACACAACACATGGCAAAATGCCTAAGAACTCTCAGTAAACCTCTCAAATATAAAGAAAGAAATTGTGTGAGTGGTATCTTTCTTCCAATTCTGGCTGAGGACTGATGGAAACACTAGTTGTGGAAAGTAAAATGAAGAAAGTGAACCAAAGGGCTGAAAGTGAACCAGAGAAATAAAACCTCTCTGATCATACAAGGACCTGGAACAACTGGCTGAAATCTACATGTTCCACGGAAGTTCCAACTTCCCAACCAAAAGGAGTGAAATGTCATAAAATATATTTTATAGACTTTTAGAAAAGCATAGACTAAGGCAATCTGGGTACCTCTGCTTCTGAGTTCCCCTCCTCCCCCTGACAATTCTCTAGGCTGCAGAAAAACTTAGAAAGCATAAGACAGGCCCAGTTTTCAAACTTTTGTTGAAGAAGAAAAGACACAATTCTTAAAGACAGTGAGACGCTACACCAGACTGAATAAAAGCCTTGCACAGAACCACCCAAGCAAAAACAAAATGACAGAATTGACATGGCAGCCAAAAAAAGGTACTACGGTAAAAGGAAAAGGAAAATCTTTTGTATGATAAATGTCTAACCTAAAAAAACGAAGCCCCATAGAAAAGAGAAATCACCATACTACAGAACAAATTTTGGGGAATATAACTTGTACCAAGAGGAGCTAAAAAATGATTTTGTATCATGTTTAGAATAAAAGTTTTTAAAGGATATGAGAAGTTACAGATCAACTATGTATGTATGACACTGAGGATCCTATCTATTAAAAATTAACATTGAAAAATTATTATTCCAAACAAATAAACATGTCTGCAAACCAACTGATATCACAGAAGAGCTTAAAAATTTCAGTGAAAGCACATAGAAACAAAGAGAATAAATTAACAGATGCAAGTTAATAGACACCAAGGACAAACAAGTACAAGCCAACATAGTAATAAATGGCACCCCAATTAAAATACATAATACCAATATAGGCTTCCCTCTTAAATAGCACCAATATAGGCTTCCCTCTTAAATAGCATTTATAATGAAATTTGAATTTTGAAGTATATGAGGCTTGTGGGATACTTGGTATAGGATGTGCAACATCAAGATACATCCTGGTTAAGAATTTTGCAGACAGATGAAGAGCCCTCCATGTATCCAGGGAGAAAAAAAATAAGTCACATACAAGAGTGAGAAATGATAGTCTGGCCTCAGATTTGTCTACTATAACACGGTTAAGTCTACAATGAGTAAAAGAAATTATTAACCAATGATATCACACTGAGCAGAACCACTGTACAAATATAAAGGAAACAGGAAAGGCTCTAGAGAAGAGAATACCCATAAGCCCTCCTTTGAAAGACCACTTGGAAATGAAACAGCCAAGAATGAGAAATGCTGGTATACAAAAAATATGATTAAATATAGCTATAATAGGAAGCTACTGTGAGGATATAGTTATAGAATGTTACTTTTGTATACCTGGAATATGTAAAAATTATAACATAACAAATAAAATTGGATCTAAGAAGAAAATAGCATTATAAAGATCTACCTTTCATAACAGAGAGTCAATTGATACAGAATTAAATTGAAACACAGTTTTGAAAACTTGATTCTAAACTTTTAATGTTCCATAAAGTTATTTTTTCATATCAGAAGAATCTTTTATGCCAGGGTCCCCAACCCCCAGGCCACAGACAGGCACCAGTCCTCAGCGTGTTAGGAACTGGACTGCATAGCAGGAATTGAGTGGCAGACAAATGAAGGAAGCTTCATGTATATTTACAGCTGATCTCTCCACATCTTTCACATTACCACCTGACCTTCACCTTCTGTCAGATCTGTGGTGGCACTAGATTCCCATGGGAGTGTGAACCCTACTGTGAACTGCTTATCTGAAAGATCTAGGTTGTGCACTCCCTATGAGAATCATATGCCTGATGATCTGAGGTGGAGCTGAGGCTGTGATGCTAGCACTGGGGAGGGGCTGCAAACACAGATTATTATTAGCAAAGACGTTTGACTGCACAGAGACCATAATAAATTAACTGCTTGCAGAATCATATCAAACAAGCTCAGGACCCCCACTGCATTATGGTGAGTTGTATAATTACATCATTATATATCACAATGCAATAATAATAGAAATAAAATGCATGGTAAGTGCAAAGTGCTTGAATCATCCTGGAACCACTCCTCCCTCATCCCTGGTCCATGGAAAAGCTGTCTCCCATGAAACTGGTGCCTGGTGCCAGAAAGGTTAGGGACGACTTGTCTTAGCAAGATTTCTTGTGAAGAAAAGTGCATAAATTTCTGCAAGGACTCTATTTACATTGGGGACGTTCTTCTGTAATGTAGAATAATAAAATTCAGTGTCTTAATTAAAATTACATGGCTGTATTTAATAAAAGTGTTTTTATACTAGTCTTTTCATGATGTGTGTGTGTGTGTGTGTGTGTGTGTGTGTGTGTGTGTGTGTGTGTGTGTAATGGTTTCTGAAACAATGTAGAACAAATACCAACAAAGATTGTTTCTGAGTTCTAGGGATTTCTACTTTTTTTATCTTTCCTCATTCTCATAATGATCCTGCATCATGTTTACAAAAAATAAGGTGATTTTTGGTAATTTTAGACAAATAAAACAAGATGGAAGAGCCCTGCAACTAAAGAATTTTAAATCCAGTGCTTTTAAAAAGATTTTAGCACTTACACAGCAATGCCTGAAGAACAGAAGGTTATCAAGACAAAAAGTGATCTGAATAAGTTAATTCAGAAGTTGTTTCTTAGAGATAAATACTAACAATTTCTTTGAGATAAATACTAACTGTTCACAAGTTGCTTCATAGAGATAAACACAATTTCTTATGGAAGAAATTAGCCAAGATTGATGAAGTGAAAATGTTCTGCAAAAATTTCAGGGAAAGTACAAAATATGTTCAATTAAAAAAATTAATAGATGTATCTGGATCAATGGTCCTGTATTTAGAATAAGTAAGGAAAAGGAAGAGGAAGGAAAGAGAGATAGAAAGGGGAGAAGGGACAGAACGAAGACGAGGAATGGAAGAACAGAGTGAGAAGGGAGAGAAGGAGGAAGAAGAGAAGGATAAGTAAAAATTCTATTATGCCCTTATATGTTTTCCCATGTGCTAATTATAGCAATAGTATGCAACTAACACACATACACACACATGATATATTTAAACACAAAGGAGGGTAAAAAAAAAGACACAGAGGTTTACAGAGACTAAGTAGCATATCCAAGTATGTGAGGCTAGTAAATATTACAACCATACCATCTCCCCAGAAAGTACTAGGGTATTTCTAGAATTGCTTCTAAACTGATATGAGACTTTAAAGACTAACCGTATCCACCCAGCCCATAATCCCTCCTCATGGATAGTTCAAACTAACAATTCCAAAAACTTAAAAAAGAAAGTAGTGGACTTCGCTGGTGGCCCAGTAGTTAAGAATCTGCCTGCCAAGGCTGGGAACACAGTGTCGATCCCTAGTCCAGGAAGATCCGACATGCCTCAGAATAACTACTGAAGCCCACACCTCTACGGCCTGTGAGCCACAAAAATGGAGCCCACATGCCACAACTACCGAAGCCCGTGTGCCTAGAGCCAGTGTTCCACATCAAGAGAAGCCATCGCAATGAGGAGCCTGCACGAGGCAAGAAGAGTAGCCCCCACTCTGCAATTAGAGAAAGCCTGTGCACAGCAACGAAGACTCAGTTCACTGTACATAAACAATTAATAAAAGAAAAAAAAAAAGAAAGTAGGACCCATTGACTGGGATTTGTGTACAAGGAAAAATAAAAAGTAGAGATTGATTCAGATTGTCCATGTTTCATTTTCTCCCCTAGGTCAGACAGAAAGCTACTTTCGTTATCCAGGTGTTCACTCCCCAGCATGAAGGAGCTGACCAACTGACTGACCATCATGAGCCCAACCCAGCAGCTGTTGGGCCTCCACTTTGTCTATTTTGCTAGTTCTTACACGGCATAATTGGACTCACATTGGGTCAGGAGACATCGTCTATGCAAACAAAAGGTATAACCCTAACCCCTGGCCCGGGCCCAGATGCTTATACTCCCCTGCCTACACCAGCCAGATCTGCTTCAGTCTCTTCTGTGTTCTCCAAAGCTGTAGCTTCCTATAAGCGCACTTGACGTATAGATTAGTCTATGCTGTGATAATCTTGGCACTCTCTATATATTTCCTCTGGGTATTGGTAGGAGTTTCTGACCTCTCTCATCTTCATTTTGCCAGAGTGATGGCATCTTTCCCATCTGAAAAGTCACATTAGCAGTAACAGCAGACTGGAGGGCGGCACATTAACAGTTAAATGTTTCCACCAAAATGTGGCACATCTGATCAAGTCAACTCAGCAGGCCTCATTTCAAGGATAAAGTATAATCTCCCAGAGCAGAACTAAGGATCAAGAATTAGAAGTAAGATCTACAATCAAAATCATTAACTGATTTTTGCTTAAGTCCTAAAGAGAGGTGTTGGGGTATACGATTGTTAATTTTGCTATCTTCAGTAAAAAATTAAAAAAAAAATTGAATTAAACTGTACAAAGTTATGTTTTACTGTCAGTATTAAACTAAAGCATGTGCTATCTTGGAACAGAAATGAGTCATTTTTATGCCTTCCTCAAGCAAGTTTACCATTACTTTACTTAAACTTTTTAGTACTGTTTTGAGTATATTTCTATAAATGTCAGTTACCAAAAATGAGTTTCAATGTAAGTGGTTTTAGCTTGTATACAGCAATTCTGGCCTCAACACAAAAGAATAAAAAGGGCAGAAAGAACTCTGATATTTCTGGAAATCATGGACTCTTTTCCTGGGGCATTTGTTCTATATTCATAATAAAAGAAATTCAAAAAGGAAAGGAAGATGAAATTGTAATGATAGTATGGTAACTTCTCTCTATATAAATACTGACATCTTGCTTCCTTGTTTATTGGTCTTTCACAGGTAACATCATCACAAATGAGAATTACTGAAATTTAAACAGCTGAAACAAAACGCCTAAGGACCAAGCACACACAGGTGGAAGAGAGCCACCTGCTTCATGTGTGACTTTCCCCTGTTGTTGTTCAGTTGTTAGGTCATGTCTTACTCTTTGCAACCCCATGGACTTCATCATGCCAGATTTCCCTGTCCCTCATTATCTCCCGAAGTTTGCTGAGACTCAAGTCCATTGAAATAGTGATGCTATCTAACCATCTCATCCTCTGTCACCCTTTTCTCCTCCTGCCCTCAATCTTTCCCAGAATCAGGAGCTTTTCCAATGAGTCAGTTTTTCGCATCAGGTGGCCAAAGGATTCAGCATCCTTCAGTCTCAGCATCAGCCCTGATTTCCCTCAGGATTGACTGGTTTGATCTCCTGGCTGTCCAAGGGACTCTCAAGGGTCTTCTCCACTTTGAAAGCATCAATTCTTTAGTGCTCAGCCTTCTTTATGGTCCAACTCTCAAATCTGTACATGACTATTGGAAAAACCACAGCTCTGACTATATGAACCTTTGTTGGCAAAGTGATGTCTCTGCCCTCTAATATGCTGCTAGGTTTGTCATAGCTTTTCTTCCAAGGAGCAAGTGTCTTTTCATTTTGTGGCTGCAGTCACCATCCACAGTGATTTTGGAGCCCAGTAAAATAAAATCTGTCACTGTTTCCACATTTCCCCTCATCGATTTGCCATAAAGTGATTGGACTAGATGCCATGACCTTAGTTTTTTGAACGCTAAGGTTTAAGCCAGCTTTTTTTTTTTTTTTTTTTTGCTTTCTCTTGTCTCACAGCTCTTATGCACACAGTGGAAGGTTGTTGGGATAAGTGATAGTGATATAAAGTAAAACTGTGTCTTTTGAGCCCAATATTATTGTAGCTAAGGAACTTGGGCCAAGTGTACAGGAGAAACATCCAACACTGGCCAGGAAAACATCTCTTTCAACATACTTTATCCATGACAGTTGCTATGATGGGTTATTTTATGTTCCACTTGACTGGGTCATAGGGTACCCAGATATTTGCTCAGCATTATTCTGGGTGACAGTGAAGACATTTAGGGATGAGAGTAACATTTAGATAGGTAGACTGGGTAAAGCAGATTTCCCTCCCTAACGTAGTGGCTCTCACACAATCAATTGAAGGCCTAAATGGAACAAAAAAAGCTGACCCTCCCACAAGAAAGGGAGAACATCTCCTGCCTGCCTAAGTGGAATGTGGGTCTTTTCATGTCTTTATACCTGAGCTGAAATATTGGCTCCTCCTGGGTCTCAAGCCTGCTAACTTTTGAACTAGGACTGGCACCGTCAGCTCACCTGGGTCTCAGGCCTCTGGACGTGGACACCAATTGATATACTGGATCTCCAGGTTGCCAACTGCAAATGCCGAGATTTCTCAAACTCCTTGATCATGTGATCCAATTCCTTATCATAAATCCCTTTCTATCTACATACATCATATTTGTTCTGTTTCTCTAAAGAACCTTGACTAATAAGGTTGTTTGTCAACTGTTTACTAATCAGCTAATGTTTCCAGGGTTTCCCAGGTGGCACTAGTGGTAAAGAACCTGACTGCCAGTGCAGGAGACATAAGAGCCACGGGTTCAATCCCTGGGTCAGGAAGATTCCCTGGGGAAGGAAATGACACCCCATTCCAGTATTCTGGCCTGGAGAATCCCATGGACAGAGGACACTGGTAGGTTACCATCCATAGGGTGGCAGAGTCAGACATGACTGTAGAGACTTAGCACAAAGATTCCAGTGGCTGGATTATCTAACATAACAACAGAGTAAGACAAGACCCACCCATCCTTGTTTAAACCACTGCTTATCAAACATCCCTGTGCATATACATTCCTGGAGTTGTCAAAATGCAGATTCTGACTCATAAGTCTGAGGTGGGGCCTGAGACTCTGCATTTCTGACAAGATCCCAGGAGATGCCAACACCAGTGCTGCAGATGAATGTACATACTTTGAGCAGCAAAGATGCAGAGACTCCACCTCTGCCTCCAAACAAAGCAATCAGACTTCCACAGGCCTAGCAGTCTCTGCTGCATTACCATCAGTCTTAGGCCTTTTCCTACAGCAGTGCAAAGCTGTAGTTAAAAGTATAATTTTGAGGGTCGTCTATGAGGGAAATGAATCTCCCTCACAATGGTTGGTCTCTATTTTCACTATCAGTAAGCCACATATTGGCGCCTGTCTGTGCATGAAAAGCATGAAAAAAAAAATAGAAATGCACAAAAACAAAAGCATTTTCCCTTGGGCAGAAGCAATCCACTGTTCCAAGTATTATTTTCTGGCTACATAACTGTGGCAGGAAGAACTTTGTCCTCCAAGTGGAACTAAGTCCACGCTGCAGCACTCTGCTTCCTTAGAACATTCCCCTATCAATGTATTCTCTTGACAAGTACCTGAGCTTGCTTGCCTATCTTGACATAACAGAGAAACATTCATTTCTGTGCTACTCTTCATGGTATCAAGCCTATTTATTGAGAAGAAAATTATGCCATATATTAAAATACCGCTTAGCCATGTTTGGAAAGAAAAGGCTTCATCTGTGACAACTCAAACATGCTCTTCAATACCCATAATAGAGATTATAGAAAACAAAACAACAACTCCATTTTCCATTAAGTCTTAGGTTAAAAATTTGCAATTACTTGTCCTGACTGGACACAAGCGCTTGTTTAAGCAGTAAATGCTACCACATGTTTACCCAGTGAACACCAACCTAATGAAACACAATAATATTTCACCACAAATGACAAGAGGCAGGTGCAACTTCTGTGAGAAAAAAAAATATGTTCTGTTTTACCCAGACTTCTAAACAGTCAGCCTCATGATTGCTGGTAGCAGCCCAGGTTAGAAGACCTGGCGTTTCATCAGATCCATAACTTATTCTGTGGACTGCCCAGGATTTTAAACTGCTTTGTGACAGAAAATATCATGCAGGTATGAGACAAGGGAGTTGAAAGGTACTTTCCCTCACTTTACATTATGAATTCCATCCAGCGAAATTGTTCACTGCTGCTCTTTCCTTTTAACATCACCCTGAGTTTCTCATTTCCTTGGCTGTATTGGTAGGTGTTTTGACATTTGACACTTGCAAAAGGGACAAAAAGGAAGAATTTTCTATATAGACATTTCTGTGTTTTCCACTAATGTGAGAGAAAGAATTCTTCCGGAAAATCAGATGCTCTGATTAGAGAATCTTCATGTGTGATTGTAAGACATTTAAATAGGTATACCACTAAATCTAGACTGTGTACAATGTAATATTCTTTGATGATCTAAAGGACTCCTAATGTTCAGGACAGATGTGTGGAAATATCAGTTAATAGCCTAGTCTAGCTGATTAAGTGCAACAGGACATTTTTACTGAGTGCCAAGGCAATAATGGTATCCAGTTGCTAGATTGCTAAGATAAAGTGAGTTATTGGCTCACATAGGTATTATCTAACATCTGGATCTGATGTTTCTCATACACAGAAAAATCATTAGCCTAATGAGTTAAGGTTGCTTGACACCTTATATACATGGGCTCATGTATTTAGGAAAATTACCTCAAAGATCTGGAGAGTGTCTTCAGGGCGTTTAAGTTTCCAGAGTCTTCAGTTGAACCAGAAAACACATTTTCATTTAATGTAGTGAAGAAGTTTGGGTGCCATGAAACGAGTAGTATAAAATAGTTTAACCCCAGAGTTACACTCCACCCTCAGTCCTATGGGACTTCCCTTGTAGCTCATTTGGTAAAGAATCTGCCTGCAATTCAGGAGACCTGGGTTTGATATTTGGGTCAGGAAAATCCCCTGAAAAAGAAAATGGCAACCCACCCCAGTACTGTTTTAGGACTTTCCTGGTAACAGCTGGCAAAGAATCTGCCTGTAATGCAGGAGACCCCAGTTGGATTCCTGGGTTGGGAAGATCCACTGGAGAAGGGATAGGCTACCCACACCAATATTCCTGGGCTTCCCTGGTAGTTCAGCTGGTAAAGAATCCACCTGCAATGTGGGAGACCTGGGTTTGATCCCTAGATTGGGAAGATCCCCGGGAGAAGGGGATGGCTGCCCAACCCAGTATTCTGGCCTGGAGAATTCCACGGACTGTATAGTCCATGGAGTTGCAAAGAGTCAGACATGACTGAGCAACTTTCAGTCATTCAGTCTTACAATCTTACAGGACACTCACAAACACTAACCTACTCTCTCAACTGTCTCTCGCCTGCTTTAACATGCAGTAAAGCATTTCAGAAAAAATAGAATTGATTTCAAAAATCAGTTTTTTGTATCTATTTAATGAAAATAACATTTTACAGCAGTTTTCATTAGTACCAATTTATAAGCTCATAAAAGTGAAGTGAACTAACATTACAGAGTGGCCACTACGTGTCTCCATCAGGTAGACACTTTATATGCATTACATGCATGATCTCACTTAATCTCTACCAAAAATCTGCAGGTCAGTAATTAATGCCACTTTCCAGAAAGGAAAATGGAGCCTCTGAGAGTACAAACATGTCCCTGATTATATAACTGGTTATCAATGGAGCAAAAATATGAACCCATATCCATAAAATTCTGATACTTATTTTTGTCCTACCGTAGCCTCACATACATATGTCCTCACATCAGATCAGATCAGATCAGTCGCTCAGTCGTGTCCAACTCTTCGCGACCCCATGAATCGCAGCACACCAGGCCTTCCTGTCCATCACCAACTCCTGGAATTCACTCAGATTCACATCCATCGAGTCAGTGATGCCATCCAGCCATCTCATCCTCTGTCGTCCCCTTCTCCTCCTGCCCCCAGTCCCTCCCAGCATCAGAGTCTTCTCCAATGAGTCAACTCTTCACATGAGGTGGCCAAAATACTGGAGTCTCAGCTTCAGCATCATTCCTTCCAAAGAAATCCCAGGGCTGATCTCCTTCAGAATGGACTGGTTGGATCTCCTTGCAGTCCAAGGGACTCTCAAGAGTCTTCTCCAACACCACAGTTCAAAAGCATCGGTTCTTCAGCTCTCAGCCTTCTTCACAGTCCAGCTCTCACATCCATACATGACCACAGAAAAGACCATAGCCTTGACTAGGCGAACCTTTGTTGGTAAAGTAATGTCTCTGCTTTTGAATATGCTATCTAGGTTGGTCATAACTTTCCTTCCAAGGAGTAAGCGTCTTTTAATTTCATGGCTGTGGTCACCATCTGCAGTGATTTTGGAGCCCAGAAAAAGAAAATCTGACACTGATTCCACTGTTTTCCCATCTAGTTCCCACGTAGTGATGGGACCAGATGCCATGATCTTCGTTTTCTGAATGTTGAGCTTTAAGCCAACCTTTTCACTCTCCACTTTCACTTTCATCAAGAGGCTTTTTAGTTCTTCACTTTCTGCCATAAGGGTAGTGTCATTTGCATATCTGAGGTTATTGAGATTTCTCCCAGCAATCTTGATTCCAACTTGTGTTTCTTCCAGTCCAGCATTTCTCATGATGTACTCTGCATATAAGTTAAATAAACAGGGTGACAATATACAGCCTTGACAAACTCCTTTTCCTATTTGGAACCAGTCTGTTGTTCCATGTCCAGTTCTAGCTGTTGCTTCCTGACCTGCATACAGATTTCTCAAGAGGCAGATCAGGTGGTCTGGTATTCCCATCTCTTTCAGAATTGTCCACAGTTTGTTGTGATCTACACAGTCAAAGGCTTTGGCATAGTCAATAAAGCAGAAATAGATGTTTTTCTGGAACTCTCTTGCTTTTTCCATGATCCAGCGGATGTTGGCAATTTGATCTCTGGTTCCTCTGCCTTTTCTAAAACCAGCTTGAACATCAGGAAGTTCACAGTTCACATATTGCTGAAGCCTGGCTTGGAGAATTTTGAGCATTACTTTACTAGCGTGTGAGATGAGTGCAATTGTGCAGTAGTTTGAACATTCTTTGGCATTGTCTTTCTTTGGGATTGGGATGAAAACTGACCTTTTCCAATCTTGTGGCCACTGCTGAGTTTTCCAGATTTGCTGGCATATTGAGTGCAGCACTTTCACAGCATCATCATTCAGGACTTGGAATAGCTCCACTGGAATTCCATCACCTCCACTAGCTTTGTTCGTAGTGATGCTTTCTAAGGCCTACTTGACTTCACATTTCAGGATGTCTGGCTCTAGGTCAATGATACATATGATAAATTAACTAAAATAAAGTATAATTTAACTTACCCTAAATAAATTGCTTGGTTTACACTGCAATAGGCATAAATATTACTTATAAGCCTGCCATCCAGAGATAAAAATGGATCATATTGGATGATTTTATAGAAATTTAAATTTTAGAAATTGAGTTTCATAATGTGTGATCTTTTATAAACAGTATGTGCACTTAGCAATATATAATGACCATTTTCCATGTTATTGAATATGCTTCTAAAGATGATTTTTATGGCTACATGTTATCTATTTGTTCCCCATTGTTGAATATTCCTGTTATTTTGAAGTCAAATTATTCTTTAAAAATAAAAAATAAAGAAGGCAATGTGAAGACCCTGATGCTGGGAAAGCTTAAAGCAAAAGGAGAAGAGGGTGGCAGAGGATGAGATGGTTAGATAGCATTACTGACTCAATGGACATGAATCTGAGCAAACTCCAGCAAATAGTGTAAGACAGGGAAGCCTGGTGTGCTGCAGTTCATGAGGTTGCAAAGAGTCATACAACTTAGTGTCTTAACAACAATTGGAAATACAGAAAACTGAATCTTAGGTTTGCTATTTGCAAGCTCTGAAACCTTAAGAAAGTCTTTTAACCGTCTTTGTATAATTTTTATCTGTAAAATAAAAGAATACAAGTGAATAATATTTTGCACATATATCAGATTCTATAATTGTAAGAATAGTACATAAGTTATTCTAAGACACTCCTGTCAAACTGGAGTACTATATATACCCAAAGACACATGCAACCAGGGACTTTCTGGTACCTTAAGGATTGATAAAGTTACCAGCCCTGTTATCTCGACATCAACCAATCAGAGAATTGTGCATGAGCTGATCACGGACACAGGGACACCTGTCCCTCACCCAGCTTTTAAAAATGCTTTACGAAAACACTTACAGGAATTCAAGGGTTTGGGGCACAACTCACCCATTGTCCTTGCGTGGTTCTGCAATAAACCCTTCTTTGTTTCAAACTCTGATGTTTTGGTTAGTTTGGCCTTACTGTGCAATCTGGCACACAAACTTGCATTTAGTAACATTTCCATATGTATACCCTTGTGTTTCTCATACATGAGTATCTACTAAGATTAAAATACTCCATTCAGTAATGAAAATGCAAATATGAATGACATATGACTTTTATCCTCAAGAAGTTCAAAATCTATTGGCCAAAACTGAAAAGATCTTAAACACACAATGATAATGCTTCTAAGAGAATATTTCTCTTTTTTTTTTTTCTTCTTTGTGTTTTAGAACTAGCCCAACTCATAAACTATTTGTCAGTTTCCCAGGATGATGCAGATACCAAGGCTAATATTTCAGCATTGATGATATGTTATGTTTCTGGAGAGATTTACTGTTCCTTCCCACAAACAATGCCCATTTGATCTCACAGCAGGCGTGAAAAGTAAGTAAGCAGCAGTCATCCACATTCAAGAGCAGGCCAGAGAAATGATGTAACTTCTTCAAGGTCACACAATTAGAAGACAAAAGTTAGAATTCAAACTATTTCAGATAGTTGGTCTAACGTTTTCATTCTTTCTTTTGTTCAATTTTAGATTAGAATTATTAGATCCAGCAGTTAGATTTAAGATTGATACAAAAAATAACCATGTATCAGATCAGATCAGATCAGTCTCTCAGTCGTGTCCGACTCTTTGCGACCCCATGAACTGCAGCACACCAGGCCTCCCTATCCATCACCAGCTCTCGGAGGTCACTCAGATTCACATCCATCGAGTCAGTGATGCCATCCAGCCATCTCATCCTCTGTCGTCCCCTTCTCCTCCTGCCCCCAATCCCTCCCAGCATCAGAGTCTTCTCCAAGGAGTCAACTCTTCGCATGAGGTGGCCAAAATACTGGAGTTTCAGCTTTAGCATCATTCCTTCTAAAGAAATCCCAGGGCTGATCTCCTTCAGAATGGACCGGTTGGATCTCCTTGCAGTCCAAGGGACTCTCAAGAGTCTTCTCCAACACCACAGTTCAAAAGCATCAATTCTTCGGTGCTCAGCCTTCTTCACAGTCCACATATTTCCCATAGTCTACCTTTTGCTAGACTCAATTTTCCTAATCACTTTGAGAGCAGTATAAAGATACAGCAGTACTGAACTGAAGAATGATCAGTTGAAGAAGAAAATTTATTTACAGAATTAGAAAAGGAAAATCAGTAGGAAAATATTTTCCACACAGTAAGAAGCCTTATTTAGAAGAAAAAGTTAACAATTTGGACATAAATAATTGGAGGTGTTTAAAGGTTGTACTGGAGTTACCATAATAAGACATAGGAGAGGAGGCTATGAGCTGTTAACAGGAATGAACTAAATGGAGAAAGCAGATGACTCAGGCTAAGTGAGTAAAAGATTTTCTTTCACCAGAACCTGGACTATACAGGACTCCCTCAGTGTTGCCATGCTTAAACACCCCCTCTGCTGTATAAACACATTATTTGAGAATGTGAAAGTGTTAGTCTCTCAGTTGTGTCCAACTCCTTGCAAACCCATGGACTGCAGCCCACCATGTTCCTCTGTCCATGGGATTCTCCAGGCAAGAACACTGGAGTGGGCTGCCGTTCCCTTCTCCAGGAGATCTTCCCGACCCAGGGATTGAACCCAGGTCTCCTGCATTGTAGGCAGATTCTTTACCATCCGATCCGCCAAAAAGCTCAATATATATAATAATACTTAAACAGTAAACAGAACAGAGCAATGCCTAGCTCTGTCAGTTTCACTATAGGGAAAGATTGAGGAGAAATTTGTACAAAGGAAAAAGGATGACATCACATGAATTTAAGGGATTTTTTTCTTTACTGTGCCAGCATGTTTGTTAAACTCCTAGACACCACAAGTCAGCTGGATCTCCTACTGGCATTATCAGTTAACATATTAAACTCAGGATCTGGGACATCCACACTGTCCTTTCTGCCTCTTCTACAGGATTGTCACTGGGAAAACCTCAGGGCTAGGAGAAGTTTGGACAACTTCATGGATTTGTCATGAGCTGTAAGCAATTGTAGCAGCAGCTACCTGCAGGGATCACCTCAGATCTGAGGCCTGCAAGCACACGCAAAGGGTAAAAGGGGTTTTAAAAGAGAGCTGACAAGGACAGCGTAAGCTGAACGTCACTGTCATGCTGTAGAAACACATGCCACCCGCCTTTCCAGGCCACTTTTGTGTTTGTCTAGTGGTCCAGTGTCTCTCTAACGGGAAGCATCACAGAGGTGTTTAAATTATCTACAGAAACTCCTGTGACATTGATTTTACCCTTTCTGTGAGCCAAAGTTCAGCAACAAAAACCTTTGCATGAAAGAGTCAGAAAAAATGCCAGAACTCAAAATGTCTCCTGGTCAATGCCTTATTTCCTTAGCACAGAGGGACAGCTTTGCCTTTGTCTATTACCAGATCTGTCCTTCAATTTGAAGCCATCTGTTCCACGAACTTCTGAGACTTAAGCCAAGGGAACTTTAAACCAAGAAACCATTTCACCAAATGTCAGTCAGTGTCGGGCATCTGGCTGAAATCTAAAAGCTCAGAACATGAAGTTTTAGAAGGCTGAAGCCTTTTCTAGAATTTTACAAAGTATGGTGTGTACATAAAAATTTATATTTATTTTATGTTTCTGGTTACAAAACGATTTGATGTTCATTAAAAATAGTTTAAAATGTAAAGAACCAGAAAAAAAGTAAAAAATGATTCCTGATCACATCATACAGATATAACCACTATTATTGCATTGTTATATTTCCTTGTCTCCTTTTATATCTTGCTTGTTTCATACACTCAGCACCATATTTTTATACTGCAGTGTATATCTGCTCCTCCTTATATATTCTCTGGGTCACTTAATAGTGAAATAAATATTAATCTATCATAAGGCAGTGCTTTATTAATCAATTCTAAACTGACATACACATAGATTTTTTTCCAGTTTTAAGTAAAATAGCTTAGAGAACGTCTTTGTTGGTTTAACATTGTGCGCATCTGATTTCTGCCTTAGTTTTTTTCTAAAATCACTGCTATGATAATCATCAATGCGTATGTATAAAATTCTGAATCATTTGCCATGTTGACTTTTAGAAAATCGGTACTCTCTCAAAGCAGTGTATGTAGAGAAGTTCTATCTCATTGTATCCTGCCAACAGAATAAATACCCCAGGTATCTGAAAAGTATACAAATGGTATTTTGAATTCCCATTCCTGAAATTGGTCATATTTCTGTTTCTCCTTCTCTTAACCTGGTCTCTAAAAGTTGCTTTCTTACAATGGGAAAAGAACCTAAGTCCTGCGATACTCTGTTCCACCATGTGCCCTAATCTCTGCCCACTGCCTGGCATTTCAGCACTTCTTAGGAAGGAAGCTTCCTGGTGGCTCAGTGGGAAAGAATCTGCCTGCAATGCAGGAGACACAGGAGACCAGGTTCAATCCCCTGGAGAAGGGAATGGCTATGCACGCCAGTATTCTTACCTGGGAAGTCCCATGGACAGAGGATCCTGGCAGGCTACAGTTCATGGGGTTGCAAAGAACTGGACATGATTTAGCAACAGACTTTCTGTTCAGGAGGGAGAGGTGCAGGCATGCTAGTACTTGGTGACAATCTAATCACATCAAAAGCACATACAACTGAATTTCTCAACATTTATACCTTCTTGTAGTTCTCAGTTGTTGCAGGTTTCCTAATTTAAAAAAAATCCTATACATATCTTTTCATGTGTACTACTTTTATTATTTTTATAGTTTTTGTTTGTTTCCCTTTATTCCACCTTGCAGCCTACCAGTTTTGGTGGTTTTGTTTTGAGAAATCAATCAGTACCTTCTCCAACCACCTTCTCTCCCCACTTTCACCCCCAAATGCAAAGCAAAAAGCAAAGTTAGCTTATTCTGAGACTTTGTCCTATTAGCACCCCTCCTGTCTTCTGGAGACCACTACTTCCCAGAGGAATCCTCTCTTTCAGACCCTACTAAAACCCAGGTGTGTGTTTCACTAGCCATGACTTAATCCCCCAGTGTGAGATGATAAATTAGTGTATTTGCTGAATCACTCATGCTGTGATTCCATTCACTTAAAGGTTTTAAGAGAAATTAAAGAAAAATAACAGCTTTCAAAGATTCTAAAGAAATAAGGGTTTAAGGATACATAATTGGGGAAACACTTTGGGTCAGGGAGTCTTATTTTGGGCTCCCTTGGAACTTGCTTCCAATTGCTGTCTTTTGAAAGACTGCTATTTTGCCCTGAAATGTAAATTTGAATCCCAAGTACATCTTCAATTTTTTAGGCCCCCAGTTCCACAATTACTTCCATTTTTACAAACACAATCTTCTTTCTACATGAACGGCCAGCATTTAGCTCTGCTTCTTCCAGTTGCTTTCAATTAGGGAGCCTGCTCTATGAACTTTGCCATAAGCTCAAACTCAAAGCATTTTAAAACAAGAAGGAACTTTAATGGGAACAGATGAACCTCCAAGACCCAGGATGCTGAGAAATTAGGCAATTTACAAGACAATGCAGGTGATTAATGCCCTCCAGCACTCAAGCCAATGCTTCCTATTACAATTATATTATTTGCTGTGTTATTATTGAAAATGTCTTGTGATATATATCCTAAAAGCTCAAGTGCATTTTCTTTCACCTCTATTAGTATCGCAGCCTCCTGTTAACCTTTTCTTTTGTAACCAATTCTTCCTAAAAACTCATCCAGCTCCTGTGAAAAGGAATAGCTCCTAGGTCAAAATAAAAGTTACAAATACACAGGTGCAACCTCAGATGAGTCAAAAAGCGAGTGTGCCGCTGCCACAATCCTGTTCCTCACAATTACATTTTCTTTTCATTGTGTGCTGTGCACCTGCTTTGAAGGGATGGGCTTCCAGGAACGCAAATGATTCTTCATCTGAATCCACATTTATTCAGCTTAACACACTTTATGCCTATGCTAATCTTTGAAACATTGTACCTCAAAGACATGTGAGAATATATATATGTCTACTATTCTAATATATATTCATTATACATATATATTTTAATAAAGAGCAAAATAGGAAAAGGCAGCAAAAATAGCTCAATGGTGTGGTATAAAGTACAAGGGCACAGTTGTTTCTCCTTTTAGCAGAGAGAATAGAGTTGTTCAAAATCAAGAATAGCTTTCCTCTTGGGTTAGGATTTTTTTCTTCATATAATGCACAGGCTTTCAGTCTTGGCAGGTTTTCTTGTGACTATAAATGAAGTACAATCATTGTATTTTATGAAAAATAATTCTTGTACCGTTTGACTAACCAAAGAAATAGCATCTTAAGCACCAGGATCGCATATAAAGGAAAGCTAAGCTGCTGAAGAAGAAAGGTCTTGTCACACCAAGCCAAAGCATGAGACCTGTGCAGGTCTGATGCCCAGACTCTCACCTAAATAAGAAAAAGAATGGGACTAGCTTGGTTTTCAGAATGTTGCAAGGCAGAGAGGGTGTTCCAGGTCTAAGAGGGACTGAAACATAAATGACTTCCATTCCTCCAAGATATGGGAGGCTGGCTGGTTCTCATTTTCATGGCGTCTACTCAGTTTGAAGTAATTGGACACAGTGTGTTTGATTTTACTCATCCATGTGACCATGAGTAAATGAGAGAAATGCTTACACACAGAAATGGTGAGAAGAAATTTTTTTGTTTGATTTATTGTGACAGGTGATTTTACTTGATTGTATACTATCACTAATCTTAAAATTTTGCTATTGTACTAACCTAAGGCAAACCTCATTTCATGCTTAATAAAATGTTACTCTGTTCTTTGTTATATCCATGTTATTCTAGTTCTTAAGAATTTCATAAAAATACCTATGTTTTGCAAAAAGCCCATCTAATTCTGTAAATAATTATAGAGATATAAGGCTTGATAAAATAAAGTGGAAAAATAAATAAAAAATCATGACCAAGTAAGTTAATTTAATATTAACATTAAGGCAAGGAAGTCAGTCATACAAATAATGGGATTTTATATAGTTTAATATTAAAGTTAAGGTGCCAGTTTGGGTTCATGCTTCTGAATGCCTAAGAAAAAGAAAAAGTTCACCAAATTTTAAAACATAACTGCTTATTTGACCCCTTAGATTGATCATAATAATTGAGGACTATATAGTTCGGTTACAAAGTATTATATTACGGATGCCCTTGCATTTTTTGTTGTTGTTGAGTTGCTAAGTCGTGTCCAACTCTTTGTGACCCCATGAATTGCAGCACGCCAGATTGTCTTTCACTATCTCCCTGAGTTTGCTCCAACTCATGTCCATTGAGTCAGTGATGCCACCCATCCATCTCATTCTCTGTTATCTCCTTCTCCTCCTGCCTTCGACCCTTTCCAACATCACAGTCTTTTCCAATGAGTATGCTCTTTGCATCAGGTGGCCAAAGTATTAGAGCTTCCGCATTAGTCCTTCCAGTGAATATTCAGGACTGATTTCCCTTAGGATTAACTGGTTTGATCTCCTTGCAGTCCAAGAGACTCTCAAGAGTCTTCTCCAGCACCACAGTTCAAAAGCATCAATTCTTTGACACTCAGCCTTCTTTATGGTCCAACTCTCACATCTTTACATGGCTACTGGAAAAACCATCAGATCAGATCAGTCACTCAGTTGTGTCCGACTCTTTGTGACCCCATGAACCGCAGCACGCCAGGCCTCCCTGTCCATCACCAGCTCCCGGAGGTCACTCAGACTCACATCCATCAAGTCAGTGATGCCATCCAGCCATCTCATCCTCTGTCGTCCCCTTCTCCTCCTGCCCCCAATCCCTCCCAGCATCAGAGTCTTCTCCAATGAGTCAACTCTTCGCATGAGGTGGCCAAAATACTGGAGTTTCAGCTTTAGCATCATTCCTTCCAAAGAAATCCCAGGGCTGATCTCCTTCAGAATGGACTAGCTGGATCTCCTTGCAGACCAAGGGACTCTCAAGAGTCTTCTCCAACACCACAGTTCAAAAGCATCAATTCTTCAGTGCTCAGCCTTCTTCACAGTCCAGCTCTCACATCCATACATGACCACAGGAAAGACCATAGCCTTGACTAGGCGTACCTTTGTTGGCAAAGTAATGTCTCTGCTTTTGAATATGCTATCTAGGTTGGTCATAACTTTCCTTCCGAGGAGTAAGCGTCTTTTAATTTCATGGCTGCGGTCACCATCTGCAGTGATTTTGGAGCCCAGAAAAATAAAGTCTGACACTGTTTCCACTGTTTCTCCATCTATTTCCAATGTAGTGATGGGACCAGATGCCATGATCTTCGTTTTCTGAATGTTGAGCTTTAAGCCAACCTTTTCACTCTCCACTTTCATTTTCATCAAGAGGCTTTTTAGTTCCTCTTCACTTTCTGCCATAAGGGTGCTGTCATCTGCATATCTGAGGTTATTGAGATTTCTCCCAGCAATTTGATTCCAACTTGTGTTTCTTCCAGTCCAGCATTTCTCATGATGTACTCTGCACATAGGTTTAATAAACATGGTGACAATATACAGCCTTGACAAACTCCTTTTCCTATTTGGAACCAGTCTGTTGTTCCATGTCCAGTTCTAACTGTTGCTTCCTGACCTGCATACAGATTTCTCAAGAGGCAGATCAGGTGGTCTGGTATTCCCATCTCTTTCAGAATTTTGCACAGTTTATTGTGATCTACACAGTCAAAGGCTTTGGCATAGTCAATAAAGCAGAAATAGATGTTTTTCTGGAACTCTCTTGCTTTTTCCATGATCCAGCGGATGTTGGCAATTTGGTCTCTGGTTCCTCTGCCTTTTCTAAAACCAGCTTGAACATCAGGAAGTTCACGGTTCACATATTGCTGAAGCCTGGCTTGGAGAATTTTGAGCATCACTTTACTAGCGTGTGAGATGAGTGCAATTGTGCGGTAGTTTGAAAAACCATAGCTTTGACTATATGGATTTTGGTCGACAAAGTGATGTCTTTGCTTTTTAATATGCTGTCTAGGTTTGTCATAGCTTTCCTTCCAAAAAACAGGCATCTTCTAATTTCATGGCTGCAGTTATTGCCCACAGTGATTTTGCAGCCCGAGAAGAGAAAATCAGTCACTGTTTCCACCTTTTCCCCTTCTATTTGCCATGAAGTGATGGGACTGGATGCCATGATCTTAATTTTTAGAATGTTGAGTTTTTAAGCCAGCCTTTTCATTTTCCTCTTTCACCCTCATTGAGTCTCTTTAGTTCTTCTTCACTTTCTGTCATCAGAGTGGCATCATCTACATATCTGAGGTTGTTGATATTTCTCCCAGCAATCTTGATTCCAGTTTGTGATTCATCAAGCCTGGCATTGTACTCTGCATATAAGTTAAATAAATAGGGTGACAATATACAGCCTTGAGGTATTCATTCCCAATTTTGAACCAGTCAGTTCTTCCATGTAAGGTTCTAACTTGCTTCTTGATCTGCATACAGGTTTCTCAGGAGACAGGTAAGATGACCTGGTATTCCCATCTCTTTTAAAAAGACCTACTAGGACCTTTAACTTTTAGGAATGAATTGTTAAAAATAATCAAATGTTCCAAGATTTGGGAAAAAAGTACTTTGTGCATTACAAATCTCAACAAATAAAGTCTTTTCATAAATGTGTCCTCTTAAGCAGAGTATATGGATCATAATTTGATCTTTCTTTCAAGACTCAAAGTTACCACACTGAAAATTTGTCACTGTGCTCTGCAGTTGTTCTTTGCAGCTCTCCCATTTAAGTATGTGTTTATTTGTTTCTACATTAAACTTCATTGATTATTCTTTGTCAGTCACTTTTTATGGTTTTCGTTTTAACCTCATCTCATTTCTACTAAAAGTTAACATTTATTTGGAGATTATCTGTGCCAGGACACTGTTTTCTGCATTTTATGTGCTTTTACTCCTTTAAAAACCCTATGAAGTTACAATTTCTATTCTACTGAGGAAACTGAGTTACAGAGTTACTGGGTAACTTGCCAAAGATTATTTGGTTAGCACAGTGAGGGTTAACTAAGGTAGAGTGGTTCAAGTCCATACTCCTTAGTACTTTAGAGTTCTTTCCATGTTCGCCAACTCTCAATACATTCCAATCGCCATTTCTTACCTTGGAGCCCTCTTCTGTTTTTTAATTTCATGCTGTGTATTTACTGTGAACTTGGAAAAGCAAATGCATACTTTTTAGAATTTTGTGTAAAGGAAGAGTAAATATACTCTGAGTAGGGACCTAAATGGACTGTTGATGAGTTTAATATATAACTTCTAGTGTTTTTACTTTGATGCTTATATTGTCAGCTCAGTGCTTCCCTTGGTCTAGACTATAAATGCATAGATATTTGGAAGTCTTATTCTGGTTTGATGATGATGCTAATGCATTGTTCTAAATCAGACCTAGTCTACTTATTAGAGCTTCAGTTCAGTTCAGTCGCTCAGTCGTGTCCGACTCTTTGCGACCCCATGAATTGCAGCACGCCAGGTCTCCTTGTCCATTACCAACTCCCGGAGTTCACTGAGACTCACGTCCATCGAGTCAGTGATGCCATCCAGCCATCTCATCCTCTGTCGTCCCCTTCTCCTCCTGCCCCCAATCCCTCCCAGCATCAGAGTCTTTTCTAATGAGTCAACTCTTCGCATGAGGTGGCCAAAGTACTGGAGTCTCAGCTTTAGCATCATTCCTTCTAAAGAAATCCCAGGGCTGATCTCCTTCAGAATGGACTGGTTGGATCTCCTTGCAGTCCAAGGGACTCTCAAGAGTCTTCTCCAACACCACAGTTCAAAAGCATCAATTCTTCGGCACTCAGCCTTCTTCACAGTCCAACTCTCACATCCATACATGACCACAGAAAAAACCATAGCCTTGACTAGATGGAACTTTGTTGGCAAAGTAATGTCTCTGCTTTTGAATATGCTATCTAGGTTGGTCATAACTCTCCTTCCAAGGAGTAAGTGTCTTAATTTCATGGCCGCAGTCACCATCTGCAGTGATTTTGGAGCCCAAAAAAATAAAATCTGACACTGTTTCCACTGTTTCCCCATCTATTTCCCATGAAATGATGGGACCGGATGCCATGATCTTCGTTTTCTGAATGTTGAGCTTTAAGTCAACTTTTATTAGAGCTTGCTGCTAAGTCGCTTCAGTCGTGTCCGACTCTGTGCGATCCCACAGACAGAAGCCCACCAGGCTCCCCTGTCCCTGGGATTCTCCAGGCAAGAATACTGGAGTGGGTTGCCATTTCCTTCTCCAACGTATGAAAGTGAAAAGCGAAAGTGAAGTTGCTCAGTCGTGTCCGACTCTTAGCGACCCCATGGACTGGAGCCTACCAGGCTCCTCCGTACATGGGATTTTCCAGGCAAAAGTACTGGGGTGGGGTGCCATTGCCTTCCCCGTTTTATTAGAGCTTAGATGTATGTTTTTAACCAAATGCTTTTGTTAAAGCACGTGTACTACTCTTATTGTAATAGATGTGTGATTTAATTGATGGCTCAGATGGTAAAGCGTCTGTCTACAATATGAGAGACCTGGGTTTGATCCCTGCCTTGGAAAGATTCCCTGGAGAAGGAAATGGCAACCCACTCCAGTACTCTTGCCTTGAAAATCCCATGGACAGAGGAGCTTGGTGCAGGCTACTATCCATGGGGTGGCAAAGAGTCGGGCACGACTGAACGACTTCACTTCTTCACTTTACCCTTTAGGAACTGAAGTTGGGACAATCATGGTGTGACCTCACTGCATCTTTCATGAAGAGGTGATTGTGATGAGTTTCTTTATAGGTTACTATATTTATACCCAGGTCAGTTCATTTAAATGTGTGGGATTTGTCTGGGAAATTTAATTAACAAATTTGTAAATCAGTAATCTGATTATCTTTGCCTGACTTGGAATAAGTCTAAATGTGACATAGCATATGCATATCTTGAAGAAGGACTAACTTTTTTTTAACCTTTGTTAAACTGAATTAGATTACTCAGATAGTAAATTCTGAACCTCGGTGTACTGAACCTGGACAAACTGAACCCTATTTTGTGAAATTACATCTTTTACACCACTGAGGAATGAATACATTAAGAAATATAATTATGTAAATTAGAATTGAGGCAAGTGGGAAGATAAAGCATTTTCAATTTACCAAGACTCATTTAAAGACAGAGGCAGAAGGGATCGAGTTTAGTTCTCCATACCACAAAGATCACTAACACTGATAGACCTCAGAAGTTTATAAACTGATTCACTTATATTATTTTGAGTCTTCCAAATGTCCTTAAGTTCTTTGCAGAAGGCATTTTTATTTCAACTTTGAAACTATAAAAACTAAGGTCAGAGAGTTTCGGTGCCCTCCAGAAGTAAAGTCCACTGATACACAGTGATTTTAACTTACAGTTGAAGCTTATTGCTTCTACAGGCAATTCAAGTTAAAAAGAAAAATTATTCCATTTACAATTACTTCCCAAGTTGTTGATGCATCTTCATGAGTATGTATCTCCTTTATTTGATCTAAAATTCTTACTGAGCTGGGAATATGTCTTATTCATCTTCATATCTTCTGCTCCATAGCCTGATAACTTGCACATGTTGGGGCTTAGGGCAGCCCACCACAAATTATGTCACAGTGACATGTTTATTTTGAATTAGAGTGTCATGGGAAACAGCCATTGCAAGAAGGAAGCTCTAATCTTCCTCTGTTCTGATGAAATCAGGAAATAAATCTCCCATGTGAAAGGTACCTTCCCTATACAAGGAGGTGAAGAGATAGCCTCATCACTAGAGACAGGGAATTCAGGACCAAGAAGGCTGCATAAACAAACATTGTTACTTCTTGAATAATTTACTATCCCTTGCCCAAATTCTGTCTAAATTCATCAGTAATTAAGTACCCAAGCCCAACTTTCTGTATTGTCAATTCATCACAAATTTATTGTTTCTGTCTTAAAAATACAAAAGCTGCCTGCTACAGCTATTTCTTAAGTCCCATTTCCATTAAATCTCAATATGCACAAATTAAATTTTTAATTTTTTTCTCTTGTTCATCTGTTTTGTATTAGTGTAATTATTAGACAACACTAAAGAATCAAAAAGATAAGGGGGAAATCTCACCCTTTCTGACACGCACATTAACCTATAGTTTGGACTATACTTTTAACAGATACTCATATAATTATTTAATAATCACATATATACTTTTAACATGTACAATTCTCATCCATTACTATTTGTCAGTGAGAAAATACTGTTTTCTCTACATTGAATCCTTTTTATAGGTAAAGCAAAAAATTATCTGGCTCTCTTTTATACAACTCTCCAATTTGAGTTTTTCAAAAATGACTTTGGACACTATTTTATGATGTTGTCTCAAGTTATTTTGTCCCATGTATGAAAACTGAGGCTCCTGGTAGACAGACATATAACCTTCTGCTTTTAGTCAGAATGGGTAACTTATTCCTTAGCCTCTAATAAAAGTTTTAATTCTGTTTTGTTATCTTCTATAATCATTTCTTCATCTGTTTGGGGTTGCTATAATAGAATACCATAGTTGGGTAGCTTATATAATGGAAATTTATTTCTCACAATTGTAGAGGCTAGAAAACCCAGGTTCAGGGTACCAGCAGATTTGCTGTCCAATAAGAGCCCATTTCCTGGTTTGTGGATGGCCGTCTTCTTTATTTTTATTTTTTTTCTTTCTTTCTTTATTTATTTTTTATTAAATTTTATTTTGCTTAACTTTACAATATTGTATTGCTTTTGCCATATACCGAGATGGATCCGCCCCAAGTATACACGTGCTCCCCATCCTGAACCCTCCTCCCCCCTCCCTCCCCATACCATCCCTCTTGGTTGTCCCAGTGCACCAGCCCCAGGCATCCATTATCAGGCATCGTACCTGGTCTGGTGACTCGTTTCAGATATGATATTATACACATTTCAATGCTATACTCCCAAATCATCCCGCCCTTTCCCGTTCCCAGAGTCCAAAAGTCTTTTCTATACATCAGTGTCTCTTTTGCTGTCTCAAAAATAGGGTTATTTTTACCATCTTTCTAAATTCCATATATATGCGTTAGGCCGTCTTCTTTAAAAGCCTTCACGTGACATAGAGCAGAGAGAAGAAGTAAGCTCTCTCACGTCTATTTACAAGGGCACTAATCTCATTTATGAAGACTCTACTCTCATGACCTAGTTATCTCAGAAGGCCCCACTTCCTAACACCATCACATTGGACTTAAGCTTTTGGCTTAAGAATTTGGAGGAGCACACACATTCAACAGCAAGCTGACACACTTGAAACTCCTAATCAGTTTAAAAAAAAAAAAAAGCCACATGTTATTTGGGATTTTTTTAAAAATATAGAACTCATTTGAAATTAAAATGTAAATGATTTTATCTAAAATCCTTAAAAAGTATTTCTCTGGTCAAGATGACCTAATAAAGAAAACATAAGGGTGTACATGCTGGCCTCAAACATGGTAAATGCCAAGATGATTTTCATAAAAAAGCAGAAACAAATTGTAGATGATTTGTATGATCTTATGAGGCATTCCCTATCCTACCCCCAGAGAGGGACTGCAGATGAAAGTGACTCCTGTCCCAGTCAGTCAAAGGGGTCACCACATCACATGATTGCCAGCTTTTTGTGACTTCTGCCATCAAATGTTAACTACCACAAATTCTGGGCTTCTTGCCACTGCAACTGCCTCCAAAACATATTCTCTAATTTCCTTTATAAACATTTTCATGCTAAAAATAATGAAAAACGGAATGGGCATAATAATCCAAAAAGTAGTTTTGACTGTTCATAAACAAAGACTTCAATTTGTGGCCCCCATTTACAACTAGCATAACTTGGCCAATCATCACCACTAGCATAAATTTAATGGTCCCTTCCATGTATCCCTTGCTTCAAAGCTCATTCTCAAAATATAATCATTACAGCCAAATTTTGCGACTCTATATTGTAATGTGAAAAACCATTTTGATATGACTTATAGGGCCGGCAAAAAAAAAAAAAAAAAATCAAATGCTACCATGGTGATACAGAAGCAGCAATATGAAAACATAATGCCTTGGGTTATTTTAAGTTTCAGAAGCTCGCTTCAGCTCAACCAAAGCAGAAAACAATTTAAAATAATAATAAACAGAAAGAAGCTAGACATGAAAGAAAGACTACATATTGTATAGTTTCCTTTATATGAACGGTTCAAAATAGGCATAGGGATAAAAAGAAAGGGCTAGGGGTGACAGGAGTGGTGAGTACTAATGAGTAAAAGTTTTCCAGGGGCTGATGAAACATTCTAAAATTACAAAATGGTGATGGTTGTCCAACTCTATGAAGTACACTAAAAATCATTGAATCATACATGCACTGTGAAAGGGAAACTTTCATGGTATGTGAATTATAGCTCGGTGAGAAAGAAAGATGGTGCTAGTTTAACCCCATACTGGTGATGGAGTTTTGGATACATGGAACTTATGTAGAAAAGTATAGAAAAGAATAAGAACTATTATTTCCATTCCATTAGTATGAAACATACAATTTTATTGGCAATGCTCTTGTGCTCCAGCATTCATATAATGATGTACAGTCATTTTGGGGGGTTGAATAGTATCCCCAAGAAATATATGTTCAAGTCCTAATTCCTGGTACCTGCGATTATGAACTTATATGGAAACAGGGTCTTTGGTGCATATAGATAAAGTTATGCTGGATTAGAATGGGTTGTAACCCAATGATTGGTATCCTTTAAAAGGAGAGAAATTTGGACACAGAAAGGAAGAAGTCAGGAGCATAGATTGGGGGCAGAATTGCATCTACAAGTCAAAAAATGCCGAAGACTGCTGGCAACTGCCAGAAGCTATGACAAGAGAAGCATGGTACAGATTCTTGTTCAGTGCATTCAGAAGAAACCAATCCTGCTGACATCTTGATTTGAGATTTTCAGCTGTGAGATCATAAATTTCTATGTTCTAAGCCATCCAGTTTGTGGAAATCAGTTATGGCAGCCTCAGGAAACTACTACGGTAATACTGACATATTTGTTATTATAGACATAGACAAAGGGTTACAGGAATTGAGTCAAACTCCTGGAATATCAATTACTGTACAGATAAATTGAGGGTAATAATATCTGTCCATTCACCTGCTGAGAGAAAACCATGCGAAGTGCTTTATAAATACAGAATATTACTCCCTTAAAAATTAAAAAAAAGAAACAGAAACCACAAATAACTTTTATTTTTTTTATTTTTTTTTTCAGCAACTTGCTCAACCTTTTTAGTATTTAATCACAAAATCAAGAAATGCACCATTAGAAAAAAATTTTGCCTTTCTCAAGAACTTTAATGCCTTAGTTTAAGAGTAAGTTCTGTCAAATTCAGCACTATCAACATTTTGGGCCATATATAATTCTTTGTTGGGGGGCCATCACGTTTATTGTCAGATGTTCAGCACCATTCCTGGTCTCTGTTCACTTGATACCATAGCAAAGTCTCCCTTGCCAGTCTTACTCCAACTGTCATGAAAACAAAAAGTGTCTCCAAAGAATGAAACTAGAACACTTTCTAACACCATACACAAAAATAAACTCAAAATGGATTAAAGACCTAAATGTAAGACCAGAAACCATAAAACTCCTAGAGGAAAACATAGGCAAAACACTCTCTGACTTACATCATAGCAGGATCCTCTATGACCCACCTCCCAGAATATCGGAAATAAAATCAAAAATGAACAAATGGGACCTAATCAAGCTTAAAAGCTTCTGCACAACAAAGGAAACTATAGGCAAGACATATACACAATGGAGTATTACTCAGCCATTAAAAAGAATACATTTGAATCAGTTCTAAGGAGGTGGATGGAACTGGAGCCTATTATACAGAGTGAAGTAAGCCAGAAACAAAAACACAAATACAGTATACTAACACATATATATGGAATTTAGAAAGATGGTAAAAATAACCCTATTTACGAGACAGCAAAAGAGACACTGATGTGTAGAACAGACTTTTGGACTCTGGGACCGGGAGAGGGTGGGATGATTGGGGAGAATAGCATTGAAATATGTATAATATCATATCTGAAACGAGTCAGTCCAGGTACGACGCCCTATAACAGATACCTGGACTGGAGCACTGGGATGACCTGGAGGGATGGTGTGGGAAGTGGGGAGGGAGGAGGGTTCAGGATGGGGAACACGTGTATACAGGTGTCAGATCTATCTCGATGTATAGTAAAAGCAATACAATATTGTAAAGTTAAGCAAAATAAAAAAAAAATAAAGACTAAAAAAAATAAAATAAAACAGATCCACAGGAAAAAAAATAAAATTAAAAAAATTAAAAAAAAAAAACCAAAAAGTGTCTCCAGGCACTACCAGGTGGCCCCCAAAGGACAGAATTGTCCCCTGATGAGAACCACTGGCTACAGAGTCAGGATGAAGATACAAATAAAAACAAATATGGAATTAAAACTTTTAGAAATAAAATTTTGAGTAATAGAGACAATGGTATTTATAGGAAAAGTGGACCATTTATTTATTAAGTCTTTTTAGCACTAATAAACAGCCTACTATGTATGTATCAGGCACTGGCTTGTACTTGCTCATTTTGCTATTAATTTGGCTTCAAGAAGGTCAATCAGGTCTTCTCAAGACAGTTTTTCTATATATCACTGCAAAAGTAGAGTATGAATTTGGACAAATGGATCTAATAGATTATTATTTCCTATTTCTGATAGCAGAAAAACCCTGCTATTAAAAGGATTCAATACCAGCTATATCACTACAGTTGTGTTACCAGTTGTGAGCTTGAGGAAGTCACTTTACATTCTAAGTCTCAGTTTTCTCTGTCGATGAATAAACCATTACATAATGTGTTAAGACTTAAAATAGATCAGATCAGATCAGTCGCTCAGTCGTGTCTGACTCTTTGCAACCGCATGAATCGCAGCATGCCAAGCTTCCCTGTCCATCACCAACTCCCGGAGTTCACTCAGACTCACGTCCATCGAGTCAGTGATGCCATTCAACCATCTCATCCTCTGTCGTCCCCTTCTCCTCTTTCCTCCAATCCCTCCCAGCATCAGAGTCTTCTCCAATGAGTCAGCTCTTCGCATGAGGTGGCCAAAGTACTGGAGTTTCAGCTTTAGCATCATTCCTTCCAAAGAAATCCCAGGGCTGATCTCCTTCAGAATGGACTGGTTGGATCTCCTTGCAGTCCAAGGGACTCTCAAGAGTCTTCTCCAACACCACAGTTCAAAAGCATCAATTCTTCAGGGCTCAGCCTTCTTCACAGTCCAACTCTCACATCCATACATGACCACAGGAAAAATACCTGGAATATTAAAGGTATTAATTACCATTACCTTCCACTAATAACTTACCTGCCATTAATATTTCCATTATTATTTTGTTCCCACAACCATTACTGCTGTTAAGTGGGACAAAGGACCTGCTATATTACTTTGTATCCTTAATTCAATCCAGTGTGGACTGAGGACAAACCCTTTTGATAGTGGTATACGTTTATTTCATTTGAGTCACATAAACAAGGTCATTTTATTCATTCCAAATTAGAAGTTACAGATTCTTCTGAACATAAAGGAACTGGATTTGAGGACCTTATTATACTTTGTACTTTCCTGGGCCATAAACTCAATTTTTCTATTTCTGTCTACTACCATAAACATATCCCTATAACTGACATTAGTAATTCAGTTTCTCACTTCGATGCAACCCATCTAAAATTCTACTTAGCCATCTTTCTATGGAAACTATTTGTAGCTGTCTTATCTTGAAGGAAAATGTCCTCTTTATCATCATTGTGATCTGACATTCTTACACTAGATTAATGTATCATTAAACTTTGTACAACACCTTTAAAACAATTTCAATATTTTTCTTCCTCCTTAAAAAGCAATATATGTTCAGGGTATTTGATTTTTAAAATACAAATAAACAAAGATAATGAAATTTAAACTTAACATTTTTCTCTGAGTCGTCTCACTGCTAATACGCTAATAATATGAAAACCATGCATATCATCAAATCAGGCAGTATTCAGAAATATATAACATCTAATTTCTGCTTTCATAGGAAAGCACACAATGCTCTGGGAGCATACTCAAGGTTTCTGACCCACCTTTGGTTGATCATGAAGGCTTCCTGGAAGAAGTGAGTCCTGAAACCTGAGAAGGAGTTAACCAAAAGAACAAGGAGGTAGACATAAACAGTCTAGGCAGGGGGAGATCATGGCATAAGCAAAAGCCTAGTGAGAAAGAGTATGAGGTCTTGAGAAGATCATGTTCAGAAACGTGTCGTTAGGATGTTGGTAGTGCTTATGGTGGTGCAGGGAATTTGTAAGTGATGAAGCTGATGATATGAGCAGAGGAAAGTGTATGCAAGACATTATAAACTATATCAAGCAATCTGGTGTTTCTCCTGAGAGCAAAAAGCATCACTGAGACCTTTAAACAGAAGAAAGGTACATGCAGCTTTTCGTTTTATAGAAATCATTTTTTTTTGGTGGGGGAATGGACTAGAGACAGGTATTTGCAGGGAATGGATTGAGCAGAAGCCATATTGAAGCAGGACAGTTAAAAGCCTGTTATGCTAATTTGGGAGAGAGATGATGAGAGCTCAACTAAGATAATGACAGTAAAGTTGGAGAAAAGTGGATGGGTTTAGGAGATATTTAAGAGGTAAATTAAGCTTTATAAAAATGGTAATTGCTTTGATATGAATGCTGAGAGAAAAAGGTGAATCAAAAATAATGCCCACAGAGGTTTCAGATTTAAATATTTGAGTCAAATTACCTCACAGAATCTCCATTTTCAAATCCCTAACAAATTGAATCAGATTAACAAAAACTCATTCATATTCTCCATCTCTCTTGTTCCCCCTCATTTATGTTATACACTATCATTATAAATTGTGTACATGTATATATAATTAAATGTGGAAATATACAAATGCATATATATAAAATAAATAGCAAACAAACATGGCAAGGGGAACAGCCCAATGCTCTAAAACTCAAAAAGCAGCAGCCAAAGAGAAAACCCAAAATTCCTGGAGTAGAACAAAAAGGCACATGCAGATAGGCTTCCATCCTGGGCCCCAAATCTGATATATTTTGATCAGAAAAATAATGATAATCCTCACTACTATTCTCATCTCTGACAGGAAGCCAAACAGTTGAGTAACCTGAAGCATAGAAGAAACGGCTCCTGACTGCTTTACAGAGGTAAAGTTTCCTGAATGGAAGGATGGTACAAACACTAAGGTCTTTCCACAGAGGAAGAACATACACACCTCCACAAAGTACCACAGAGTCCTAAAGAGTGCATTCAACAACCTCAGGCATAATCACAGGTCCTGGTTATTTTAGCTGAGTACAGCTCTGCAGTTCTGAAGCCCTAAGTCTACTGCCACAGCCTCAGGCATGCAGAGAATACAAAATAGAATACTATAGCTTTTTGGTTATGCAGCAATGGGCACATGGTTTATACATAGAGAGATAGTCAAAAAGAGGCCTACACTGTAACACAGCAAAGGAAAGACCTGGAAAGAACCATACAGGATGCAAAATACGGTACAGCACACTTGCAAATGAATGAAAGCAAATGAGCAAAAATAGAGAATTCGGGGGGGAAAAAAAAGTTTTAAGCCTAGAAAATGTAACGCTCAGAACAAAAGAGACTCCCTGAAGGAATATTGAGCCATAGAGTAATCTAATAAGAACATTTATATTAGAGCTCTACTCAATGTAAAGATATTAAAATCACAGAAATGACATGCATGAGGAGACTATAGTCCTTCAGAAATAAAGTTACTTGTTTAGAGGAAAACAAATTTATGAAATTTGTTTCAAATTTATGAAACAGCAAAGAAGAGAAAAGTCAGTTAACTAATTAGGAGACATGACAAGGTATAAACACTGCAAATGCAGATGTGAAAGAGAGCATTTAAAACAAGAAAAGCTAAATTAAATTAATAAACCTGAAGAACAAAGGTTCTCCAACATGGGTACTATTGGTAGCTCTAAATAGAAAACTCCACAAACGATACAGAAATGAAATTTTAACACGTAACCCAAGAAAGCTTCCCAGAAAGGAAAGAAAAGGGAAAAGGGAAGAGAAAAGAACAAAAAAATAATAATAATAAATTATGTAGAAGCAGCTCCCTCAGTCTTTTTTCTAGATCCTTATGAAGTAAATTCTATTATTATCCTGTTTACAGATGTCAAAACTAAGGAATAGAGACCAACAAATAATTTGGCTGAGATCACACAATTTAAACACAGTGTGACATCAAACAGTAAAAGAACACATATTCCAGGAAGACTGGAAACTAAAATAAGCAAATATACTTGAGGCAAAAGAAATAACCTTAGTGATTCTTCAAATAGGAATACATTTTTTTCTATAATGTGAGATCTCAAAATAGTCCTAAGAGCATGCTATCATCATCCCCACCCCTCCATGGCCCTCTGCTTCTCATTATATCAGAAGCATATTTCTCAATACGAAAAGCAGACATTTTTAAATGATGTCCATGATTTTATGAAGCATTCTCTAAGCCACCCCAACACCCATCCAGATGAAACATCACCCTACATTTCCCCACAATGAAGCTCAAAGCCCACAAATCAGCTACATATTTAGCACTTCTGAACAGATTTTTAATCTTCATCTTCATACCTGAGAAAACAACCAAAGATTACAGATAGCTAAACAAAACTTCTTTTATGAAAGAAAAATAGCAAGGGGAAAAAAATCTAGAGGAAACAGATTTCACAAAGAAGGAAATGTTCAAAACCTACCGTTATATCATAAGAGAAATTTGATTCATGAAACAAGAGCTTCCTGATTTCAAAATGACTACCAAACTACAGAAATCAGAGTATAGTAATGATATAGAATAGACAAAACCCATTAATCTTAAGAAAAAAGGCCAGGCAATCCCAACTGAAGAATATTCTATAAAATATCTGATCAATAAACCTCAGAACTGTTAAGGTCAAAAGAAAGAGAGAGAGAGAGAAAAGGAAAGTCTGAGAAACGGTCACAAGAGCAGAGGAACTAAGGACACCTGATAACTAAATGTAATGTGACATCAAGGATGAGAAACCCTTCCATTGACAAAGAGCATTAGGAAAAAAGTAGTGAGTTCTAGATAAATTATAGAAGGTAGTTATTAGTAATATATAAATGCTAGTTCCTTAGTTCTGACAAATGTAGCATGATAAAGCAAGATATTAGCAACAAAGGATACTGGGTGTGGAATATATAGGAATACTCTGTCTATACTATTTTTTTCAATTTTTCCTATGAATCTAAAGCCATTAGAAATAAAAAGTTTATGGGGAAAAAATGAATGTCTGCTATGATCTTCACCTATTGTTGAAAATGATTATTTCTTGGGGGGTAGGAAGTTGGCACCTTATGCTTTTCCATTTTCTTTTCTAAAATATTTTTTACTTTCATTTACGTTCTCTTTACTTTATAAATTCTTTATAGTAATCATGTATTTTTCCAAAGCCATAACCTAGTTTTTCTTAAAAACAAAATTCAACTGTTAGGATGCTCAGGTTTCTGGCTTGAAATACTAGACGGATGGTGGTTACAGTAACTAGTTATTATTACAATAATACTACAAAACTAACCGCTGCAAACTCAATGGCCTACATTGAACATTTATTTTTCTGGGGCTTTATAAATTGGCTCTAACTGGGTGGACTGAGCTTCAGGCAGCAGATTAGGTGTAAGTCAACTCCCTGTGTCTCTTACTCTCCTTGGACCAGTATCTATTAGTTTTTCTCATGGCAACTGGCAAAGATCACAGGAGGATGAGAAGAAACAATACTTCTCAAAGCCTCAGCCCCAAATTCACCACTTTTCACTTCACCAACTTCCCAGTGGCTTTCACAAGTCACATGGCCTAACTCAGGACTGATCAGGCAGGAAACATATTCTATCCTCTCTAGTAATTAGTATCACAAAATCAGGTGGAAAAGAACACAGATGCAAAATTATAATGCAGAAAAGTTATGGAAAGTTAAATGCATTGATTCAATCTACCTTTTGTTGTTGTTCAGTTGCCCAGTTGTGTCCGACTCTGTGACCCCCATGGACTGCGGCATGCCAGGCCTCCCTGTCCCTCACTATCTCCCAAAATTTACCCAAATTCATACCTAATACATCAGTGATGCAATCCAGCCATCTCATAATTTACTGAGAGGACAGCAAAGTCATTCCCCATTTTTTTATAGAATCATTTCATCTAACATCTAGTCCCTTTGTAAGGCTGGGCCGTCACAGGCCAGAGCTTGGGCTGGGGAAGCCACAGGCCGGCCCTCCAGTCGTCCGACTTGGACCTTGGACTCAAGAAGCTCAGGACACAGGATGGTTGTTTGTTTTTTGTCCAGTTTTGTCTGACTCTGTTATGATCCCATAGATTAGGATTTTCGAGGCAACTAATTTTGTCCCTTAAATGAGATCAAGAGTAGGAACCTGAGTGGTCAGTGTCCCTAGGAAAATCAGCCTGCTCCCAGAGTAGATGCCCCCAACTCTTCCTCTGGGAGTGGTGATGAGCATTCAGCTCCTTCCACACCATCCCTTACAACAGAGTTTAATGAGCAGTAGAACCAATATTGACACTGCTTCAACAGGAAGCGTCCCATCAAAAAGCATTTTAAAGTTTTTAAATAACTATGGCTCGCTTCACATAGGCCCTGATCACTTCTTTCCCTTCCTTTTCCACACGTACTTCTTCTTTTCACTTTATGAAAGTATTAGGCTAGGATCGTCATCTCAAGATAACTAAATTATCTAAATGCTAATTAACCATCACTTCCCAACCATGCCACTGTAGTGAACATCAGTGAACATTTCTAAGCCTCTATTTCCCATTCTGTAAAAAGGAGCAGGTATCGATCCCTGGGTTGGGAAGATTCCCTGGAGAAGGGAATGCCTACCCACTCCAGTATTCTTGCCTAAAGAATTCCACAGACAGAGGAGCCTGGTAGGCTACCATCCATGGAGTCACAGACTTAGACACAAGTGAGTGATGAACACTTTCAATTTCACTTTTATTTCACTCCTTCCTCAAATGGCTATTTTGAGAATGGATAAGTTAATTTATGTATAAGCACTTCAGAATCTCTAAAGGGCTCTCCAACTATCTTATGTTCTTATTTAATTAAATATTAATTTGAGTCAGTGTATATGCTCTGGGAATGATTACAAAAACTTGATGATCTGATCAAAGGGTTAAAGAGTGGTAGTTTTGGATTTTTGTTTTTTGTTTTCTGCTCTTGTCAAATATAATGAAGTGCAGAATTCGGTCTCATCAGTTTCCTTTGCCTTTCTCTGACAGCTAACGCCATTGGCAGATATCCAGCAGGAACAAGTTTTCAGGCTTTGCCCAAAGGAAGCCTGTGATGTTATTCCTGGGGTAAATTATTCAGCTTCTGGTACTCTGCTGTGGAAATTAATTTACAGCAGCATATTGCTAATAACTTAATTTAATGTTTTATTGCTTTACAACTAATCTTATGTTTTTATTTATTAATAGCTGTTTTGTATTTTAAGTAAAGAAATGCCTTTCACTTTCATTATTCATTATTCATTATTCATTTAGTGTTAGTTAAACTGAAGGTTAGATGTGACAGGAATGAAATTTTCTAAATAATAGTGTGGGTAAAACATTCCATTAATATTACTGCATTAACTTCACAATTGGATGTTTGTTACAGCCTAGTTACGTGTCTCTGCTATGGATTAGTTTTGTATACAAATTGTAGCTTTAATTAAATCAAAGAAGTTGGTAGCTATGCTTTATTTATGGATTTTGTATACCAGAATAATATAAAAGTAAGTTTCAGTACTAATAAAAAATAAAAACTACTTTTCTTTCATCTATAATTTATATTGGTAACTATAATAAGAATACATTAATATTTTTCAATGCCAAGATAAATGATGAATAGCTACTTGATTTTTTTAGAACACTAAAACAAAAAAGTAAAGTAAACTATTAGTGGTGAATGTAACACTGGATGATTTGCATAATGTATATCTTGCTAAATAGAACTTGTGCCATTCACATACAAGTGGTACAGATTGGGATAGGGCTCTGGTTTGATATTTTTAGGGGGAAAAAAGAAAATATCTTCCCTAAGGGCATTAATTCTCAGTTATTGAAGTCTTGAAAATAACAACTTCTATAGCCCAAACACAGCAATTAAAGGAATCAGCAGAGATACAAACCAAGGCAGAACAAAAGACCCAAAAGGAGAAGAGGAGGGTGGGCCAGTGGGACAAGAGAAAGCTCAGATGAAGACAAGCTTTTCACAATTCTCACCACAATTACAACAGACCACTGCTATGGAGCCACAAAATGCAACCACTAAACAATTACAGAGCTGTGTATATATGTACATCTACATTTCCCTTCCAGTTTTCAGCTTCACAAATGTTTTATCTACAAAAAATGAAAAAAAAAAAAAAACACAGAAAATATAACTGCAATGTAGGGTAGAAAAATTGAGAACAAAGGCTAGACAGCTAGATTAATGGTATAAATATTGGCTGTACCAACCAACTAGCTCTGTGGCCTTGCACAGATTACACCTTCTCTGCTTCAGCCTCTGCAAGTAAACAGTGTTTGGTACTAGCAGTATTCTGCAGTTGTTAAAAGATAGAATAAACTGTTGATGCTAAGTCGTGTCCGACTCTGTGCAACCCCATAGACGGCAGCCCACCAAACTGTTGATGGAATATACTAAAGTCTTTTTTAAAAGGCTAAAATACAATCCTAAATATTTCAGTTTTAGAATTTGACTTAATTCAGCATCACTAACTTTAGATAACTAAAATTCCAAAGCGTTTTGTGGGCACATGGATATATCACTGATCAAGTGTATGTTTTGACAATGTATGTGTGATTTGGATAATATAGGCAGGATTTTTATAAGTAAAATTTTTCACTTTGAGATATAGGTAATCTGGTTGCTAAATTGCTTACATCCAATGCATAATTGACAAAATTTTAATCTTTGGTTCAGTCAGCACAGTCTCTCGAATATATTAATTTGTTCTTCACTCTAGCCGTTTACAACCCAGTATGAGGGTCTGTTCTGCACAGGAGCCATAGAGAATAACACAAAAGCACAAAATCTTGCATGTCCAGCAAAATCTCTGGTTTGGCTAAAGTCATCTGCATGGGATAACCCATCTGAGAGATCATTTAACTGAAAGGCAAATTTGAAATACAAGAATTAATATCCGTCAAAAGAAAAGATTGCTTCTGTTGTTTTTGGTTTAGATTATTCAGATGATCTCAGTCAAACTTTGGTTTGGCAGGTAGAGCTAAGACAATTAAATTCTGAAATATTCTGGAATTCTCCTGACATATGATATACTGATCTGTTACTACAGGCCTTTCCTCAGAAGTCATTGGGATTACTGCCTGGATTTCAAAATTGCAATTTGATTTATAATATCCAATTCATTTAATCCACATTTGTATGTGTACATGGTAATTCCCATCTGGATGCACACAACCCACCAGCCTGGAGTTTGATACAGAGAAGTAATTTTGTTTAACAGCTGTTAAATAGGAGAATCCACAGGTAGCTTTCATTCAAATGTTAATTGCTCTCAGTGCTTCACTCATAAACCCACCCTGAAGTCAGATACTTTAAACTCTGTTGAGAGGAGACCTAAAAGTAAGATGAATTACAAACATCCTGACAGAAAAGGAGGGTGGATTCCCTCTTAGGACTCAATGGATCTTGGCCCTGGAACCAATATCAGTATGGAAATCAAACAGTGAGGGATGCTTGTGAGGCAGTAGTTGTTTCCCAGATGGTAAAGAGCTGGCAAAAAAAAAGATTCCTAGGGCCCAGTGGTGAGTCAGTCAGAAAGTATTTGCAAATTCAGGCTGTAAAAAGAGGCTGGAAGAAGTCAATCGGCAAACCACCAAACTGTAAAACTATACTGAGTGTGTTGTCAGTCCTTTTGGAATACACTAAGTAAAAATTAAGAGTGAATTTGGAACTAAACAAATGAACTTGGAAATTTTATTGGAGCCAACTGTTTTGAATGCTACATAGACAACCACTTTGTACATGGTTTTTCAGCAAGGTGCCCAGGAGGGATACTGGATTATCCTTTACCAGCAACTCTTCAGAGAAATGAGTAGCCAAAGGCGGAAGAAAAATCAACAGCATGATTTGGAGTGAGTCAATTTGTCACTTCAGACCTCAGTTTCTTCCTCTGTAAAATGAAAAGATTAAATGGGTCTCTGAGGTCTCAGCAAAGTTCAACTATTGGATTTCCAGTATTTGACCATCTCTCGGGTCACTAAAAAAATATACAAACAAACAGGAATCAAGTATTCTTGTTCATATATCACAAAAAATGCTAAGCTCTAACCAAACAGGCTGTGGCTAGGGAAACAACCATCAGAGTTCCATAAAAACATCTACTTTTGTTTCACTGACTATGCTAAAGCCTTAGGCTCTGTGTATCACAACAAACTGTGGAAAATTATTAAAGAGATGCGAATACCAGACCACCTTACATGCCTCCTGAGAAACCTATATGAGGGTCAAAAAGCAAAAGAACTGGAGATGTAACAACAGACTGGTTCAAAATTGGGAAAGCAGTATGATAAGGCTGTATATTGTCACCTTGTTTGTTTAACTTCTACGCAGAGTACATCATGCAAAATGTCAGGCTGGATGAAGCACAAGCTGAAATCAAGATTGCCAGGAGAAATATCAACAACTTCATATAGGCAGATGATACCATTCTATTGACAGAAAGCAAAGAGGAACTAAAGAGTCTCTTGATGAAGGTGAGAGAGGAGAGTGACAAATCTGGCCTAACACTGAACACTAAAAAAAAAAAAAAAAGATCATTGCATCTGATTTCATCACATTAAGGCAAATATTAATAGAAGGGGAAAAAGCAGACACAGTGACAGATTTTATTTTGGGGGCTCCAAAATCACTGCAGATAATGATTACAGCCATGAAATTAAAAGACACTTGCTCCTTGGAAGGAAAACTGTGACAAACCTAGACAAGATATTAAAAAACAGACAACACTTTGCCGACAATGATTTGTATAGTCAAAGCTATGGTTTTTCTATTAGTCGTGTATAGATGTGAGAGGTGGACCATAAAGAAGGCTGAGCGCTGAAGAATTGATGCTTTTAAATTGTGGTACTAAAGAAGACTCTTGAGAGTCCTTGGACTACCAGGAGATCAAACCAGCCAATCCTACAGATAATAAACCCTGAATATTCACTGGTTGGACTTCTGCTGAAGCTGAAGTTCCATTACTTTGGCCACCTGATGTGAAGAGCCAACTCATTAGAAGAGCCCCTGATGCTGGGAAAGACCGAAGGCAAAAAGAAGGGGGTGGCAGAGGATAAGATGGTTAGATAGCATCACCGGCTCAATGGACATGAGTTTGAGCAAACTCCAAGAGATGGTGGAGGACAGAGGAGCCTCGTGTGCTGAAGTCCATGGGGTCCCAAAAAGTTGAAAGTGACTTAGCATCTGAAAAACAACAACAAGGGACAATCATAATTATCTGCAGGTATAACAGGTCTCAGCAAGCAAAGATACACTTAAGGTCACACTGGGTGATCCAAAAGGAAAAAGAGGAGTTTCTGAGGCTGTTGGCTCAGAGGTTAAAGCATCTGCCTGGAATGCAGGAGACCAGGGTTCGATCCCTGGGTTGGGAAGATCCCCTGGAGAAGGAAATGGCAACCCACTCCAGTACTCTTGCCTAGAGAATCCCATGGAGGGAGGAACCTGGTAGGCTACAGTCCATGGGGTCGCAAAGAGTTGGACACGACTGAGCAACTTCAGTTCACTTCTGAGGCTGAGTTGCCTCAGAATTCTTAACCTCTTTTGTCTATTCAAACTCAACTGTTACCAAATCCAAGCTTGCTTTGCTTGTCACACAACAGGCCAATGAATCCAAGAGACAAGGGGTTGAGGCAAGGAAGAGACTTTAATCAGGGAGCCAGCTGACCAAGAAGATGGCTGGCTAGTGCCTCAAAATAACCATTTTCTTCAGTCTGGATGCCAGGTTCTTTTATAGATCAGAGATGGGGTAGGCGAGGAACCAAAGTGAAAAGACCATTAATCTTGCAACATCTTCTAAAATGGCAAGTCTCAGGCAGAGGATATGTTAATTTATTCCTTCCTGCCATCTACAGGGAGACAGAGTTCTGAACAAAGGCACTTTAAACAGTGAAGCAGAGGGGCAGGGTCTTTTTAAGCAAGCCATTATGTATGATCGTAATAACAAAAGCGATAAAAAGCAAGGCAAAGAAACAGTTCCAACATGGAATCAGAATTGGCTTCCTCCCTGCGACAAACTGTCCAAATTTATTTGTTTGGTCATTTAATTACTTTTATTAAGTATTACTAAGTACCAGTACTTGCTATGTGCCAAATACTCTTGAAATACAAAATTACACATGAAAAACTAATGGCTAATAATTACAGATTTAATTTAGCTTTTATTTTTCACATAAGTGCACAAGATTTAACTCACATTTCCACATTCATGCTTTGTTACAGGCACTTCTAAAGCACAGACGTTGCATATAAACAATTATTTTGTAAAAGTCACTCTATGAATGCCCTGGTTGATGGAGGTGACACTCATGATAAAGAATCTCATCCTAAGAATTCTCCTATCTTGTGGTACTTGAATATGCATGCAGTTGGTCACAAGTGGAGATTTGAGGAATTTGGTTACACTTAAAGACTGTTGTCTGGAAGGGGTGTGTGTGTGTGTGTGTGTGTGTGTGTGTGAGAGAGAGAGACAAGTGTATCCTTCATCAAGTGCAGAAGATAAATTTCTACTAATAGCAACTGATTTTGATATACTGTGAGTTTATAAAAATCTCACTTCAAACGTTCCTAGATTATTGTCATGAAACTTCCAGGCTCTATTTTTAAAATAATTGCATGCATATGAAAATAGCAGATACACACACACACACACACACACACACACACTGAAAAATGTGGGTTTGCTTCCTTCAAAAATATATAGACTTCAGAAGATAGATCAGTTCAGTTCAGTTACTCAGTCATGTCCGACTCTTTGCGATGCCATGGACTATAACACACCAGGTTTCCCTGTCCATCACCAATTCCTGGAGCTTGTTCAAACTAACGTTCATCGAGTCAGTGATGACATCCAACCATCTCATCCTCTGACATCCCCCAGTCCTCCTGCCCTCAATCTTTCTCAGTCAGCATCAGGGTCTTTTCCAATTGGTCAGTTCTTCACATCTAGTGGCCAAAGTATTGGATTTTTAGCTTCAGCATCAGTCCTTCCAATGAATATTCATGATGGATTTCCTTTAAGATTGACTGGTTTGACCTCCTTGCAGTCCAAGGGATTCTCAAGAGTCTTCTCCAACACCACTATTTAAAAGAATCAATTCTTAGATGCTCAGCTTTCTTTGCAACTCAGCTTACAGTCCAAATCTCACATCCATACATGACTACTGGAAAAACCATAGCTTTGACTAGACAGACCTATGAAGGTAAAGTAATGTCTCTGCTTCTCAATATGCTGTCTAGGTTGGTCATAGTTTTTTAACCAAGAAGCAATCATGTTTTGATTCTATGCCTGCAGTCACCATTTGCAGTGATTTTAGAGCCCAAGCAAATAAAGTCTGTCATTGTTTCCATTGTTTCCCCATCTATTTGCCATGACGTGATGGGACCGGATGCCATGATCTTCGTTTTCTGAATGTTGAGCTTTAAGCCAACTTTTTCACTCTCCTCTTACACTTTCATCAAGAGGCTTTTTAGTTCTTCACTTTCTGCCATAAGGGTGGTGTCATCGGCATATCTGAGGTTATTGATATTTCTCCCGGCAATCTTGATTCCAGCTTGTGCTTCATCCAGGCCAGCATTTCACATGATGTACTCTCTATATAAGTTAAATAAGCTGAGTGACAATATACAGCCTGATGTACTCCTTTCCCGATTTGGAACCAGTCTGTTGTTCCACCTCCAGTTCTAACTGTTGCTTTTTGACCTGCATACAGATTTCTCAGGAGGCAGGTGAGGTGGTCTGGTATTCCCATTTCTTGAAAAATTTTCCATAGTTTGTTGTGATCCACACAGTCAAAAGCTTTGGCATAGCCAATAAAGCAGAAGTAGATGTTTTTCTAGAACTCTCTTGCTTTTTCGATGATCCAGTGGATGTTGGCAATTTGATCTCTGGTTGCTCTGCTTTTTCTAAATCCAACTTGAACATCTGGAAGCTCTAAGTTCACATACAATTGAAGCCTGGCTTGGAGAATTTTAAAAATTACTTTGCTAGCATGAAGATGAGTGCAATTGTGCAATAGTTTGACCATTCTTTGGCATTGCCCTTCTTTAGGATTGGAATGAAACTGACCTTTTCCAGTCCTGTGGCCACTGCTGAGTTTTCCAAATTTGCTGATATACTGAGTGTAGCATTTGCCCAGCATCATCTTTTACAATTTGAAATAGCTAGTCTGGAATTCCATCATCTCTACTAGCTTTGTTTGTAGTGATGCTTCCTAAGGCCCACTTGACTTCACATTCCAAGATGTCTGGCTCTAGGTAAGTGATCATATCATCATGGTTATCTGGGTCATGAAGATCTTTTTTGTATAGTTTTTCCGTGTATTCTTGACACCTCTTCTTAATATCTTCTGCTTCTGTTAGGTCCATACCATATCTGTCCTTTATTGTGCCCATCTTTGCACGAAATGTTCCCTTCGTATCTGTAATTTTCTTGAAAAGATCTCTAGCCTTTCCCATTCTATTGTTTTCCTCTATTTCTCTGCATTGATCACTGAGGAAGGCTTTATCCCTCCTCACTATTCTTTGGATCTCCGCATTCAGATGGTGTATCTTTCCTTTTCTCCTTTACCTTTCACTTCTCTTCTTCTCTCAGCTATTTGTAAGGCCTCCTCAGACAACCATTTTGCCTTGTGGTCTTGACCCCTGCATCCTGGACAATGTCACAAATCTCCATCCATAGTTCTTCAGGCACTCTATCAGATCTGATCCCTTGAATCTATTTGTCACTTCTACTGCATAATTGTAAGGGATTTGATTTAGGTCATACCTAAATTTAGGTCTAGTGGTTTTCCCTACTTTTTTCAATTTAAGTCTGAGTTTGGCAATAAGGAGTTCATAATCTGTGCCACAACCAGCTCCTGGTCTTGTTTTTGCTGACTGTATAGAGATAAGATAGATATCTGAAGACAGGTAGACAGGTAAATATAATATCTATCTCATTGGTTTCTAATTCTTCTAACATTTTTTCTTTCTCAATATGCTTCTCCTCCATTCAATTGCTCTTATTTACTCCTACTCTCTTCACTCATAGTTTCAGTCATTGCTGTTGCTGCTTTTGCTGTGTCACTTCAGTTGTGTCCGACTCTGTGCAACCCCATAGACGGCAGCCCACCAGGCTCCCCCGTCCCTGGGATTCTCCAGGCAAGAACACTGGAGTCTGTTGCCATTTCCTTCTCCAATGAATAAAAATGAAAAGTGAAAGTGAAGTCACTCAGTCATGTCTGACTATTCCCGACCCTATGGACTGTAGCCTACCAGGCTCCTCTGTCCATGGGATTTTCCAAGCAAGAGTACTGGAGTGGGGTGCCATTGCCTTCTCTGAATTTTAGTCATTAGGCTAGTCCGAACATTTTTCTTAATGTCTGCAAGTTCATCCTCTGGCATTTCTTGGAGTTACACTGCCAGGATAAGATAAGGTGCCCAAATTTGTAGAAAAGGTCAATCTTAGAAGCCCTTTCACAAGTGACTGTAAGAAGCCAAGGTGCTAACACATATTGCACTGCTTTTCTCCTGTCTCTTCCATATAACTTTCAGGTCAGTTCAGTTCAGTCACTCAGTCTTGTCCAACTCTTTGCAACCCCATGGAATGCAGCACACCAGGCTTCCCTGTCCATCACCAACTCCCGGGGCTTGCTCAAACTCATGTCCATCAAGTCAGTGATGTCATCTAACCACCTTATCCTCTGTCATCCCCTTCTCCTCCTGTCTTCAATCTTTCCCAACATCAGGGTCTTTTCAAATGAGTTAGTTCTAAGCATCAGATGGCCAAAGTATTGGCATTTCAGCTTTGGCATCAGTCCTCCAATGAATATTCAGGACCAATTTCCTTTAGGATTGATGGTTTTGATCTCCTTGCTGTCCAAGGGACTTTCAAGAGTCTTATCCAACAACACAGTTCAAAAGCATCAATTCTTCAGCACTCAGCTTTCTTTATAGTCCAACTCTCACATCCATATGTGACTACTGGAAAAACCATAGCCTTGACTAGATGGACCTTTGTTGGCAAAGTAATTTCGCTGCTTTTTAATATGCTGTCTAGGTTGGTCACAGCTTTTCTTCCAAGGACCAAGTGTCTTTTAATTTCATGGCCGCAGTCACTATCTGCAGTGATTTTGGAGTTCAAAAGGTAAAGTCTCTCATTGTTTCCATTGTTTCCCCCTATAAGTACTCCTCACAAACACTGGAGAAAGTCCCCAGGAGATATTTCACACATACTCACAAGCCAATTCAAACTCATGTGATGCCTCTTGTCGCTCCACTGGGTACTACACAGTACTACACAGTTCTTTCTTGTAACTACCATGCCTTTTCCGCCCAGGTGAATCCCCTCATCTGCACAGCTACTAGTTCTAGTGTCTTCTGCCACTGTCAGTGGTGATCTGGGGCCCAGGGGATGCCAAAGCAACATTTTTCTCTATTACAGCATTTCTCAAAATAGCCAGTTCACAATCTCTTTGTTACCAAGAGTAAGGAGGTCCTTATGCTATGCTAAGTCACTTCAGTCATGTCCGACTCTGTGTGACCCCATAGACAGCCCACCAGGCTTCCCCGTCCCTGGGATTCTCCAGGCAAGAACACTGAAGTGGGTTGTTGCCATCTCCTTCTCCAATGCATGAAAGTGAAAAGAGAAAGTGAAGTCACTCAGTCATGTCCAACTCTTAGTGACCCCATGGACTGCAGCCTACCAGGCTCCTCCATCCGTGGGATTTTCCAAGCAAGAGTACTGGAGTGGGATGCCATTGCCTTCTCCAAGGAGGTCCTTACCAGAATGTAAATGAACATTCTTCTACCTTCATCAAGAATGTCTTGCTATCATAAAAAAAAATGTCAGCTGAAGTAAAAAGTGTGCTCACTGACTTGGTAGATTTACATTCTGTTTCAAGCTCCTCATCTCATCATGGACCAATTCAGAGCCTGGCTCCAGTCCCCAGACTACCCTTTGCATCTCTCTCTTCTGTTGTATAGTCTGAAAGGACAATGCCTCACCCCACTGTGATCTTCAACACTTTACAGAGTACCAGGGTAGTAAAGCTGCTGCCCCAGGGCTTGGAGAGTTTTCAGGCAAAAAGCCCTTTTACATTTATTCAAGTGGGAGTCACACGTGAGTCCAGTGAGAGGCAGCACTGACATGGTGCTGAAACCCATACCCTCCTCACAATCAGCCCACTCCTTCAGTCACTAAGGTCTTTTCCTTAACGAGCCCCTCATGTCAGATTCTTTCCTCCCTTATGATGAAGTCCCTTCCAAGAGGTGTCTGCCAAACCTGTCCCACTAGGTCACCATGTATATTCCACTGAATACACAAGCCTGTCAGCAGACCAGGACTCAAGGTTGATTCATTCTCAAAATCATTATTCATTTACCAATTATTGAACAGGATGTGCTAAGTAGCACACGGGAGCACAGAGGTTGAGTAGGGCATGATCTTTCCCCAGGAGAAACCTGGAGAGTAATTTCAAACAAGTTTTGCATGCTGCTGCTGCTGCTAAGTCACTTCAGTCGTGTCCATACAAATGCATAAAATATTACATGAATTTCAATATGTATAATGAAACAAATACAAAATGTTTACAAGAGACAGATTTGATGTGACCAAAATAGAAAAATATTTGTGTAAAAAGCTACATTTAAGCTAAGTTTGGGGCTTCCTTCATAGCAAAGTCAGTAAAGAATCTGCCTGTAATGCAGGAGGCCTGGGTTTGATCCCTGGGGTGGGAAGATCCTCTGGAGAAGGAAATCACAACCCACTCCAGTATTCTCACCTGGAGAATCCCATGAACAGAGGAGTCTGGCAGGCTACAGTCCATGGGGTTGCAAGAGTCAGACACAACTTAGCGACTAAACCACCACCACCACCAAGCTAAGTTTTAAAGCACACTTATGATTTATTATTAGGAAAAAGAGTCAATGCAGAAGTAGCCATGAGGCGATTGTGAATCTAAAATTGAATGTTGTCATTTGTGTGTACTGGGCTCACTTCATGCCATGGGAAAGGAGTTCAGTGATACTGCTCACATTCCAATCTTTACTGACTACATAAAATAATAATAGCAAATGGTTGGAATGTAATGCTGTATCCACTACAATTTTTATTATAATCTTAGCTTATATGATATAAACATTAAATAAGGAAAGAATATGATTTATTTTTCATGTTTCGTCAGACCAATGCTTTGAGGCTGTGAATAAAAGGACAATGATGGATCTAAATGGTTTGAAAGTTAATTTCATAGCAGCTATATTTGTGCAAGATTGTGATTATTATTCTGGGAGGCCCTAGAACTCTTTGAAAGCATTTCTCCTTAAATCAGGGAAAACTTTTATACTATCACTAATTTCCTTGCATTTTTACCTACTAAACTTTAATTGCTTCCTATGCTCACAGTTAGATTGATTTGGATCTCATTAATGCACAGTCTAAAAGCTTTAGTTTATAAAAATGAATAATTTGATGAAAAATGGCAATTAGCAGTTGTTTCTCTAAGAGCAATTTGTCAATTTAATGCAGACCACTAGGTGTATTTGACTGCATCTTGAGACTGCTGTTTCCTAATGTGTTTCACATGAACTAAATTTCTCATTGATCCCTGAAAAATAAGCAATAGTAATAACTCACCAAAATACTACCTCCCATTTCTTGTGGTAAGCTGTTTACATAAGAACACATGAAAAACACCTTCTCCCACATCGTATAATAAAAGATAACTGCTTCCCAGGGGGCAGCTAAGAGATTCCATTGACTCAACACCTGTAAATATTTTGTCTTAGGCATGCCTCTGGGCTTCCAAGTGTCACTAGTGGTAAAGAACTTACCTACCAATGCAGGAGACATGTGGGATGCAGGTTTGATCCCTGGGTTGGGAAGATCCCCTGGAGGACAACATGGCAAACCCACCCCCCCCCCCCGCCCACCCCACCCACACCCCCTCCACCCACCCTCGCCCAGTATTCTTGCCTGGAGAATCCCCATAGACAGAAGAGTCTTGCAGACTACAGTCCATGGGGTCGCAGAGTCAGACACGACTGAAGTAACTTAGCAGCAACAGCAGTCTTGCCTCTTAAAGGCTATTTTACTTTAAAAAAAGAACTAAACAAATGCAGATCTTTCATGGTCAGTACAGGAAAGGAAAATTATTGGAGGGGCACCTGCACTACAAGGGCTTGATGTCTGCAAAATCTCCTTTTCCACTGAGGACTCAATGACTTCTGCTGTGGTTATCCTCTGAGGCAACAGTGATTCCTCTTCACAGGGCCCATACTATGCTCCCCCTGCACTGCCAAGCCAGTCTGGAACACTTTAATAAGACTTATGGGAGGTCAGGGAATAACAAAAGAAAACCCAATGTGGAGAATGTTGGCTTTAGATCACCTAATTTAAATTTGAGTATAGCTGACTCAATACATTCTCAGGCCACATATGTCCTTATATGGCCTCAAGAAAAGAGGGATCTTGTCTAAATCCCTTTCTTCTCAGTAGAATGGTGAAAATGGATTGTAGAAAGACCCCATTTTTCACTGATCAGCAAAAAGATATAGTTATCAGATGTCTGTAAGTTGAAGAAGCTGAGGGAGTGAGTTTAAACCTTCTCTTTCATCCAAGAGTATGGCAGTCCTCAAACGTCAGTGACCACAAGAATTACTAGAGAGATGAGTGAAAATGAGAATCTATACAAAGTCTGATTCAGTAGAACTAGGGTGGTATACCCAGATATTTGTGTTTTAACAGATATCCCAGATTTTAATGCAAGTTCTTTGAGTCACACATTGATAAACTCCATACTAGAGACTTTGCCATGACTTTTCCAGATAATCTTTTGGTTATTATCTCTGGGAATGACCTCCAGGGAAAGCCCAACTCTAGCCCTAAGCCTCAGCATAGTCTTTAAGTTTTAATAGGCTTAACTGAGCCTAATGATCCTTTCAAAATGGTATTCAATTACATTAATATGAGACAGACATGGGATGATGCAGGTTCTTCTATATAGGACCTGCCACTACCTTTCAATGGGACCTTGAAAAAGGCACTTACCTATGGCTTAGAATCAAAAGGTTTGGCCAGATCTATAGTGCCAGTGTTTATTCCAATGTGCAACACACATTTACTGAGTGTCTATCATGTGCTAGGCACTAAAGTTTCCAACTTGTTTCTTAAATGTGGACGTTTCAAATCTAGCACTTCTATATACCATCTTCTCCATATGATTGCCAGAAAATTTCCAATTCTAATGACTAAGAAAGTACTGTCAAGTCACTATTACAATTTTAGGAAAACTTTAACTCCATTTTATACTACTCAAAATAGCATTTAAATTGGTTAGAAAAGTAGTGATAAATAGTACATGTAAGGGCTTTCCTGGTGGCTCAGTGGTAAAGAATCTGCCTGCCAATGCAGGAGACATGGGTTCAATCCCTGGTCTGGGAAGATGCCATATGCTGCAGAGCAAGTAAGCCTGTGCACCACAACTACTAAGCCTGTGCTCTAGAGCCCAGGAGCCACAACTTCTGAGCCCACACACCCTAGAGCCCATGTTCTGCAACAAGAAAAGCCACCACAATGAAAAGCCATGTGCTGCAACTAAAGAGTAGCCCCCACTCACCTCAACTAGAGAAAAAGCCCTCATAGCAATGAAGATCAGCATAGTCAATAAATAAATTAATAAATAAAACTTTAAGAAAAATAGAACCTGTAAGTACTATTCAGCTAAAGCTGAAGAAGTACTTCAGCTAAAGAAAAGGACTGATGTCTATATAGAATTACGGACCCCACACCACAACCCTGAGATTTCCCCTGAGATTCACAAACTGCATCACAGAAATCACACAACTAGAAGCTCTTCTAAGACCCTTAAATTCCAGCTAGATGAGACCCTAAGACTGATATTATCAATAGGAAATATATTGGTAAGTTAAAAGTTACTAAATATTAATTAAATTTTTCATTAAAAATTAAAGAATATAATCCAGCTTCTTTATTTCTTCTTTCAATATGACAAAAACTGGCTGAGAATGGAATAAAACTCTCAAGATGCAAACCCCTCAGTTGTAGGAAGAGGTACATAGGGTAGGAGCAAGTATGACCATGAAATTAGCTTGATCGGGTTTATTTTCATTCACCTTGTGTGTGTTAGTCACTCAATCATTTCTGACTCTTTACAACCTCATGGACTGCAGCAGGACCCACCTGGCTCCTCTGTCCATGAAAGTCTCCAGGCTAGAATACTGGAGTGGGTAGCCATTCCCTTCTCCAGTGGGTCTTCCCATCCCAGGGATCAAACCCAAGTCTCCTGCAATGCAGGAGGATTCTTTACTGTCTGAGTCACCACGGAAGTCACAGTTCACCTAAAGCCTTACTAATTGATTGTCTTGATTAGTTTGTGCCTAAAACACCAAGTCTAACTGTATCAAAAGTATTAGAGTGGCTAAGTGCCGCCCTGTTTTTTATGGTTATTTCTGGGAGCTAGAAACAAGCAGTAAAGTGGCCCAATATCACTTCATTATAATTTGGTCAGGGAGGGAGCCGGGAAAGGAGGAGGGGGACAGTGAGGGGGGGTTAGGTGTCTATTGAGTAGACGGCAGTGGGGCACGAAGAGAGAGGAGGTTCTGGTGCCAAGCTGGTCAACGCTGCATTGGGCCTAGAGCGGGCTAGAAATTCCGAAGCTAAGGGAGCGAACTTTGCAAGTAAGAGTAGACCGCTGAGATCCAGAGGGCCGCTGGGGGCGAAGCCCCGGCCTAGGCCCCGCGGAGATGTCGGGCTGCGGAGCTTGTACTTGCGGAGCGGCGGCCGCGCGAATCTTTAGCTCATCGCTCGTCTCCGCTCAAAGAGGTATTTCTTGTAGTCGTATTCATATACCAGTTTTAGGAAGGCTTGGGGCCTTTGAAACTCAGCTTCTACGAAGAGCTCCTTTAAGAGCTTTTACAGAAACACCAGCATACTTTGCCTCAAGAGATGGGATAAGTAAAGATGGCTCTGGAGATGGAAATAAGAAATCAGCAAGTGAGGGAAGCAGTAAGAAATCAGGCTCTGGGAATTCTGGGAAAAGTGGAAACCAGCTTCACTGTCCTAAATGTGGCGACTTATGCACACACGTAGAGACCTTCGTGTCATCCACCCGCTTTGTGAAGTGTGAAAAATGTCATCATTTTTTTGTTGTGTTATCAGAAGCAGACTCAAAGAAAAGCATAATTAAAGAACCTGAATCAGCAGCAGAAGCTGTAAAATTGGCATTCCAACAGAAACCACCTCCTCCCCCCAAGAAGATTTATAACTACCTCGACAAGTACGTTGTTGGCCAGTCGTTTGCCAAGAAGGTGCTTTCAGTTGCTGTATACAATCATTACAAGAGAATATATAATAATATCCCAGCTAATCTGAGACAGCAGGCAGAAGTTGAGAAACAGACATCATTAACACCTAGAGAGTTAGAAATAAGAAGACGGGAGGATGAGTACAGATTTACAAAGTTGCTTCAGATTGCTGGAATTAGTCCACATGGTAATGCTTTAGGAGCATCAGTGCAGCAACAGGTAAATCAACAAATACCTCAGGAAAAACGAGGAGGTGAAGTATTAGATTCTTCTCATGATGACATCAAACTTGAAAAGAGTAATATTTTGCTGCTTGGACCAACTGGGTCAGGTAAAACTCTTCTGGCACAAACTCTAGCTAAATGCCTTGATGTCCCTTTTGCTATCTGTGACTGTACCACTTTGACTCAGGCTGGATATGTAGGTGAAGATATTGAATCTGTGATTGCCAAGCTGCTCCAAGATGCCAATTATAATGTAGAAAAAGCACAACAGGGAATTGTCTTTCTGGATGAAGTAGATAAGTGTGCCAGGCATTCATCAGTTACGGGATGTAGGTGGAGAAGGCGTTCGGCAAGTAAGCAGTTGAATATTTTGTTCAAGCCCACTAAAAGGAAGGGAATACATCAACCTCTCAAATATTGGCTTATTAAAACTATTGGAAGGCACGATAGTCAATGTTCCAGAAAAGAATTCCCGTAAGCTACGTGGAGAAACAGTACAAGTTGATACAACAAACATTCTGTTTGTTGCGTCTGGTGCTTTCAATGGTTTGGACAGAATCATCAGCAGGAGGAAAAATGAAAAGTATCTTGGATTTGGAACACCATCTAATCTGGGAAAAGGTAGAAGGGCTGCAGCTGCTGCTGACCTTGCCAATCGAAGTGGAGAATCAAATACTCACCAAGACATTGAAGAAAAAGATCGTTTATTACGTCATGTGGAAGCCAGAGATCTCATTGAGTTTGGCATGATTCCTGAGTTTGTGGGACGGTTGCCTGTGGTAGTTCCTTTGCATAGCCTAGATGAGAAAACACTTGTACAAATACTGACTGAGCCACGTAATGCTGTTATCCCTCAGTACCAAGCCTTATTCAGCATGGATAAGTGTGAACTGAATGTTACTGAAGATGCTTTAAAAGCTATAGCCAGATTAGCACTAGAACGAAAAACAGGTGCACGAGGCCTCCGGTCCATTATGGAAAAGCTGTTACTAGAACCAATGTTCGAAGTCCCTAATTCTGATATTGTATGTGTGGAGGTTGACAAAGAAGTAGTAGAAGGAAAGAAGGAACCAGGATACATCTGGGCTCCAACCAAAGAATCCTCTGAAGAGGAGTATGACTCTGGAGTTGAAGAAGAAGGATGGCCTCGTCAAGCAGATGCTGCAAACAGCTGAACTGTCAGACTTCTGTTGTGTATATAAAGTTGTCCTTCTTTTGTTTAGGATCATAACTGTCTCTGCAGTCTGACATTAAAAGCATTGGATCTATCTTGGATATCATATATATGGTCAGAAGCTTTTAGGATAAAAATCAGATCATGTATATTATGTAACATCACACTGATTTATACAGACTGACATTACATGGACTTTAATGACACAATGTTCCGAGAGAATATGTACATTATTTTGTTTCAGTTTTTAAAAAATATACTTAAAAAGAAAATCTTAGGAGTTCTTTTAAGCAGTGCAGGGGTTGCAATAACTGTGGATTTTACAATAATGTTACTCTACAAATGGGAAAATAAATTCTTTAAAATTGAAAAAAAAAAGAAAAATAATTTGGTCAGTCTCAGCCTGAGGGGAGCAATTTTGTCTATATCAGCATGCTGCTGCTGCTGCTAAGTCACTTCAGTCGTGTCCGACGCTGTGCGACCCCATAGACGGCAGCCCACCAGGCTCCCCCGTCCCTGGGCTTCTCCAGGCAAGAACACTGGAGTGGGTTGCCATTTCCTTCTCCAATGCATAAAAATGAAAAGTGAAAGTGAAGTTGCTGAGCCGTGTCCGACTCTTAGTGACCCCATGGACTGCAGCCTACCAGGCTCCTCTGTCCATGGGATTTTCCAGGCAAGAGTACTGGAGTCAGGTGCCATTGCCTTCTCCCCTATATCAGCATTGAATTGACTAGCTTGTGCAGAATTCAGTTAGAAGTCGATCACACTATGCACGAATTTATTTTTATAATAATGTAAGCAAACACCCAGGTGGAACTGTCTAGTTTTTTTTTTTTTTTTAACTGATTACATTGGGTATAAATCTGACCCCATGTTGTGATCTCCTTAGGAGCCCTAAGCACGTTTCATTCAGTGTACTGATCCTGGTTGCCGTCAGGGCATTTGCACACAGTAGCTCCTTCACAAATTTACATTGAATGAATGAACCAATAAAGGTAAATGAATGCTTTTTCTCTCAGTTTACTGTATATCATTTAAGATATGTGCACTTTGTTTTTAACGCCTTTAAGCTTCTTATGCTTTGGTCTTAAGTATCATTTAGTGACCAAGAAATTTTAACATTCATTCCTGAAGTACCTATCTTGCACATCAGTGACTGTCTAACTGCCGAAAGAATCCAGCCCCATGGTTTCTACACACCAATGCAGCTCTCTTGAATTTTACCCACACTAAATGCAGGAGACATGGGTCTGATCTCTATTCTGGGAAGATCCCACATGCACAGAAGGTCACTTTATTTAATAGCAATCCATTGAATGCCAATAATTAAATGTGCAATGAAGGACAAAAAAGAGCATCTGGACTCGAGCCCTATCTGGAAGATCTTAAAATGTAGTGAGAGAGAAATCACTGATACTCAAATACCTAACAAACTGTTCATACAGAAAGAGATACAGAAAAAGTACAGATAAAGTAATCTGAAAATTAATTAAATAGCTCTAATTACTCTTAATTGGATTTGTGTAGACTCAGAGAAGGAAATGGCAACCCACTCCAGTGTTCTTGCCTGGAGAATCCCAGGGACGGGGGAGCCTGGTGGGCTGCCGTCTATGGGATCGCACAGAGTAGGACACGACTGAAGTGACTTAGCAGCAGACTCAGAGAAAATGGCCAAGAAATTCAAGCCCATTTCAGTAGTGCTATTTTATCTGTTCTTTGGGAGGAAAAGTTCCCACTGACGTTAATGTTGAAGTCGGTTCACATTCTATTCACAAAACTCTACTATTTCATTATAATACATAAGCATGTAATTAAATGTTTGTGCCTAAATCCAAGAATCCAAACATGCTTCTCTGCCTGAAATTTTAAGACCTTAATTTTATACTCAAATATTTACCAAGATTCCTACTATAATCATTTGGATTTAAGCCACAACTGATATCCAGTTGTTAGAGGTGGTCTTGGTAAGTCCAATACAGTAGTGATTACTTTTCAGTAGTGTGGCAAACCTGTATTATTATTATCTGACTCCTTAATTATAGGTGATAGTAGATGAAGACCTTTAATTTCCAAAGCTGAGACTTACTTTGTATTATTTAGAATCAGGCCAACAATTTGGCATAACTTTGGGTTTTTTTACCATACTTTTACTTATTTTGTAGGGTGGTTTGGAGCTGTTTATTGACTCACCGTTAGCAGATCCCAGGCCCATTTGTGTAACAAGCAGTGCGATTGTACTTCCTTTATTTGCTTTCTTTAATTATACTTTTAAAGTTTCAATCTCTATGTTATGTTTAAAGGCTGAAAAACAATTCATTTTTCTAAGCACAATCAGCATTTTGTAGAATTAGATTTTTAAGGGGAGGAAATATTTATGACATAAAATCCACTAAAATACGTTGGTTACCTTTCCACTTGAAAGATCAAAGGATTTAGATAAATATGGAGAAGTAAGAATAATATCAGAATCTAACACCAGTGTCATTTTTGTATAAAAATGACAGATGGCAATTTACATCTCATGTTGGATACACAAAATGTTGTCAAGCCTGATTAAAACTAAAACTGAAAATATCATTTTCAGTTTAATATCAGTTCAGTTCAGTTCACTTTAGTCACTCAGTCGTGTCTGACTCTTTGCAACCCAATGGACTGCAGTGCACCAGGCCTCCCTGTCCATTACCAACTCCCGGAGTTTACTCAAACTTATGTCCATTGAGTCAGTGATACCATCCAACCATCTAATCCTCTGTCTTCCCCTTCTCCTCCCACACTCAACTTTTCCCACCATCAAGGTCTTTTCAAATGAGTCAGTTCTTTGCATCGGGTAGCCAAAGTATTGGAGTTTTAACTTCAGCATCAGTCCTTCCAATGAACATTCAGGACCAATTTCCTTTAGGACTAATGGGTTTGATCTCCTTGCTGTCCAAGGGACTTTCAAGAGTCTTTTCCAACACCACAGTTCAAAATCCTCAATTCTTTGGCACTCAGCTTTCTTTATAGTCCAACTCTCACATCCATATGACTACTGGAAAAACCATAGCTTTGACTAGACAGACCTTTGTTAGCAAAGTAATGTCTCTGCTTTTTAATAAGCTGTCTAGGTTGGTCATAACTCATCTTCCAAGGAGCAATGTCTACTCTGACTAAGAGGAGATCACAAAACATCTGATAATTACTAGATGAGATTGTGACAAATTTATTTACTGGCCTGAATTTTTCCAAATTGTGAGATCAATTCTCATGGATCACAGCCTTGTCATTGCAAAGGGACCTGAGTAACTCAATAAAGCTATGAGCCATGCCATGCAGATGTCCCAAGATGGATAGGTCATAGAGGAGAATTCTGACAAAATCTGATCCACTGGAGGAGGGAATGGCAAGCCACTCCAGTATTCTTGTCGAGAAAATCCCACAAGCAGTATGCAAAGGCAAAAAGATGTGACACTAGAAAATAAGCCCCTCAGGTCAGAAAGTGTCCAGTATGCTACTGGGGAAGAGTGGAGAAATAGCTATAGAAAGAATGAAGTGGCTGGGCCAAACCACAAATGATGCTTGGTTGTGGATGTGCCTGGTGGTGAACATAAAATCTGACACTGTGAAGAACAAAACTGCATAGGAACCTGGAATGATAGGTTCAAGAATCAAGGTAAATTAGATGTGGGCAAGTAGGAGATGGCAAGAATGGACTTTAATATTTTAGGAATCAGTGAACTAAAATGGATGAGAATGGGCAAACTTAATTCAGATGACCATTATATATACTACTGTGGGTAAGAATCCCTTAGAAGAAATGGAATAACCCTCATACTCAACAAAAGAGTCTGAAATGCAGTACTTGGGTGCAATTTAAAAAAAGATAGAATGAGTTTGGTTTGTTCCCAAGGCAACCATTCCACATCACAGTAATCCAAGTTCATACCCCAACCACTAAAGCCAAAGAAGCTCAAGTTGACTGGATTTATGAAGACCTTCTAGAACTAACAACAAAAAAGATATCCTTTTCATTATAGGGGATTGGAATGCAAAAGTAGGAAGTCAAAAGATACCTGAAGTAACAGGAAGATTGGCTTTGGATTACAGAATGAAGCAGGGGAAAGGTCAATAGAGTTTTGTCAAAAGAACTTTGGTCATAGCAAACATTCTCTTCCAACAACACAAGAGACAACTCTATACATTGACTTCACCAGATGGTCAATATTGAAATCAGATTGATGATATTCTTTGCAGCTCAGGATAGAAAAGATGGCAAAGTTCTAAACAGACATCAAAAATAAGACCTAGAGCTTACTATGACTCAAGATCATGAGATCCTTATTGCAAAATTGAGGCTTAAATCGAAGAAAGGGAAAACCACTAGGCCATTCAGGTAGAATCAAATTCCTTGTGATTATACAGTAGAAATGACTAATAGACTCAAGGGATTAGACCTGGCAGACAGAGTGGCTGAAGAACTACAGACAGATTCATAACTTTGTATAGAAGGTGGTGACCAAAACCATCCCAAAGGTAAAAAAAAAAAAAAAATGCAAGAAGGCAAAGTGGTTTCCTGAGGAGACATTATAAATAGCTGAGAAAAGAGACCTGAAAGGCAAGGGAAAAAGGGAAAGATATACACAGTGGAATATAGAGTTCCAGAGAATAGCAAGGAGAGATAAGACAGTCTTCTTAAGGGAACAATGCAAAAAATAAAGGAAAACAATACACCAGGAAAGACTAGAGACTTCTTCAAGAAAATTGGAGATATCAAGGGAACATTTCATGTGAGAATGGGCAAGATAAGGGACAGAAATGATAAGGACTTGAAAGAATCAGAAGAGATGAAGAAGAGGTAGCAAGAACATACAGAAGAACTATGTAAAAAATTTTTAATGATCCAGATAACCGTGATGGTGTGATCACTCACCTAGAGCCAGATATCCTCAAGTGTGAAGTCAACTGTGCCTTAGGGAACATTATTACAAATAAAGCTGGTGGAGGTGATGGAATTCTAGTTGAGCTAATTAAAATCCTAAGAGATGGTGCTGTTACAGTTGCAGTCAATATTTCAGTAAATTTGGAAAACTCAGCAGTGGCTACGGGAATGGAAAAGGTCAGTTTTCATTCCAGTCCCAAAGAAGGTCAATGTCAAAGAACGTTCAAACTACCATGCAACTGTGTTGATTTCACCTGCTAACAAGGTGATGCTCAAAATCCTTCAAGCTAGGCTTCAACAGTATGTGAACCGAGAATTTCCAAATGTACAAGCTGGGTTTAGAAATCAGAGAACAAATTGCCAACATTCATTGGTTCATTGATAAAGTGAGGGAATTCCAAAAAACATCTACTTCTGCTTCATAGACTATACTAAAGCCTGTGATTGTGTGGATCATGACAGACTGTGGAAAATTATTATAGAGATGGGAATACCAGACCACCTTACCTGCCTCCTGAGAAACCTGTATTTGGGCTAAGAAGCAACAGTTAGAACCAGACATGGAACAACCAACTGGTTCAAAATTTGGAAAGGAATACATCAAGACTGTGTATTGTCACCTTGCTTATTGAACTTATATGCAGAGTACATTATATGAAATGCCAGGCTGGATAAATAAAGCTCAAGCTGGAATCAAGATTCCTAAAAGAAATATCAACAACCTCAGTCATACAGATGATACCACCCTAATGGCAGAAAATGAAGAGGAACTAAAGAGCCTCTTGATGAGGGTGAAAGAAGAGATTGAAAAGGCTGGCTTAACACTCAACATTCAAAAACTATGATCATGGCATCTGGCCACATTATTTCATAACAAATAGAAAGGGGGGAAATGGAAGCAGTGACACGTTGTATTTTCTTGGACTCCAAAATTACTGGTGATGGTGACTACAGCCATGAAATTAAAAGACACTTCCTCCTTGAAAAGAAAACTATGACCAATCTAGACAGCATATTAAAAGTAGAGACACAGGTTCATATAGTCAAAGCTATGGTTTTTTCAGTAGTCAAGTATGGATGTGAAAGTTGGACCATAAAGAGGGCTGAGTGCTTAAAAGTTGTCATTTTTGAATTGTGGTGCTGAGGAAAACTCTCCAGAGTCACTTGGACTGCAAGGAGATCAAGTCAATCAATCCAAAAGGAGATCAAACCTGAATATTCATTAGATGGACTGATGCTGAAGCTGAAGCTCCAATATTTTGGTCACCTGACGAGAAAAGCTGACTCAATGGAAAAGACTATGATGCTGGGAAAGATTGAGGGTAGGAGGAGAAGCAGGTGACAGAGAACGAGATGGTTGGACAGTATCAACTAATCAATGAACATGAGTTTGAGCAAACTCTGTGAGATAGTAAAGGACAGGGAAGCCTGGCATGCTGCAGTCCACGGGGTCGCAAAGAAACATGACTTATTGACTAAACAACAACATGGTAGTTTCAAACTATTTACTTATTCCCTGAATGCAAATAATGTATTTATATGAGGTAGACTCAGTCTTAACAGACCTGAAGTTTGTACAGTTTAGGGAATCCCAGGAAGATCTGTGTAAAGAACACAAAATTACTTGCATAAATAGCACCTTGAAAGCATCCAGATCAAGAGACAGGACCTGAAACATAAACATCCTCAGTTTCATGGTGATCCCCTCTGACCAAAACTTACAATGTTTTTTGCAATATATTGGATATTAAAGGAGCTTCCTTGGTGGCTCAGATGATACAGAATCCACCTACAATACAAGAGAGCCGATTCGGTCCCTGGGTTGGGAAGATCCCCTGGAGGAATGCATGGCAACCCACTCCAGTATTCTTGCCTGGAAAATCCCCACAGACAGAGGAGGCTGGCAGGCTTCAGTCCATGGAGTAGCAAAGAGTCAGACACAACTGAGTGTGTGTTGTGAAAGGCTCGCTGTACAGAGGCTGACTCAATGCTCTTACATAATAACAACATGGTTATCATGATAAAATAATAACATGATTATTCCTATGAATTGTGCCTGAAGATTTCTACAATCTTCTTCGCCAGATGCTGCTGATAGTATAGGGCTTCCCAGATGGCTCAGTGGTAAAGAACCTACCTGCCAATGCAGGAGACACAAGAGATGAAGGTTTGATTTCTGGGTTTGGAAGATCCATCCCCTGTTGTAAGAAATATTACCCCACCTCAGTATTCTTGCCTAGAAAATTCCATGGACAGAAGAGTCTGGAAGACTATAGTTCATGGGGTCACAAAGAGTCAGGCATGACTGAGTGACGGATCACACCACAGCCGGTACTATAACATGGCTAAGAAGTTTATGTAGGGTTCATCCTGTTTATAGATAGCAGGCTTAAACTTCAGAAGAGATGAATTGCATTGTTAAATTATTATATCCTTTCATTCTATCTGAAAAAAAAGTTACAAAATTGTACAGATAACTGTATGTCAGCCTTAGATTTTTATTATTAATGAAATTAACTTAATAAATATCAGATTCAAGCTTTGATCTCTAGATACTTTGATCAGTAAAACAAAAAATTATAATTATTCATGCATTTGGCCTTTCTTTAAATCTAGCTAGCCTAAGTTTCCAAAAGATTTTTTTAAAGATTAAACTAGAATTTCCCAACTGGATTGATTTCTTCAAAAAAATTAAAGCAGAGCAGAAAGGAAGAAAGTTACTGAATAAATTGTCTTGGCTTTTTGATCAAAGATAAATAGATAGCTGCTTTCCTACTTTTAGTTTTAGTTCTAGAGAATAAGGAAGAAGGCCTTGTTTAAAAAAATGGGGGGAGGTTTCTTGACTTTTAATATTAGAAAAGAAATAATTGGATACTATTCTCTCCTCTAAAATTCCCTTCCAAAGATTTTCTTCAGGGGTTATGTAGTTTTGATAGATTCTTTTTCTACTAAACTAGTTACACTACATTTCAAGTCCTTTTCCTCCACATATTTAAGTTATATTTTATTTGAGCTAATTTATTTTTGAGAAGTTGATAACCAGTGTAAGCATGTGCAGAAAGTTTGTATGTGTGTTCATGTATATACTACATACATGAAGTATGCCCTCCATATCCACAAGTTTCACATCTGCAAAATCAACCAACTGCTGCTCAAAAAATATTCGGAAAAAAAAATAAACTCCAGAAAGTTCCAAAAAGCAAGACTTGAATTTACAAGCACCAAAAACTATATTCATAGCATTTCCATTGTATTTACAACTATTTACTTATTTTCTTGGGCTCTAAAATCACTGCAGATGGTGACTGCAGCCATGAAATTAAGACGCTTGCTTCTTGGAAGAAAAGCGATGACAAACCTAGACAGCATATTAAAAAGCAGAGATGTTACTTTGCCAACAAATGTCTGTATAGTCAAAGCTATGGTTTTTTTCAGTAGTCATGTATGAATGTAAGAGTTGTATCGCAAAGAAGGCTGAGTGCCTAAGAATTGATGCTTTTGAACTGTGGTGTTGGAGAAGACTCTTGAGAGTCCCTTGGACAGCAAGGAGATCAAACCAGTCAATCCTAAAGGAAATCAGTCCCGATAATTCACTGGAAGGACTGATGGTGAAGCTGAAACTCCAATATTTTGGCCACCTAATGTGAAGGACTGACTCATTGGAAAAGACCCTGATGCTGGAAAAGACTGAAGGCAGGAAGAGAAGGGGATGACAGAGGAAGAGATGGTTGGATGGTATCACAGACTCAATGGACATGGGTTTGAGCAAGCTCCAGGAGATGATAAAGGACAGGGAAGCCTGGCATGCTGCAGTCCATGGGATTGCATACAGTCAGACACACTGAGCGACTGAACAACAAACATAGCATTTACACTGTGTTAGACATAAAAAGTAATCTATAGATGATTTATATGGGGAAGATGTTTGTGGGATATATGCAAATACTATATCATTTTATTTAAGGGACTTGTGGACTTAAGAACCAATGAGTCTTAGTATCTTAGACAGTCTCAGAAGCAATCTCCTGTGGATACCAAGGGTCAACTATACATATAAATACAGAGAGATTATGAGATGTACACTTTGAGATAAACATCTGTATACGAGAAGATTATGAGATACTGTGTCTGAGATATGTGTGTGTGTGTGTCTGTGTAATAAAGATGCTTTTGACTTGGAGCAACAGAAATGGAGCAGATTTATTTTCTTATATGCAAAGGTTAGATACAGCAGGTCACTAGTGTTGGTTTAATTGATCCACAATTCCATAAAAGAGTCAGGTCCTGGTCTGCTGCCTTTTGTATTTTGGATTGCTAACTACATCTGTCCCTTTTATCTGAGAAAAAAACAAAACCTTTCCCAGAATCTTCCCTAGCAGATGCCTGCTTAAAACCACTGGCCAGAAATGCATCACTTTTCCCTATGGCTGAGGAAGGAAGCACCTGCTCTAAAGTCTATAGTGGAAGCAAGCAGGGATGAAAGACCTGGAAACAGATGCTATATTTGCCATGAAAGCAAGCACAACCTTAGAGATAATACCATGTAATTATTATGTAATATTTATGTTTTAAAACATCTTCAAATCTACCACATTGATTTGTGGAAATAAGGCCTCTTCCTGGATGGTAATTGAAATTCTATATTTGGTGCTAATAATTTAAAAGCTTGATTTTTTACTTAATATTTAAACACATTTTGAATAACAACTGAAGGCTAGACACTACTCTACAGGCACTACAGATATATAGATAAACTATTCATAGTTTAGCTCACTCAGCAATGAGCAAAATCATGAAAAAAAAGTTGTACATAGAACAACCTAGAGATGATCATACTAAGTTCAGTAAGTCAGAGAAAGACAAATATTACATAATATCACTAATATGTGAAATCTAAAAAGGTGATATAAATGAACTTACTTACAAAACAAAAACAAACTTACAGACATAGAAAATAAATTTATGGTTATCAAAGGGGAAAGGGGCAGGAGACAAATTAAGAGTCTGGGATTAGAGGATATAAACTACTATGTTTAAAACAGATAAACAACAAGGTCCTACTGTATAGCACAGGAACTATATTCAATATCTTGTAATAAGCTGTAATGGAAAAGAATACACACACACACACACACACACACACATATATATATATATATTTTTTTTTTTTTTTTTGCTATACACCAGAAACTAACAAACACTATAAATCAACTATACGTCAATTTAAAAAAAGCTATAGTGTGTGTTAGGTAGTAAAATGCCCCCAACCTTAAAGTTGCTGCTGCTGCAGCTTAGTCACTCAGTTGTGTCCGACTCTTTGCCACCCTATGGAATACAGCTGGCCAGGCTTCTCTGTCCATGGGATTCTCCAGGCAAGAGTACTAGAGTGGGTTGCCATGTCTTCCTTCAGGGGATCTTCCCAGGCCAGGGATTTAACCCGGGTCTCCTGAAACACATGCAGATTCTTTATCACTGAGCCTCCACGGTTGGTCATATCCTAATCTTGTGAATATGTTACATTGCCTGGCAAAAGAAAATTAAAATTGAAGATGAAATTAAGTGGCTAATCAGCCCACTCAGATGTAAGGAGATTCAGTTCAGTTCAGTTCAGTCGCTCAGTCATGTCCGACTCTTTGCGACCCCATGAATCGCAGCGTGCCAGGCCTCCCTGTCCATCACCAACTCCCGGAGTTCACTCTGACTCATGTCCATCGAGTCAATGATGCCATCCAGCCATCTCAACCTCTGTTGTCCCCTTCTCCTCCTGCCCCCAATCCCTCCCAGCATCAGAGCCTTTTCCAATGAGTCAACTCTTCGCATCAAGTACTGGACTTTCAGCTTTAGCATCATTCCCTCCAAAGAAATCCCAGGGCTGATCTCCTTCAGAATGAACTGGTTGGATTTCCTTGCAGTCCAAGGGACTCTCAAGAGTCTTCTCTGACACCACAGTTCAAAAGCATCAATTCTTCAGAGCTCAGCCTTCTTCACAGTCCAACTCTCACATCCATACATGACCACAGGAAAAACCATAGCCTTGACTAGATGGACCTTTGTTGGCAAAGTAATATCTCTGCTTTTGAATATGCTATCTAGGTTAGTCATAACTTTCCTTCCAAGGAGTAAGCGTCTTTTAATTTCATGGCTGCAGTCACCATCTGCAGTGATTTTGGAGCTCCCAAAAATAAAGTCTGACACTGTTTCCACTATTTCCGCATCTATTTCCCATGAAGTGATGGGACCAGATGCCATGATCTTTGTTTTCTGAATGTTGAGCTTTAACCCAATCATGGTTATTTGGATGTGTCCAGTCTAATCACCCTTAAACATAGAAATAGAGACAGAAGGATGTGTCAGAGAAAGACATGAGAAGAACTTGACTTATTAAAGCTGGCTTCAAAGATGCAGAAAGGGGACCAGGAACTGAAAAATGTCGAGGTCCCTAGAAGACAGAAGGGAATAGTCTTCACTCACAGCTGGCAGAGGAACCAGAGATCAGATATTACTTTGCCAACAAAGGTCAGTCTAGTTAAGGCTATGATTTTTCCAGTAGTAATGTATGGATGTGAGAGTTGGACTGTGAAGAAGGCTGAGTGCCAAAGAATTGATGCTTTTGAACTGTAGTGCTGGGGAAGACTCTCGAGAGTCACTTGGACTACAAGGAGATCCAATCAGTCCATCCTAAATGAGATCAGTCCTAGGTGTTCATTGGAAGGACTGATGCTGAGGCTGAAACTCCAATACTTTGGCCACCTCATGTGAAGAGTTGACTCGCTGGTGAAGACCCTGATGCTGGGAGGGATTGGGGGCAAGGGGCGAAGGGGACAACAGAGGATGAGATGGCTGGATGGCATCATTGACTCAATGGACATGGGTTTGGGTGAACTCTGGGAGTTGGTGATGGACAGGGAGGCCTGGCGTCCTGCGATTCATGGGGTTGCAAAGAGTTGGACATAACTGAGAAACTGAACTGAACTGAAATGATAGCTGGCAAGGAAATGGGAACCCTGGTCTGATAACTGCAAAGAACTGAATTCTGCCAATGACCTGAATAAGCCTGGCAGAGAATTCTCTTGTGGAAGAGCCTCTGGTAAAAGACGTAGTGCATCTATACATCTATACCTTGATTTTAGCCCAGATCAGATCAGAACAGTAGCTCAGTTGTGTCCGACTCTTTGTGACCCCATGAATCACAGCACGCCAGGCCTCCCTGTCCATCACCAACTCCCGGAGTTCAGTCAGATTCACGTCCATCGAGTCAGTGATGCTATCCAGCCATCTCATCCTCTGTCGTCCCGTTCTCCCCTTGCCCCCAATCCCTCACAGCATCAGAGTCTTTTCCAATGAGTCAATTCTTTGCATGAGGTGGTCAAAGTACTGGAGTTTCAGCTTTAGCATGATTCCTTCCAAAGAAATCCCAGGGCTGATCTCCTTCAGAATGGACTGGTTGGATCTCCTTGCAGTCCAAGGGACTCGCAAGAGTCTTCTCCAGCACCACAGTTCAAAAGCATCAATTGTTCAGAGCTCAGCCTTCTTCACAGTCCAACTCTCACATCCATACATGCTGCTGCTGCTGCTGCTAAGTCGCTTCAGTCGTGTCCGACTCTGTGCAACCCCATAGACGGCAGCCCACCAGGGTCCCCTGTCCCTGGGATTCTCAAGGCAAGAACACTGGAGTGGGTTGCCATTTCCTTCTCCAATGCATGAAAGTGAAAAGTGACAGTGAAGTCGCTCAGTCATGTCTGACTTTTAGCAACCCCATGGACTGCAGCCCACCAGGCTCCTCCATCCATGGGATTTTCCAGGCAAGAGTACTGGAGTGGGCTGCCATTGCCTTCTCCGCACATCCATACATGACCACAGGAAAAATCATAGCCTTAACTAGACGAACCTTTGTTGGCAAAGTAATGTCTCTGCTTTTGAATATGCTATCTAGGTTGGTCATAACTTTCCTTCCAAGGAGTAAGCGTCTTTTAATTTCATGGCTGCAGTCACCATCTGCAGTGATTTTGGAGCTCACAAAAATAAAGTCTGACACTGTTTCCACTGTTTCCCCATCTATTTCCCATGAAGTGCTGGGACCGGATGCCATGATCTTTGTTTTCTGAATGTTGAGCTTTAAGACAACTTTTTCACTCTCCACTTTCACTTTCATCAAGAGGCTTTTAGTTCCTCTTCACTTTCTGCCATAAGGGTGGTGTCATCTGCATATCTGAGGTTATTGATATTTCTCCCGGCAATCCTGATTCCAGCTGTGCTTCTTCCAGCCCAGCGTTTCTCATGATGTACTCTGCGTATAAGTTAAATAAGCAGGGTGACAGTATACAGCCTTGATGTACTCCTTTTCCTCTTTGGAACCAGTCTATTGTTCCAGGTCCAGTTCTGTGTGTTGCTTCCTGACCTGCATACAAATTTCTCAAGAGTTAGATCAGGTGGTCTGGTATTCCCATCTCTTTCAGAATTGTCCACAGTTTATTGTGATCCATACAGTCAAAGGCTTTGGCATAGTCAATAAAGCAGATATAGATGCTTTTCTGGAACTCTTTTGCTTTTTCCATGATCCAGCGGATGTTGGCAATTTGATCTCTGGTTCCTCTGCCTTTTCTAAAACCAGCTTGGGCTAAATTATCTACATAATAATATATTTATCTTGTTTTAAGCCATTATCTGTATAAGTTGTTATAGAAACAACAAAAAATTAATGTATAATGATAACTTAATAAATACATTGAACAAAAGATTATGATTTAGTGTACTAAGAGCTTCAGAGTGAAAGTGTTAGTTATTAAGTTGTGTCTGATTCTTCACAATCCCATGGATTATAGCCTACAAGGCTCCTCTGTCCATAGAATTCTCCAGGCAAGAATACTGGAGTGGGTTGCCATATCCCTTCTCCAAGGGATCTTCCTGACCCAGGGATTAAACCCAAGTCTCCCACATTGTGGGCAAATTCTTTCTACTGTTTGAGCCACCAGGGAAGCTCTAAGAGCTTAAGAAGTATCTCTGATATCATGTTAAGAATTTTAGATTGAATAAGTAATAAGGAACCATCATGAACTTCTTGCTGTGGTTGAACAGCAGGAGAGAAAATATGTATAACTTTTTCTACATAGCACTTTCCCAAATCACAGTTTCCCCAAGTCCCACAATACCTGAAACTTAAAATTGATAACACCTATGATTTTGATTCTTAACTTGTTAAAGAGAGCACTGTTCGGTAAATCTCTTTACTAGTAAACATCTGAGTAAACATCTGAGATGGGCCATCTTCAGGAAAATGAGTAAATTATTTTTGTGAATTAGATCTCAGGATTTTTCATATGAGAATACATGCTTGTACTGAACCTGTATATTCACTAAACACAAAATATTTTCTTTCTATTTAAGTCTTCCAATTAGAATAAAGCATTGCAGATAGAAAGTTATTTTCATATTCTCACTACTGTGAAAATCCTTGTTTACCTATAGCAAGCATGTCTCAGGCACTAGTTCTGTTTAAGGCCTGCATACCAATGCAAGTTTGAGATTTTAAAGGAGGTCTCTACAGTGATCTTAATCTGTTTTTCACTTAACTGGTGAATTGATCATTCTCCCTGCCACTATATACACCATTGAACATTTTAGGGGGGAAAGGCCGATCTCAATTCTTTCAGCTGAGGCAAAAGCAACTCAGGATAAATTAAGTTTAAGCAACAAAATTAAAGTTTTTAATATAGTGACATCAGTATCATCAGAACAAATTTGAAAAGTGCCTGCTACATCCTACAGGCTGATTTTCAAACCTTATATGTTTACTTTTTATGAAGATTGTTGGAAATAGGGTTTAATTCCAAGTCTACACAGCACAACCAAATTCTCTGGCTAAGCAGATTTGCAATTTTCTGTTGTTTTAATAATCGGCTTCAAGGCTAACCATCAGCTTGCCTATGTGGTAAGCCAATTTATTCATCAAGGAGATATAAATCCTGGTTCAACTATGCCTCAATACACTTTTTGCAACGGCCTTGCTGTTAGAAATTCACATCTCATTTATAACTAGAGGGAAGGATTTGGGTCTTACATTGCAATTACTATCCTGCATCAGGATGTTTAGTTGTTTGCAGAAAGACAGGCCAGGAGCTGTTGGTACACCCAGTCAATAAAGAAGGACAAATATTTGGGAAATGACAAGGGCAGAGGTTTGCAACACAAGTTCAGTTTGGGAAGTAATTACTTCATTTAAAGATCCAATGGTCTCTAGTTAAAATGGAAGCAAAATATTTAATTCTACATTAATAGCCTTCTAACTGGCGTACTTAAATTCACTCTGACCCTTTTGAGTTTATTCTCTACAAGGATGCCTGAAAGATCTTCTTCAAGTTGTGAATCTCAATAACACTTGTCAGAGTTCACCCTTCAACCTAGTCTTTCAATCGCTCCCCATTCCCTTGGAATAAACACAACACTCAATAGGCTCTGAGACCCCATAATATCCCCTCTCCACCTCATCTTACATCACCCCTGCTCCCCAGCCATACAAGCTTTTGGGTCCCTCATATTTGGTGGGCTGTCTCTCACCATTGAGACTTAACACTGTTTTCTCTGCATGGAAGACTGTTTCCTCCCATGTTGCCTCATTAATTCCTACTTGACTTCTCTCAGCTCAAGGAACATTTTCTAAGAAAGCCTTTTCTGACCTCCTTAAGTGAAATCCTTTCTTTCAAATTCATACCCAACTTGTATGACTTTTCACTATGTCAAATTCATACACCAACTTGTATCACTTTTCATTGCTGAAAATCAACTCTTTCCCAAGATTGTTTGATATTATTTATCTCTGCCAATAATGCTAAGTTCCAGCATTGTGTCTTTTTGCTTCCCCCCACCCCAGAATCTAGAAAACTGCCTGAGACATAGGCATTGAAAAGTATTTGTTAAATATACAAACAGATACTCAGTTGCTCAGTCGTGTCCAACTTTTCACGACCCCATGAACTGTAGCCCACCGCCTAGGCTCCTCTGTCCATGGGATTTTCCAGACAAGAATACTGGAGTGGGTTGCCATTTCCTTCTCCAACAAACAGATGGGGTAAGAATATTTTCAAAGATTCTTAGTTATACACATTTTGTTATATACTGTTACTCTACTATCCTCCATGAAGAAAATGAATGACCATTTCACCTAGTATAATGTTTTCAACAATCAGTTGTTTAATGCAAGTTTAAGAAATAGAATTAAACTATATAGGCAGAATTATGTTTATACATAGCCGATAAAAAGGCCAACAATAGTTAGCTTTCGTCAGTGAGTTATGTTAAGAGCAGAGACAAAGAATATCAGTTTTTCTACCTGGAGTAAAAGGGCCCAATATATAGTGGCTTTACAAAGATGCTGAGAGGCTGGGTTGTACTTATTTAATACTAAGTAAGTACTAATACTAATACTGAGAATTACAGTTAGTCCTAGAGCAAGGGTGATCACTGGATAGACTAGTTAGGGATCCATGAACCCAAGAGTTAGAATATATTTTCATAGGTGTACGGGAGAAGGCAATGGCACCCCACTCCAGTACTCTTGCCTGGAAAATCCCATGGATGGTAGGCTGCAGTCCGTGGGGTCACTAAGACACAACTGAGCGACTTCACTTTCACTTTTCACTTTCATGCATTGGAGAGGGAAATGGCAACCCACTCCAGTGTTCTTGCCTGGAGAATCCCAGGGATGGGGGAGCCTGGTGGCCTGCCATCTATAGGGTCTCACAGAGTCAGACATGACTGAAGTGACTTAGCAGCAGCAGCAGTATAGATGTACAACTGCATTCTCCCTTTTATTGTGGGAAAACTAAGCCTAACACGCTTAAGAAATATATCTATGGTCACACCCCTGTGAAGGATCAGCATCAGAGCTAGGGGCCAAAAAGCATAGTTAGACATTTCTGAAAGGTTTCTCTATGTCAAATCTGTACTGACTCTACAGGGAAGTGGATTTTAAAAGATTCACACATCCATCTGTACACATGGAAACATTACAATAAATATTTGGCAGATCTGTCAAGCATTTAAAAAATAAAAGAGGTGTTCTGAATTCTAAAAATGCAATAGCCAAGGCAATTATTAGTTCTAAAACTATTTTTTTAATTATACAAGAAAGGGAATATCATCATTACTTGGCTAAATGGTAAATAATATTTATATAGTCAGAAAACTATTGGAATGATTGAAGAACTGTAAAAATGAATAACATTAAAAATTGATGAATCTAGAAATAACAGTGTAAACAACTTACATAGAAATGTGGAGATAAGTATACAAGTGTTTTAAAGTATGACATCTGAGGAGTGAAGTGGGTGGTAAAAGATGGTTGAAGCAAGGGACTGGTGTTTTTCTTACTCCTTTCAGCACTTGTTTTAGTGATTTGAATAAAGAAACAAAAAAAAATCTTAACTATAACAAGGTATTGGAATAATAGGGGATTAGGTACTAAAGGATATAGAAGACTATCAAGAATATAAAAATAGCAGATATACAGAGAAGCCACTATTCCTAGGACCAAGGCAGAGGACCCAGGAAGTAAGAAATCTGGAAGACACCCCCTACTCCAGAGCTGGTCTCTAAGACCTATTCTCACGGGGGCAACTAGGCTCTACTGCATGGTGTAACAGGACAGAGGGACTGCGTTGGCAGGATTCACTGGGACATCATCATCTGGGGTTCCAAAATAAACCATTGTAGGGAGGTGCCACAGAAGTGACACTCACCAAGAAATTTGTTTTCTGGGATGCTAGATGTTGCTCCCATGAGAAGGTGTCTCAGAACTTGCTTGGATGTCACTTGAACGGCAGTGTTGAGATCAGTTATCCAAAGAGAACTGCCAGGCCATGTAACTCACTCTGAAGCTACCTAAGGGGGTTCCAAGGAGGCTGTTCCCTGGGAGATGCTATTATTCTTTGCAACTTGCTGCCAAAGTTCAGCACTTTGGCATGAAGAGGTGCCAGAGGAAGCCATCTACTGGGAGGAGCAATGCCAGTGGCCTTTGCACTTGTGCTCACTTCTGCTGCCTCTCATTCCTATTTATATTTTCCCTGCTCTTGAGTCTCTGTTCTCAAATATATTTTATCATTGTTTTATAATATGCATGTTTGAAGGTAGTCTCTGCTGCTGCTAAGTCACTTCAGTCGTGACCGACTCTGTGCGACCCTTTGGACAGCAGCCCACCAGGCTCCTCCATCCACAGGATTCTCTAGGCAAGAATACTGGAGTGGGTTGCCATTTCCTTCTGAAGGTAGTCTCAGTAATGCCTAATTAATAAGACACAGTCCCTTCTTTCCAGAAGTTTATCAACTGGCTGAGGTTGTAAGATAAACTCACTTAAAACAGGGAAAAACAAAATATAGAATCTGAAATGGTAAGTTTTAAGTGATAAATTTTGCAGGACAAAATCCCATGTTCTAGGAGCACCCTAAAAGGAGAATATCCAAATTATAACAGTCAGTAAATGTTTCCTGAAAACTTCAAGTGACCTTTCAAATAAAAATATGCACTGAGGGGAAGCAAGGAGAGGGAGAGAGAAGGCAGTAACTGAGCCCACAAGGAGCTCCCAGGAATGGTGAGCATCAGTGTTGGATTCGCTGGCACCTATGACTCACCATGGTCTGGCCCCACGTGCCCCTTTAGCATCATCTTTGACCCCTGTTCAGCAGGTCTCTGTTCTTTTACTATAGTTTATCTACTGTCCTGAACAGACCTATTCTTATTGCTAGTCAACATTCTTCTCACATCCTCTCCTTGGAAGTCACCTTTCTTCTCCCTTTTCAGCTGTTTCACTGTTGCCCAAGACCAACTATTCTGGCATACAGGGATTTCTCCCCTTTCTGAACATCAATTGTACTTAATTCTATACCACCCACTGGAAGGTTGTATTCATTTTTGGCAAAGTAGAACAGTGGAACCTGCATAGACCTGTAGTCAGACAGGCTGGATTCAAGTCCAGGCTTTCCAACATTTTGGCTCTATTTCCTAACCTCTCTCAATCTCTATGTTTTCATTATAATTTAGGGAAGGTTAGACCTTCTTTGTTGGGCTGTTGTGAGAATTGAATGGTATTACACGCATATATGTGCCTTAAAAGTTTTGCTAAATGACAAACACATACATTTGTGTTAGTGTTTGTGTTTCCACTCTATCTAGAATATAAGTTAGCAATAGAACAACAGTAATTGTTTATATTCCCTTTAACATCTAATACATTTTTCAGTACATAGTAGGCATACATACATAAACACTAAAATGATTAAAATCAAATCAGTTTCCATAAAAATATGAAGTGCTCTATCTGCACTGTATTTGCTTTATCCATCCTTATTTGTACCCATTAGATGCATCCAAGTTACAATATTCATCACTGCAGAAATTACTGGTGAAAAGCAATTTGAACTGGTAGCATCCATCTTGGCTCTGTCAACCCCTCAGTTTGTAAAAGCAGTTTGGAACTCGAGCTGTCACAGCAATAACACTCGCTTGATACATCTTACAGATAGCGATTGCTGATAAGTGTTCTTGCAATGAAGTACTCAAATAACTGGTAGGACTAGAAATGTCAGTCACAGATCAGTCAAGTGGGAAATGTTAGGAAATAAATTTCACCCTCAGTCCTAGAATTCCTAAATTTTTTTTTTCTTTTAGAATATAAGGCGTGTCTGAGAGATTCCAAACAAACTATACTGACAGAGCAGTTTGTGGGCAGGGTGGGAAGGGGCAGAGCTAAACAGAAGTAGAGGTGGTACTGGTTCTGTGGCGTGGTATAAAGAAAACGCACTTGGGAGCCAGTTACACCAAGGGCAAAACTCAACTCCATCGTTTACTATGACTGGCATAGTAAATGTTGGCATTAGGCCTTCTTTGCTGCTGCTGCTGCTAAGTCACTTCAGCCATGTCCGACTCTGTGCGACCCCAGAGACGGCAGCCCACCAGGCTCCTCCATCCCTGGGACTCTCCAGGCAAGAGCACTGGAGTGGGTTGCCATTTCCTCCTCCAATGCATGAAAGTGAAAAGTGAAAATGAAGTTGCTCAGTCGTGTCCGACTCTTAGCGACCCCCTGGACTGCAGCCCACCAGGCTCCTCCGTCCATGGGATTTTCTAGGCAAGAGTACTAGAGTGGAGTGCCATTGCCTTCTCCTAAGCCTCCATATTTTTATATCTAAGATGGCCATAATGCAGTTGTCCTAAAAATTAAAAATAAGTTTCTAAAGCACCTAATACAGGGCGCTTTGTGGAACTTGGGTGATGAGCACTGTATATGGTCAACTCAATAGAATGAGGTGATATTTGAAGGTTTGCCTACGGACCCACTCCACGAAATCTCCAACATACTGGTCCAGAAAGTAAGAGCCTATGTCCTGGCCTCAACAAAAACTCACAGCCTCCCCTCCTCAGTAAGAATCTTTCCCAGGGTCACAGACTTAGTTAGTAGTTCACTTTAGCCTGGGTCTGCTGCATTCAAGACAACTTCTGTGATGGCTGTATTTAGCAACAGAATCCTCCCTCTCCCTCAAGCCTATGAATGACTCATTAGAAGTGTCACTTGGCACCCATGGGGTGAGCAGCACGCTGACAGTGTCTAATGGATTCAGTTATGATTAGCCAGGGTCTGTGCTTTAAAGGTAACAATGATCCTTGTGTTGTCCTCACTGGGGTACTAAGGTAGAGGCTGGAAATGAATTTGATGAGATCTGACATTGTATCTCCTGAAGAACTTAACCTCCATGAGTTTCTTGTAATATAGTTGTGAAGGTTAAATGAAATTAGATTTGTGAAGCATTTAGCATAGTGTCAAGCAAGTGGTGATCAATAGTAGCAACAACATTATCAGAATAAGTAGTTCCTATAAGGACAAAATTGCCAGAAATACCAACCCTAGAAACTTCTATAAAGGATTATGCATTACTTTTAAATTAGATTGCTTTTCGGACATTAAAGTGACAGAAGGGAACAAACAGAAAACAGCTGCAGTAAGGTAAAAACTCTGTGACCTTCTTCTGTTGTCAGCCGCTGATTAGGGGAGCTGTGTTTTACCACTGGGTACGTTGTTGTTTCTTTATGAGATAGTGGGGGTGGGGATGGTGGGGGGAACCTTGGGCGAATCAGTGAATATCACTCAGACTCAGTTTCCCTTTGTAAAGTGAGGTTGTTGGAATAGAACCATTTGAGTGGTTTTCAGCTCTGCTCTACTATGATTCTTAAACATGGGATCTGTGCTGGTGATTGTAAGAAGAAAGTTCTGTGGTGGGAGAAAGGAACAAAAATAGGGACAGAAGATCTTGGAGTTGAGATTAAAAATGAAAGTGCTTTTAAGGGCGTAACCAAGCAATACATTTGCTTGGAGGCATGGCTTTTTAAATGTCTGCCTACTGACTGTGACACATATGCTTGAAAAGAGTTCCTATAGCAAGTTGACAATAATTTGATTTTTTTCCTCTGTTGTCTGACACTCTAAATTCTTATTTCTTAGGTTACCATAGAGCTCTCTCTAGCCAATGTCACTCAGTGAGTTTTGACTGTGTAGGCTTAATAGGATGCCAGTTTTGTGTACTGCTATTTACTCCCTAGCCCTTCAAATGAAATGCTCTTCTAATTCCCCAAAATAAAATATCAACAATGCTACTAGACAAGTCTTCAACTTAAACCTCTCAAAAACAGAGCCCTTCTAATTCTGTCTGCTGAAGAAAGGAGGATTCCCCCCCCCCATCATGAAGCAGTATATGCAAGGTGGGTAGGAAGGAGTGTGCTGGATGCAACGGGCCAGAATCTCAAGCTAGAGTGGGGGTAGGTTTCCCCAAGAAGACTCTAAAGTCAGAAATACAGTGTGGGAGGGAAGCAGGATGTCTCAGCTCAGAGCAGGTAAAAGAAATCAGACGCTGAAGTCTGTATATGAGAACAATGACAAAGAAGACAGAGAAGGGTCCACTCTCCCTACCACCGACAGAAATCCCCTCCAAATTCCACTCAAGATCTCATTTCCATTACAAGATGGAATGTGTTAGCCTGAAGGGCACTTTATTCCCCACTTCTTTGGTTCATTGGAGGTGGGATCCCCCCACCACCAAAGCTCCTGACCTCTTGCCCTACCTTGCCTCATCTCCAAGTAGGAGTGATCTGTTCCGTGAAGAGAGGAGTCCAGCATGCACAACTCAGCTTCTTGTACCCTCTGTTCTCTTGGAAGCAGCCTTCCCCCCCAGAGAAAGGCCCTCTGCTTCTGCTGAAAGGGCCCTGCTCTGAGGGGAGGCTGGCTGACTCCATACTTCAGCACAAGGAAGCCTGTATGAGGGCAGATGGAAACCACACTCTCCACCATTCAATGTGCAATCAACACATCTTTCCTACTAGTTTGCCTTATTTTGCATTTTGTTCAGAATACAGGTGGACGGTGGGGGAAGCTATTGTTGCTTCTTTCCAGTCATAAAATTTGATGGATGTACATTCTAGTGGAAAATCTGCTACAACATCCTCAGCCATTTCTTACTGCCGGGCCCAACTCATTTCTGCTGATTTCTTCCTCTCCCATGGCCTTTCGTTCCCCCAAAGCCATATGATAATCCATGAGATTGATTATTAAGGAATCTTTCTGTATGATGCAGTGATTAATGAAACGGAATAGTCTAGACCAAAAAAAGATTAACTTCATATTTAATGTGTTTCAGCCATCAATTTAAGTAGAACAATAACTGCTTGAAATTGAATCCTGCTGTGGTGAAAATGTGAGCTGAAAATAGCTCTGTATCTGCCTAAACTGGCTGACTAAATCACAGAATTTAGTAGGGAGCATACAGAATCTGAATTCACTCTGTCTTCTGCATCCAAAGTGCAGTGACAGGCGTGATGTAGTCGCTCAGTCATGTCCGACTTTTTGTGACTCCATGGACTGTAGCCTGCCAGGCTCCTCTTTCTGTGGCATTCTCTAGGCAAGAGTACTGGAGTGGATTGCCATCCCCCTCTCCAGAGGATCTTCCTGACTCAGGGATCGAACCTGGGTCTCCTTTATTGCAGGCAGATTCTTTACCATCTCAGCCACAGTAGAGGGTTAAAAGTAGCATGATTTCTCATCTTGGTTTTGTCACTGATCTATCACCAAGCTAATCGATAACACAGCTAACAGATAACCCTTCTGAACCCTGCATTTATTGCCATAAAATGGGGATGATAATAACTACCTTGCAATATTCTAGGAATATTATATAATGCATGTGAACAACATTTATATTCTGTAATATGTTTATTTGTTCTTCAGTTGCTCAGTTGTGTCCAACTCTTTGCAACCCCATGGACTGTAGCCCATCAGGATCCTCTCTCCATGGGATTTTCCTGGCAAGGTTACTAGAGTGGGTTGCCATTTCCTTCTCCATAATATCATCAATTTGCTGTTGTTGATTAATCACTTAAGTCGTGTCCAACTTTTTGTGACAATACTGAAAAGAGACAGAACCTTACATGTTTAAAATCGGTTAAGCCATTTAGTGTATGGTCAAGAGAAGAGCCTGTCTTCTTGTCTTCTGTGTGTGTGCTCAGTTGTATTCAACTCTTAGAAGCCCCATGGACTGTAGCCCACCAGGCTCTTCTGCCCATGGAATTTTTCAGGCAAGAATACTGGAATGGGTTGCCATTTCCTCAATCCATGGATCAAACCACTGTCTCTTGCATCTCCTGATTAGCAAGCATATTCTTTACCACTGGTGCCACCTGGCAAGCCCCCTTAATGTTTTCTAGTTTCTCCTAAAGTTTCTCAAACTGAGGTCCAAGGACTACTTTTAAATAAATACATTTTTAAACTCCACTCTGGTTCAAAATCAGAGTATCTATAGGTAAGCCCTGGAATCTGTATTTTAACAAAGAAGGCTAAGTTTAGGAAGGAACCACTACATCTGATCCAAAAGTTATTTTTAATGTTTACACAATATTGCATTCTCATCAATCATCAGTGTTACCTCTCTCCTTTACTTGAAACATCTTAAAAGAACCGGTTCAGTCAAAACATTTTCCTCGGAAGGAAAGGGAGAGATGAATGGAGAGAGTAACATGGAAGCATGTACACTAGATATGTAAAATAGATAGCCAATGGAAATTTGCTGTATGACTCAGGGAACTCAAACTGGGGCTCTAATAATCCAGAGGGGTGGGAAACGGTGAAAGGTGGAAGGGAGTAACACGAGGGAAGGGACCACCTATGGCTAATTCATGTTGATAAATGACAGATATCAAACCAATATTGTAAAGCAATCATCAACCTATTAAAAATAAATAAAATGAAGCTACATGTGCAAAAGAAAAAAACAGTTTCCTGTATTTTGGTCTTCTTGGGTCACTCTAAGTTAAAGTACATCTCCTCACAATTTTAAAAAAAAACTTTTATATTCCTACAACCAAACACCTCCATCTTAAACTTCCCACCTTTTTAATGATAATTCTAACATTCATTTTCTCTCCTTTAAAAGTCAGTTTGGAACTCTCAATCCTTGGACAGTGAGAGGCCTGGATAAGAATCATTAAACCACAGCACAAATTATAATAACAGGTGAAACCCAATTATTACAAACTCCATAAAACCGCCAAATGGTTATATTCTAATAGAATTGGGCTAGAGGGAACTCAGTGCCAGAAATTAGGTCCAGGTTTGTGGAACTTGGAAAGCAAAGCAACCTCTTTGAAATGAATTATCCAGTGAAAGAAGTGCTTTGAATACAATACAGATACAAAGGCTGTATCATGTAGGCTAGGCTCCAGAGCTTCTACGTGTTTCTGCAGGCTACGCGCATGCCTGGCCTCAGACTGTGAGTAAGATGGAAGCTTTCAGAGTGTGCAAGAGAACAGCATGACATGACTTCCATTTTCACAGCACCTCACTGGATGTGATGTTTGGACTGGAGGGAGACTAGATCAAAGACAATTCTCACAATCTAGTTAAAGATGGTGGATAGCAGCAGGGGAAAGGGATAAGAGCCATTAGCCTCTTGGATATATTTAAAAGGCAGAACTGACAGGATTTGATCCTCAAAGTTAATTTAACTGAGCATTGTCCAAATGGAAACGACTCTGTTCTGCAAAACACTTTTAAAAAACTTGTATTTTTCAAGGAAGTAGTCTTAACCTTAAAGAAAAGTGGAAGCTAGAACCTAATGAATGTGTGTGTATATATATGTGTGTGTGTGTGTGTGTGTGTGTATATGTATATATATGATACATAACATATGTATCATATATAATATAGCATAATATAAAACTACACATAAACACAAAAATATATATAATCTATTAACATATACAACAAAATATATAGTCTGCACATGTTCCTGGGGCTCCCCAGGTAACAATAGTGGTAAAGAACCTGCCTGCCAATGCAAGAGATGGAAGAGACTTGAGTCCAGTCAGTAGGTTGAGAAGATCCCTTGGAGGAGGGCATGGCAACCCACTTCCATGTTCTTGCCTGGATGGAGAATCCCATGGACAGGGGAGTCTGGCAGGCTATAGTCCATAGGGTCACAAAGAGTTGGACATAACTGAAGGGACTTAGCTTACATGCACACCAGTTCTTTGTCCAAGCGTAGTGTAAGCTAAGTGGTATACTCTTAAATTTACTTAACCAAATTCAGTTGTTTTGTTTAAAACCATGGTATTCTAAAAGCTCCAAAATAGAGCTATTAACAAATAGTTATGTGTTTCCATGTTCTCTTTCTTGGTCTATACTTTTAAAAAAATATATCCAGTTTGAATTTTTCTGCTTTTAACCAGCTCTCTGCTCTCAGTGAAGCAGTTTTTCCTCCCTTTCTACTTTTTGTGTGTAGGTTCAGCTTATCTTGCCCTTCTATTGTCCTTCAAGTTTTTAGTTTTTGAAACTCATCTTCCATTCTTGCACACTTCCCCTGGGAAACATCTGTTCCACCTTTCACATTGCTGACTAGTTTTCTTTATCTTCCCTCCTTTGTTTCCTTGAGCTAGCCTCCTATTGGTGGACCAATTAGGGCGAATGATTTCCCTTCACCCAGGAGACTTATAAAACCATCTCTGCAAACTAACTAGAAGTTCTGCGATTGAAGTCAAGATATCAGTTGAAGCTATAAATAAAATGTAGCACTCAAAGGTAAGGCAGGTTTTTTTTCTTTAAGTTATTCAGCAGGACACCATCATTTCATCTCTTCTACATATCTTTTTATTACATTGCATTTTAATGTCCAACATGACACCCCAAATGAAATGCTGAAACCCCTGCAGACACATTATTGTGTATTCCATCTCTTTTCTGCTTGGAATCAGGATATTAGTTTATAAAATGGTTTTCTCAAATGAAATTAGGGAGTAAACCAGTGTGATTCAGGCATTCACAATTGCATATCAGTCTCCTATTGTGAAAGGATTAAATGTGATTTCAAACAATAGAAGGCAATCCCAGGAAGAAATTATACAAGTGGGTGAGTTGATAATGATGTCACAATTGGGTTTTAGGTTAATAGTCCTCAGCAAAGATCTACTGATGACAGTTTTATTAGAGTCATGACTATCCTAGGAAGATCAACTTTGATCACTTGGCTTTTGAAATTTTGCTTTACCTTTGAGGCTCCTCCATGTAAATTTTCATGTCAGATCTCTTTTCTTGTTTTAATGGGATAATTTTTCTTTGTGATTGTCAGTATAATACAATATGCCTGGTTATTATCATTTTGTATTAATTGAACAAGACTTGAATTCTCAGTCAATATTTCATATTACACTTGTAATGAAAGTATAGCCTAATTATTATACTTACAATTTTAAAAAAACCACAGAGAAGTAATCAATCTGTATGTAAGTAATTCCTTTTTAGTGTGAGAGTTGGACTGTGAAGAACGCTGAGCACCGAAGAATTGATGCTTTTGAACTGTGGTGTTGGAGAAGACTCTTGAGAGTCCCTTGGACTGCAAGGAGATCCAACCAGTCCATTCTGAAGGAGATCAGCCCTGGGATTTCTTTGGAAGAAATGATGCTAAAGCTGAAAGTCCAGTACTTTGGCCACCTCATGCGAAGAGTTGACTCATTGGAAAAGACTCTGATGCTGGGAGGGATTGGGGGCAAGAGGAGAAGGGGATGACAGAGGATGAGATGGCTGGATGGCATCACTGACTCAATGGACATGAGTCTCAGTGAACTCTGGGAGTTGGTGATGGACAGGGAGGCCTGGCGTGCTGTTGATTCATGGGGTCGCAAAGAGTCGGACACGACTGAGAGACTGATCTGATCTGATGACTGTATTATGTTCATTCACCAAAAAAATTTTATAGATTATACCCACCATGTTATCAAATACCTGAACAGAAAATGAAATATGTTAAACATCTACGTGAAGATAAAATCGCTCAGGTATTCTAAAGAATTTTTCTGTTTCCATCCTGTCTACCATCATATTTGTTAACCTTTGTTAGGGGTCAAAGTTTATTCTCCACACCGTCCTCCTCTCAAATATGAATCACATTTAAGAGCTATTACAATCTGAATTTTATTGATAATTGCTAACACTTACAAAGTGTTATTCTGGGTCTGGCAGCATTCTAAGCTCATCCCACATATTAACATACTCAATCTTATCACACCAACCCTGCTATTGTTTCCATTGTACAGATGGGATCACTTGGCCCATGGCCTAACTAATAAGTGGAAGAGTTGTGCTGTGGGATGAAGCCAGAAAAGTCTGACTTGCTGCTCTCAACCCCACACATTATCAACCCCATCGCACCACTCCATCCCTGCCAAGGAAGAAGATGTGTCTCCGGTTTGAGAAGCGGTGGTTTAAGTTTTTAAGAGTGCAATCTTGAAAAAATAAGTATTATCAAACACATGAGTAGACTCTCATCTTTTTACGGTTAGTACTCATGGTCCAGGTCAGAATTCCCGCATCTGTGGCCATATATTAGTAGCACCCTGATACAAAGATGACTTCCAATAGTGAGTGTTGACAATGACTAAACAAATTTGAAATTTCAGGCAATTATCCTGAAAGCATAACGTATACCCATGTCCTTAAAAGGGCAAAGCAAAAATTTCTAGATTACCAAGTCAAGATAAACTGGTACCTAAATTCCATAGAGAAGGTCTAAACTGCATTGTGCTTATGTTGAGCTCTTATGAGTGCAAAACCAGTTTATACCTTTAAGATCTGAGGCCAAAACACTGCCAAAAGAAAAATCATTCTCTTATCCAATAAATACTAGGTGAAACTCATTAGGTGCCAATTGCATGTCAGGAGTTATTATAGACCCCAAAGGACTGAACTACAACACATCTGATTAAAACAAACAAACAAACAAAAGTGTATCCCTAACCTAAGTACAGCCAAGCTATATATTTAACAAGAAATTTTTATGAAAAAAATTTATAGAAATTTTTTAATTTGTATCAGGAATTTTATATCACTACAAATTCAGCAAATACTGAGAAAAGAACCTCTTTTTCAATTGCTAATAATTTGTATTAATCCATCATCCCCCATCCCAAAAGAATTGAGACCTGGAGACAGTTATAAGCAACACTGTCTCTGCTCTCAGTTGAGCATGCAGAGGAGACTTCGTCGCTAGCTGGCAGAAATTCATGCAGCCCTTTCTACTTGGATGCCACCTTCTCACTCACCACTTTCAACACGTCCTTGACTGACCCAGTTCTGATCACCTCTTTATAACTCTTGTAGGTCATCTCAGTGCCTATTTTCATCCAGCCCAGCTTGATCCATGATGCTCCCAGGTTTGTGGGAATGGACTCACTCAGCACCTGTGTTCTTCTGAACCCCATCTGACCCACTGTGGGCATCCAGGTTCTGCTCCTGGGCATGCTTCCCGCTGGGCAGGCACCTGGCTTACCATTTGCTTGGCTTCTCCTGCAGCCTGGCTGCTCTCCTCACACCCACCTCACCTCCTTCTCCCACCTCCCTGGGCTGAATGAGTGCACACATAAATCAGTGTTGATTTGATGACATTCGGGAACATTTCGCACAAAAATATTCCTTTTTTAAGCCAAGAAACAAAATGAAGCAAAAGACAGGCTTAAAGGGTAACACATTCTTACATACTTACAAGTTGAAGTTAAGAGATTTAATCAGAGAGATTTGCTCTTTTATCTCTATTAGAGATATTGAGACAAAATTTTAGGGAAAAAAGCTAAATGAATAACATGCTATGCAGATCACCACAGGCAATCGAGAAGGATGCTGTGTAAAACCCAGTTTGTAAATCTCCAAACAGTCAATTAGCAGACCAATATGAGCAATGAGTAGACCTTACAGCCTTTCCCAAGCAAACACGGTAATTAAAAACAAATTACTGTGTAGCCTGGATGCGGTGCTTTACAACGTAACCCACCTGCCAACCAGCAGCTACATTCATTCCAGAACTGTCTGGCCAATTAGCTGCTTCCCTGTTGGGTGACGCAGGATCCCAGTGTGAGCACCATTTGCAAGAATCCACATCAGATTGGGCCTTTTGTACTCAAAAGACAGCAGATTTTCCAGCAGACTCAAGAGCAGGTCTCTAGACTGGATGAATTCTGCCTTGTTCTCAGAATGTATTCTTTGTACTCACTTCACAAGGGCCTGGAGATATTCCAGTTTCAATACCAGAATAGAATCCCCAGGTTCTCACAAAAAAGGAATACTCTCACTTGTTTTTCCTACAGGTAATTGTAATTAGGAAAAGAAAAATCAAACACTGGGTTTTGACAACTTCATCAAAGACTCTTGGCTAAAAAGCTCAAGTAGAATTTCTAATTTTTTCTCTTAGAAAAAAAGTAGATCCATGAAATCAGGTCAAGTGAAATTTACTGGTAATTTTATAATTGGTTTTGTGAATGTATTTAGAAACACAGAAGGCTAGAATTAAAAGGAACAAAAAGGAAAATATTGTGCTTAAATCTTACAACTGAGGAAACTGAAACAAAAGGTCATACAAAGGGGGGAGCAGGAGTGAATTCCAGCTGTCTCTGACAATATTCAACTCTGAGTGAATTTAGGATGGTATATGTACCCACAATATGTATAGATTTCATGTGCATAAACACAGAACTCTCAATGGATCTTCACATCCATTTTTTTGTGTGACTCTCAACTTCTATAGTTGAAAGTCTAATAATAAAGAACTTGATTAACAGAAACACCCTTACTTTATATCACAGGAAAGAAAAGACTCTAGCCACATGTATGGAGAATTTTCCTTTTTGTAAATTTCAAACATTTAATTATCCATTTAGTGAGCATTTATTTAACATTATTCATATGTCAGGTATATAGATAGTGAATCTTATAGCAAAGTAATAAATAGGTTTCAACTCTTGACACAAAACCAATTATCAGCAACTAATTTCTTTTTTTAATTGGAGAATAACTGCTTTACAATGTTCTGTTGTTTCTGCCATACAACAACATGAATCAGCCTGCTGTTCAGTTGCTCAGTAATATTCGATTCTTTGCAACCTCACGGACTGAAGCATGCCAGACTACCCTGTCATTCACAATCTCCTGGAACTTGCTCAAACTCATGTCCATTGAGTCAGCGATGCCATCCAACCATCTCATCCTCTGTCATTCCCTTCTCCTCCTGCCATAAATCTTTCCCAGCATGAGGGTCTTTTCTAATGAGTTGACTCTTGGCATCAGGTGGCCAAAGTATTGGAGCATCAGCATCAGTTCATCTAATGAATATTCAAAGTTCATTTCCTTTAGGATTGACAAGTTTGATCTCCTTGCTGTCCAAGGAACTCTCAAGAGTCTTCTTTGACACCACAGTTCAAAAGCATTAATTCTTCACTCTCAGCCTTCTTTATAAGCCAACTCTCACACCTGTACATGACTATTGCAAAACCATAGTTTTGATTGTACAGACCTTTGTCAGCAAAGTAATGGCTCTGCTTTTCAATACACAATGTTTGCCATAACTTTTCTTCTGAGGAGCAAATATCTTTTAATTTTGTGACTGCAGTCACCATCCACAGTGATTTTGGAGACCAAGAAAATAAAGTCTGTCACTGTTTCCATTGTTTCCCCATCTATTTGTCATGAAGTGATGGGACTGGATGCCATGATCTTCATTATTTGAATGTTGAGTTTTAAGCCAACATTTTCACTCTCCTCTTTCACCTTCATCAAGAGGCTCTTTAGTTCCTCTTTGTTTTATGGCATAAAAGTGGTTTCATCTGGGAGATTATTGATATTTCTCCTAGTAATCTTGATTCCATCTTGTGCTACATCCTGCCCAGCATATCACATGATGTATTCCGCATACAAAGGATAACAGAATTTGGCCAAAAGAATGCACTGGACAATAAACACCTTCTTCCAACAACACAAGAGAAGACTCTACACATGGACATCACCAGATGGTCAATATCAAAATCAGATTGATTATATTCTTTGTAGCCAAAGATGGAGAAATTTATACAATCAGCAAAAACAAGACTGGGAGCTGACTGTGGCACAGATCATGAACTCCTTATTGCCAAATTAAGATATAAATTAATGAGAGTAGGGAAAACCACTAAATTTTTCAGGTATGACCTAAATCAATCCCTACAGTGGAAGTGACAAATAGATTCAAGGGATTAGATCTGATAGACAGAGTTCCTGAAGAACTATAGACAGAGGTTCATGACATTGTACAGGAGGCAGTGATCAAGACCATCCCCAAGAAATGCAAAAAGGCAAAACAGTTGTCTAAGGAGACCTTACAAATAGCTGAGAAAAGAAGAGAAGTGAAAGGTAAAGGAGAAAAGGAAAGATATACCCATTTGAATGCAGAGTTCCAAATAATAGCACAGAGAGATCAGAAAGCCTTCCTCAGTGATCAATGCAAAGAAACAGAGGAAAACAGTAGAATGGGAAAGACTAGAGATCTCTTCAGGAAAATTAGTGATACCAAGGGAATATTTCATGCAAAAATAGGCACAATAAAGGACAGAAATTGTATGGACCTAACAGAAGCAGAAGATATTAAGAAGAGGTGGCAAGATTACACAGAAGAAATGTACAAAAAAGATTTTCATGATGAAGATAACCATGATGGTGTGATCACTGATCTAGAGCCAGACATCCTGGTATGTGAAGTCAAGTGGGCCTTAGGAAGCATCACTACAAACAAAGCTAGTGGAGGTATGGAATTCCAGTTGAGCTATATCAAATCCTAAAAGATAATGCTGTGAAAGTGCTGCACTCAATATGCCAGCAAATTTGGAAAACTCAGCAGTGGCCACAGGACTGGAAAAGGTCAGTTTTCATTCCAATCCCAAGGTAGGGCAGTGTCAAAGAATGTTCAAAGTACCATACAATTGCACTCATCTCACACACTGGCAAAGTAATAATCAAAATTATCCAGGCCAGGCTTCAACAGTACGTGAACCATGAACGTCCAGATATTCAAGCTAGATTTAGAAAATGCAGAGGAACCACAGATCAAATTGCCAACATCCACTGTATCATCAAAAAAGCAAAAGAATTCCAGAAAAACATCTACTTTTGCTTTATTGACTATGCAAAAACCTTTGACTGTGTGGATTACAAAAAACTGTGGAAAATTCATAAAGAGATGGGAATACCAGACCACCTGACCTGCCCCCTGAGAAATCTGTATGCAGATCAGGAAGCAACCATTAGAACTGAACATGGACCAATAGACTGGTTTTAAATAGGGAAAGGAGTACATCAAGGTTATATTTTGTCATCCTTGCTTATTCAACTTAAATGCAGCTTATATCATGCAAAATATCTGGCTGGATGCATACAAAATGGAATCACAATTGCTGGGAGAATTATCAATAACCTCAGATATGCAGATGACACCATCCTTATGGCAGAAACCAAAGAACAAAAGAGTCTCTTGATGAAAGTGAAAGAGGAGAGTGTAAAAGTTGGCTTAAAACTCAACATTCAGAAAACCAAGATTATGGCATCTGGTCCCATCACTTCATGGCAAATAGATGGGGAAACAGTGACAGGCTTTATTTTTTTGAACTCCAAAATCACTGCAGATGGTGACTGCAACCATGAAATTAAAAGATGTTTGTCCCTTGGAAGAAAAGCTACAACCAACCTAGACAGCATATTAAAAAGCAGAGTCATTACTTTACCAATAAAGATCCATCAAGTCAAAGCTATGGTTTTATAGTCATGTATGGATGTGAAAGTTGGACTATAAAGAAAGCTGAGTGCTGAAGAATTGATGCTTTTGAACTGTGGTGTTGGAGAAGGCTACTGAGAGTCCCTTGGACTGCAAGGAGATCAAACCAGTCCATCCTAAGGGAAATCAGTCCTGAATATTCATTGGAAGGACTGATGCTGAAGCCAAAACTCCAATATTTGGCTACCTGATACAAAAAACTGACTCATTTGCAAGACTCTGATGCTGGGAAAGATTGAAGGCAGGAGGAGAAGGGGATAACAGAAGATAAGGTGGTTGGAGGGCATCACCAACTCGATGGACATGAGTTTGAGCAAGCTCTGGTAATTGATGGTGGACAGGGAATCCTGGCGTGCTGCAGCTCATGGGGTTGCAAAGTCAGACCCGACTAAATGACTGAACTGAACTGACTCTGCATATAAATTAAATAAGCAGGGTGACAATGTTTTGTACAGCCTTGATGAACTCCTTTCCAATTCTGAACAAGTCCATTGTTCCATGTCCATTTCTAACTGTTGCTTCTTGACCTGCATACAGATTTCTCAGGAGGCAGGTAAATTGGTCTAGTATTCCCATTTCTTTAAGACTTTTCTAGTTTGTTGTGATCTATAAAGTCAAAGATTTTAGTGTAGTCAATAAAGCAGAAGTAGATGTTTTTCTGGAATTCTCTTGCTTTTTCTGTGATCCAACAGATGTTGGCAATTTGACTTCAGGTTCTTTTGCCTTTTCTAAATCCAGCTTGAAATCTGGAAGTTCTCAGTTCACATACTGTTGAAGCCTAGTTTAAAGGATTTTGAGTATTACCTTGCTGGCGTGTGAAATGAGCATAATTGTGAAATAGTTTGAACATTCTTCGGCATTGCCCTTCTTTGGGATTGGAATGAAAACTGACTTTTTCCAGTCCTGTGGCCATTGCTGAATTTTCCAATTTAGCTGGCATATTGAGTGCAGCACTTTCACAGCATCATCTTTTAGGATTTGAAACAACTCATCTGGAATTCCATCACTTCCACTAGCTTTGTTCATAGAGATGCTTCTGAAGGCCCACTTGACTTTGCATCCAAGATGTCTGGGTCTAGGTGAGTGATCACACCATTGTGATTATCTGGTTTGTGAAGATCTTTTTTGTATAGTTCTGTGTATTCTTGCCACTTCTTAATATCTTCTTCTTCTGTTAGGTCCATACCGTTTCTGTCATTTTTGTGCCCATCTTTGCATGAAATGTTTCTTTGGTTTCTCTAATTTTCTTGAAGAGATCTCTAGTCTTTCCCATTCTATTTTCCTCTATTTCTTTGCATTGTTCACTTAGGAAGGCTCTCTTATCTCTCTCCTTACTATACTTTGGGTCTCTGCTTTCAGCTGGGTTTATCTTTCCATTTCTCTTTTGCCTTTTGGTTCCCTTGTTTTCTCAGCTATTTGTAAGTCCTCCTCAGACAACTATTTTGCCTTTTTGCATTTCTTTTACTTTGGGATGCTTTTGAACACTAGCTCTGGTACAATGTTACAAATCTCCATCCATAGTTCTTCAGGCACTCTGTCCACCATATCTAATCCCTTGAATCTCTTGTCACCTCCACTGTATAATCACAAGGTATTTTATTTAGGTCATATATGAATGGCCTAGTGGTTTTCCCTATTTTATTCAATTCAAGTCTGATTTTTGCAAGAAGGAGTTCATGTCTGAGCCACAGTCAGCTCCTAGTCTTGTTTTTGCTGACTGTATGGAGCTTCTCCATATTCAGTGCAGAGAACATAATCAATATGATTTCAGTATTGACCATCTGGTGGTGTCCATGTGTAGAGTCATCTCTTGTGCTGTTGGAAGAGGTTATTTGCTATGACCAGTACATTCTCTTGGCAAAACTCTGTTAGCTTTTGCCCTGCTTCATTTTGTTCTCTAAGGCCAAGCTTTCCTGTTACTGCAGCTATCTCAGGCTTAAGTATATACATATCCCCTCTCTCTTGAATCTCCCTCCCACCCCCACTGCTTTTCCACACCTCTAGGTCATCAGAGAGCATCGGTTGGGGTTGGGCTCCCTGTTTTAAGTAGCAGCTTCCCACTAGCCATCTCTTTTACAGAAGACTCTTGAGAGTCCCTTGGACTGAAAGGAGATCTAACTAGTCTATTCTGAAGGAGATCAGCCCTGGGATTTCTTTGGAAGGAATGATGCTAAAGCTGAAACTCCAGTACTTTGGCCACCTCATGCAAAGAGTTGACTCATTGGAAAAGACTCTGATGCTGGGAGGGATTGGGGGCAGGAGGAGAAGGGGATGACAGAGGATGAGATGGCTGGATGGCATCACTGACTTGATGGACGTGAGTCTGGGTGAACTCCAGGAGTTGGTGATGGACAGGGAGGCCTGGTGTGCTGTGATTCATGGGGTCGCAAATAGTCAGACAAGACTGAGTGACTGAACTGAACTGATCTGAATGTAGGTATGTCAATGCTACTCTCTCAATTCCTCCCACACTCTCCTTCCCCTGCTCTCTCCAACAAGTCAGTACTCTAGTCTGTGTTTCTATTGTGCTGTGCTTAGTTACTCAGTCAGGTCGGACCCTTTGCGACCCCATGGACTGTAGCCCACCAAGTTCCTCTGTCTATGGGGATTCTCCAGGCCAGAATACTAGAGTGGGTTGCCATGCCCTCTTCCAGCAGATCTTCCCAACCTAGACAGAACCCAGGTCTCCAGCATTGCACGGATTCTTTACCATGTGAGCCAGCAGGGAACCTCTTGTTTCTATTCCTGCCCTACAAATAGATTCATCAGTACTACACTGTATTTGTTAAGAAGGATTCTGAGGAGCTATCTGAACTGAGAATAAAAGAGTCATTATATCTGATTTTTACTAATCATAATGACCATAGGAGTGATAGCAAATATGTTACTGAGATGGTGTGCCAATTATAGGACTATTCTTCCAGCTCCAATTTTCGCTAAAGTCTTAGCAAAAGAAACCTTTAAAGGAAACCTCCTATGTTTCTATTTTAACACCTGAAGTGGTACAAAAGAAGTGGTTGCTTGTAAATAATTGCTTCCCTCTTTGTTATAACATGAAAAGAAGAAATGGGAGGATCTATGGAGTTAGGATGGAGGTGGTAGAAATGGAGGGTGATTAAAAACAACCAGTGTGTTCACTAGGGAGGTAGATCCTGAATCAGAGATTCCTAGCTGCTGCTGCAGACCACACTCAGAGGGACTGCTCTGCTTTAGTTACTAGGAAAAAATATGATGAGCATTTTGGAAAGGTTCTTTAATATAAAACTTTTGTTTTTCTTTGTGACTTATAATAGTGATTTATTGAGAAAATTTACTCTTTCCTCAATGACAAATGCAGTCCAAGCTTCAAGTTTATAATACTTTTTGAATAACTGTGAAATCAATGAGTCTTTCTTCACCAAAATGAAATCACAGATATACATTAAATAATTAAATTAAATTAAATAATAACAATTAAATAATTGTTTAAACAAGAAAGGAAAGAAAATCAAAATGGTTCTATCATTTCCCTGTTGAAAAGGCTTTTGTAATCAGTACATGTCTTTCAATGGTGGCTTCTTTAATCATTTGGTTGGTATAAAACCATAAGTGACATGCCCTCAAAATCAACAAGAGAAGCCAGGAAGTCAATATTAAGTTCACTGTAAGAATATGACGAATTTGCTCTATTGTCTGGTCTCATTATATTCTTTGTCACAAAAATGAGTTATCACAGAATTATAATGTCTAGTATGTTCTCCTTTATAATACATTCTTATTCACATGACAAGAATTACGACAAGAGGAGAAAACGGACAAAATTAATCCACCCTCATGACAGAAAATATTGCATCAAATTAACTTGTGACAGGCAAGTATTTTTGTGAAGGCATTTATTGATGGCATCTGTCATATCAGTCTACCTACATCAGTTCTTTATGTGTCCCATCAAAGATCTATCATAAATGGAATCCTGGAAAAAAACATCTGAAAATGGTCTAGATGTAAAGAAAAGAAACAAAGGTCATTTTATACATGATCTTTGGAGGAAATCCGTAGCTAAATCAATAACTTGGACTATACAGCACTTCTTGGGAACAAACGCCATCCTACTTTATCCTTTGTTTGAGAACTTTCTACTTCTGGGTTTGACAGGAAAAGTTCATTTGCAAATTATGTATTAGGGAAAGGAAAGGAATAGGAAGATTTCAAACAATAAACTCCTTAAGGTACATTTGCTTTATACTTTCTATCTGGGTAGTAACCAACATAGAATAATCTCACAATAGTAGATATAGTATGTAATGTTTAACCAAATCAAATTAGTTGAATTGAATGTGAAAATACAATGTGGTTCATTCTAGGCAAGAGGGAAGTGATGCTGAGGATCAATGACAATAGATGACTATAATTTATATTTGTTTATATATGAATACCTTTGACAAAGTTAGCCTGGAATGAATGATGTAGAGATTTTTCAAAAGCGAAACATGTAATGATGTGTGATGAAGCAGAGAGGTCACCAGCATAGACCAAAGAATTATCTTCAAAAAAATTAGTTTCTTGAGAAGCATTTACTCTGGAGATTCACTAAACTCTAGGTTCTGGTCCATGGCACTATAAATTCAGAAGCTCATGCATGCTTTCCATACAGGAAAGTTCTCCAAGACTTGTGTGCCAAACCAGGAGACGTTTTACTATCTGTTTTGCTTAAAATGACTACTGTATTGAACCCACTCATTTTCAATGGTCCATGAAAGAAGATAACATGTGTTTTTTTAAGGTACCCAGAAAACTAAATGGAAAAAATATTCCTCTTGTCATGAAGAAGAGAAAAACCTATTTTCACATTTTTGTGTGGGGAAGTCACACCTCTAAAGAGAAGTATGACAACTTCCTCATCACGCCCCTATTAACTCTCATTTGTATGGCTATAAGGTAGATGATAAATGAGAAAAGACACACATGAAGCTAATCAGATCCCCAGTGACTACAACTGCAGATGCAGCAGAATATAAGTTCCTCAAGCAGAGTTCTTATTGACCGATGCTTAAAATATCTTTGTTGATCTTCCTCAGCCAGAAAATGCAAGTTAGTGTGGTACTGTATCAATGTTTTTATGTCAGATTATATACTCATTTGATTTTCTTCTAAGATGAACACAAGTAGTGTTCAGCTCAAGTGTCATTTCTGTAGGAAGTTATGAAACAGGTATGACAAATTTATTATACAAGCAGTAAACACCAGATTTTGAAAGTACACAAGTTGCAATTCAATCCTGGTGTTTAGAGTCATTCTGATGTCATTAAAACACACAAATAAGACATCTCTTCTTCCCAGGAAATGTAACCAATGGGCATTTACCATTATAACTACCTGCTTCTTATGGAGCACACATACACTAATTACCTGACTTAAATTTAGAATGAAAATTTGGGGGTTGGAATCATTATTCTGAAGACTGTTGTCTTTGCTTAAATGGAAAACTGTAATGAACTAATCAAATGAAATTGAATTTAAGTGCTTTGGGAATTGCTCAATATTTTTAACCAGTAGAACAATCTATCTTCTAAAGAAACTGGCATATTCATTGTAAACAATTAAATTTTGGAGGCTGACTTATTACAGAGGCATATGCTCTATTAAAGTAATTTAAGATTACCTTTCACATTAAAACAAAAGAACAGCATCTTGTAAATATGCAATTCACTTATCCAAATCATTGTCTTAGTACATTATGAGAAATTTAGTAATATTTCATCACCAAAAATAAAGCAGGTCTCAGCAGTTATTTCAAATATAGTAAATGTAATAAAGCCCATTTTAGCAATTTGACACTAAGAAAACTTAATTTCAAGTTAGAAAATTAGGTGGATTCACACACATTACATACAAGCCTACCATAATGAAACACTATGTGTCTAAGGGGAAAAGAATGCATTAGTTAAATCCTTGAATTTTAAATATTCTATAACCATACAAATGTGGACCTTCTCCATCAATCTGACCTCCACAGATCTGCGGTGCTCATCTAAAGAAATAATGTAGGATGCCACTATGACTCGCTATACTTCTAAATTTTCTATTTTGATAATCCTTTGCATATCTTGAAACATGTGGGGCTATTGTGTCATTGGCAGTTACTCTAATAGGGGATGAGGATGAGGGTGCATGTACAAGTAAATCATTTGCACATTGCTGTTGTCTCTAAAATTATTCAGAATCTTTTGTTTTTAGCTGAAAATAGTAGGGCTTATCCTATTCATTTTGGGATAACATATGTCCATTAATGATTTCTCCTTCCCCTACACCCACTTGCTGCCAGGTAGACACATCTTTAAACTTGTCCTGAACCCAATTCCACAGTTTGAGTGGTTGACTGCCTTCTTCCTTATGGATCTCTATGCCACACAGTCTTCCTTATACATCTCCAATGGTCCTGGGACATTCTTAATGAAGAACCAAGATTATTAATTTCAATATAGAATTCACTCACATTATGAGTAGAGAAGGCAATGGTGACCCACTCCAATACTCTTGCCTGGAAAATCTCATGGATGGAGGAGCCTGGTAGGCTGCAGTCCATGGGGTCTCCGAAGAGTTGGACACGACTGAAAGACTTCATTTTCACTTTTCTCTTTTGTGAATTGGAGAAGGAAATGGCAGCCCACTCCAGTGTTCTTGCCTGGAAAATCCCAGGGACGGGGGAGCCTGATGGGCTGCCACCTATGGGGTCGCACAGAGTCAGACATGACTGAAGTGACTTAGCAGCAGCAACAATACATTATGAGTATCCAGGACTTAGTTAGACTTGACTAGGGTTGAGGTAGGTCATGATCCCCTGGCCTCTCCTGTTTCTGCCCAGTCTCTTTCTTCTGTCATCTCCCATCTCTCCCTCCTCCTCCTCAGGAGCAACAAGCAAAACCTCCCTCTTACCTGGTAGGGTAGCTTCACCCACATCGAGTTCCCTTCATTCTGAGGTGTCAGCTTCTATCCTGAGAAATAATCATGTTACCAAAAACTCATAGGTTCTTTCCTCTTAAGAGGAATCCTGTTGAGACTTAATCTCATTAACTTTCTATCACCCATATCCCCATGCACACAAATGATTTTCCTTAAATGTTTATTGAATGAACACTTCAGTTCAGTTCAGTCACTCAGTCATGTCCGACTCTTTGAGACCCCATAAATCGCAGCACGCCAGGCCTCCCTGTCCATCACCAACTCCCAGAATTCACTCAAACTCACATCCATCGAGTTGGTGATGCCTTCCAGCCATCTCATCCTTTGTCACCCCTTCTACTCCTGCCCCCAATCCCTCCCAGCATCACAGTCTTTTCCAGTGAGTCAACTCTTCGCATGAGGTGGCCAAAGTACTGGACTTTCAGCTTTAGCATCATTCCTTCCAAAGAACACCCAGGACTGATCTCTAGAATGGACTGGTTGGATCTCCTTGCAGTCCAAGGGACTCTCAAGAGTCTTCTCCAACACCACAGTTCAAATGCATCAATTCTTCAGCGCTCAGCTTCTTCACAGTCCAACTCTCACATCCATACATGACCACTGGAAAAACCATAGCCTTGACTAGACGGACCTTTGTTGGCAAAGTAATGTCTCTGCTTTTGAATATGCTATCTAGGTTGGACATAACTTTCCTTCCAAGGAGTAAGCGTCTTTTAAATTCATGGCTGCAATCACCATCTGCAGTGATTTTGGAACCCCCAAAATAAAGTCTGACACTGTTTCCACTGTTTCTCCATCTATTTCCCATGAAGTGATGGGACCAGATGGCATGATCTTAGTTTTGGGAGTTCACAAAAAGCTGCTGGGTTTTAAGTACAAGAGTCATGATATTAAATTGCTGTTATAGTGTTAATCGGTAGGTCATGTCTGACTCTTTGCAACTTCACAGGCTGTAGAACACCAGGCTCCTCTGTCCATGGAATTCTCCAGGCAAGAATACTGGAGTATATCGCCATTCCCTTCTCCAGAGAGAGGATCTTCCTGACCCATAGATCAAACCCTGGTCTCCTGTATTGCAGGTGTGTTCTTTACCATCCGAGCCATCAGGGAAGCTCCATACTGGTTATGAAACCTGGGAAAATAACAAAGCCCTCAGACTCTTATTTTCTTCATTTAGAAAATGAGAATGATAAAGTATAATTGCCTTAAACTGAAATGGGTTGAGAGAGAGAAGTGAGAAAAAGAGAAAAAAATAACAGTTCAAGTAAAGCAAGCATTCTATCTACCATTTTACTCTTTGAAGTTATGCCCACAGGTAATAGTATGAAATCTATATTTAACTCAATGATGGATGTAGGTTAAATCCATGGAAAGAATGGGGAAATGATTCCAAGGGTCTCTTGGCTTTTGACAAATGAAACATTGTTTAGGTGGCCTAATATGTTGTTATGATGACATATCTTCAACATTATCAAGAAAAATATTAAAGAATTAATAGTCAATCACTAATAAACACTGACTAATGTGAAATTATAAGAACTGATAAAAATCTTCTCTACATAATTATGATTATAACCAGGAAGAGGATAGTCTGCTGAGTAAAATAGTTTGTTTGTTTTAATTTGTTGAAGTATCTCTAGCAGGGAAATACTGAATGATTTAATTTTTGAATGTAATCTCTACTGAATTCAAAAACATTATCACAGGTTTTATACATATATTATTTGCATTACTGATAGATTCATTGTAATAGAATTTGTTTAACTATACTGGGTCTATTAACATAACATTTTATTATATTTATGCACAAATTTCCATGAGTAATTCTAAAGACTCATAGAGCCAGAAAAATACATAAGGTCTTCTTGTCTCATCCCTTCATTTCCAGCTAAGGAAATTGAGATATAGTTGCATTGCATTGCCCTATATGTGAATAGGAATTCAAAACTCTTGATTGCTAGAGATTCGTGATTCTTTTTCATCTCTTCCATCAGTGATACTCAGCACTAGTTTACACATTAGAATCAACTAGGAAGTATTTTTAACATGGCCGTGCCTATGTGTCATCCTAGAGATTCTAAGTGAATTGGTCTAGGATGGGCTCTGTCATCTACATTTGTTCTAAAGTTCCACAAGCCATGCAAATGTATAGTCAGAGTTGAGAACCCATTTTGTATGTAGTGCTATTTACATGCTAAATAGCTTTCTGGAGGCAGAAGGCAGGGAAAGAAGAAAACACATTATATTGAAGTTTATCCTACTGCCCCCTCTGTAGACTACACTTGAAGTCTGACTTGTAATTCACTGATTCTCAGGCCATGCTCTCACTGGCCTCTAATCAAAATGTGCTGTTACTAATATCAAATACTCAATTTCTTCTCTTAATTCAGAAAATGATTTTAAGCTAATGAAATAGAAAGCTCTGGATTTAAAGTTCTTATCCTATAACTATTTCTATATCTGACAGATGTTAGAGATTATGCTAAAGTATAGCATGTGATGGTATCTAATTAAGAAAAACAGTTCTATTTATTTGCTTTAAATTTAGTGTGGCAATATTTTATTATTTTGATAGTTGCTCAATAAGCACCATGGATTCCATATCTATTATCTTCTAAACAATATAGAAAGCACAACCTAAATTTCTTAATCTGTACTCTAACTGATTTCTGTTTCCAACTCCAGAAAGGTTTTAATCCCTTTGACTAAAACAATCTTAAAAATAGTAGATACTAAAACTAAAATACATATTGGATTGACTTAACTTTTTCTGATATAATTTTCCAGTAATCTGTTGTTGAGATATTTCCATTTTTCTATTCACAGTTTTCTCAGCTTTGTCTCATTCACTTTATCTTCTCTCTGAAAATCCTAGTTGAGCAAGATTCAAAAAATAAGCTACATTGACTAGATAACAAAAAAAGCCTGAACAAAGCTCTGGAATTAAAAGTGAAATGGCTGGCTTAGTGAATAAAAAGCAGATGTTAAGTACAGTGCATGAAAGGAGAGAAGATGTGAGCACTAAGAAATGAGACATCCAACCACCAGCCTACCATCAAGATAGGATGTTGTCCTGTGTCACCATGGGGCTTCCTGCTTATCTGGCTAGGTCTTCTCACGCTAAACATTGCCCTGATCATCTCTAAAGCTACTGATTTGGGGCTATAAACTTCCTGATCAACACCAACTGCCAAATTACAAAGTCCTAAAAATACCACTTAAAAATTTATGTTTAAAAAATTACATAACCTTTCTTTACTGAGTTTTATAAGTTCTACAGACTAACCTCAATCTATCTTTCACCTCTCCATTTTCACTGATGAGGGAAATGAAGCCAAAATCATAGAGTAGTAAATCAGATCAGATCAGTCGCTCAGTCGTGTCTGACTCTTTGCGACCCCATGAACTGCAGCACACCAGGCCTCCTTGTCCATCACCAACTCCCGGAGGTCACTCAGACTCACATCCATCGAGTCAGTGGTGCCATCCAGCCATCTCATCCTCTGTCGTCCCCTTCTCCTCCTGCCCCCAATCCCTCCCAGCATCAGAGTTTTCTCCAAGAGTCAACTCTTCGCATAGGTGGCACTGAGTTTAGCTACACCTCAGAATCCCAGGGCGATCTCCTCAAGGACCGGTTGATCTCCTTGCAGTAGGACCAAGTCTTCTCCAACACCACAGTTCAAAAGCATTCTCGGGGCCCTCCAGTCAGCCTCACATCCATACATGACCACAGAAAGACATAGCTTGACTAGGTGAACTTGAAATATTTTATATGCTATTAGTTCTCTTTCCTCCAAGGAGTAGCGTTTATTTAGGTGAGTCACACTGAGTAAGAGAAAAAGAAATGACACTGTTTCCACTTTTCCATCTTTCCATGTAGTGATGGGACAGATATGGAAGTTGATGCCCTTTTCACTCTCCACTTTCACTTAAAGAGGGGTTCCTCTTCACTTTCTGCATAAAGGTGTATCTGATATATTTTCGGAATATTAGTTTTTTCTGTCAGCTCAGAGGTACTGATATAAGTTAATAAATGACATATCAGCTTGACAACTCTGGAACATACATTGTTGTTTTGACCTGATACAGATTCTCAAGAGGAGAGGGATTCCACCAGATACCACAGTCAAGGATAAAAAGAAAAAATGCCCTGCGATCAGAGATGTTGGAGTTTGATCCGTTCCTGCCTTTTCTAAATCCAGGAACACAGGAAGCACGGTTCACATATTGCTGAAGCCTGGCTTGGTAAATAGCAGTGAATATTCTGTGTCCAGTTTCCTAATTTAAACTACGCCTATCTCACACTTCTAGAGATTTTTATTAAAGGGGCGATGTTGTGGTTATGTTGCCATTTGAACTGGACTTGGCAGTTATTAGAGCTGAAAAAATGAAAAAAGAGAGGAAAAACACTGAGATAATCATTTTGTCCACCCGGCAACCCTAGTGTTGTGGGGAGTATGTCCCTGCCCCACCCTACAGGTTTGTAATTACTGTGAACATGGTATGTTATTAGTCATGATCCTACCATCCAGGCTACAGATGAATGATCCAAACTGAACCAACAGAACCTTTCCCAGGATATATGGACTTGTGACCCAGTAGGTGGAGTGGCTGTTGGCCATATTTCCCACAATGAAGACAGCATCTAGAGCAGGAATGAAGAATGATATGAATAAACAGAGAAAAGCAATGATGAGAGGCAGAGGGATTTCCGAAGGTGTGTAAGTCAGGGACTCATGTATGTGGCCTGACTGCTTAGTAATGCTTCCCAGAGCCTTGTTGTTCTATGAAATGGCCCTGTATATTTTGAATAATTCCCATCTTTTGCTTAAGTTTGTCCATTTGAGATGTTACCACTTGAAATCCAAGCAATACTAACTTATACACATGCTTTGAGACATGAGCTGTTGCAACTGGCAGATCAGATTGAGTCTGGTAAAATGGGAGACAAGTGAGGACTCCAAGATCCTGAGCTGAGCAGATGGTAGTCCTTGTTCCTTAGCAGCAAAGCAGTTGGTTCAGCCCTCACTGATTGTCTTTTGAGTGCAGACTATGTGTTCACAATATCCAGAGCAAGTAAGGACAAGAGACCCAGATTTAAGGGAACTGTAGAATGTTGGCTAACTTTTATAAACTGAAGTATGGTGTTAGGAAAGAAAAAAAGAAAAGAAAAAGCCACTACTTGAAAGCAGTCCAGAATACCTAGAGGAGGAATCAAAGTTTAAGAGAAATGCTTGCTATCTATATCTGTGAGATCAATGTCTATCAGATAACCATATATTTTTTATGAATAAGAGAAGAAAACAGATCTCCCACCCTGAAGGCAGGGGACTGTAAATACTAGAAATGGGAAGATAAAGGGCTGATAATAGCCAGGGGACTCTGGGGAGCCCAATCCTCCTTGGGTCTATAAGTGCACGACCCTCTATAACTCCCGTCTGACAAAGACTATGCTGCTTCTACTTGGAAAGCAGTATTGGAGCAGCAGCCAACTTTCTAGGTACATTAAACCTGCCCAGCCTCCTCTCTTCTGTGTCTATTCATGTTTCATTGCATTTTAAGTTGCAGAGAAAGAACTCCCAGGGACAGTGTTTAAGAAACAGAAGTCAAAGAGCCCAAAGAGCCTGGACTTGAACTTTCAAGGACAGACAGGATTTCTGCAGACAGAAAGAAGTGCCTAGAGAAGATAATCACGCCAAAAAATGAAGATGTCCACCTGTTGTAGGAGGAAGAATTACAGTCCAATGTAGCTGAGCAAGACACAGGGGAGCATAGAAAATCAAGATTATCAACAACATCCTGGGGTCTCAAGTACTTTTCAGAGGCTACTCAGAGAGTTCCTTTATTTATTCCTGACTTCTTAACCTCCTTTCTTATAAACACAGTTAATGGAATACTTACTGTTAGATAAGTAGAGAGCTGCTATAATTCATTTCAGCATACTTCTGGTTTCCTTTAAAATGAATCCCCAAATTCTTATTGGTAAAACATATTTACTACAAAAAAGCCTTGCAATGCAGGGGTTTTCTTAATTATACTATATAGAACTATGGCTGTCTCCATCTCCCCTTCTACAACCCATTTGTGCAAACACTAACAAACACAATAATGAGTGTATTTAATTTTACTACAATTAGAAAAAGTATCTTAAAAATGTATTTAAATTACCATCATTGAACTTGCTCAAAAAGCAAGGGTCAACAGTACCCTGAATATATATGTATATTGCTCTGTTGTTTCACTGTGGTGGCCAATAGTCTAATGTGCCTATTTAAATTAAATTTTCATTTCACAGACACACTAACCATATCTCAAGTGCCTAATTGCTACATGTGACTAGCTGTTACTATATTAGACAGCATGACACAGAATATTTCTATCATCAAAAATGTTCAACTGAACAGCACTGGTTTGCACATCAATTATTTAGGATGACCTGGCAACTGTAAGGCTCGATAAAGCGGTTTCAAATCTTGTGCAATAAGCAAATAGGCTTCTCCAGGTTTTGAGGGGGACAGGAAGAAAAAACAGCAACATCCTATAAACTAATTATCCTTCAATAAAAAATAAGTTAATTTTAAAGAAAAGAAAAAAACAAAAGAGGAATTAAGCTACAGGAAAGACATCATAAAGGAACAGTAAGACCGACACTAAAAGTAGCTAAACAAGGTCAGGACCAGCTTGGTGCTGGTTTGACATTTCAGTAGTGTTTTCAACCTTCCTATTGGTCTTTTCTCAGCTAGAGTCTTTCCAGATTTAGTTGTTGTTCTAAAATCTCCTTCGAGATCCCTTTCTTATTTTTTTAAGTCACTGAAAAAGAATAAAACATCAAGATACAGCATGTCCAACAGTCATAAGAGGCTTGAACCAAAAGTCAGATCCAACGACGATCATTTCTGTTTTCAAACGTCTAAACAAAACCAAGCCCAACTCAATGACAGCAAAGCCTCATAAGCAACCCTGTGGGGCAGTAGAGGGAAAAGGATATGGGACCACCAGCCACCAGGCACTCAGAACACCGTTCGTGCTTAGGGCACTTCCATATACTAAGCAAGCATTTGTCTCTGCCCTTAGAATAACTGCTTTCCGATGAACAGGAAATTTCCTCAGATTTTCTCTGAGATTTTGAACACATATCAGAGATCGAAACTGCAAACACTTGAGCAACCATTACTTGACTCTCCTTTTCACTTGCCCCCTGACTATTGGTTCACTCATGCTTCTCTACCTGGTGTCACTGGGATACAAACATTACAATGAGCCAACATTTTCCTTTCTAACATAGTTGAAAGCTTAACCTAGGCAAAATAAAATGTCTTAGAGACATATCTAAAGTCTTAGAGAAATAATATCTATATACATATGCATAATCACTGCTCTACCCCAGAAGCTATGTCTTTAGTTTTGCTTAACCTTAACTTTTTAATATGACAGTACGACCAAGAGATTGCAACATCATCATGTATTTGATTAAAGATGCAGCCCCTTTATAGCACATTTCCAGTAAGATAAAATATTCAGTAGCATGATTTCTAGACAATAAATTTTCCACAGTATGACTTATAGCTGGCTCATCAGCCACAAAAGCTGAATAATAATCAAAGTTAACCTCCATATTTCTAAAAGGAAGACGCTGGTATTTCCGATTTTAATTCTTGGTCTGACATTGGTTAAAGAGGTGTTAATAGCCCACATTTTACAGTGCCATCAATATTGCAAATAAATGCACAACACAATGAAAATATTTATGTATGGTACTATCCAGAAAGATATAGTTAGGAAAAATATGGTAAAGTGTAAGTAACCTTGACAAATTAGGCTTCATTGAAATACTTTCTAGGCCTTGTCCAGAAACATAAATATTTCACAGAGCCCAGCACCAAATACAAATGAAGAACATTTGTTATTAAACCATCCCTCTTTTTTTGGCCAGAGCATTATTCTTCCATAATGAAACACATTGTGAACCACTTTCTGTGATCTCCTGTGTCATTACCTGCAAGTTATGAAATCTCTAATTCATCTTTACGCAATGAACCACATCCAAGGATGGTGGATACACCTATTTGTATGTATGTATGTGTGTGTGTGTGTGTGTGTGTGTGTGTGTGTGAGCTGTTCACGGGTCTCTTGCAACACTGAGTCATCATCAGGTCGTACATGACAAATTATTGTTTGGAACATTAATGTCACCTAGGAACTCTTAATACAGACTGACCAATCCATTAGTAAAACATATATGACATATGCCCTTTATCAAAGGGTCGAAATTATTCCCATCAGTGGAGATTTAAATTCCATTTTCAAAGTTAAAGAGACACAGTTTATTCTTTAAGGAAGTAAGTGAGAGAATGGATGGATAGGACAGGAATCAATGAACCTGGACCTTGTCCTAAAGCCCTCTCATTAAAAACCAGAATGCTCTATTCAGCTGAATCGACTTTAAAAAAAAAAAAAAGAAGGAAATGAATAGTTTGACCTGACTAACATCTGAAAAGGCAATTGATTTGTTTAAATAATAGCTGACATTCCAATCTTTTTAATTTGTAACTATTAGTTCACATAGCTGAATCATTTTATCCTTCAATCTGCTATTAAAATATGTATATTTTAATACATGTATGTATATATATGTATATATATATATCTAAATATATATATATATCTAAATATGTATATATATATATATATCTAAAGTAACTGTGAATATCTTCAATGAAGCAGGGAAAAAGCATCGATTATAAAGAATGGAGGGGAAGTGTGGGATGAAAAAGAGATAATATGTAAAAATAGAAAAAGATGACAGGGAGACAAAACTGAAAAATCATGTGATCTAAAATATGAACTCATCCACACAGCAATCTGTGAGGGAAAGAGAAGAGAGATAATTACCTTTTTTAGACACTGCATGAGACATTGGAATAGAGTAAAAAATACACATGAGTTGGAATTCCAGCTTTGCCTATTATTAGCTGCATGTCCTTGTTCAGGTTATGAAACCTCATGGAGAATCATTTCTCTCAATGATAAGGGAGATAAAGTAATAATCCTGTAAGGACATCTTGAGGATTAAATGAGGCAAACTGTGTCTGAGGCAACAGTCTCTGGCACCTGGCAAGAACACCATAAATGTTAGTTTCCATCCCCACTTAACAACTGGGCTGACGTCTTCTTGCGCTACTATGTGAAAATGTCTCTAGAATCTGTTCTTGGGAGTAGAACCACTGGGTCATTATGTGGGTGTTCCTGATACTTAATCTGATTCAGGGCTGCTTTCCAGGGTGGTCTGTACCAGACTACACACCCACAACCAGTGCAAAGCATTCCTGGCCCCACACACTGCTGAGGATTTGATTTACTTAATCTGCGTGATAACTCTCATGAAAAACAACATGCTCTTCTCTCCAACTTGTAAATAAGAAAATTAGGACATAGTGACATAAACAACCAGCCTAGTTTCACAGCTAGTGGTGGTGGAGATAAGACAAATCCAGGTGGTCTGTTTTTGAAGACCTTTTCACTGTTAAATTTGATGTAAAACCATTCCTCTCCTTGGCCCTGGACAGGATGGGTACCTGAACCACAGATTCTGACTCACAACCTCTCCAACTCTTTCTACCTCACACTTTCTAAACAGAAATTAGTATACAAGTTGTGCAGGGAATAATAGTCCAAGAAATCCTGAGAAAAAAACTCCATGATTCTTGATTAGGCACAAATTTTAAATAAAGAGGATATATATGCAACTCAACCCCAACACACTCTGTGAGCATACATTTTTACCAGGTGCTTTCTAGATGAAATACTGTATAGAAATCCAGTTGAATAAGAATTCTTAGACAGCAGGAAAGTATGTAAGCATGTATTTAGTCATTTCCTTTCACCTCCAAAAGTGCTGCTAACACTTTCTCCCTTCTCTCCAGATAGGACTCTGGTTCTTAAAGTTAGTAAGTCAAGGACAGTTGGCATTTTGGGAGGTTCCAAGCAGTGGCAGATGAGGGGGCAAGTAATAGAACCAGCCCCCTTGCTCACCCTGCTCTCCTCTTTGTGCCATCAGTGAAAGAATGTATTGTCTATAGAGAAATGTAAAACAATAATAAAATCAACTTTAAAGAAAGTTAGACTTCTCTTCAATGTCACAATGCACTGGGCATTTTAAACACTATCAGTGGGAAAATATTCAGCCTCACTTACTGGAGTGAATCTACCTTTATGTCACTTGTTCTAAGAAATTGCTACACTTCAAAGGTGTAAGCTACAATTTGACCTTGGAGGGCCCTGTCTTAGACCTCCTTCACCACTTTAACAAATTGTATTCCATTGTCTGTAACTTGCCTGGCTTCTCTGTCCATGGAATTTTCCAGGCAAGAATACTGAAGTGGGTTGCCATTCCCTTCTCCAGGGGATCTTCCCGACCTGGGGATCAAACCTAGGTTCTCCACACTGCAGAAAGATTCTTTATGGTCCAAGCCACCAGGGAAGCCCTAACACCAATTCAATGAATAGTTTTAGTCATTAATAACACAAGCATTTACCTACTGTTCTTGGACAATATCTCAATTAAAGAAGAAATGTTAATATATTCTGTTTTATAGTGTAAAAGCTAACTTCTTGGAAAGTATGCAATTCTATGGAGATTATTTTGTCAACTGTTTTCTGCTACCTTGGTTTGGGATGAGATTTAAGACGACAATAGAGAAAGAAGATTCTCCAGTAGAGGAGGGATAAGCTGCTACTGCCAGGTCTTGGTAGAAAGCTGGTACAGAGCATAGAAGATCAGCTTTACAAACTGATGTTAAATGCCTGGTTTTTACATTTCCTACTCCATGCTAAAGGAGAGTTTTGTCAAAATACTGCAGCCTCATACTATCAATAGTAATCTTTTCAGGAGTTAGAGGAGGGATCCCTGTCTACATAGAGGAAGAGAGGGACGGATAAGTACCTTCGAAGCCTGGAATAGCAACTATGAGGTGGCAAAAGTTTAGCACACAGAAATATGAAGTCAAATGTCTAGGAACAAGAATGGGTGTGGGAAATATGTAAGCCTGGGAATCCCAATTATGAGCCTAGAGGGACTGTGGCAGAAAACAAACTATGAAAGGTTAGTGGGGGGCAGGAGAGCTCATGGCTCTCTGAAAGTTTTCCAATATTCATTACTTATCAGTAGCCTTCCTGTGTACAAAGGTGTCTAGATCTACTGACTGTTCTAAAGGAATTATAAAATCTCTAAGTGGGCAATCTCTCATTGTGAAAGCTGCAAAATAACAGAAAAATTAATACCCTTCCTTATTGCAACTGCTGATTCTCATGCCTTGGAAATTTTCAGAATTTCCCAAGACACATGTGAGGAGGGATCTGAAATGCACATGGCGGGAACACGATAAAGGGAAGGAAGGGCCACTAAAAGCAGAGCTCGAATGTATTCCTATTAGAACTATTAAATAAAGCAGACCATGCTAGGTGCCATAATAAAACTGCAACAAATGATCCTAAAAGATTCCATGGAAAAGGAGAACTTGAACTGGTCCTTAGCAACAGGTAAGTTATCCATAGGAAGATAAGATGGGGAAAAGCTGAAAAGGAAGGAAAGGCATATCTAGATTTTTTAAAACTGCATTAGTAGATGCAGCTAGAATTTTTTTTTAATTCATGTTTGAAGACATGAAGTTATATATTCACTGAGTAGAAAATTATAAGGAGAGAAAATAAAGCTATATGAAGTTGGACACAATCACACCCAAAAAGGGCTTGCAGGACAAGATAAGTGCTTTGTACAATGTTCAGTGTGCATTCAGAAATCTTAAAGAGTTTTAAAGGTCAGCTACTATAAGTTTATTTATTTTTTAAGTACCTAGGGTTTCCAGAAATATAATCAATAATGGAAGATCCATAGGATAAGTTTCTAAAGTATCACAGTACTGACATTTTCTGTCAAATTTTAAGCAACAAAAGAAGGTTGTGATTAACTAAAATAACCTTACCTGCTGCAATGAATGATTATTGTGGTGCCAGCAAATACACAAGATAATGTAAAAATTCTGTTACTAAGCAAAGGAGAAAAACACTTAAATCTAAAGGGGGAAGAAAGTGTTGCCCTATGGCAACCGGGCACACTTGTCACAAACACGAAGCATTTATGGACCCCAAATGCCTAGCATTGTTTTTCAGAGTTCCCCAACGTCTAATGTTTTTCCTGCAGTGCAACATATGTAAGCTGCTTAAATCAGCTTCTGACATCGCTTCAGCTTCAAACTGGAGGCTATGTGAGGCTTAGCAGATGGCAAAACCCATCCAGTTTTCTAAGTGTGTGTTCAGCATAAGGTGCTCGTATGTTCTCTTGGACCCGGCTGGGCTGAAATCTTCCCTTGGAGGAAAATACATGGTGTTCAGTTTTATGGTGATGAGTCAGAATTCCGGCCACTTGAGCTTCATTGTGCTTTGTTTCTTTCACAAAGGTTAAGAGTGCAGTCACAGTGGCTTAACTGCCTCTCAACCAAGCTTAGAAAAACTGAAAGTTGACTAATTGCTTTGTGACTGTGACTAAAGTCTGGATAATTCAAGACCCTCTAATCATCCCAGAAATTTAAATTTTTCTTCCCTAAGATTCAGGTCTTCATTTTTTTGTGTGTGATCTGATCCATATTTTTTAAATTTTTATTGGAGTATAGTTGATGCACAATGCTGTGTTAGTTTCTGCTGTACAGTGAAGTGAATCAGTTATACATACACATATATCTATCTTCCCTGGTGGCTCAGATGGTAAAGTGTCTGCCTACCATGCAGGAGATCTGGGTTCAATCCATGGATTGGGAAGATGTCCTGGAGAAGGAAATGGCAACCCACTCCAGTATTCTTGCCTGGAAAATCCCATGGATGGAGGAGCCTGGTAGGCTACAGTCCATGGGGTCACAAAGAGTCAGATATGACTGAGCTACTTCACTTTCACACATATATCTGGGCTTCCCTGTTGGCTCAGATAGTAAAGAATCTGCCTGAAATGCAGGAGACCTGGGTTTGATCCCTGGGTTGGGATGATCCCCTGGAGGAAAGCATGGCAACCCACTCCAGTATTCTTGCCTGGAGAGACCCCATGGACAGAGGAGTCTGGCAGGCTGCAGTCCATGCGGTCACAAAGAGTCGGACATGACCGAGCGACTAAACACAGCACAGCGGCATACATAAGTCTACTCTCTCTATATGTAGATACATTTTTAGAGTAGATTTTCTCATATAGCTCATTACAGAGTACTAAGTAGAGTTCCCTGTGCTATACAGCAGGTCCTTTTTGTTTATTTACTTTATATATCAGTTCAGTCGCTCAGTCGTGTCCGACTCTTTGCAATCCCATGGACTGTAGCCTACCAGGCTCCTCTGTCCATGGGATTTTCCAGGCAGTAGTACCGGAGTGGATTGCCATTTCCTTCTCCAGAGGATCTTCCCCACCCAGGGATCGAACCCAGGTCTTCCGCATTGTAGACAGATGCTTTACCATCTGAGCCACCAGGGAAGTCCCAGTAGTGTGTATATGTCAGTCCCAATCTTCCTATTTATCTTGCCACCCCCTTCCTTCTTGGTAACAATAAGTTTGTTTTCTACATCTGTGACTCTATTTCTGTTTTTCAAACAAGTTCATTCTCCTTTTTTAAGAAAATCAAAATTGTCTTTTTAGGTCTTTTATTTCAAGTCTCTCTGTGAAGTTTAGGCTCAGAAAAACAACAGCAGTAAAGACAAGGTTTCAGAAATAAGAATGGGCTGATACTTACCTCCCCGAATAGAAAAAAAAAAAAAAAGACCAAAAAAATAAACAAAGCACGAAATAATCCCCATTTACTGCAGAACAACTATTAATTTCTCCCATCTGACGGTTAAGGCTCTTTACAATCTACTTGTCTTGCCTTACCAGAACTGTTTCTATAGGTGCTCTGCTGTGCTTAGTGGCTCAGTCTTGTCTGACTCTTTGCATATTATCATTCAAATCAGGTCACTCCCTATTTTCTTAGAAACTAGTTGCCTCAGCTTGGCCTCTCTGCATAGTCTGGTCCCTTTTCTAGGAAGGACTTTTCAACCTGTTTCCCCCACCAACTCATTTTGTGATTCTGGCAAAGCTAAAATGTAGTCCATGATGGAGGTGGGCTGGTGCACATGGAGACTGGAACCAGGAGGCAGACGGCCATGAATCATTTTCCAGGAAACTTGAACTTCATCCCCTAGGCCACTGTTGCATAAACTATCAATAAACCATCTGCATCTAAACCATATGGGGACCTTTTTAAAAGGCATATTCTTGGATCCAAGCATCCTAAATCAGCATCTCTGGAGCCTTTTAATAAAATCCATTAGGTTTAGATGATAAGAAGGACTTCTCAGTGATTCTATTATACATATATAAAAGTTTGAGTACTATATCCACGTGCGCTCACTCAGTCATGTCCGACGCTTCGCAACTTCATGAACTGTAGCCTGCCAGGTTCCTTTGTCCATGGGATTTTCCAGGCAAGAATGCTGGAACAGATTGACATTTCCTTCTCCAAGGCATCTTCAAACTTGCATCTCTTGCATCTCCTGCATTGGCAGGCAAGTTCTTTACCAGCTGAGCTACCCGGGAAGCCCTTTGGATGCTATAGACATCTAATAACTACATACCTGAGAATGTGAATGGATCTGTGCACTGGGAGAGAGATTTGTACAGAAGAATGAGGCTAGGGTGCATGGAGGAAGAAACTAGAGGCAGAAAGCCCAGTTAGGATATTTTTGCAGTGTCCACTATTAACTTCTTTCTCCTGAAACTATCTTCCTTCCTGGCTTATGAGGCATGACTATTTCTTGATCCTCTGGCTACCTCTGCATCTACCCTTCTGTCATGCTTGTCCTCTCTTTCCGGCATCTCTTTCAATGTCATTGTTCCTCTGGGTTGTGTCGAAAGTCCACTTCTCATTGTAGAGTCCCCTAAATATCTCATCTAACCCTTTAGCTTCAAGTACAAACTTTACACTGCTGTCCCACAAATTTATATTTCAGGACAGGAGATTTATATTTCCATCTACCCAGTAAGATGCTCTACCTAATATTTCATGAGAATGTCCAGAATTTACACTTTTCTCTGTCTATATATCTATATCTCTTTCTTTAGTTCCTGTCTTACATGTAGAGGGACAGCAAAATCCACATATTACCACCCCAAGCCAGACTCCTGAGCATACCACTTAAAATTTGCTCTATCCTTCATGCCACCCACCCCCACACTGTTTGGTTTTTGCTCTATCTTCCACTAATAATTCTCTTTTCAATTCATACTTTTGTTTACATCTTCACCCCATGTCTTTGGTTTAGATCTCAAATCCTGAGAAGCCTAGAACATATCCCACTTCCCCAGACAAAAACAAAACCAAATGTCACGTGCACAACAGAGAAAAAGGGAGACTCCCCCTAAATCGAAGATAATTATGAGCGTGAAATAGTTACAGTGAAGAAGAAAATCTATAATTTAAGGCTTTACAGCTGTAGTTTATTTGCCAAAATATAAATAACTTTCCACTGCTGCTGCTGCTGCTAAATCACTTCAGTCATGTCTGACTCTGCGTGACCCCATAGACGTCAGCCCACCAGGCTCTCCTGCCCCTGGGATTCTTTCCACTACAGAATTCTAATTGTGCTTGCTAAAATTATAGCATTGGCAGAGTGGCCTCAACTTGTCACTATCAGAACATCACATGCTGTCATACCTACCATGTTGTGGCATGGACGTAGAAAAACACTAAGGGAAACTTGAACTGACTCTTTCAGGCCCGTTTCCAACTCCCTATCCTGATATATGAATGTAAAAATAGTGTCTTGCCGAGTGAGAAAAAAAGAAGTTGTGTGCAGACTTACACGCATATATGTAATGACGACCTCTTGCATCTGCCTATTAATTGAGATGAGGTGAGTAACAATGGTGGATTTTTATGTGATTCAGATTCTCAAGAACTCAGTTGAAAATGCTCCAGAGTCGCTGGATGAACTGCAGACTCCTGGAAGAATGGGAGTTCCCCGTTCTTGCACTTTTGGAGACTATTAAAGATCACTGGGCATGGAATTTAAGTTGTAAAACTATCACCGTTGGGAGACCTAGTCTGTTTCAGTTCAAATAGAGACAGAAACTAGAAATCATGAATTCTGGTAAAGTCTAGTATTTAAAAGTATTCTTTTCCCCTAAAATCATTGTCCTTAAACTATAGCTTTGAATTTTATTTGTTTCATTTGTTAAGATTTCAATATATACAGATCAGTTTAAATCTGGTTAATATTTTTTATTTGGATTGTTTGTTCTTCCTTAAAAACAAAACTGTGAAAATAAGAGGAAGAAATAGATTGGCTGCATTTACTTTTCACACACTCAACACATGCTGTTATAGGAAGATTTGCCCTGCAAGTATGAATCTGCTGAAGATTCATAAGCTATGCCATTTGTATTTTTCAGCGTTTCTTCAGGCATAGATCCATACTTGATCTCCTCTGTAAACAAAATATGCACACATTTTCCTTCTTTCAGATTTCCCAAACAAGTCTATTTCCTTTTCCCGGTTCTTCTTCTTTCATCCCTTTCTATGGTTTTTTCCCTCTGCTTTCCAGCACGTAGCACTTAATTTCTTGGTAATTAGAAAGCAAATTAGGGGATGATATCAGTGAAAATGGACTAAGGACCTCTAACACTTCACCTTCTTGTAAAACCAACTAAAACATGCAGGACAGGGTGGGGGCGGGGGGGATGTCAAAATCAACTTCTCAGAACTCTGGAAATTAACCAAAGTCCTTTAACAATATATTTAAGAATTTATTCAAGAAAATTTGCTGTATCTTGGTAAGAATAGTGACTTTTGTGACATTTGAACTTGCCCTAGTCTAATAGCCCTCTCCCTAGTTCTGTGATGAGCCTCAAATATTAAAAACCCAAAATTACAAGGTAAACTGGCAATCGTTCAAACATCTACTAGAAATGACAGAATGAGGGTGGAGGTCTTCCAAAGCTTCATCTCAGAGAATTGCAATTATTTTCTGTCCACAGTTCCCTGAGAAATCCTATTCACAAGTTGTGTCATTTGACCTGATTCACTGTTTACCCAGTGAAAATGGCCTTTTTTTCCTGGGCATGTTTGTCAAAATCAGTCAGCAGCTCTGTTTAAAATTACAGCTGCTGAGGTGGTGGTAAGAGTTAAGGCAAACGGCAAACTAATCAAAAAACTTAAAAGACTGGGGGGAAATGTGGCAAGAATGTGGAGAAATTAGAACCAAAATATATATTGCTGGTGGGAGTATAAAACAGTGTAGCTACTTTGGAAAATAGTCTGGCAGTTCCTCAAATGATTAAATATAGAGTTACCATATGATCAGAAATTTCAGAATATCCCCCCCAAATTGAAAACATATATCTACACAAAACTTGTATATGAATGTTCATAGAAGCATTATTCATAACAGTCAAAAAATGGAAACAGCCCACATGTCCATCAGTTAATGAACAGATAAAATATGGTTCTAGTACTTGTTCTGTCACTATTTTTACGTTATCTTTACCAAAGTACTGGAAAAGGCAATGGCACCCCACTCCAGTACTCTTGCCTGGAAAATCCCATGGACAGAGAAGCCTGGTAGGCTACAGTCCATGGGGTCGCTAAGAGTCAGACACGACTGAGCCACTTCACTTTCACTTTTCACTTTCATGCATTGGAGAAGGAAATGGCAACCCTCTCCAGTGTTCTTGCCTGGAGAATCCCAGGGACGGGGGAGCCTGGTGGGCTGCAGCCCATGGGGTCGCACAAAATTGGACACAACTGAAGCAACTTAGCAGCAGCAGCAGCATACCAAGGTACCAAGCACTGTGGGTTTTATTTTCCTTGCATGCTATGTGCTAAACTGCTTCAGTTGTATCTGACTCCTTTCAACCCCATGTAAAATAAAGATGCCTGACTACATGGGCCTATCCCATCCTATCCCATGTGGCCTTGACTGCAAGGAGATCCAACCAGTCCATTCTGAAGGAGATCAGCCCTGGGATTTCTTTGGAAGGAATGATGCTAAAGCTGAAACTCCAGTACTTTGGCACCTCATGCGAAGAGTTGACTCATTGGAAAAGACTCTGATGCTGGGAGGGATTGGGGGCAACAGGAGAAGGGGATGACAGAGGATGAGATGGCTGGATGGCATCACTGACTCAATGGACGTGAGTCTCAGTGAACTCCCGGAGTTGGTGATGGACAGGGAGGCCTGGTGTGCTGCGATTCATGGGGTCGCGAAGAGTTGGACACAACTGAGCGACTGATCTGATCTGATGTATGGAATCATTTCTACTGTAATTAGAAACAAGTTAAAGAATGGCATCCTGGTTTCTAGTAAAAATAATAACAAATAATTATTGATGATCATTGAGCACTATCCTAAGTGGTTGGAATACATCACTGAATAAAATATGCAATGCTTCTTGTCCTATGGAGCCAAGATTCTACATGTATTCTTCCCACCTCCCTTCCCCTATTCATAACTAGTTAAGTATAGCAATAAAATTTCAAAATTCTGATACTAAAGTAGTTACTATATTTGATTTCTTAAGTAAATGGTATACTGTAAAAGTATTCTTTTACAAATTTCTTACAAATTTGTAAGTATTCTTTTAAAAATTCTCCTACAAATTTCTGTTAGCCACATTTCTTATAAGAAAGTGGCATCATTACCATTCACGGTGATTATTACCTGAGGGAAAGTCATAGCCAGGGGTTGATTTAGTAAGTTACTGACTGACAACCCACACCTTAGATCTACAGTAATAATAATTTAACTATAACCTTGAATATATCAGAATCCCATGAGCTTGGTTAACATTTTCTAAAATATCTCTTGTTTCATTATGTTTATTAACACAGATATTAGAACCCAGGGCTAAATTAATCGTGTCATAACTCTCATGCTATGAGAGTCATGACAGTCACGATGCCTTAGGAAGCATCACTATGAGCAAAGGTAGTGGAGGTAATGGAATTCCAGCTGAGCCATTTCAAATCCTAAAAAATGATTCTGTTAAGGTGCTGCACTTAATATAACAGCAAATTTGGGAAACTCAGCAGTGGCCACAGGACTGGAAAAAGTCAGTTTTCATTCTAATTCCAAAGAAGGGCAATGCCAAAGAAAGTTCAAACCGAACAACTGCACTCATTTTATACACTAGCAGAACAATGCTCAAAACTCTTCAAGCAAGATTTCAGCAGTACGTAAACCAAGAACTTCCAGATGGACAAGCCGGATTTACAAAACGCAGAGGAACCAGGTGTCAATTTACTAACATCTGTTGGATCACAGAGAATTCCAGAGAAACATCTTCTGTTTCATTGACTACGTTAAAGCCTTTGACTCTGTAGATCACAACAAACTGTGGAAAATTCTTCAAGAGATGGGAATACCTGACCTGCCTCCTGAGAAAACTGTATGCAGGTCAAGAAGCAACAGTTAGAACTGGACATGGACCAACAGACTGGTTCCAAACAGGGAAAGGAGGACGTCAAGGCTGTATATTGTCACCTTGCTTATTTAACTTACATGCAGTGTACATCATGCGAAACACAGGGCTGGATGAAGCAAAAGCTGGAATCAGATTGCAGGGAGAAATATAAATAACCTCAGATATGTAGATGACACCTCAGATATGTAGATGGAAGAAAATGAAGAGGAACTAAAAAGCCTCTTGATGAAAGTGAAAGAGGAGATAGAAAAAGCTGGCTAAAGAGTCAACATTCAAAAAAAAATGATAAGAAATTTTCTCAGGGAAAGAAAGCAATTAGTTATTGACATCTAACCCTTTCCTAAAAATATAAAATTGTATCAAATATAAAGTTAATATAGCTTATAATAATGACCAAAAAATTTATGTAGCTAAGGCTAAATCTAATAAAATATTTCTAAGACCCCTACTGAGAGAAACTTTAAAATCTGACTAAAACACATTATCAATGATCTAAAATAGTGATATATACCATATTCATAGATATTATTACATTATTAAAATATCAGTTGTACACAAGTGAACATATATTTAATCTGACTACAGTCAAAATACTAAAAAAGTTTTCTGCTGAACTTGATAAGCTCATTCAAAAATTTACATAAACAACTACCATCATCAGCTAAGACTTTACCAAAGAATAGAGTTGACCTACTAGCTCTCAAATTTCTCAGAATATATTAGTTGTAGCTAGACACTGACACTAGATATTAAAATATCAATAACCTTGAATATGCAGAAGACACCATCCTTATGGCAGAAAGTGAGGAAGAACTAAAGAGCATCTTGATGAAAGAGGAGAGTGAAAAAGTTGGTTTAAAATTCAACATTCAGAAAACTAAGATGATGGCATCTGGCCCCATCACTTCATGGCAAATAGATGTTGAAACAGTAATAGACTTTATTTTCTTGGGCTGAGAAATCACTGCAGATGGTGACAGCAGCCATGAAATTAAAAGATGCTTGCTCCTTGAAAGAAAAACTATGACCAACCTAGACAGCATATTAAAAGGCAGAGACATTACTTTGTCAACAAAAGTCTGTCTAGTCAAAGCTATGGCTTTTCCAGTAGTCATGTATGGATGTGAGAGTTGGACTATAAAGAAAGCTGAGCACTGAAGAATTGATGCTTTTGAACTGTGGTGTTGGAGAAGACTCTTGAGAGTCCCTTGGACTGCAAAGAGATCAAACCAGTCAATTCTAAAGGAAATCAGTCCTGAATATTCATTGGAATGACTGATGCTGAAACTGAAACTCCGATACTTTGGCCACCTGATGCAAAGAACTAACTCATTGGAAAAGACTCTGATGCTGGGAAAGATTGAAAGCAGGAGAAGGACACAGCAGAGGATGAGATGGTTGGATGGCATTACCGACCAGTGGACATGAGTTTGAGCAAAGCTCCGAGAGTTGGTGATGCACAGGGAAGCCTGGCGTGCTGCAGTCCATGGAGTCGCAAAGAGTTAGACACACCTGAGCAACTGAACTGAACTGAGACACTGGCACAAGTTAAAGAGGATAAGGAGTTCATAAAGAATCCAGAAAAAGACATGGAAATTTTATACATAATAGATCAGTGAAGAAATGAATTTTTCAATAAATCATGAAAAATAATTTGTCTCCCTTGGAATATAATACATCAGCTCTCTATTCCATGGTGTGTATGAATTTCAAATCCAGGCATATTAAAGATGAAAATATAGTAAAAGCAAAACTTTACAACTCAATAGAAAATATGGGGCAAGAGGTGAAAAAGTATTTTGTAAACTTATAAGATGAAAAAACTTATCCCATAAGAGAAACTACTGATAAATTTAGTTTCATTACATTTAAAATTTCTACTCAACAAGAGACATAAAACTGAAACTGAAGGATAAATTTCATACTGGAAGATGCTCTAAATGTAAATTATACATAAAATGTTGAAGATTTAGTACCCTGGACTGGGTGGCTTATAAACAATAGAAATTTATTTCTAGCATTCTCTCTGCTAGGAAGTCTTAGATGAATATTTCTGCAGACTTGGTATCTGGTGAGGATAGTCTTCCTGTTTCATGGGCAGGTTGTCTTTTCCCTGTGTCCTTGTGTGGCAGAGGGGCAAGGGATCTTTCTGCAGTCTATTTTATAAGGGTACTAATTCCACAGATGAGGGCTGTACCATCATGACTAAATTATTTCCCAATGGCCCCACCACACATTGGGGATTAGGTTTCAACATAAGAGTCTGGACAAGACTCAAAACATTCAGTTTGCTGCACTGCTTTTTCCTACTTTATTTTTAACTTCAGTTGTCCTCGATTACAAAGGTACATGTATTGGACATTCAAAAACCACATGTAAGTCAATATGTATTTTTCCTTATTTCTCATAAACATGTTTTGAAAAACAACAAAAACAACACTACTGCCTTTGTGTGTGTGTATATGCTCAGTTGTGTCTGACTTTTCACTTCCCCATGGACTGTAGCCCTCCAGGCTCCTCTGTCCATGGAATTTTCCAAGCAAGAATACTGGAGTGGGTTGCCATTCCCTCCTCCAGGGGATCTTCCTGACCCAGGGATTGAACCCATGTCTCTTGTGTCTTCCGCATTGACAGGTGGATTTTTTACCACTAGTGCTACCTTCCCATATACAGTCTTTGGAAAAAAAAAAAAAACAAAACAAAACACTACTGCATTTAGTAAAATATCAAATGCATAGGATGATTTCTATGATGCTAAAATAACTATTTCATGTTTATAAGAACCATTTGCAAAAGATACAGAATTTTCTAGTATTTATTAATCAGTAAATATTAGTCAGAGGAAATCACATTTAAGCTGGGACAACATTGTTATATGCTATTTTATTTCCATACATATTTAAATGCTTTCTAAGAAATGTAACACCTGCAGACCACTCTAAATTTACTGGCAAAAAGAAAGTGAGTAGATATTCAATATGTACAATAAATATCCAATCACGAATGTAAACATCCTTGGCAAACAACTAACTGCTCCAGCAGTGCCCACTGAGTCCTGCTGGCATAGCAGAGGGTGCTGCAGAGTGAATACTGAGCCTGTTCCAAAACCCCGCAGCAACATTCTAAATAAACATGCCCAGATTTCTGAGCTGTATTTTATACAGCATCCTCAGAGACACACAGGAAGATACCATGTCTATCTCTGCAGAGTACAAAGTGAAGAAATTCATAGTTGCCTGATGACTCAGAATATACATAAACTAGAAAGACAGTGTACTTGTATTGGTCTTGCCTAGACGATTAACCTCACTGGAACTCAAGAAACACAAAAGCATACCGCAAGGTATAGCTTCAACCAGACTTTGTCCCAAATCTAGGAAAATCAGTCCTTAAATAAGTATTTTCTTACTTATCCTGATAAGTAAAATAAAAAGCATAGCATGTGCCTCATTGTGGTTATGAAAGCCTATATTTTTGGTCAAAAGAATATACAAAGCACTTAGGCATATTTACCACTGGGAATGGTTAATATAGTCATTTCTATTTAGGGAATAATTTAACAGTTTAAAGAAAAGATAATGATTATTAGAAGTATGACAGATAAAATAGTATTAACGTCATTGAAATTACAATACTTTATAAAAATCACCATTTTATGCCAGAGATCTGAAAGCTCTTCCTATAAGGGTCTGATAAACTCCAGTACTTTGGCCACCTCATGCGAAAAGTTGACTCATTGGAAAAGACTGATGCTGGGAGGGATTGGGGGCAGGAGGAGAAGGGGACGACAGAGGATGAGATGGCTGGATGGCATCACTGACTCGATGGACGTGAGTCTGAGTGAACTCCAGGAGTTGGTGATGGACAGGGAGGCCTGGCGTGCTGCGATTCATGGGGTCAAAAAGAGTCGGACATGACTGAGCAACTGAACTGAACTGAACTGAATCAATAAGCTGACTTTGTGCTCCATCCAGTCTGTTGGTAACTGTTCAACGCTGCCACTGTAACATGATAACAGTCATAGACCATACAGAAACCAATGAATGTGGCTGTGTTCCAATAAAACTTTATTTATTGTGTCGGCCAATAAGGTCATTCAGGTTTTTCCATAGATGTAATGGAAAAACTCAAACGAACTTCTGGCCAACTCAATACAAATGCATGGGGCCAGATTTGGCCCACTGGTCATAGTTTGTCTACAATATTCAGTGGTTAGGAAAAATGTGATTTTATGAAGGCTCTACTCCTGTTTAAGAAGATAACACAGTTTTAAATAATTCTTCATCTACTAATCAGATATTTAAACTAAATTAACTTTTCCTTTTAGCAAATATTTCTTTTACTAGCCTAGAAATAAGAAAAGACACAAGTTACAACTGCCTTTTGTTACACCACATGTAATACTAGATTTCTCTCTATTTTTAAAAGTAAGTTTTGGTCAATATCAGTAACTATAAAGCATTATGATAAAAATGAGTCAGAAGATGAATTGAGAACAATTTACAAAATTGATTTCAGGAGCCATATCATTTATGAAACAGGGCATACTGATTCTTAAGACAACTCAACAATCTGTAATGATCAGATTTCTCATGCCAGGATGTATTTGTTTCATTGCAAAGAAGTCATCTTTTCTCTTATTACCTTCATGAAATTTCAAAGACAAATATCTTTTGTTCTGTATTCAGAGAGGTAGAACACTCTTGAATGAACAGCTGCTGATCACTTGAGGAGCTTTTGAGCTTACAATCAAGGTAGATGAATATTTCAGCTCAATCAAAACACAAAACAAAATTATCTCTTCATTGTGGATTCTCTATGACAACTCTCTCTTTCAAAACATGAAAATCCTCAGTGAAACTGAACAATAAAGAAACATAATAAACCAGATGCTTTCTGTCATTTTTCTGTTTTATGATTCACATATCCTGAAAGCATAATTTATATCTATATAATAAATAAATTTTGTTACCAGCAGCCAAGCCTTATTTTCTGTGGAAAGAGCTGTGGACTGACAGAGGGCTGGGTTCTAGTCCTTATTCTGGGTTCTAGTTATTATCCTAATAACCAACTGTGTGTCTGGAGTGAAGCAAAAAATTATTCGAAAATTGGAAGCAGGGTGAAGACATATAGACTTATGGGCTCCAATGACCACAGCTTTACCTGAAACCAGAGAAATATCAATGTTGGTCAATGAATGTCCAATGATCCATGAAAATAAACTGGTGCGCCTTGTCAGATTGAGGAATATAGAAGCCTCCTTAGAGAAGAAATGCCTCAAACTACTTGCAAGAAACAAGATGATCGGATCAGGAGAGATTTCTAAAGCTAAGGAGAATGGGCATCTCACTATGTGAGGGACTTCTCAGCTCCCATGTGATTTCTACATCATCAGAAGCAATTGAGCTTCCAGAAGTATTTCCTGCCCCTGGAGGGTAATTCACAGTTTATAGGCAACACTACCAAACAAGCCAACCCCTGGCAGGATCAGAAGTGGGCTTTAAGGCTTTCCGGCAGAGGGCAGCAGAGGTAAGAGCTAAGAAAGAAAACCCATAACAAGTGAGAAACGAAGGCAATAAGTAGGTACAATCTACAGAGGGCAAAGGTCCATATGGTATCCATCTGGGAAAATGCCACTCTTTTTATTAATGTATTTTATGGAACACTGAAGGAAGGAGGATCAAATGGTGTGATGTCCAGCCTTCAAGCAGATTTCAATTATAACTATTGATTTCATCATCCTCTTAGTTACTTTAGATTTTAAGCAGTGTGCTTACTTCTTAAATACACACATGTACAAGAATATATACACACAAACTGGACACATAAGAATTAAACAATTTGCCATATATTTGTTTAAGCTGCAGTCCCAAGAACAACATTCCCTCTCTTCCAGATGCAATGGGGATAGACAGGGAATAAACTATTTGAAGAAAAGGTTCAGTCAGTATTTTTTAGCAATGGGAGAAAGCCTTCTAGAGAGTACTTAACCCAGAAGAGATTCCTGTTCCTTCTGAAACCATGAGTAACTAAAAAATTGTGTGACATGACATCATGTGGACAGTGCCCAGAGGTGCCATCTTGATGTTGCTACACAGCAGCAATTCCTACTTAACCCAAGTTCCTTCAAGATCAAAAGGAAAAAGACTTCAAATTGTGACTGCTATAGTGGAAACATTGAATTCTTTAAGGACGGAACCAAGCATTTTGAGAGTAAGAAGAAAAGAAATCACAGCAATTGATACAAGGTGAGTAAAACTAGGAAGTGTCCATTCAACCTGTTTCAGTCCTCAAAACAGCTGATATGCAAGATGGCAAGATAGGACAACAGAGAATCCATAACCCACAAAAAGAAAAAGATCTGCAATATTTTCCCAACAATTTGTGGCTAATAAATTTACCCTTCACATGAGAGAGTAGGAACTCTGATTTAAGAAAAGAAAAATGCTGTATTGTTCTTCACAGTGCTTAACTATATACAAGATCAGTTCAGCAAATCTTGAATCATAAGAAAAACCTATGCTAACATGCCATTGTCTTTCTTGCATTCTTGTTCCTAATATTCTTACATTAGATTCAAGTATCTCATGATAGAAGTGGGAACCAACTGCTACACAGAGAGATAGTATATGCAAAGAAAAGACTTTTGCACCAATTATGTGGTAAGTGTTTATAGCACTAATGCTAGGACATATTTATTGATTTATTCAACAAGTACTTACTGACTAACTTCCTTTGCCAGATATTATGCTAGGTGACAAAAGCCTGTGTATAAGATCACTAGAAGCTCTGTTTAATCCATGAGAGAACTTGACAATTTTGAGTTACTTAGCAAGGACAACATAGCTTATGTGAAGAGTAAACTAAGATAATCTTCATTAAGAAGGTAGGCTCTGTTAAGATCAACCAGCTCCCTCCAGGCATAGTTATCCATAAGATAGTTATAAGAGAATTCTCTATAAAATGGACCCTAACAGATTTTGATGCTCAGACTAATCAAAGACAGTAAGTCAACCTTACCTGTGACTCCCTACAGAATTTTTGGTCTTAGCAAGACTTATTTATCATCAAGTACCCACTCCAGTACTCTTGCCTGGAAAATCCAATGGACGGAGGAGCCTGGTAGGCTGCAGTCCAGGGAGTCGCTAAGAGTCGGACACGACTGAGCGACTTCACTTTCACTTTTCACTTTCATGCCTTGGAGAAGGAAATGGCAACCCACTCCATTGTTCTTGCCTGGAGAATCCCAGGGACGGGGGAGCCTGGTGGGCTGCTGTCTATGGGGTAGCACAGAGTCGGACATGACTGAAGTGACTTAGCAGCAGTAGCAGCAGCAGGTTACATTTAAAATTACACTAGAAGGGGGGACTTTCCTGATGGCCCAGTGGTTAGGATTTGGGGATTTCACTGCCATAAGCCGAGTTCAGTCCCTTGTTGGGGAATTGACATCCTATAGGGTATGGAGCATGGACAAAAACAACAACTAACAACAACAACAAAAAAAAAATTTACACAGCAAGAATAAAAACTAGCTTTCCCAGACAAATGAATGGAGAATATGTCCATTAGACCAAGGTTCTTCAGATAGAAGCTTGCAGGTCTTAGCACCAGGTCTTAATGGAACCTAGATAGAAATTGGGACAGACTTTAACCTTTTGATGAAGCACAGATGCCCTTGTTTCTGAATGAAGGGAAAAAACCCGTAAGTTTGATCACCTATAGCATAAGGAGCAATGGGAAGTTCTATATTGACAAATAAAAAACCTTGCTTGTATATTCACCCAGAAGGGAAGCCATCTTAGCACTTCAAAGAGATAAACTGCAAGGGTGCCTTCAGGCAGACCAATATTTTCCTCAAATTGGATTTCTCTAATCCCTGAACTGTGACCAGCAAAGACTTCAGCCTAGAAAATTGATTTTTCAACTACACTTCCTGAGGACTCACCAGAGCCACAAAGTAAAAGAAACAATAATTCTTCTCTGTCCACTGCATTGATGAAATGAAGTCACATGGTATTTTTATACCCACTAGTATAACTGAGAAATGGTCATGCAAATGGTTACCTTTTCATAGTTAAAATATTACATTCACTAAGGGAAGAAGGTTGTTTATGTACCTTATACTGGCATTTTGCTCATTTTGATTTCTTTTAGTTTTGTTCAATAAATATTGAACTGCCTAGCCAGTGCTTCTTCAAATGCCTCTAGAAAACGGAGATTGAAAATAAAGTATGACCTCAGCCCAATGTTTCAGTAGCAACACAAAGACAAATAAAACCTGGGTTCAGCACCCAAGGACTGAAAACGCAGAGGTTGTTGTATCCTACAGCAATGACACAAATAATCAAAATAAAGAATCGTTTGGGTAAAAGTCCGCTGTGTGTTTCTATTTTAATAGTTTTGAGTTTGTATTATAGCATGGCACCATGTGGGGGTCGGTAGACTGGACATACTTGACAGTTCATGAAATAAGGGCAATGTTGTTGAAGGGCTGAATGTCCCACTGAAGGCATATTCAACCACCAGTAGGAAAGCCATTCCTTAAGCATCTTCAAAGGAGCAATGCCCGCATCAAGGAAAGCAGATTTTGAATCATCTTCCTTCAGCGTGTCCTGAAGCAAAAGTAGGGTTTCATTTTCTTATACCCTTCAGTCTGCTTTGGAGTCTTTTCTGGTTCTTCAGGGCTTTTTACCCATAAATAATTCAACAGGTAAATTCCCTTAATGACATGGACACATGTCATCTGGAGTCATTAATTAAGGTTCATTCACATTTGAAAATGTCTCTTACCCATTTTTTTTTATTAACAGAAGTGTTTTTATTAGTTATTTTTAACTTCCAGCATTAGATTTTCTTTCTTGTCAAAAAAATTAATAACTCAGCAGCTCAGTCATCTTAGCACTATTATAAATTTTCAAGCTATAGTGAATTGTAAAAATTATTTTCTCTGTCATTTTTCATCTTTGGCTAGGTCTGCTGCTGCTGCTGCTAACTCACTTCAGTCGTGTCCGACTCTGTGTGACCCCATAGACGGAAGCTCACCAGGCTCCCCTGTCCCTGGGATTCTCCAAGGAAGAACACTGGAGTGGGTTGCCATTTCCTTCTCCAATGTATGAAAGTGAAAAGTGAAAGTGAAGTCGCTCAGTCGTGTCCAACTCTCAGCGACCCCATGGACTGAGATTCTCCGTCCATGGGATTCTCCAGGCAAAAGTACTGGTGTGGGGTGCCATTGCCTTCCCCTGGCTAGGTCTATATAGCACCAAATACTAGGTAATTACTTAACTGTTTATCTCCACAAGAAGTTTGCAAGTTTCTTACAGACAGGATTTATTTGGAATAGACCGGTTTTTAAAGTAGCACTGTATCTGGCAGAATCTAGTTTGTCTTCCATAAATAATGAGGCTATATTTATTGTTTCTTCAGAGTCTCAAGTCTGTGTAGGGTTGGTCTCTTACATTTATAGATCATTCCTTTACTGTTTGATATCTACATTTTAGCATCTATTGAATCTCTAGTCATTTTTTAGTGGTCCCCTCAATGGTTGGAGAAGGCAATGGCAACCCACTCCAGTACTCTTGCCTGGAAAATCCCATGGATGGAGGAGTCTAGTAGGCTGCAGTCCAAGGGGTCCCTAAGAGTCGGACACGACTGAACGACTTCACTTTCCCTTTTCACTTTCATGCATTGGAGAAGGAAATGGCAGCCCACTCCAGTGTTATTGCCTGGAGAATTCCAGGGACAGGGGAGCCTGGTGGGCTGCCATCTATGGGGTCGCACAGAGTGGGACATGACTGAAGCAACTTAGCAGCCTCAATGGTTAAATGAGAGATGAATAGATCTGAATTTCAGGCAGCAGTGTCCTTGACTTTTTAAAGAAATTTAACAGTTCTTATCTGGACTTCAATATCCTCCTATGTAAAGTAAGAATAATGGATGAGGTGGTATATGTGTAAAGCTCCTTCTAGCACTAAAAACTGAAGTTTTATAATAAAATTTTCTAAAGCAAGATTCAGTTTATGTGCCTATCTTAGTCATCTTGTTCAGAATATTCAAAATTAAGATTACATGAAAGACCAACAAGAATTTATGCACTGATACCTCCTTAGAAGTAGCTTCCCAGGTGGCTCAGTGGTAAAGAATCTGCCTGCCAATGCAGGAGACAAAAGTTTAATCCCTGGGCCAGGAAGATCCCATGGAGAGGGAAGTGGAAACCAACTCTAATATTTTTGCTGGAGAAATCCCATGAACAGAGGAGCCTGGCAGGCTACATCCCCTGGGGTCACAAAAGAATCAGACATGACTTAGCCACTGAACAACAAACAACAACCTCCTTAGAAACTTTGTAAGCATATATATTTTCTTTAGAATATAAAAATAAAATGATTTTATTCAGTTGAGTTCAGTCGCTCAGTCGTGTCCGACTCTTTGCGACCCCATGATTGCAGCACACCAGACCTCCCTGTGTCCATCACCAACTCCGAGTTCACTGAGACTCAGTCCATCGAATCAGTGATGCCATCCAGCCATCTCATCCTCTGTCGTCCCCTTCTCCTCCTGTCCCCAATCCCTCCCAGCATCACAGTCATTTCCAATGAGTCAACTCTTCGCATGAAGTGGCCAAAGTACTGGAGTTTCAGGTTTAACATTCCTTCCAAAGAAATCCCAGGGCTGATCTCCTTCACAATGGACTGGTTGGATCTCCTTGCAGTCCAAGGGACTCTCAAGAGTCTTCTCCAACACCACAGTTCAAAAGCATCAATTCTTCGGCGCTCAGCCTTCTTCACAGTCCAACTCTCACATCCCATACATGACCACAGGAAAGACCATAGCCTTGACTAGACAGACCTTTGTTGGCAAAGTAATGTCTCTGCTTTTCAATATGCTATCTAGGTTGGTCATAACTTTCCTTCCAAGGAGTAAGCGTCTTTTAATTTCATGGCTGCAGCCACCATCTGCAGTGATTTTGGAGCCCAGAAAAAGAAACTCTGACACTGTTTCCACTGTTACCCCATCTATTTCTCATGAAGTGTTAGGACCGGATGCCATCATCTTCATTTTCTGAATGTTGAGCTTTAAGCCAACTTTTTCACTCTCCACTTTCACTTTCATCAAGAGGCTTTTGAGTTCCTCTTCACTTTCTGCCATAAGGGTGGTGTCATCTGCATATCTGAGGTTATTGATATTTCTCCTGGCAATCTTGATTCCAGCTTGTGCTTCTTCCAGCCCACTGTTTCTCCTGATGTACTCTGCATATAAGTTAAATAAGCAGGGTGACAATATACAGCCTTGACGTACTCCTTTCCCAATTTGGAACCAGTCTATTGTTCCATGTCCAGTTCTAACTGTTGCTTCCTGACCTGCATACAGATTTTCAAGAGGCAGATCAGGTGGTCTGGTATTCCCATCTCTTTCAGAATTTTCCACAGTTTATTGTGATCCACACAGTCAAAGGCTTTGGCATAGTGAATAAAGCAGAAATAGATGTTTTTCTGGAACTCTCTTGCTTTTTCCATGATCCAGCGGATGTTGGCAATTTGGTCTCTGGTTCCTCTGCCTTTTCTAAAACCTGCTTGAACATCAGGAAGTTCACGGTTCACATATTGCTGAAGGCTGGCTTGGAGAATTTTGAGCATTACTTTACTAGAGTGTGAGATGAGTGCAATTGTGCGGTAGTTTGAGCATTCTTTGGCATTGCCTTTCTTTGGGATTGGAATGTGTTAAAGGATAGGAAACATTTTATCACTTTTTTCATAATTTTTTAATTGTGCTAAATCATAAGGTACAGAAACTTTCAAAGATCAAGGCTCATAAAGGGCTTGAGATGCACTTGCTTTTCCTTAAGAAAGGATAAGTATCTGAAAGAGTCCATGCAGTAAACCATGTATGGATGTGAGAGTTGGACTATAAATAAAGCTGAGCACCAAAGAATTCATGCTTTTGAACTGTGGTTTTGGAGAAGACTCTTGAGAGTCCCTTGGACTGCAAGGAGAGCCAACCAGTCCATCCTAAAGGAAATCAGTCCTGAATATTCATTGGCAGGACTGATGTTGAAGCTGAAACTCCAATCCTTTGGCCACCTGATGTGAAGAGCTGACTCATTTGAAAAGACTCTGATGCTGGGAAAGATTGATGGTGGGAGGAGAAGGGGACGACAGAGGATGAGATGGTTGGATGGCATCACACACTCAATGGACATGAGTTTGAGTAAATTCCAGGAGTTGGTGATGGACAGGGAGGCCTGGCATGATGCAGTCCATGGGGTCACAAAGAGTCGGGTATGACTGAGCAACTGAACTGAACTGATGCAGTAAACTAAATTTCTGATGTTTTGCCATATAGGAAAAACAATTAGTTGCAATAGGTAAGAACTATGGTCTACTGGCACCCCACTCCAGTACTCTTGCCTGGAAAATCCCATGGGCAGAGGAGCCTGGTAGGCTGCAGTCCATGGGGTCGCTAAGAGTCAGACATGACTGAGCGACTTCACTTTCACTTTTCACTTTCATGCCTTGGAGAAGGAAATGGCAACCCACTCCAGTGTTCTTGCCTGGAGAATCCCAGGGACAGGGGAGCCTGGTGGGCTGCCGTCTATGGGGTCGCACAGAGTCGGACACGACTGAAGCGACTTAGCAGCAGCAGCATGGTCTACTGGTAGATCAGATGGACAGATGAGAGAGTCAATTCCTAGGCAGTGTCAACTACAAATTGGCACTTACCAAGGGCATTGCCAACAGAGTAAACAACAAAGGCATTTGCTGTCTGCCATGGAGATTGAACCCTGTGCTGCTATACCTGTTGACTTTCAGCAACCCCTGAGGGAGTTCAGGGTGGAGTGAGGCACTCTCTGCTCTAGGGAATCTGGTGGGACAGGTCTTTAGATAGCTGGATGCTTCAGAAACAGATTTTATGATATCAATCCTTGCATCTCCTCAAATCTAAAAAGCCCTAAATCCTTCATGGTGACATCAGATGCTCATGACTAACAAAAAAAACCTTTTGTAAAATGAGTGCTTCACATTATTGAAGTCCCTCTTCACCAAAACCTTATATATTGACCTTCCCCCACTGCCGCTTTGGAGCAGTCTCTCAGAGCTATCTGAGATGCTACCTCCCAGGCTGTAGTCCTCATTTTGCCCCAAATAAAACTTAACTCACAACTCTCACGTTGTACATCTTTTTTAGTCAACAGCAGGTTAATAAGAAGTCCAGGGTTCCAGAGGAGGAGGAGGAGAAAGGGATCTGGGTCTCTCGAGGAGGAGATAGGGGTCTGGAATTCTCAAGGAGGAGAAAAGGGCAAAAGTCTTCCTGAAAACCTCTGACTAATCCTATTGCCTTAAAATGTATATTATGGGAGTGGGTATGGTAGGATCTTTCTATTGTTAACTTCTAATCCTGTTACCTTAAAATGTAAATTGTGGGAGTGGGTCTGGTAAAAGTTTTACAACTTTGAGACATTCTTTTGGTTTATTGTAATAACCAATTGAAAAAGTATTTAACTCCCTTTAGCGAGGGGAACACTCTCCATCCCCCTTTTGATGTCTATGTCAGAAGCTTTTTCTGTCCTTTTTCACATTTTAATAAAACTCTGCTACACAAGAGCCCTAAGTGATCAAGCCTGGTCCCTGGTCCTGAAGCTAAATTTTCTTCAGAGATCAGGAATCTGACATCATTCACCCTAACCTATCACAGATAACAATCATGAATTTCCAGTAGTCACTGTCATCCATACACAAAGTCATTCCAAAAATAAATGTATTAAAGATACGGAGAATCCATGGCTTTGGCTTTCAGTTTCTATATTTGGAGAAGCAATTACTTTATGGGTCATAGACTCCTTTAAAAATCCAATAAAACATGGTTTAATATGGGACAACATAACAGTTTGTTCTTTCTCACCTCTTTCCTGCTCTATATCGTTTAAAGCTTATTTATTTTTTAAGTCTTACAGAATATGGGGAAATTAGCTGATGCTCTACAAATAATGATAATATATTTATTGGTTTCTCAGAAATTCAAAATCATGTCTAAGTTGGTCTCTGGCCTGTTTAGACTTACAGGCCAACTTTGTTCAAATAAAATAACCTTGTTCAAATAAAATCTGGATCCTGCTGTGTGATGAGAAACTTTATTTCCTGTACCTGAACAAGCATCTGAAAAAATAGTTTCTGAGCTCAGAAAAAAGAACAAAAAACTGTGGTCCTGAGAAGAGACTGATTCTCAGAAATCAGGTGCCTCTAAAAAGAAGTATTTACATATGCTCACTCAAGCTTGCTGAATTTCTGAAAAGGTTTCCCTTTTTCAGAGGGCCAGGAAATGAAAAGCCTAATCCCTGGAACAGGGAGAGAGCAGAGAGACCAGAAATCAAGAGAATTTCTACCAGTGATCCAACAGAGCCTGACAACCTACACAATTATACCTGCAGATAACGCATGTACTCCAGTAAGATTCTTGCTATTTAAAATACTATAACTGATAGGCTTGAGCCCAGAAAAATCCAAGCAGAATGTCAACTCAGCTAAAAGGGGCTGAAAAGTTAGAGTTGATGATCAGGCAAAACAATCAGAACACTTACTCTGTGACAGTGAACTGCAAGAGGAGATAACTAAGGATCTGAATAAACACACATGCACTTCAGAATTTTTCAAGTGAAGCATAAAGACTTCTGCAGCCAAAAGATACAATTTCCCAATGTAAAAATTCAACAGATGAGTTAAAGGATAGGGCATTATTGAGACCCAAATGAGTGACTTGGAAGATTGAGTGTGAAATGTCTCAAATTATCTTAAAGTACAGAGCAAACTACAGAAATGGAAATCACAGGGGACAATTAAATAAGAGAATTAAAGGATAGCTTCTGAAAAGCTTATGCAAGAATATTATTAGTTCCATAGGAGGATTAAGAACAGATGGAAGAAAAGCAAATAAATAAACATCAGAGGAAAATTTTCCCCAAGATGGAGAGATATCTGAGTCTGCAAATTCAAAAGGCTCACCAAGGGCTGTATTACTGAGAAAAGATACACACCTAAGCATACCCCAGTAAACTTCTTGAACTCTTAAGACAATTTTTTTTTTAATTATACACTTCCCAGCAAAAAGAATAACTAATGGAAACTACCAAAAATCTCTCCTTCAATTTGGGGTAACTAATAGCAGTGGAATAGCATCCACAGAACCACTGAAAGAAAAAGACTATAATAACAAGAATTCTACACCCAAACAATACAATCAACTACTGGCTTAGGTTAAAAAATATATTTTATGATATACAAGACTTTAGAGAATGTAACACCTATGGTGCTTCATATGAGGAAAACGCTGGAGAAAAATTTCCTAATCAAGAAGAAAAACAATAGAATTCCAGTTGAGCTATTCCAAATCCTGAAAGATGATGCTGTGAAAGTGCTGCACTCAATATGCCAGCAAATTTGGAAAACTCAGCAGTGGCCACAGGACTGGAAAAAGTCAGTTTTCATTCCAATCCCAAAGAAAGGCAATGCCAAAGAATGCTCAAACTACCGCACAATTGCACTCATCTCACACGCTAGGAAAGTAATGCTCAAAATTCTCCAAGCCAGCCTTCAGCAATATGTGAACCGTGAACTTCCTGATGTTCAAGCTGGTTTTAGAAAAGGCAGAGGAACCAGAGATCAAATTGCCAACATGCGCTGGATCATGGAAAAAGCAAGAGAGTTCCAGAAAAACATCTATTTCTGCTTTATTGACTATGCCAAAGCCTTTGACTGTGTAAATCACAATAAACTGTGGACAATTCTGAAAGAGATGGGAATACCAGACCACCTGATCTGCCTCTTAAGAAATCTGTATGCAGGTCAGGAAGCAACAGCTAGAACTGGACATGGAACAACAGACTGGTTCCAAATAGGAAAAGGAGTACATCAAGGCTGTATATTGTCACCCTGCTTATTTAACTTATATGCAGAGTACATCATGAGAAACGCTGGACTGGAAGAAACACAAGCTGGAATCAAGATTGCCAGGAGAAATATCAATAACCTCAGATATGCAGATGACACCACCCTTATGGCAGAAAGTGAAGAGGAACTCAAAAGCCTCTTGATCAAAGTGAAAGTGGAGAGTGAAAAAGTTGGCTTAAAGCTCAACATTCAGAAAACGAAGATCATGGCATCCGGTCCTATCACTTCATGGGAAATAGATGGGGAAACAGTGGAAACAGTGTCAGACTTTCTTTTTCTGGGTTCCAAAATCACTGCAGATGGTGACTGCAGCCATGAAATTAAAAGACACTTACTCCTTGGAAGGAAAGTTATGACCAACCTAGATAGCATATTCAAAAGCAGAGACATTACTTTGCCAACAAAAGTCAGTCTGGTCAAGGCTATGGTTTTTCCTGTGGTCATGTATGGATGTGAGAGTTGGACTGTGAAGAAGGCTGAACACTGGAGAATTGATGCTTTGAACTGTGGTGTTGGAGAAGACTCTTGAGCATCCCTTGGACTGCAAGGAGATCCAACCAGTCCATTCTGAAGATCAGCCCTGGATTTCTTTGGAGGGAATGATGCTGAAGCTGAAACTCCAGTACTTTGGCCATCTCATGCGAAGAGTTGACTCATTGGAAAAGACTCTGATGCTGGGAGGCATTGGGGGCAGGAGAAGAAGGGGACGACAGAGGATGAGATGGGTGGATGGCATCACTGACTGGATGGACATGAATCTGGGTGAACTCCGGGTGTTGGTGATGGACAGGGAGGCCTGGTGTGCTGCGATTCATGAGGTCGCAAAGAGTCGGATATGACTAAGCTGAACTGAACTGAAACTTAGACCAGCACAGTGCACAGTTCATTGCTTATCTTGTGTGCCCCTATGACTTTGCCCTGGCCCAGCCCCTGAATATCCATCTCACATGGACAGTGTCCACTAAGATGTGAGTAATATAGATTAATTTCACTTCCCAAACTTGCACATCTCCCCACTCTAGATCGAAGGTGGAAGACCAAGGAAGGTGATGGTGGGATGAAGAGAAAGTAATGCTTAATTAATTAAACTAGTTTACTTGTGCTAAATTGCTTCAGTCATGTCTGACTTCTTGTGATCCCATGGACTGCAGTCTGCCAGGCTGCCCTGTCCATGGAATTCTCCATGCAAGAAAACTAGAGTGAGTTGCTGTGCCCTCCTCCAGGGGATCTTCCCATCCCAGGGATTGAACCTCCACCTCTTACGTCTCCTGCATTGGCAGGCAGGTTCTTTACCATGGGCACCAACTTTTCTCTTATTGTACTCTTGAGAAAGATGGGTCAGGACCACACTACAGGAAGTCTTAAATTTCAGGATAAGGGATTTAAACTTCATACAAGGGCTCTAGAATAAGATTCTTTCCCTCGGGGACTGAAAGGTAGTATGTTGGATGGAACACTCTTAGAAAATTGATCTGATGTTGATGTGCAGAGGAGTTGTATATTTACATCACCTTCCATTAGTGGGAAATGATCCTTTGTCCTCCATAGCTTCAGTATCTATGGATCTTACAGGTCCTTTAAAAATATGTCTTAAGTAGACTTCCATTTTCTTCAGTTTGGTCAGAATTTCATAATCACCACTGTCATTTTATATTTTTCTCTTATTTGCTTTCAGACCCCCCAACTTCCCGTCTATTAGTTCTAAAATGCCAGAGTTATTTTTTTCTTCTCAGTAACTTTTGTTGATAAAGGTCAGCCATTGAGCTACTCAAAAGCCTCTCTTGGGGTTCTCATTTCAGTTAAATCAAAATCTCCAATTATGTGTTCAAGGTTCTCTTGCCCTTTCCCTGTCTAATTTAATTGCTTTAATTTCTTAGGATTGCCTCCTTTGCTTTGTTTTCCAGTGAGACAAAGTTTTTTGGTCATTCGCTCATTCATGTTTCTGTTTTCCAAATTCCCCAATGATAAAGGTAACTTCTGCAGTGACTTTCTCATGGCAAAATCTCAGCTGTTCATCAACAGGTAATGATCAGCAATCAGCAGAGAGATGCATATATTCTGATCGATGCCTATAGAAGAAGAACTGCAAGTCCGTGACCCACCACTCTATCTTGCAGTCCATTGTTACAAGTTTACTTCTACAGGGATGCTAGAGTAAACCAGCAGGGATGTTAGAGTGAACCAGGGAACTGATTTGTTGTGTTCTTCATCTTTCATATTGTGTGTACTGACATAAGGTGTGACTATATCCACATCTATATCTAAATTTCAAGTGCTTGCCAGTTGGCAGTCCACCTGAAAGTCTATGTAAAGATCTCGGTGACCTCCTAAAATTAAAATTAAATTATAAAAATTTGTTTACCTACACTTTTAGTATTAAGTAAGTTTATAGTATTAAGTTTACATAATACTTATAGTATTAAGTAAGTTTACCTACACTTATAGTACTAATTTTTTTCATGAATAGATAACTTATACTTGTCTTTTTAAAAGGTATTTTTATGTCTTTACTGTTGTGTACAGATATAAGCTAGTTTGGCTTAGATATGTCTTAGGTTCTTTCGGCTGGGGATGGGAGTAGGCAATTTGATGTGGAAGGGTTAGCAGTGCCCCTAAATCTAGCTACTAGGTAATAATGAAATGAATTTCAGACCAAATTCTTCCACACCTACAGAAATTTATTAAATGACCCACATAAATAATCAAGCAGAGAGCAGCTTATATAACCTTTTCCGTCAGCTTGATGAAGTTGTTTTCCAACCTTTTAAATGCTTTGACCTATCATACTGGATGAGAGGTTTACTCCGGGATGATTTGGCAGCTTTCTGCAGGGCAGGTTTTCTGGGAAAAGCTCATAGCCATGTTGATTTTTCAATGGCTGGATGTAGGATTTTTAATAGACAAAGCTTTGTTGGTTTCCTCAGTTCAGTCTACACAATACTATCTTGTTCATGCAATGAATCAGGAAAAGGATTCTCAAAGTATTTTAGCTAACTCACATTTTTTTGACTACTTTTAATTTTTACCATCCAGAGTTCAATTCTAACATTTGCCATGAAAATTAACAAGCCAAGAGTTACTCAGTAAAAGTCCTTTTCTGACATGTTTTCTGTTTAGGAATGATAAAGATAATGAAAACAGAAGCATCTGTAATGGCCCCTTTTGAGTTGTAAATTTCAATGGAAGTCTATATAACCTCCATTGGAGTAAGGATATGTAATTAGGGCAACTGACTGTCCCCAAAGTGGATTCATGAACTAATTTGTATGTATCTAATGATATACTACTGTTTATGCTGATTCGTTAGTTAGTTCAGTCGCTCAGTCATGTCCGACTCTTTGCGACCCCATGAATTGCAGCACACCAGGCCTCCCTGTCCATCACCAACTCCCAGAGTTTCCTCAGACTCACGTCCATCGAGTCAGTGATGCCATCCAGCCATCTCATCCTCTGTCGTCCCTTTCTCCTCCTGCCCCCAATGCCTCCCAGCATCAGAGTCTTTTCCAATGAGTCAACTCTTTGCATGAGATGGCCAAAGTACTGGAGTTTCAGCTTCAGCATCATTCCCTCCAAAGAAATCCAGGGTTGATCTCCTTCAGAATGGACTGGTTGGATCTCCTTGCAGTCCAAGGGACTCTCAAGAGTCTTCTCCAACACCACAATTCAAAAGCATCAATTCTTTGGCGCTCAGCTTTCTTCACAGTCCAGCTCTCACATCCATACATGACCACAGGAAAAACCATAACCTTGACCAGACGGACCTTTGTTGGCAAAGTAATGTCTCTGCTTTTGAATATGCTATCTAGGTTGGTCATAACTTTCCTTCCAAGGAGTAAGCGTCTTTTAATTTCATGGCTGCAGCCACCATCTGTAGTGATTTTGGAGCCCAGAAAAAGAAAGTCTGACACTGTTTCCAGTTTCCCCATCTATTTCCCATGAAGTGATGGGACCAGATGCCATGATTTTCGTTTTCTGAATGTTGAGCTTTAAGCCAACTTTTTCACTCTCTACTTTCACTTTCATCAAGAGGCTTTTTAGTTCCTCTTCACTTTCTGCCATAAGGGTGGTGTCATCTGCATATCTGAGGTTATTGATATTTCTCCTGGCAATCTTGATTCCAGCTTGTGTTTCTTCCAGTCCAGTGTTTTTCATGACATACTCTACGTATAAGTTAAATAAGCAGGGTGATAATATACAGCCTTGATGTGCTCCTTTTCCTATTTGGAACCAGCCTGTTGTTCCATGACCAGTTCTAACTGTTGCTTCCTGACCTGCATACAGATTTCTCAAGAGGCAGATCAGGTGGTCTGGTATTCCCATCTCTTTCAGAATTTTCCACAGTTTATTGTGATCTACACAGTCAAAGGCTTTGGCATAGTCAATAAGGCAGAAATAGATGTTTTTCTGGAACTCTCTTGCTTTTTCCATGATCCAGCGAATGTTGGCAATTTGATCTCTGGTTCCTCTGCCTTTTCTAAAACCAGTGTGAACATCAGGAAGTTCACGGTTCACATATTGCTGAAGGCTGGCTTGGAGAATTTTGAGCATTACTTTACTAGTGTGTGAGATGAGTGCAACTGGGTGGTAGTTTGAGCATTGAGGGGGTGGGCGAAAGGAGCTACCCTGCGTCCGAGGTCAGGGGCAGCGGCCGGGAGGACCAACCCCACGTCCAAGGATCATGGCTGCGTGGGCGCAGAAGGGCCTAGAGGAGCTATCCCACTTTGAAGGTCAGGAATGGAGGTGGTGAGGAGATACCCCTCGTCCAAGGTAAGGAGCAGCGGCTGCACTTTGCTGGAGTAACAGTGAAGAGATACCCCACGCCCAAGGTAAGAGAAACCCAAGTAAGATGGTAGGTGTTGCAAGAGGGCATCAGAGGGCAGACATACTGAAACCATACTCACAGAAAACTAGTCAATCTAATCACACTAGGACCACAGCCTTGTCTAACTGAATGAAACTAAGCCATGCCAGTGGGGCAACCCAAGATGGGCGGGTCATGGTGGAGAGATCTGACAGAATGTGGTCCACTGGAGAAGGCAATGGCAAACCACTTTAGTATTCTTGCCTTGTGAACCCCATGAATAGTACGAAAAGGCAAAATGATAGGATACTGAAAGAGGAACTCCCCAGGTCAGTAGGTGCCCAATATGCTACTGGAGATCAGTGGAGAAATAATTCCAGAAAGAATGAAGGGATGGAGCCAAAGCAAAAAGAATACCCAGCTGTGGATGTTCTGGCCTCACTAGAGGCCATCTCCTTCTTCAGGAGCTTTTTATTTATTTCATGCCTTCCTGCCATTGGGAGCCCAATTCCTTTTCCTCCAGTTTCTAGCTACTTTTCAACTCATCCTTAAAGCTGGAAAGCATCTGCATGCATGCATGAATCTGAATCTTTTGTAAAATATTACTTTGCCTAATAATTAAATATTTGCAACCACTGTGACTCCTCTGAATGACTTCAGACTTCATAAAATTTTGGCAAAGTTCAAGTTGTAGGTAGGAAGAGACTTCAGGAGTTCAAGTAAAAGGGGGAAATCACAAAAATAACCTTGAAATAACGTACTAGCTGGCATGAAGTTACTTCGCAGGTCCTAATCCCTAGTCAAATTTGATTCATTCTTGAGCAAGAAATCCTTCTTTGTTTCCTTAGTATCTTTGTTTACTTTTGGTTCCTGAGCCGCATTTCTCAGACTGAGCTGTCTCACTGTTTCATTTCTACTTAAGTTTATTACCAGTCCACTGCCACTTCAAGCCTATGGCCACACTCTAAACACTTTTATCTAAAATATTAAGCATAACCACCTGACAACAATGCCTTATTCCTTGGACATGCTTGCTAAGTTTCTCTCATTGTAAGTTCTTTCCATCTTTCTGGGACTTCTTAATCCTTGATCTCATCTCTACTTGTTCCTTACTTTTTAACCCCTTCCTAACTTCTCCTCTGCATGCACGCTAAGTTGCTTCAGTCATATCTGACTCTGTGTGACCTTATGGACTGTAGCCCACCAGGCTCCCCTGTCCAGGAGATTCTCCAGGCAATAATACTGGAGTGGGTTGCCATGCCCTTGTCCAAGGATCTTCCTGACCCAGGGATCAAACCTGTGTCTCTTATGTCTCCTGCATTGGCGGGCAGGTTCTTTACCAGTAGGGCCACCTGGGAAGCCCAACTCCTTCCCTATGCAGCCTAATTTCTATAACAAATTATTCAGCTATTCTCTGCCAAAAGCATATTCCTTGTCCTATATATTTTTCTTCTACCACCTGTATGATAAAATTCCAACCCAGCTTCATCAGAAAGTTGGCTTTTCCCATATTTACACCTAGACTGTTAATCCATCACCCCTAGAGAAAAATCATGCAACTGCTTAGATTTGATACTATTAAAATTTCAAGACCTCACACATTAACTGCCCAGCATCACATAACTTTTCTCCCAGCAAATAGCTTTCCTCTTCTCCACAATGATCATTTTATAACTTCTCCACCCTCCTTAAACCTCTGAACCTGTCCCTTCCCTCTCAGCCAAGTCCCTGACCCCAAAACAGGATCAAAATCCTCACTGGGAATTCCCTCAATTCCTCCATTAAACCTACAAACTTATAACTGCAGAAATTTACACCTGTTCTCTTACTCCATCATTCTCTTTTTCATGTATTATTGGGTTGCTCAAAAAATTCATTCAGGTTTTTCCAAAAGATGTCATAGAAAATCTCAAATGAACTTTTTGACCAACCCAGTATTTTGCAGTGATGCATAGGAGTTTGTGCTGAATGAAGATGGGGGCTGTTCCATCTTGCCTGGCAAGGAGTTATAGTAGCTGAGATTAGTAATTCCTCATTCTCCAATGAGAGACATTTCTATAGTTCTCAACTTCACACAAGGTAGCCAGGTTTTGTCAGGGATTTGATATCCATGATAGTCAGTAGCCAGTGATAAGGTATCTGTCTCTGATTCCTTGGAGTAGTTGGTACCTGAGTCCAGACTGTATGTCATTGAAAGTGAAGCAATAAGAGTGTCAAAGACCCTTTATGAGAGCACTGCCCCACTGTGGGGTCAACTATGTCCAGGGGAAGGCACCTCTCTGCAGACCCTGCTCTCTCTGAGTTCCAACTTGTACCCAGTGATATTTGCCCTATGATTTCTAACCCACTTCCACCTCATAACAGCTCTTTCCCAGTATTATACAAACATTCACCAATCAGGGAAATAAAATTCTACAACCCCATCTCCAAAACACCTCTCAAATCAGTCTGCTTTTCCCAACTGCTCACTTTCTAGACAAGGCTTCTGTGCTAAAGTGCCTCTATCTTGTACAAATGCCCCCTCCCTTTGATTTATTTTCAAACTATAGTCAGAGTGGTCATATAATCAAAATTATGATTTTGCCATGCTCCTTCTCAAACACTTTTAGTGATTTTCTAATGTTATTAAGTACAGACCTCCTTGGAAAGGCCATTACTATCAACAACAATAATTACAACAACTAACATTTACTGAACTTAGATATGCTAAGATACATTTAGCATATCTTAGCATTCTAATCTTTATCAAAATGTGAGAACACTGGAAGCATTATGTTTATTTTATAAAAATTGAAATTAAAGCTACACAAAATAACTTAAGGTTCTACAGCTACCAAGAGTTGAACAAGTATTCAAACCCAGATTCACTTGTTTTCCTTCCTGGGATCTGTCCATGATATCAAGTTCCCAGTCATTGTTAGGGCTTTCAATCTCTCTGCCTGACTCAACAAAGTGAATGAAAGTGAAGTGCTAGTCACTCAGTGTGTCCAATTCTTCGCAACCCCATGGATGGTAGTATGCTAGACTCCTCTGTCCATGGAATTCTCCAGGCAAGAATACTAGAATGGGTGCCATTTCCTTCTCCAGGGGATCTTCCCAACCCAGGCTTTACAGTCTGAACTACCAAGGAAGCCCATCTGACTCAACAGAAGCTGATATTTAATAAGCAGTATGAATGCACGTGTGTTTTTTTTTCAAGATGCTTTATATACTTCCACAAACTGAAGCAAATAAAGGTAAATTAAAATTAATTTTACCTTTAAAATTAATTTAACCAAGGTCACACAGTCACACATTTAGTAAGTGACAGAGTCCTAAAATCAGTTGATTAATGCATGATAATGTACTGAACTGCATGATGGAAGTACTGCCCTCTTTCCTTCACTGAATATAAATTACTAAGAGAGACATGAATTTCTGTATGTTATTTGATATCCCTACAAACAGATGTGGGAGAAAGCAGGTTCAGAGAGTAGGTTAGGTGTATGGCTGGAGCCAATCAGATAGAAAACTATGATCTCACTCATCAACCATCATTCTTATCTTTGTGGCGCCATTTCTCCTTCTGCAGGAAGACATACCACCTTTACAGAAGTTTACAGAAGTAAAGCCAGTTTAATAATAATGGGCAAAGTTTGGTGAAAAACAATTTGATCTTTTGCAAAAACTACAAAAACACACCAGACTAGTGTTAAAAGCACAAGGCTGGATACCAGACTTGACCCAAATTCCAGGGCAGCCACATGCAAGGGCAGCAGGATCAGCTAAGAGCAATAAGATTACCAGGAGCTAAAGTCATTACCTGGGCTTCCCAGGTGACTCAGTGGTAAAGAACCTGCTTACGAATGTAGGAGACACAGGTTCAATCCCTGGGTCAGGAACCCCTGGAAGAGAAATTGGTAACCCACTCCAGTAATCTCACCAGGAAAATCCCATGGACAGAGGAGCCTGGTGGGCTATGGTCCATTGGGTTGCAAAGAGTCAGACACAACTGAGAGACTGAATATGCACACATGCAAAGTCATTACATAGTTGAGGAAAATATCTAAACCCAAGTGTTTTACTTCACTCAGGATGATAATCTCTGGGTTTCTATCCATGTCACTGCAAATGGCATTATTTCATTCTTTTTTATGACTAAGTAATATTCCATTGTCTACATGTACCACATTTTTTAATCTACTCCTCTGTTGATGGACATTTAGGTTGCTTCCAGGTCCTGGCTATTATAAATAGTGCTGCAGTGACTATTGAGGAGCATGTATCTTTTCAAATTATGGTTTGCTGAGCAAAGTCAGAGTGAGAAAGACAAATACATGATACCACTTGTATGTGGACTCTAAAAAAGAGTACAATTTAACTCATCTACAAAATAGTACAGTATTTCAAGTCATTTATCTGCAAAATGGCAACATTATTGAATATTAACCTCATGAGTTCTTAAGAAAAGTAGTTTACTTCATGTATATAAAGCACTTACATAATACTTGACACATGGTACTCAGGAAAAGTTAAGAGGAAAAAAATGTAAAGCACAACATGCTTTATAATACTATTAAATATTTCATACAAAAAAAATGGGCAGAAGACCTAAACAAACATTTCTCCAAAGAAGACATAACAGATGGCCAATAAACACATGAAATAATGCTCAACACCATTCATTATTAGAGAAATGCAAATCAAAAACCGCAGTGAGGTACACCACCTCACACCAGTCAAAATGGCCATCATCAAAAAAATCTACAAACAATAAATGCTGGAGAGGTGTGCAGAAAAGGGAACCTTCTTGCAAACTTGGTGGGAATGTAAACTGATATACCCCCTTTGGAGAACAGAAATTCCTTTAAAAAGAAGGACTAAAACTACCATATTACCCAACAATACCACTAATGGACATATACCCTCAGAAAAAGTGAAAGTCACTCAGTTGTGTCTGACTCTTTGCGACCCCATGGATTATACAGTCCACAGAATTCTCCAGGCCAGAATACTGGAGTGGGTAGCTTTTCCCTTTTCCAGAGGCTCTTCCCTACCCAGGAATAGAATCCAGTTCTCCCGCATTGAAGGAGGATTCTTTACCAGCTGAGCTATAAGGGGAGCCCAAGAACACTGGAGTGAGTAGCCTATCCTTTCTCCAGCAGATCTTCCTGACCCAGGAATCAAACCAGGGTCTCCTGCATTGCAGGTGGATTCTTTACCAACTGAGCTATGAGAGAAGCCCTTCAGAAAACCATAATTGAAAAAGACACATGTACACCAATGTTCATTGTAGCACTATTTACAATAGCTAGGATAGGAAGTAACAGAGATATCCATCAATAGATGAATGGATAACGAGGTTGTGGCACATATATACAATGGAGTATTCAGTTCAGTTCAGTTTCTCAGTCGTGTCTGACTCTTTGCGACCCCATGAATCGCAACATGCCAGGCCTCCCTGTCCATCACCAACTCCCGGAGGTCACTCAGACTCACTTCCATCAAGTCAGTGATGCCATCCAGCCATCTCATCCTCTGTTGTCCCCTTCTCCTCCTGCCCCCAACCCCTCCCAGCATCAGAGTCTTTTCCAATGAGTCAACTCTTCGCATGAGGTGGCCAAAGTACTGGAGTTTCAGCTTTAGCATCATTCCTTCCAAAGAAATCCCAGGGCTGATCTCCTTCAGAATGGACTGGTTGGATCTCCTTGCAGTCCAAGGGACGCTCAAGAGTCTTCTCCAACACCACAGTTCAAAAGCATCAATTCTTTGGCACTCAGCCTTCTTCCCAGTCCAACACTCACATCTATACATGACTACTGGAAAAACCATAGCCTTGACTAGACGAACTTTGTTGGCAAAGTGATGTCTCTGCTTTTGAACTCTGCTTTTGAATATGCTATCTAGGTTGGTCATAACTTTCCTTCCAAGGAGCAAGCGTCTTTTAATTTCATGGCTGCAGTCACCATCTGCAGTGATTTTGGAGCCCAGAAAAAGAAAGTCTGACACTGTTTCCACTGTTTCTCCATCTATTTCCCATGAAGTGATGGGACCGGATGCCATGATCTTCGTTTTCTGAATGTTGAGCTTTAAGTCAACCTTTTCACTCTCCACTTTCAATTTCATCAAGAACCTTTTTAGTTCCTCTTCACTTTCTGCCATAAGGGTGGTGTCATCTACATATCTGAGGTTATTGATATTTCTCCCAGCAATCTTGATTCCAGCTTGTGTTTCTTCCAGTCCAGCGTTTCTCATGATGTACTCTGCATATAAGTTAAATAAACATGGTGACAATATACAGCCTTGACGTACTCCTTTTCCTATTTGGAACCAGTCTGTTGTTCCATGTCCAGTTCTGTTGCTTCCTGGCCTGCATACAAATTTCTCAAGAGGCAGGTCAGGTGGTCTGGTATTCCCATCTTTTTCAGAATTTTCCACAGTTGATTGTGATCCACACAGTCAAAGGCTTTGGCATAGTCAATAAAGCAGAAATAGATGTTTTTCTGGAACTCTCTTGCTTTTTCCATGATCCAGCGGATGTTGGCAATTTGATCTCTGGTTCCTCTGCCTTTTCTAAAACCAGCTTGAACATCAGGAAGTTCACGGTTCACATACTGCTGAAGCAATGGCTGCACTTTGCTGGAGCAGCCATGAAGAGATACCCCACGCCCAAGGTAAGAGAAACCTAAGTAAGACGGTAGCTCTTGCAAGAGGGCATCAGAGGGCAGACACACTGAAACCATACACACAGAAAACTAGTCAATCTGATCACACTAGGACCACAGCCTTGTCTAACTCAATGGAGTATTACTCAGCCATAAAAAGGAATGAATTTGAGTCAGTTGTAGTGCGATGGATGAACCTAGAGCCTGTTATACAGAGTGAAATAAGTCAGAAAAAAGATCATATATTAATGAATATATATGGAATCTAGAAAAATGGTAGTGACAAACTTATTTGCAGGGCAGGGATAGAAATGCAGACATAGAGAACAGAATTAGGGACACAGTAGTAGGAGAGGGTGGGATTAACTGAGAAAGTAGCATTGAAACATACACATTACCATATGTAAACCAGACAGTGGGAAGTGGCTGTATAGCCTGGATTCCAACCTGGTGCTCTCTAACAACCTAAAGACGTGGGATAGTTGAGGGTTAGGAGCGAGGTTCAAGAGGGAGGGGACATATATATACTTATGGTTGACTCCCTTTGTTGTATGGCAGAAACCAACACAACATTGTAAAGAAATAATCCTCCAATTAAAAAAAAAATTGTTTTAAGTATTTCTCAAATCCTTTACAACTAAAGATCTATCCTAAGGAGTAAAAACTTCAATATAAGAGGTGAGAACTAGCATCTGTGATGTGACCTTCACCTCAGGTTTAAGATGTTTATCTAATAGTGTGAAGGGCCTCTTTCTGTCTTTTTTCCTTTGGGGCCCTTGGTATCTTGTATCATAGAGTCCTGTGTCATTAGCAATGGGAAAATCTCCAAGCTAGAGCAAAGTGCTCTGCTCATTCATACACCAGGTTATTCTCTCCCCAACAGGAAACTCTGATAAATACTCAAGTGACATGAATCAAGTGATATCATAGACAAAAGCAGCTCAAGTGATATCATAGACAAAAGCAGCCCAAAGTAAAAGAGAATTCAAGATGCTGAAGAATGAAAAGAGCCCTTCCTAGGGGAACAAACAGAACAAGAAATGCAAATCAAAACTATACCCTGAGCTAACCAAAGACTTGAATGGGCTGAGCACAGTTTTGTTTAAAAATCTCCCTTTTTAGCCCTCCCTAAGATAGGACATGGAATGAATGAATTTAGCAAGCAGCCAGACTAATAATATGATTTCTGGGTACTCCATCAGCCCTGACTCAAGGCGACTGGCACCCCCACTGACTCGTCTTTACCCACAAGGCGGTCAGTGGTTCCAAAAGAGGCTTTCTGGGGAACTGCAGACAGAAGCTAGCTAACTGCAGGGGACGTCAAGAGTCAAAGTGGATTCCAGCTGGTGCTTTCTGATGTATCAATACATTTGATGATAAATGATAAGTATCCATCTTCCAGCAATTTAGGACATGTACTTTCTTCCTTAAGTTTCCACAGATTGTTGTTCTGGCTCTATTATCATTGGATTTTGGCTTACTTCAATACAGGTGGTTTTCCTTTGGTTTTACATTTTTCTCACTTGTGCTATGAACACACACAATGGGCTTCAAACAAGAGCATTTGATCTTCCCCTGTGCTTAACTTTCCAGGAGGATGTCACAATTGCCCCTTCACAGTAATCAAAGGGTATTTCTCTCTCTTCCTCTGAAAAAAATCACAGCTCTCAGGTGGGGAGGCAAAGGGAAATAGTACATCTCTCACATCCTTAGTTCAGTATTGAGAGTGAGAAGAGATGAAAGAAGATGAAAACAGTCTTCAAAATACATAGAAAACTCCTGTCTTTACAAATGAAAAAAAAAATGGTGGCATTCAAAACACTACAGAGCAATGTAAGCAATATCTCCAGTTCCTAAATAAATAAAAGACATTTCACAAAAGAAATGCTACATGACCTGAGACAATAAACCTCTATACAGTTCAGTAGTTGGTTTTTATAGCTAAAATAGTCAAGCTTTGCCTTCATATACCCACAATTCCAGTACCTTAAACTTTTCAATACCCACTGTGTTCAAATTATTGTCACCCCGCTAATTTTTTCTATCCCATTCAACTGAAAATTGAAGGTGAAGGTCACCTAAGCTAAGCAATCTAACTTTCCTGCATAGTGGCCATTTAGATCAAAAAGAGTTGAAGGTTATATACATTGTCTGTTGAGAACTTTCTTGACTGAAGTGACAGATTTGCTATTCTGGGTAAGGAGAAACCAATGACAAATTTAAGATATGTTTTGTCTTTTAGTTAAGAAGCTTTGGGAAAGTTGGCAGCTTAAAAGCCTTGTAAAAGGGGTAAAACAGATGTGAAATGCGGAGTCCAGGGAACCTCAGAAGGAGCTAGGACTTGGTATCAGGTATGAGCACTAACTTGGAGGAAACATCAGGACAAAGCTGCTAACAGGGAAGGACAGATTGGACAGGTAGAGTGCCTAGAGCATATGGTATCTAGTGGCAAGACTGGTGATGACTGTCATCAGAGAGGTAACTGATAGAGTGAAATTCCTGCAAGTAGAGAGTGCACTGTGATGGGGTACCTGGGACAGTGGTCAATGGCTGTAAGACCGGCAATAAGGAGAGGAGCTCAGCTCCTGGACTGTTGTGTAGAGATGTGGTTTTTAGTGACTGAAGAAAAGTGGAAGGAGCAAGTCATGTTTATAATAAAAACAGTACCATGACCAACAACCAATGACAGCAGAGACTTGCTAGAAGACTACACAGGGCCAGGCCTTGTGCTTAACACATTATAAAGATCATCTCATTCATGAAGTATTGTACGACCTACAACTTAGAGGTAAGAGAATTGGTATTTTAATTACTCAATCTTCCCAAATTCTCTCTGGTAGTAAGTGCCTGAGGCAGATTTACCCAAAAGCAGATATACTTGACCCCAGAACTCTTACGCACCATGCTTCATTCCACTGTGCCACAAAGAATAGAGGTACAGAGAGCTCAGGGACTATGGAACACAGTTGCTGTCCTAACATTTTGGCAAAACATTTTGTGATTACATGACTATACATAAGAAAATTAGGGTCATGACAGGTTAATTGATCTGTAAAAAAATCACACAGTTAAAAAAATCTACATTGTTGTCATTTAGTCACCATCATGCCTGACTCTTTGCTACCCCATAGACTGTAGCCCACCAGGTTCCTAGGTCTAGAACATTCTCCAGGCAAGAATACTGGAGTGGGTTGCCATTTCCCTCTCTAGGGGATCTTCCAAATTCACATCTCCTGCATTGGCAGGCAGATTCTTTACTACTGAGCCACCAGGGAAGTTCTCCACCCCCAGCCCCAAATCTACAGAACTCTAGAATTTGCACAACACTCCCATTTGGAGGCATGGTCTCAGAATCAAGATAGAAACTTAGATATGAGACTCAGTGTCCAAGGATCCAACAGAACAGCAAGATTGATTTAAACACTGAATCACCCTAAAAAATACCTACAAAAATAGGAGAAACATTTTGAGATCCTAAATTAGGCAAAGAACTCTTATGATACAATGCCAAAAACATGAATCATAAAATAAAAACAGTTAAATCTGATCTCATTTAAAAAAATAAAAATGAAAACATTTTAATCTGAAAGACAATGTTAAAACACACACAAAAAACCAAGTCATACTAGAAGAATTTATTCACAAATCACATGTCTGGCAAAGGACTTGTATTCAGAACGTATAAAGCACTCTCAAAATTCAACATTTTAAAAAAATCTAACTTTACAATTGAGAAAAAAAAATGCGTACACATTTCACCAAAGAAAATATACAAACAGAAAACAAGATCAACATCATTAGTCATTGGGAAAACAAAATCTGAATCAGATAATACTACACACCTATTTGAACAACTAAAAGCAAAAGAGCTAACAATACCAACTCTGGCAAAAACGTGGAGCAACCAGAACTCTTACACACTGTTGGCAGGAATGTAAAATGGTCCAGCCACTCTGGAAGACAGTTTGATTGTTTCTTACATAAATATACACTTGTCACATGACATAGCAATCCCATTTGTAAATATTTATACAAGGAAAACAAAAATTTAAGTTCACAAAACAGGTGTAAGCTAATGTCTAAAAGTATTTATTCATAATTGCTAAAATATTGGAAACAATCAAAACAGCCCTCAATTGATAAAAACTGTTAAACACACATTCAATGCAGTTGCTCAGCAATTAAAAGGGTCTAACTACAGATTATGTGACAACATGAATGAATTCCGAAAGCAAGACACTAAATGAAAAAGCCAGATCTAGAGACCACATCCTGGATGATTTTAAGTAAGTGACATTCTGGAAAAGGTAACAACCATCAGTCAAAGAACAGATCATCAATTGCCAGGGCCTAGAGAGAAAGGGAGGTGATTACAAAGAGGCAAAACGAGGAAAAAAAATTTTATGGTGATACAACTTCTGCATCTTGATTGTGGTGGGGGCCACAAGATTCTATATGTTAGCGAAACTTAACCGCACAGTACAGAAGAAAGGAAGGAAGGAAAGAAAAGGAGGAGGAGGGAGGGAAGTTTGTTGTAAATGTAATAAATTAAAAAATAAACAAAACTTTAAAAAGTGATTAATCTTTGCACTAAGTGTATGTGTGTGTGTAGAGGAAATATGAAAGAGAAGAGAGAGAGATTTCACTGGAAGATAGATCCTGTATGAATGGATGCGAGGCATGGACCTTTCCCCAGAGAAAGCCTCTCACAGAGCAGTCATTCAATAAACTCATTTGTAAGTTGAAATGAATAAACAAAAGAATAGCAGGGTGTACAAGTTATCTCTAACTTACTGTGCAAACTATAATTAAACCATCAATGTCATTCTTAATTGTCTCAGTAACAAATCAGAACAAGATCTTGAACTTTTACCACTGTATACACACAAAACTTGGAAAGTTACATAAAAGCAACAAACTCAATTCAGTTAATTTCTTAGCACACCTAAAATTCAAGATGGACAATGATGATTGTTGTTGTCACTTGAAGTTATAAAGTAGCAATTTATAAAGCATGACAGTGGAAAAGAAGACTAAGACTCATACATATCATGCATGATTATGATTTTCTGGACTTTTTAGAATTTATCTGTATTATAATTGATGAATATATAATATAGATTGTTAATTTAGAACAATGTGGGCCCAATGAAAGTATATCTATAGTAAATTTAAACTATATATACTTTAAGGTATACTATATAAATATAGATTTAAATATAGATATATATCTATATATAATACAGAGACTTAAATATAAAAAAGTACACTATATAAATACACTATACTTAAAATTTAAATATAAATTAAATTATATAGAATGATTCAATGCCACTTTAAAAAATAAACTGCCTGTAAAGAATACAAATTATAGTCATCATCATGATTTGTTTTAAAAACAGGTCATTACACCTTAAGTTAAATTTCAGCTTAAGGAAATCAACTACAAATCAAAAAGCAAAAGAAAGCATTGATAAAACAATCTATGAGTGATATTAGTGGGTATATTTTACTTCTGAATATAGATAAATATCAAATGAATTATCTTTTTAAAGTATAAATTTTTATGGGATTATTTAGATATTAAAAAACAGCATCAGCTCTTAGCACAAAGCCTAATAGCATTTATTGACATGCACCGAGTTAGAAAAATAAGATACTATAGTGAAATGAAAAGTGCACACATTAGATTCAATTTTAAGACAGTGTATATTGCCCAAGCAAACCCTTGCTCAGTAGAAAGAAATAATCAGATTAACAATGAAGCCACTCCCCAATCTAAGAGAGTGAAGCAGCAAATGAAATTTAAGAAAAAGAAACTGTATCACTTTGCAATTATCTACTCAGCTTTAATTTTGCCTTGCAACATACAGTTTAATTTTCCAGATATACAGTGCAATCTCATTTATTCACACTTCTGTTGCTATTTGTTTCAGTAGCAACTTGACATATGGGCCTACAAGTACAGTGCAGCAACAAGGATATGAGACTTAGTTCCAACACACTTTTTTGTCCTGAATAATTAGTTCAGCATTTGCCCTGGAGCCAGCAATGCATTTTACCGTGATTACTAATACTTTCCTAGGAGTCCCAATAAATATTTGTGGTAAGAATGGATCAGGCAAAAGTTATATTAACTTATCTCTAATAAAGCTTTTAAATATTCAGAGAAAATGTTAATCTTTGTGTCACCCATCCAAGATGATGATAAATTATTCACAATAAATGGATTGCAGTAGGTGCCACAAAATAAATGTGTTTTTCCTCCAATAAAAGTTAATCTAACTAGCTTTATTTATCTTCTCATCTTTTTCTATAAAAAACATTTGATGGTCATGTATTCAGACTATGACAAGATGCTGACTTTCTGGAAAATCACAGATAATGAATTTTTGTATATTTAGCACCTACCATAGTGACTGGAGAAGTCATAATGACTGGAGAAGGCAATGGCACCCCACTCCAGTACTCTTGCCTGGAAAATCCCATGGATGGAGGAGCCTGCAGTCCATGGGGTAGCCAAGAGTCAGACACAAGTGAACGACTTCACTTTCACTTTTCACTTTCATGCATTGGAGAAGGAAATGGCAACCCACTCCAATGTTCTTGCCTGGAGAATCCCAGGGATGGGGGAGCCTGGTGGGCTGCCGTCTATGGGGTCACACAGAGTTGGACACGACTGAAGCGACTTAGCAGCATAGTGACTGGGCATTCCAAAGGACTGGTGGCAAAAAAAAAAAAAAAAAAAAACACTTGGCAACATAGGAAATATAAGAGACGAGGGTTTGATCCTGGATCAGGGAGATCCCTTGGAGAAAGGAAGGGCAACCTACTTCAGTATTCTTGCCTGCAGAATCCCACGGTCAGAGGAGCCTGGCAGGCTACAGTCTGTAGAGTCACAAAGAGCTGCACACAACTGAAGCAACTTAGCACACACACAGAGTGAGTGGCCCCTGCTACATACTCAGTAAAAGTTCTGAACTGGCTAGGAATGTCAGTAATTCTATCTAACAAGAACTGAGCAAAATAATGCTCTTAGGACATTATGTTGGAGTCAAATTTAAATAAAATAGGATGCGGGGAAGAGGGAATATTCTCATATATGGCATGTGTGAGTAAATATTTATACAAATTTCCTGATGGCAGTTAAACTAGAGTTTTTAAAAGACTTAAAAAAATGTGCATACACTTTGATCTGACATTCTCTTTCCTAGAAGTTAATCCCAAGAGAAGTATTTAAGGATGTACACAAAGATTTGCATGCTTTTAATAATATCAAAAAACTGGAAATCATCTTTTAAATATATAATATAAAGTAAATGGTTAAATAAATTATGATATAATCACACATCAAAATATTTTTCAGACTATTAAGAAGAATGTTATTTTGTCTAGGGAAACTTGCTCATTATTTATTAAGTTAAAATTTTAGTTTAAATTGAAATGTATCGTGTAATCCTAGGTTCGGTGTCAATGCGCATATGTGCATCTTTCGTCAGAGACATGTTACACACTAAGTTGTTCTTTATGGGTATCTTCAGATGGGGGATTGAGTTAATTTCTTCTTTTTCCTATCTGAATTTTATAACTTTTAACAGCGAACCTGTATTTTTCTGGAAATAAAAACATGCAAATAAGAAAATGAAAAATAGATGCTTGCAATGAGATAATGAGAAGGCCACTCATCGCACCAAGATGACTAATGGCCCCTCTTTGGAGTAACCTGCGTGATGCTGCTACTTTACCAGTGCTGCTTCTCACACTGCTTAATCCTCTCACTTATTACATAAAATGCATTAAGCTGCCCCTGTTTCTTGATAGCCAGAAAATCCAGAATGAGTTTCCACTTTATAATCCACCCTTAGAAGCATCAGATCAGATCAGATCAGATCAGTCGCTCAGTCGTGTCCGACTCTTTGCGACCCCATGAACCGCAGCACGCCAGGCCTCCCTGTCCATCACCAGCTCTCGGAGGTCACTCAGACTCACATCCATCGAGTCAGTGATGCCATCCAGCCATCTCATCCTCTGTCGTCCCCTTCTCCTCCTGCCCCCAATCCCTCCCAGCATCAGAGTCTTCTCCAATGAGTCAACTCTTTGCATGAGGTGCCCAAAATACTGGAGTTTCAGCTTTAGCATCATTCCAAATCCTGTAAGAAGATCCTCCCAAAACTCCTTCCCTGAAGTGTTTTCATCTCTACACTTGAAGGCCTCCTCACACCTACTGCACAAGGTAATTAAGCCCAGCTCTGTGACTATGGGTGTGTTCCTGGTGGTCTAGGGTTGTTTCTGGTGTTGTGATGATGATGGTGGTGGTGATGATGGTGAAAGTGATGTCAGTGATGGTGGCAGTGGTGTTGGTAGTATTTGATGGTGTTGGTAGTGATGGGGGGTGGTGGGGGGTAATAGAAGTGAATGTGTGTGGGTGAGTTTTTGACACTGGTAGTATCAGGACCCCAGGAGACAAAAGAAAAAGGTTTTTTTGTTTTGTTTTTTTTTTATCAGCAATATAATAATAGATCCTATAATTCCCAGCACAGCAAAGGCAATACAGTGAAGTAAAAAGAAAGCATATTAGGAGTTGGGAGTCACAGGTTTGGGTCTTGGTTTTTCCACCAGTTTAGTTTGTTACCTTAAGTTCATCACTTACCCTCTCCGGTTCACCCTCTCCAGACCTCATCTAATTCATCTACAAAATGCAGTTACTTAACTTCTAAAGTAACTTCTCATACTATGTAGCTTTGTGATGCTCTTTCCAAACTATCAGAGGCAGAGCCTAGACCACATCACCTACAGTCAAAGGGGACTGCCTGTTTTTTGTAAGTAACGTTTTACTGACACACAGCCACATATGTCACATACTATCCATGGCCGCTTCACATAACATGAAACCAACAGCTGAGTGATCACAATAGAAACTGTATACCTAAAGTATTTATTATTAATCCTTTGCATAAAAAGCTTGCTGACCCCTGGTTTAGGCATATGATAAGTAGAAGTTTGACATGTTTAAGACATATTTTATTAGCAGAAGGTACATTTTAAAAACAGAGATTTTAGTTTACTTTGTTCATTAATGTATCCCAAGTGCCTACAACAGTGCCAAGCACCTAGGTGATGCCGAATACATATTTATTAAATGCATGATTCCATTAGAATGAATGAATGAACACACTGTGGCCTCTGGAAGCCTAAAATACCTTTTCATCAGTACCCTTCTTGCCATGGCATGGTTTTTATTTGCTGCAGAATTTAAAATCCAGTCTGATAAAGGAAATCTATGCATAAATACATCTGCAGTGTTGCCATGTAAGTTGCCAAGCTGTATATAGTTCCAACTGAGCAACAGGGAGGGGAATGACAGGAAGTGAGCATCAGCATGAATCTCAAATACAGTAGCAACACACAATATCTGACCCCACTTAGAAGATTAGCATGGATTAATAAAAGTAGACTCTCATATTTCTGGAAAATCACTGCTCTTTGATTCAGAAGGTAAAAGAATCAAGTAAAAAATGGAAACAAGTCACCAAAAATAATCTGAGTATCCAGTGTCTTCATATTTCTAAAAGTAAACTATTCTGATCTTTTGTTTTCTGTCAGTTCACAGAACAAAAGTCATCAGCAACGAACCAAAAATCAGAAAATTGTAGCTTCATTTTTTATATACTGACACATCCAGTAAACTCCTACTTTCACAAAATTATATTCTCTTTTGTTTACTGGATTAAAAAATGTATCCACCTATTACACATAGATTTTTACTTACTTTGTACCTCATCCAAGATGGTGGTGATGATAAATAGCTACTGAATAAAGAGCACGGCCTTTGAAATTATTGACCTTGTTCAAATTTCCAGCTCCATAAACTTACAAGATCTGTGGATCTAGATAAGTTACTTAACCTCACTATGCCTCAATTTCCTCATTTTTTAATGTGGATAGTAAAATGCACTTTACATAATTGTTATTATATAAGTAACATATGTTGTCATATATAGTATAATTTATATAACACTTAATCACATAATGAATTAATAATATTTGAATATAAAAAGCCTAATACCATTCCCTATACCCAGTCTGCACTAAATAATGGCAGTGATTATGATATCCACCTTGACTATATTGTATATTTAAATGAAATAGTTGTCATATATTACACAATTGCATTGCAGTATTTATAGCAAGTCTTTGAGAACTTTGATTGCAAATGGGAAGAACAAATGTTTCAAAGTACTGTCTGATACAAGTCAGTTTTTGCTTTAGAGTTTAATTTTAATCTTTTGTGGGGTCATTAACACCCAAGATATTTTTCCAATTATGAGTTTACTTTTTCTTTGAAAAGAAAGACTGTTGCATTGTTTCACTAGTATTCTTCCCAAACAGTAACACCAGAGAGATTTGCTGTTCTTTGCTCTTAAAGAGGTCATAAAGGGTCAGCATTCTTTAGGAACTTTCTTAAATAAAGCTACTCATTCCCAGCTGGGCATAGGAAAGTGCTTACATGAGGACACAGCAAATAAGCATTGACCACTGAGATTATTAAAGAGTACAGAAAATATTCTTTTATTTCATTGAAGAGCACACTATAAAATCCTGAATGTGTACACAGTGCTATTCAGACGATAATTCCCTTTATCAGTATAACAACCACCAGCATCATTTTGCGGAGAAGGCAATGGCACCCCACTCCAGTACTCTTGCCTAGAAAATCCCATGGATGGAGGAGCCTGGTAGGCTGCAGTCCATGGGGTTGCTGAGGGTCGGACACGACTGAGCGACTTCACTTTCACTTTTCACTTTCATACATTGGAGAAGGAAATGGCAACCCACTCCAGTGTTCTTGCCTGGAGAATCCCAAGGACGGGAAGCCTGGTGGGCTGCTGTCTATGGGGTTGCACAGAGTCGGACACGACTGAAGCGACTTAGCAGCAGCAGCAGCAGCATCATTTTGAAATTATGAATCATTTTTTAAACATTTTTAAAATTTTATTTATATTAATTGGAGCATAATTACTTTACAGTATTGTGATGGTCTCTGCCATACTCAATACGAATAGGCCATAGGCATACATGTGTCCACTCCCTCCTGAATCCCCCCTCCCACCTCCCTCTCCACCCCACCATTTAAAAATTCCATTCCAAAAATATCTGAGTGTCTACTAAAATTTCATTCCAAAAATAACTGAGTGCCTATGTAGAAGATTTCATTAAGTGTAGTGGTAGCTATAAGGAAAAATAATGTAAACTTCAGGGAGATTAGATGGAAGATTTTCTGTTTCTGCCCTTTAATATTGGATCCAGCTTGATTGTCATAAACTAAAGTTTACATATTGTTCTCTCTTTGTGTTTTAAATGTGTCCATAAAAACCTTTGGGTATGTCTCCGCAACTTTCTCCAAAACATTTGATGCTAACTTACTGATCTGAGTTCCGTAGAAGAATTGAGACATAGCTTAAAAAAATTTAGCTCTATGTGAGTTCAAGAAGTATGCTCAATCTTTTGTCCAGCGCCTAAATTAGTTGCATTCTTTCTGATCTAGTCTATATTGCCAATGCTGTTAAGGGAACATTAACTGTGTAGTCACTCAGCCGTGTCCAATTCTTTGTGACCCCATGGACTGTAGCCCACCAGGCTCCTCTATCCATGGAATTCTCTAGGCAAGAATACTGGAGTAGGTTGCCATGCCATGCCTTCCTCCAGAGGATCTTCTCAACGCAGGGATAGAACCTGGGTCTCCTGCACTGTAGGCAGATTCTTTACCATCTAAGCCACAAGGGAAGCCCTTAATTGAAAAGTCAGTGCAGAAGAATATGTTATGGACAAAAAAAAAAAAAATTTTTTTTTAACTTTACAATATTGTATTGCTTTTGCCATACATCAAGATGGATCCACCACAAGTATACATGTGTTCCCCATCCTGAACCCTCCTCCCTCCTCCCTCCCCATACCATCCCCCTGGGTCGTCTCAGTGCACCAGCCCCAGGCATCCGTTATCAGGCATCATACCTGGACTGGCGACTCGTTTCAGATATGATATTATACATATTTCAATGCTATTCTCCCAAATCATCCCACCCTCTCCCGGTCCCAGAGTCCAAAAGTCTGTTCTATACATCAGTGTCTCTTTTGCTGTCTCATAAACAGGGTTATTGTTACCATCTTTCTAAATTCCATATATATGCATTAGTATACTGTATTTGTGTTTTTCTTTCTGGCTTACTTCACTCTGTATAATAGGCTCCAGTTCCATCCACCTGATTAGAACTGATTCAAATGCATTCTTTTTAATGGCTGAGTAATACTCCATTGTGTATATGTACCACTGCTTTCTTATCCATTCATCTGCGGATGGACATCTAGGTTGCTTCCAAGTCCTGGCTGTTGTAAACAATGCTGCTATGAACATTGGGGTACACGTGTCTCTTTCAATTCTGGTTTTCTCAGTGTGTATGCCCAGCAGTGGGATTGCTGGATCATAAGGCAGTTCTATTCCCAGTTTTTTGAGGAATCTCCATACTGTTCTCCAAAGTGGGTGTACTAGTTTGCATTCCCACCAACAGTGTAAGAGGGTTCCCTTTTCTCCACACCCTCTCCAGCATTTATTGCTTGTGGACTTTTGGATCATAGCCATTCTGACTGCCGTGAAATGGTACCTCATAGTGGTTTTGATTTGCATTTCTCTGATAATGAGGGATGTTGAGCATCTTTTCATGTGTTTGTTAGCCATTTGTATGTCTTCTTTGGAGAAATTCTACCTAATTCTTTGGCCCATTTTTTGATTGGGTCATTTATTTTTCTGGAATTGAGCTGTAGGAGTTGCTTGTATATTTTTGAGATTAGTTGTTTGTCTGTTGCTTCATATGTTATTATTTTCTCCCATTCTGAAGGCTGTCTTTTCACCTTGCTTATAGTTTCCTTTGTTGTGCAGAAGCTTTTTAAGTTTAATGAGGTCCCATTTATTTATTTTTGATTTTATTTCCAATATTCTGGGAGGTGGGTCATAGAGGATCCTGCTGTGATTTATGTCAGAGAGTGTTTTGCCTATGTTTTCCTCTAGGAGTTTTATGGTTTCTGGTCTTACATTTAGATCTTTAATCCATTTTGAGTTTATTTTTCTGTATGGTGTTAGAAAGTGTTCTAGTTTCATTCTTTTACAAGTGATTGACCAGTTTTCCCAGCACCACTTGTTAAAGAGATTGTCTTTAATCCATTGTATATTCTTGCCTCCTTTGTCAAAGATAAGGTGTCCATATGTGTGTGGATTTATCTCTGGGCTTTCTATTTTGTTCCATTGATCTATATTTCTGTCTTTGTGCCAGTACCATACTGTCTTGATGACTGTGGCTTTGTAGTAGAGCCTGAAGTCAGGCAGGTTGATTCCTCCAGTTCCGTTCTTCTTTCTCAAGATAGCTTTGGCTATTCGAGGTTGAGTTGTGGGATTTGGGGAAAAGTGAATGATACAATATATAGAGTTTTCCAGGTATTTAAATTTTACTTTGAATTCTGGCAGGAACACAAAACATCTTCTTTCTCCCACCCTCCTGAACCCACCAATAAGCTCTGAACCTGAGGTAAACATTAACAGGGATCAAGATTAAAATGATTAGATTATTGGATTAAAGTGCTGATGCCAATAATTACACCATCTTCTTTGGAGAGAAGACATGCAAATCATTTTTATTCAGATAGCTCATTCCCCTGGAGTTGGTCCTCATTTTAGACTCACCTTATTTTGATTCTCTCTTAAATTTGTTAAATGGGACTGGGTCTACTTTCTGCTTAGAAGAGGCTCCATCTTCAAAAGGTTTTTAGATCAACTACTGAGACGCTCAGGAAGAAATATTCCCATGTCTCCTTAAAGAGGTTTTCCTTGGCATTTTCATCTTGATTGCTTTCACCATCAGACTGATGGAATCAAGATCACTGAGCTTAGGATACAGGCACTGGAGAAAATACACAAACCTTCTTGGGGACCTCAGACTTCTTTCCTCTGAAAGCCTCTAAGGTTTTAAATGAGGCCCTATATTATGGTAATTTGTTTTACTCAAAGTCTACTGATTTAAATGCTGCTGCTGCTAAGTCACTTCAGTCGTGTCCGACTCTGTGCAACCCCATAGACGGCAGCCCACCAGGCTCCCCCATCCCTGGGATTCTCCAGGCAAGAACACTGAAGTGGGTTGCCATTTCCTTCTCCAATGCATGAAAGTGAAAAGTGAAAGTGAAGTCACTCAGTCGTGTCCGACTTGCAGCGACCCCATGGACTTCAGCCTACCAGGCTCCTCCATCCATGGGATTTTCTAGGCAAAAGTACTGGAGTGGGGGTGCCATTGCCTTCTCCAGATTTAAATGCTACTCTCATCTAAAAAACACCTTCATAGCACATCTAAGTACCCTGGCTTCATTAGGTTGACACATAAAATTAACCATCATACATGTCCATATAATTAGCCTTGCTATGCTATGCTAAGTCACTTTAGTCGTGTCCGACTCTGTGTGACCCCATAGGCGGCAAATTCTAAAATGTAAACATAACTGTTTCACGACTGAAGTTATATAGAGAAGTCTCTTACTTTTATATAAATTGATAAAAATTGGATAGCTTTATCAGGTGTCTCACCAAAAAGAAACATACATTCAGTAACAAATAGAACATGACTTAACATCATATACACAAAAATAAACTCAAAATGGATTAAAGCCTTAAATGTAAGACCAGACACTACAAAACTCTTAGAAGAAAACATAGGAAAAGCATAAGCTGACATAACCACAGCAAGCTCTTTTTTGACCTACCTCCTAAATTAAAAAGCTTTTGCACAACAAACGAAACCATAAACAAGATGAAAAGACAATTCTCAGAATGGGAGAAAATATTTGCAGACAAAGCAACAGACAAAGGATTAATCTCCAAAATAGTCATTCAGTTCATGCAGCTCAATATCAAAAAAAAAAAAAAAATCACTCAATCAAAAAATGGGCAAAAGACCGACCTAAATAGACATTTCTCCAAAGAAGATATATGGATAGCCAAGAGGTCTATGAAAAGATCTTCAACTAATTATTCAGATCAGATCAGATCAGATCAGTCGCTCAGTCGTGTCCGACTCTTTGCGACCCCATGAACCGCAGCACGCCAAGAAATGCAAATCTAAACTATAATGAGGTATCACCTCACATCAGTCAGAATGGCCACCATTGAAATATCTACAAACAATAAATTCTGGAGAGGGTGTGGAGAAAAGGGAACTCTCTTACACTGATAGGGGGAATGTAAATAGATACAGCTACTGTGGAGACCAGTATGGAAGTTCCTTTAAAAAACTGAACATAGAACTACCATATAATCCAACAGTCCCACTACTGGGCATATGCCCGGACAAAACCCTAACTCAGAAAGACACATGTACCCCAATGTTCATTGCAGCACCATTTACGATATCCAAGACATGGAAGTAACCTAGATGTCCATCAACAGACAAATGGATAAAGAAGATATGGTACATATAAATAATGGAATATTACTCAGCCATAAAAAGTAATAAAACTGAGTCATTTGTAGTGAGGTAGCTAGACATCCTGGAATGCGAAGTCAAGTGGGCATTTGGAAGCAACATTAAGATCAAAGCTAGTGGAAGTGATGGAATTCCAGTTGAGCTATATCAAATCCTAAAAGATGATGCTGTGAAAGGCCTGCACTCAATATGCCAGCAAATTTGGAAAACTCAGCAGTGGCACAGGACAGGAAAAGGTCAGTTCTCATTCCAATCCCAAAGAAAGGTAATGCCAAAGAATGTTCAAACTACTGCACAATAGCAATGATCTCACACACTAGCAAAGTAATGCTCAAAATTCTCCAAGCCAGGCTTCAACAGTATGTGAACCATGAACTTCCAGATGTTCAAACTGGATTTACAAAAGGCAGAGGAACCAGAGATCAAATTGCCAACATCCACTGGATAATCAAAAAAGCAAGAGAGCTCCAGAAAAAACATCTACTTTTGCTTTATTGACTATGCCAAGCCTTTGACTGTGTGGATCACAGAAAACTGTGGAAAATTCTTCTAGAGATGGATATAGCAGACCACCTGACCTGCCTTTTGAGAAATCTGTATGCAGATCAGGAAGCAACAGTTAGAATTGGACATGGAACAACAGACTGGTTCCAAATCAGGAAAGGAGAACACCAAGGCTGTATATATTGTCACCCTCCTTATTTAAGTTACATGCAGAGTATATGATGAGAAACAATGGGCTTGAGGAAGCACAAGCTGGAATCAAGATTGCTGGGAGAAGTGTCAATAACCTCAGATATGCAGATGACACCACCCTCATGGCAGAAAGTGAAGAAGAACTAAAGAGCCTCTTGATGAAAGGAAAAGAGGAGAGTGAAAATGTTGGCTTAAAACTCACCATTTAGAAAACTAAGGTCATGGCTTCCAGTCCCATCACTTCATGGCAAATAGATGTGGAAACAGTGTCAGACTTTATTCTTTTTGGGCTCCAAAATCACTGCAAATGGTGACTGTAGCCATGAAATTAAGATGCTTGTTACTTGGAAGAAAAGTCATGACCAACCTAGGCAGCAAATTAAGAAGCAAACACATTACTTTGCCAACAAAGGTCCATCTAGTTAAAGCTACGGTTTTTCCAGTAGTCACATATGGATATGAGTTGGACTATAAAGAAAGCTGAGAGCCGAAGAATTGATGCTTTTGAACTGTAGTGCTGGAGAGGACTCTTGAGAGTCCCTTGGACTGCAAGGAGATCCAACCAGTCCATCCTAAAGGAGATCAGTCCTGGGTGTTCATTGGAAGGACTGATGCTGAAGCTAAAATTCCAATTCTTTGGCCACCTGATATGAAGAACTGACTCATTGGAAAAGCCCCTGATGCTGTGAAAGATTTAAGGCAGGAAGAGAAGGGGAGAACAGAGGATGAGATAGTTGGATGCCATCACCGACTCAATGGACATGAGTTTGAGTAAACTGCAGGAGTTGGTGATGGACAGAGAGGCCTGGCTGATGCAGTCCATGATGTCGCAGAGTCGGATACGACTGAGCAACTCAACTGAATTGAACTGAAGGTGAACTTAAAGTCTGTCATACAGAGTGATGTAAGTCAGAAAGAGAAAAACAAATATCACATTTTAATGCATATATGGGCTTCACAGATGGTTCAGTGGTAAAGAATCCCTCTGCCATTGCAGGAGACTTGGGTTTGATCCCTCGGTCGGGAAGATCTCCTAGAGAAGGGAATGAAAACCCACTCTAGTATTGTTGTCTGGAAAATTTCATGGACAGAGAAGCTTGGTGGGCTACAGTCCATATAGGAGCACAAAGGGTAGACCATGACTTAGTGACTAACCACTCAGCACATTCATATGGAATCTGGAAAAATGGTACTAGTGAACCTATTTGCAGGGCAGGGATAGAGATGCAGAGGTACAGACCCGACTAGTGGACGTGGCAGGGAGTGGAAGGAAGAGAGGGTAGGATGAACTGAGAGAGCAGCACTGAAATATATACACTACCCTGTTAAAACAGATTACTGGTGAGAAGTTACTGTATAACACAGAGAACTCAGCTTGGTGCTCTGGGATGACCTAAGAGGGTGGAATGGGACAGAGGGGGCTCAGTGGGGAGGGGATATGTGTATACTTAGAGCTGATTCACATTGTTGTATAACGGAAACTAATACAACATTATAAAGCAATTATACTCCAATTTTTAAAAAATACATTGAGCTGATTTTAAAAAGACAATGAAAGAAAATCATTGAAAAAAATGTATAAATATATCTGGAAGAGGCAGCAAAGGGAAACTATATTCAAAACACACAGCAGTGATTTTAAATAGTTTCCTTTTTTTTTTTTTTATCATTCTCTAACCAGTCCATTCTAAAGGAGATCAGTCCTGGGTGTTCTTTGGAAGGACTGATGCTAAAGCTGAAACTCCGGTACTTTGGCCACCTCATGTGAAGAGTTGACTCATTGGAAAAGACTCTGATGCTGGGAGGGATTGGGGGCAGGAGGAGAAGGGGACGACAGAGGATGAGATGGCTGGATGGCATCACCAACTCAATGGACGTGAGTTTGAGTGAACTCCGGGAGTTGGTGATGGACAGGGAGGCCTGGCATGCTGCGATTCATGGGGTAGCAAAGAGTCAGACACGACTGAGCGACTGAACTGAACTGAACTGAACCTTGTATCATAGCTACCCAGAGTCTCTGGTCTCTAGCTTCTAGGCTCATGTGTTCAAAATCCTCAAAAACTCTATTTTCCCTGCTTCCTTTTTTTTTCCATCTCTGTTTTGCTTTCCATTCTTTCACTTTGACAGAAGTAGTCTGTTATGACCTACATGTTTGTGTCCCTCAGAATTCATATGCTATAATCCTGTAAGGAACTGAAGAGACCAGAGTTCTCCCACCATGTGAAGACAGAACCAGAAAACAGTCTTTTGTGAACCAAGAAGCAGGCTCTCACCAGACACCAAATCTGCTGGTGCTTTGATCTTGAACTTCAGCCTCCAGGAATGCGAGAAATAGATTTCCACTGTTTATAAGCCACCTACCTATGGTATTTTGTTCCAGCAGCTTGAACTAAGACATAGTCTCTGCTCCAATTATCTTTGTAATCTGTCTTTTCTGCCTTTAGAAATGCCCTGCTTCACCCATTACTCTGGTCAGCAAGTGAAAAGTCTGATAACCTAGCTGACATACTCAGGCGAAGGTAAGAAAGAAGTGAGAGATTTTTGTTGTTGTTCAGTCGCTCAGTAATGTCCAAATCTTTGCAACCCCATGGACTGCAGCACGCTCCCTGTCCTTCACCAACTCCTGGAGCTTGCTCAGACTCACGTCCATTGAGTCGGTGATGCCATCCAACCATCTCATTTTCTGTAATCCTCTTCTCCTGCCTTCAAACTTATCTAGCATCAGGGTCTTTTCTGATGAGTCAGCTCTTCACATCAGGTGATGCAAAGATTTTAACATTCAAGTATTAACTATCTGAAAAATCTTCACTATATGTGGATTTTAAATATGTGGTTTAGTCACTAAATCATGTCTGACTCTTGCAACCCCATGGACTGTAGCCTGCCAGGCTCCTCTCCTCATTCTCCAGGCAAGAATACTGGAGTGAGTTGTCATTTCCTTCTCTAGAGGATCGTCTTGACCCAGGAATCAAACCCAGGTATCCTGCATTGCAGGCAGATTCTTTACCAACTTAGCTATGAGGGAAGTCCCCCCTGGATTTTAAAAATTCCAGTATTTTTATTATATCTGAGAGTAGGCAGATTTTTTCATAAGTACATACCAGTCAAATTCTATCAAAACCCAACTGACCCACCACCAGACATCATCCATTTCTCCTCATAGTTTATGAACATCAGAACTATAGAACTTATTGCAATCCCTGAACACATTATGTATTTTCTGATTTCTATGCTTTTACATGCAATTTTTTAGTTTTGGTAAGTATTCCTCTCTTTCATCTGCCTTGGTTACTATTCATGCATAATTTAATATCCAGCTCAAATATTACTCTCTGGAAGGCTTCACAAGCCATCGTAAGCCAAGTTTCTTTCTTCTCTCTGTTTCCCTTATATTGCGAACACACCACAAACAGTGCTTTAGAAAAGAATCTGCCTATAATGTAGGAGACCTGGGTTAGATCCCTGGGTCAGGATGATCCCCTGGATAAGGGAATGGCTACCCACTCCCATATTCTTGTGTGGACAATTCTATAGACAGAAGCTTGGTGGGCACAATCCACGGGGTCAAAAAGAGTCAGACATGACTGAGCAATTAACACTTTCACTTTCATTGCTTTATAAGTCTATCTAATCAGATGGAATTACTTAAAAGCTAGACCTTTACTTCCTATACCTTGGCCTACACAATTTTATTCACCCAGACTTTTGACTACAAGAGATAGAAACCTAGTACTAAAGAAGAAACTCCTGTGGTTTACTGATTCCTCCTGGATTGTGGAATCTCAAATGAGCAGTTCCAAAGAAGAGTAAATCTTTCTTCCCAAGCATCCACAGATTAACTCTCCTACAAAGTAACAAATCACTGTCATTGACAAATTACTACTAAGCCAAGTGCTATGAAAGGATCACCCTGAGTCAAATACCTATCACTGTGGATTCTGAGGACATTGGCTTCATGATCGTTGTCTCACCAGAACCAAAAAGTGAGAGGGGGTAGCTGTGCGGAGAGCATGCTGATACTAAGAGAAAAGGGGATCTGGCTCTGTGATAGGCCATGGAAATCCAGAGCAACTGCAGCTTGCTTCTCTGAAATTTCGCACAGCATTTAGCACTCTGTGTGTGTGTATTAGTCACTCAATTGCGTCCAACTCTTTGTGACCCCATAGATCATAGCCCACCAGGCTTCTCTGTCCATGGCATTCTCCAGGCAACCATTCCTTCTCTAGGGAATCTTTCTGATCCAGGTCTGAACCTTCCTGAACCCAGGTCTCCTGCTTTGCAGGCAGATTCTTCACAGTCTGAGCCACCAGAGAAGTCTCCTAATTTTCAGATATTATTAAAATTCAGTTGTTGCTGAGAAGGAAACTGAATATTGAGTTAATAAACACTAGTTGTTCTCCTATGTCCTACTAATGTTCTCAGGGCCTATCAACAGATTTACCAACACATTGCATTTCCAAAGACAATTAATCATAGTAATTCACAACAGATTTCACATTAAATTCTGATACTTCATGAAACACCTGTTCCTCAGATATTTCCAACTTATAACTCTGCTAATAGCAATGCCACTTAAAAAATAATTTAGAAATTATATAAATAATCACTAAGATTTCTCAAGATTTAAATACATATAGATATGCCACATCAACACATATATTTATGCACATGCATAGGCATGCATTTATATGTATGCACACACTTACATATGCACATATTGAAGAGGTCATTCTCTTATCAGAGAAATAAGTCTCAATACAGAGTCACCATGCCATAAACTTGATGAAATTTGTTTTGCAATCTGCCTCACCAATTATCTACTAAAAATGTTCTTTCATTTTATTCCATACACATAACAAACAAGTGTTTTATACACTTTATTTTATTTTATTTTATTTTTTTGCAGGGGAAATGGACAAAGGAAAGGATCAATGAGGGTGGGAGGGAAATGGGAAGAAAGAAGGGGGGTGATGGTGGGGAGGAGTATATATAATTTCTTAACTAATGGCTTTCTGTTTTTAATCACAAAGAACACTTTTAAAAAATCATGTTGAATTCATCCTATATTAGGAGGTTTGATCTGGAAATGAAAAGTTCAGGAAACTAAAAGTCCAGTTTGGGTGTCCTCATCTTATGCACATCTTGGTATTTTGTATTGGTAGGTCTATCTTTACCACAATATATTAACTCAAGTTTAAAAAATAGGTTCCTCCTGTATGGGATAGTTTAAACTATGGTTTTGTCTTTGAAAGAAGTGAAATGGAAAAAAAAGAACAACTGAATATAGATAACAAAGTAAAGGTAAGCTTTCAAGGCACTTTTTTCAGATGGCATGTTTAGATTAGTCTTTTATTGATGAAGAACATGGTCCTTTGCAATCAAGTTTCAGAGCAATCAAAAACATCCTTAAATCTGAAAACTTCATGTTTTTAAGAGCTATAATTAAAATAAGCCATTTTCTTTAAATTTGTTTCTATCAAAGAAGACATTAACCTAAAAATATACTCTCATTTTTAATAAAGTCCAGGATTGACACATCCTCAATACAAATAAATGCATAATCCCTCACAATAACACTTGAAAGTCTTTCATGATCCTTTTATTACCTCTTATCCTTGTAGTTATTCTCAGCAGCATCACAAACCCACAAATTGTGTAGAGCAGATATTTTGTCCAAACTTGTCAAAAATAGGCAACAGACACAGTTACATAAAAATAAAGTCATTACTGAATCTGCAGGAGCCAAATGAACTATACAAGGTGTAAATTAATTTTACATTTCTAACATTTCAGTCATATTTTCCTGGAAGTGGACACCTACATGAAGAAAAGAAATGCAGTCACATGTAGCTATTAGGTACAAAAATATTCTTAATATATAAATGCAAGACTATTCTTGGATAGCATTTATATTTTCCACTAGAATCTGGCTCCTTTCCCAATAAAGTTCAGTATTTGTGGCAGCCTTTCTTTCAGAAATGTGAAGGCTACCTTGCCGTGAGCACTTCAAATGTTCAGAAATACCAACTGTGATTCAAATGATTTATAAGGTCATCACCAAAAAAAGCCATGTATACTGAATTTCCAAGTAGTCAAACAGAAGAAAAATATATAAAGGTGCATGTTTCTGTGCACATGTGCACACACACATATACTTGGGAAGAAGCTTTTAGAAAGCATAGTGAGACAAAACAGTAATAAAAATAGAAGTGAGATGTATAATATAAAACAGAGCTCTTAGTTCTTTGATATTTCCTTAGCCTCCCATATCACCCAGCACACCAATTACACAATTACACCAGTTACACCCAATAATAATTTATGTGAATTGATTTGACAGAGAATAACCAAATTTGGGTCAGTGTGTAGAGTCTGACTAAAGAATCCCTTCAAAAAAAGGCCAACTTGATCTAGTTTATTCTAAATAATACTACTAAGAAACATTTGTTTAGTGCTTACATTGTCACCCTGTTTATTTAACTTATATGCAGAGTACATCATGAGAAACGCTGGACTGGAAGAAACACAAGTTGGAATCAAGATTGCTGGGAGAAATATCAATAACCTCAGATATGCAGATGACACCACCCTTATGGCAGAAAGTGAAGAGGAACTCAAAAGCCTCTTGATGAAAGTGAAAGTGGAGAGTAAAAAAGTTGGCTTAAAGCTCAACATTCAGAAAACGAAGATCATGGCATCCGGTCCCATCACTACGTGGGAAATAGATGGGGAAACAGTGGAAACAGTGTCAGACTTTATTTTTCTGGGCTCCAAAATCACTACAGATGGTGACTGCAGCCATGAAATTAAAAGACGCTTACTCCTTGGAAGGAAAGTTATGACCAACCTAGATAGCATATTGAAAAGCAGAGACATTACTTTGCCAACAAAGGTTCGTCTAGTTAAGGCTATGGTTTTTCCTGTGGTCATGTATGGATGTGAGAGGTGGACTGTGAAGAAGGCTGAGCACCAAAGAATTGATGCTTTTGAACTGTGGTGTTGGAGAAAACTCTTGAGAGTCCCTTGGACTGCAAGGAGATCCAACCAGTCCATTCTAAAGGAGATCAGCCCTGGGATTTCTTTGGAAGGAATGATGCTCAAGCTGAAACTCCAGTATTTTGGCCACCTCATGCGAAGAGTTAACTCATTGGAGAAGACTCTGATGCTGGGAGGGATTAGGGGCAGGAGGAGAAGGGGACAGCGGAGGATAAGATAGCTGGATGGCATCACTGACTCGATGGATGTGAGTCTGAGTGACCTCTGAGAGCTGGTGATGGACAGGAAGGCCTGGCGTGCTGCGATTCATGGGGTCGCAAAGAGTCGGACACGACTAAGCAACTGATCTGATCTGATCTGATTAACCAGAGTGTGGGACAGATGTTTTATATGGTTGATGTGATGCAAACCCTAAAGCCCCCCTGGGTGAGAGCTGCCATTACCATCCTGACATACAAGGGAAGGGAAGCACCAAGTTCTGAGGAACTTTCATCTGCTATGCCTTCCTCCTGGAATGCTTTCCCTGGTTTTTACATGCCTGCCTCCTTCTTCTCTGTCCAATCTCAGCTTAAATGTCACCCCCTCACAAAGGCCTTCTCTGAGGCCCACATAGTTCTATTTCAGCCCATTTTGTTCACAGCATTTTCCTCAGATGCTATCACTGGGTTTGTCTATTCATTTATAATCTCTCTCTCTCATTAGCAGTCATTCCATGATGCTGGTGGATGACAAGAAGAAATCATATATATATATATATATAAATAAAATTTAACATATTTAATATATGCTTCTGAATTGTGATGCTAGAGAAGACACTTGAGAATCCCTTAGACAGCAAGGAGATCAAACCAAGAAATCCTAAAGGAAATCAATGCTGAATATTCTTTGAAAGGACTGATGCTAAAGCCCCAATATTTTGGCCATCTGATACGAAGAGCTGGCTCATTGGAAAAGACCCTGATACTTGGAAAGATTGAGGGCAGGAGGAGAAGGGGACAACAGAGAATGAGATGGTTGGATGGCATCACTGATTCAGTGGACATGAGTTTAAGCAAACTCAGGAGATAGTGAAGGACAAGGAAGCCTGGCATGCTGTAGTCTATGGGGTCACAGAGTCAGACACAACTTAGTGACTGAACATTAATGTATATATAATTTGTATTTAAGAGAATTAATAAATATCTCAAATACATAGCTAATAAGAATGGAGAAGGGATTCTAATTCATAATTACCGGACTCCATACATTGCTAGATTCCAGTAACAGCATTGATTAATTTATTTTTTAATGTATTCATTCTGTCCTTTTTTACTGAGTGCCTACCAAATTCCAAGTACTTTTCCAAGCCGTGAGAAAGCAATAGTAAATGAGATAAGAAAAGAACCTGAAGAACTTATTGTAAAGTGGGTATAAAAGACAAATGAACAGGCAGTTACTGAAGGGTAAATAATGTGATTAGGAGTTAATCAGAGACAGGTGACTGATTAAGGGCACAGGAAGTTATCAAGAAAGACTTCCCAGAGGAAATGATGTCTAAAAAGCAAGTGAAAAGTAAGTGGAAGTCAATCATTTGAAGGCACACCTAGTAGTAACATGGAGGAGAGAATAATGGAAGAAATTTCCAAGCAGAAAGGACAACATGGACTGAGCCTTAGAGGCTGCCAAGGGAAGGCATGGCAGGAAATAAGGTAGATAGACAACGCCCAGGTCATGACAGTAGTTGAAAATGAATTAGATAGCTAGGAATCTAGGCTAAGAAAAAGTGAACACTGTTTAAAGATAGTGGCATAATTATATTATAATGGCTTTGGTATGGAGAGGTTTAGATGGAGCCTGGAGGCAGCAAAATCTATTGCAGTACTCTTGTTTAGAAATAGTAGTCAGCTACAAATGGGTAATAGCAAGACGGACAGAAAAATAAAGCACATTTGAAAAAGACTGTAGAGGTATTTAGAAGGAAGTATCAACAGGACATGATTAATTTTATGTGAGACATGAGAAGGCAAGGAAAAAGTGAAGATAACTTCCAAGTTCATGACTTCAGAAACCAAATACCAATACTGAGATAGGAAAAACATAAAGAACAAAAGCTTAAATTCCCCTAGATCAATAGAATGGGCAGTGGGTCAGTGGTGGTGTGGAAAGCAGTGAAGACATATTGAGTTGAAGACCTCTCCTAGACCTCCAAATTGAGGGATGTAGGCCTAGAGTTCAGGATTAAGTTCTGAGGCTATAGACTTGCCTTCATCAGTGTTCAGAGCCTTACTGAAGACATGTGAGGGATGAGGTGGTTCAAGGAATACAGGTAGAATGAGATGGCCTGAGCAATTGCACTCACCTCACATGCTAGCAAAGTAATACTCAAAATTCTTCAAGCCAGGCTTCAACAGTACATGAACTGTGAACTTCCAGATGTACAAGCTGGATGTAGAAAAGACAGAGGAACCAGAAATCAAATTCCCAACATCCACTGGATAATCGATAAAACAAGAGAGTTCCAGAAAAACACCTACTTTTGCTTTATTGACTGTTCCAAAGCCTTTGACTGTGTGGATCATAACAAACTGTGGAAAATTCTTCAAGAGACAGGAATACCAGACCACCTGACCTGCCTCCTGAGAAATCTGTATGCACGTCAGGAAGCAACAGTTAGAACTGGACATGGAACAACAGACTGGTTCCAAATCAGGAAAGGAGTACATCAAGGTTATATATTGTAACCCTGCCTATTCAACTTATATGCAGAGTACATCATGCAAAATGCAGGGCTAGATGAAGCACAAGCTGGAATCAAGATTGCCAGGAGAAATATCAATAACCTCAGATATGCAGATGACACCACCCTTATGGCAGAAAGCAAAGAAGAATAGAAGAGCCTCTTGATGAATGTGAAAGAGGAGAGTGAAAAAGTTGGTTTAAAACTCAATATTCAGAAAACTATGATCATGGCATCCAGTCCCATCATTTCGTGGCAAATAGATGAGGAAACAATGGAAATAGTGACAGACTTTATTTTCTTGGGTTCCAAAATCACTGAAGATGGTGACTACAGCCATGAAATTAAAAGACACTTGCTTCTTGGAAGAAAAGCTTTGACCAATCTAGACAGCATACTAAAAAACAGAGACATCACTTTGCCAACAAAGTTCCATCTAGTCAAGCTATGGTTTTCCCAGTAGTCAAATATGGAAGTTAGAGGAGGACTATAAAGAAAACTGAGCACTGAAGACTTGATGCTTTGAACTGTTGTGTTGGAGAAGACTCTTGAGAGTCCCTTGAACTGAAAAGAGATCCAACCAGTTAATCCTAAAGGAAATCAGTCCTGAATATTCATTGAAAGGACTGATACTGAAGCTGAAACCCGAATACTCTGGCCACCTGATGTGAATAACTGACTCCTTGGAAAAAGCCAGATGCTGGAGGAGAAGGGAACGACAGAGAATGAGATGATTGGATGGCATCACTGACTCTATGGACATGAGTTTGAGTAAGATCCGGGAGATGGTGATGAACAGGGAAGTCTGGCATGCTGCAGTCCATGGGGTAGCAAAGAGTCAGACACAACTGAGCAATTGAACTGAACTGACTGACAGAGGAACATCTAAGGGAAATGTGGAGAACTAGGAACTTCAAAAGGATCAAGACAAACCATTCAGATGATGAGGAGAAAACTAGGAGATGTCCCAGATGCCAAGAAAGGAAGTCTCTAGAATGAGAAGAGTCCAACATGCCCAAAGGAGCTGTAAAGGAATATGTGGATAGAATGTGGACCCAATACTGATAAAAATAAGGTAGAGGTAGGTGTCAGTGATGTTCTAGAACAGAATGGTGACAGGACAAGGAATGGAGATAATGGCTTTGAGACTAGCACTTAAAATGCATCTGGATGTTCATGGATGACAATGATGCAGAGACCAGAGAGTATGACCAAATGCATGAGACTCTCAGGGCAGTAGTTTTTCACTTGAGTGAGGAGTAATGGTGTGTACAGCAATGTGTGTGCTGTGTTTAGTTGCTCAGTCATGTCCAACTCTTTGCAACCCCATGCACTGTGGCCCACCAGGTTCCTCTGTCCATGGTGATTCTCCAGGCAAGAATACTGGAGTGGGTTGCCATGCCCCCTCCAGGGGATATTCCCAATCCAGGGACCAAATCCAGATCTCCTGTATTGCAGGTGGATTCTGTATTGTCTGAGCCACCAGGGAAGCCCAAGAATACTGGAGTAGGTAGTTTATCCCTTCTCCAGGGGATTTTCCTGACCCAGGAATCCAACTGGTGTCTCATGCATTGCAGGTGGATTCTTTACCAGCTGACCTACCAGGGAAGCCCATACAACAGTATGAAGATAAGCAAATCTGCTTCCCAACCTAGAAAGTCTCATTTGGACTCAAAAATTGTTTCTGACTCATGAAACTACATAACATCCTGTTTCCCTATAAGACATGTTCAACTTCAGAACTTATACAATGCTCTGTATATTTTTATATTAGAAATATATACATACATATATGGGGCTTCCCCAGTGGCTCAGTGGTAAAGAATCCACCTACAATGTGGGAGCCACAGGAGATGTGGGTTCGATCCCTGGATGGGGAAGATCCCCTGGAGGATGGCACCACAACCCATTTTAGCATTATTGCCTGGAGAATCCCACGGACAGAGAAGCCTGGCGGGCTACAATCCATAGAGTCACAAAGAGTTGGACACGACCGAGTGACTGAACTGAACTGAACTGAATTCTTACAGCAACTTTGAAAACATGTTTCCTTCTCGGCACTAATGCAAAATGTATATTTCACAGAAAGGTATACATAGATATTTGTAGAGCTTATTAAAAACAAAAAGTAAAAAAATTATTATAAATTTATATTTTTCTTTTTTTTTTGTTTTCCAAAGTTCTTTATTTTTTTTTAATTTTATTTTACTTAACTTTACAGTATTGTATTGGTTTTGCCATACATCTATATTTTTCTAAGAAAGAAGAACTACTCCCTATAAATTCAGTTAGAAGGAGCCTCAGTTCTCTAAAGGGAATTTGATTGAAGAACTACAAGCAGTCTCTCCCTGACGGGGTCAAAAGGAGGAGCCATATTGTTGGGGAAATTGGCTTCATCAAGATAAGAGGTAAACAGCAAGGCTCAGAGGTTCCAGAGACTCTGTAGACAGTGCAGAGCAAAGGGAGCAGCGGGGTGGGCTGGGAGTCGGGGGTGGGTATGGAACAGTGTTACAAGACAGAGCAGCATGGAGCAGGACATCTTCAGCTTAGATTAGGGTGCAAGGCCACTGATACACAGGTTGCAGGAAGCCCTTTGAGGTCTCAGGGCTTTGAGAGCCTGTAAGTCGTATGCTCAGAGACATGAACAGAGGCCCTCTTCTGTAGGAGTCATGAAAGCCCAGCAGGGGATCTTAACACGGAATATGATTCTCTCTCTTGTATCCCCCAGTGCCTAGTGAACATGCAATCACTGTGGTAAACTGAAATGAACTTTCTTTAGAGACAATGTCCTTCCAGTTTACATTGTTTCTACTACACATTTATGTCACTTTTTCCAGGGTGAGGCAGCTTTATAAATGCTATGACCTAGTTTTGTTTTCTCCCCACCAGATAGGTGCCTATGTAGCACCTCCATGATTGAGAATGGGAAGCAGGGTCATCCAGATAACAGTCAAAATCTTCAGTATTTTACTCAATATATTTATTCATTCATTTGAGCATTTACTAAACTTTCAACTACATAAAAACAAAGGGGAAAATAGAAGTGAACAATATCCTGCCATCTAGAAAGCAATTGAGAATATTCAAGCAATGGAAAAAGTATAAAATGAAATTAGAAACTTTCCTCCCTACTTCTCTCTCACTAATGTGAATCATTGATAACAGCTTATGTTCATGTCCAGACCATTCTCACCCTCCCAAAAATATAACAACAATTTGCTGTACATCTAACTACATTACGGAGATTTACCTAGACAATGCTAGCTTGCTCATCAGGTTTCTAATGTACATGTACCCTCAACAAATAATGCCGAGTACAAGCATTTCAAGAACTTCTTGGACAATAGAGCAATTTTAAATTATCCACATCCTTGAACCTTTGGTTGAAAAAAGTGATATTTGTTTGCAGGAGGTAAAACGTATGACCATCTTTGAACAATCTTAATGTCTATGTTACATCAAACAAGACTTGAAGTGACTATAGATTTGAGCTTTTTTATTGATTCAACCATTCACTAAATCATCTTCATCTGCTTACTTTGCAGTCTCATGAGGTCAATGTATATCTTAGTTCGAAAGGAAAGAGTTATCTTTTTATTAAAATGATGTTTTGAACAGTACCCACCAAATCACTCAGCATTCCCATATAAAGAACTAAGTGAGAAATAAATTTTCTAATTCATTGCTGGGAGAGCATGACTTTCCCTAAGTAAGTGGTAGACATCCTCTTTTTTTTTTATAACAAGAATTGTGTGACTATATCTTTCCAAATTTACTTGTAAGAAACCCAGAGCTAAATTTAAAGATAATTTACAACAACCTTATAAATCCTTACTACTTGCATATGCATGTTCTTTTTTTTCTTGACTTTGTACTTTTATTTTATGTTTTCTCTGGACTTGCCTTTATTATTTCTGCACTAACCTTATTTTATTTATGTTCTTATTGCAAATTACTTCATTCCCTCCATAAATATATAAATAAATAAATAATAAAGGTATAAATTTATATAGATCAGTAGACAAGGATAAATGAATGATAAAATGTGGTTTCCCCACTGAAGTCTATTCTGAGTTTTCTATTTTCTTCATTCCATCTGCCAATTCCCTACCTTCTTACTGCAGTGGAAGCCAACTAAAAATCTCCAAGCAGACAAAATAAGATATTTCCCCTATATTAGCAGCTCTGCTCAATGTCCTCCATTCTACCTTTACAAATAAAATCTCCACTCCAAGAGGACATGGCTCTTGATAAAGTCAAGGAGAAACTTTTGGCAATTTGACCAAAGCTGTTAGATCATGCCAAAAGAGTTAACAAGATGGAGTTTAAGTTTGAGTTCCTGGGGCTGATGCAGGCTTTCAATAAGTCATGGCATACAGCTCCTGCCAGATGGACAGGGATCATGGAGTTGGTGGAGGATTCAGTAGATAAGGTCAGGACAGGGATCAACCGGCAGGGAGAGGTGAAACCCAAGCAGTGAGACTGAGTAAAAGGAAGTGAGGGAGAGAACTATAAATTAGGAAAATCTATCCAGGAAAAAGTATAGGCAGTTATTGTATGATCATAGGCAATATCAAGTTAATTACAAAGCTTTGAGTTAGAAGCCAATTCCCAATCTTGTGAAGTAGCATGGCAGAGTGAAAAGGCAGAACTGAGTTTGTTTCCCTATTCTGCCATTTACTAGATATAAGGCACTGAATCTGTCTCAGCCTCTCTGATCCTATGTGTATATATGTCATTCATTCATTCATACACAGCCAGGACTAATTTTTGTTCCTTCTTCTTACTCTTAATAGTATTATTGGTTCTGGATTTGCAGGAATAATATTTGAAGTGCCTGTTTTGAACTGGGGTAAGAGAGTTGAATCTACCATCTGCCTTTTATTTTACTGGTCATTCTACAATTGTCTTTGTGAGTAAATGCCTATTTGCTTAACCCAGCTATATTAAAATCCAATAATAGTCCCCCCAAAAAGAAGGCTCTACTTTGCATAACCTGAAAAAAGTAGAGAAGAAAGCCTTGTGCTTGGTATTAATGAACAGAAGGAATACCCTCCCCAAAACATTTTCTTCTGATATTTTCCAACTGCTGCTGCTGCTGCTAAGTCGCTTCAGTCATGTCCGACTCTGTGCAACCCCAGAGACAGCAGCCCACCAGGCTCCCCGGTCCCTGGGATTCTCCAGGCAAGAACACTGGAGTGAGCTGCCATTTCCTTCTCCAATGCATGAAAGTGAAAAGTGAAAGTGAAGTCGCTCAGTCATGTCCGACTCTTCGTGACCCCATGGACTGCAGCCTACCAGGCTCCTCTGTCCATGGGATTTTCCAGGCAAGAGTATTGGAGTGAGTTGACATTGCCTTCTCCAATTTTCCAACTAACTCCTCACAAAATTTATATGGACTTATTCCAGCTTATTGGATTGGGATTCTGTGAGGTTCAGGCTAAGACAACAAGGCTACCGAGAACCAAGGAGGAAGTAAAATCTAAATATAATAGAAAGAGTTTAAATGAATCTGGAATTCAAGAAGTTTCTGAGGCAAGTATGAAAATCTAGAATAAGAGACAGAAATCAAAGAAAAATCTAAATGTTGATGAAATCTAACAAAGGATGTTCAGATGAAATCTTATATTAATGGTTACATAAATTTGCTTCTATGTCTAGGTATACATTCTGGGTATGTAGGTGCTGATTTAGCTAAAACAGATAATGTCAGGATGAAAAGGTATGAAATAAATATCACAGAAAATATGCTTTTATGAATGAAAACCCAATACAAGCAGTCTTTAAATACTATTGCCTCTAAAAGTGGAGAAGGCAATGGCACCCCACTCCAGTACTCTTGCCTGGAAAATCCCATGGATGGAAGAGCCTGGTATGCTGCAGTCCCTGGGGTCACAAAGAGTCGAACATGACTGAGTGACTTCACTTTCACTTTTCACTTTCATGCATTGGAGAAGGAAATGGCAACCACTCCAGTGTTCTTGCCTAGAGAATCCCAGGGACGGGGGAGCCTGGTGGGCTGCTGTCTATGGGGTCATACAGAGTCGGACACGACTGAAGCGACTTAGCAGCAGCAGCCTCTAAAAGTAGCTAGGACTTTTGGAGACATGACCGATTGCAGACCTGGGGAAGAAAATGTATAACATGAACACAGAATGTATTGTTATACATGAAATTAAGGAAAAACTTTTGGGGCAAATCACATGGATTTAGGTGTAGGTTCCCATGGTAGAAGATAGGAAAATTTCATAGTATCCATAAGAATATTAATTATAATGAATTGATACATGTTAAACATATATAGATGGGGAAACAGTGGAAACAGTATCAGACTTTATTTTTGGGGCTCCAAAATCACTACAGAAGGTGACTGCAGCCATGAAATTAAAAGACGCTTACTCCTTGGAAGGAAAGTTATGACCAACCTAGATAGCATATTCAAAAGCAGAGACATTACTTTGCCAACAAAGGTCCATCTAGTCAAGGCTATGGTTTTTCCAGTGGTCATATATGGATGTGAGAGTTGGACTGTGAAGAAAGCTGAGTGCCGAAGAATCAATGCTTTTGAACTGTGGTGTTGGAGAAGGCTCTTGAGAGTCCCTTGGACCGCAAGGAGATCCAACCAGTCCCTTCTAAAGGAGATGAGCCCTGGGTGTTCTTTGGAAGGAATGATGCTAAAGCTGAAACTCCAGTACTTTGGCCACCTCATGCGAAGAGTTGACTCATTGGAAAAGACTCTGATGCTGGGAGGGATTGGGGGCAGGAGGAGAAGGGGCTGACAGAGGATAAGATGGCTGAATGGCATCACTGACTCGATCAACGTGAGTTTGAGTGAACTCCAGGAGATGATGATGGACAGAGAGGCCTGGCATGCTGCGATTCATGGGGTCACAAAGAGTCGGACATGACTGAGCGACTGAACAACTGAACTGAAACATATATAAATGCATGAGTTCATACTGACTTTTTAAAAGAAAGAAAAAGTCTCGTACACTACCTCCAGATTATTCTAGAGAATAATTTCTTTATTTAGAAAGTGACAACTAAAAGGAAAAATTGAGCATTATCACAGGAAACCTTCCTCTTTGGGTTTTCAAACCATAGACAAGGGAAAGTTTTTCTTTACAAAAACATCAGCTAATAAATGAAGAAGAAACAAACAATGAAAAAAAAAAAATCATTCTGTTGCAACCACTGTGAATTGATAGATCCAGACTGAGACAACCAATAGCCACTAACATCATAAAAAGAGAGATAACCAATCATTGTGTTATATCCCAAGGCAGGACCCAGTACCACTTAGGAGCAGTCTTCCCACAAAAATTAAAACTGAAATTGGTCAAAACTATAAATCTAGTTAGTAATGTAGAGAAAATACAAATGCCAAAGAGATGTTTAAATACACGACATGAATGCAACCAGCAAAATCTAGACTATGGGAATCTACAGGACAAATGATTTGGTTTCTTCAAATAAATTGGATAAAATAAAGTGATGAGAGAGAAACTACATGTTAAAACTACATAGACTATAACAACCAATACAATTTATGAAACTTATTTCAATTTGATTGAACAAACTATAAAAGAAATGAGATAAAGAAACTGGAACACTATTATTTCAACATTTTTTTTCCAGTATTCATATAACATGACATGATGTCTAGAATTTATTCAAAACACTCCAGGGATAAAAGTGAAATGGTTAAGAGTATAGATAGAACAAGATTGGTCATGAGTTTAAAATGGCTAAAACAGAGAGATGGCTAATGATACCATGCCACTTCTGCAAATGTTTGATGTTTTCCAAAAAGAAAAGTTAAAATCAAAAAGAAATCCATAAACCATTCTATTGGAGTAATCACAATAAAAATTAAATTCTTGAAAATGATTATTTTGTTGTATTATGCAATTGTGTAATTATTTCTTACCAGAAAGGTACCTTTTAGAACTTAGACTAACAAAACTGGATGAAGTACCTTTTTAAGAGTTAAATAAACATCTAAATCTTTATAGTATTTATTTTAGTTTTCCACACATTTGATTTTTTTTTTTTTAACTTTCAGTTCATATTAGTAGGATGTTAGAAAGGGACAATCAAAAGAATTCAGAGTGGCACTGTGATCAGAGCATATTGGCCCCTTAGTGAAAAGAATTAAATGAAAGCAACATTAAAAAAATTATGTTCTTGCCAGGTCACTGCTAGAAAAAGAGAGATGTGAGACTAATCAGGGATAATGGTAAGAAACAAAGAACTCTTAGGAGTAAGTATTAAAGGAGGTCTGAGATAAAGCTGAAATAACTTTCATAATTTATGCAGCTAACACAATGAAGCTAAGAATAGGGGATTTGTGTGTGATAGAGTCAGGTTGATTAGAGGGAGAGAAATGACTACAGAAGAGCACACTGAGTTCAAAACTGGAAGCAAAACTAGAGATGCAGACATTCTAGGAGGAAAAACTTCTGAGGAAAAAAGTCACATATTAAAGGCATTGGAAGTTTTTAAAGGTGAGGAAAATAAAAATGGCTAGCTGTCCTGAAAATACAAAGGTTTGAAGGATTGATTATGAGTGGACAGCACCTATTTCTGAACTCTTCAGTCTGCGGGCAAGTTAAAGGCCAAAATGGCATTGTGTGAAAGGCACAATGACCTCTTTGCAGGCAAGACACACTTCCAAAGCTCCTCTGTCCCTTCACGGCAGCAAAGACTCCACTGACGGGATGATAACTTTACAAAGCATAATCCAATCACCTCCTGAACCTTCAAATTGAGTGTTGCAGTTAATAGAAGTATTGATTCAATTGTCAGAGTCACTGCAATTTCTTTTATTGTACAGAAGCATGGATGGTAAAAAATCTAAGCTGGGCAAAAACAGATAATGTACTTTTTTTTTCCTTGATTGTGCAATGATATGGGGAAAACCTCATCCTGCTGTTCTCATACCACATACACCCCCACAGACACTTATCACAGATTCAGCCCTGTTTTCATCACATCAGTTCTAGACACAGAGGCCACACAGTTTAGTGCCAAAGGCTATGGCCTTTGACTTCAAGTAGACCTCAATGTCTGTCCTTACCCTGCCACCCACCCCCTAGTTGTATTCTTGCAGTCATAATCCTTAACCTCTCACCTACTCCATAGGATGGTTATCAGGGTTAAATAAGATAATAAATACAAAGTGCTTAGCGTGCATTCTGGCACATAACAATTTGTGGCAGTTTCATAAATATGTTTAGTGACTTGCAGAACACTGATGGTAATCCAAGTAATTCTTGGTTATAGGCAAACAGATAAATTCTGTCCAGTAGAAGTTCAACTGACTTCCATCTCCCACTATTTTAAGAAGTCAGTTTTGCTTCTGTTAAGCAAATTTCAATCAGCCTTTCTGACGAACTTATGTATTTGGTAGCTCTTTAGATTCTCCTTTGTTCTGATTAGTTTTAATATCCTGTCTAGTCCCGTTAGTAATTAATGAGTTAAATAAAATGTGTGATGTGTATTCATCTCATATTTGTAGAAGAGTCATGATTAAATGATTATTCTCTTTCATTTACTTTTTATCAGTAGTGGCTAACCAAGTGAAAATCTCCATTGTGGTCTTTACAATTCCTTCCTGCCAACAAAGGTCCATCTAGTCAAGGCTACAGTTTTTCCAGTGGTCATGTATGGATGTGAGAGTTGGACTGTGAAGAAAGCTGAGCGCTGAAGAATTGATGCTTTTGAACTGTGGTATTGGAGAAGACTCTTGTGATTCCCTTGGACTGCAAGGAGATCCAACCAGTCCATTCTAAAGGAGATCAGTCCTTGTGTTCTTTGGAAGGAATGATGCTAAAGTTGAAACTCCAGAACTTTGGCCACCTCATGCAAAGAGTTGACTCATTGGAAAAAACTCTGATGCTGGGAGGGATTTGGGGCAGGAGGAAAAGGGGACGACAGAGGATGAGATGGCTGGATGGCATCACCAACTTGATGGACGTGAGTTTGAGTGAACTCCGGGAGATGGTGATGGACAGTGAGGCCTGGTGTGCTGGGATTCATGGGGTCGCAGAGTCAGATACGACTGAGCGACTGAACTGAACTGAACTTAGAAGTGAAGACAGAGACAAGTTGATCCATAGAAAGTGTTATTTGATCCACTAAAAGAATTCATCTCCTCTGAACAGGGACTTGATAAAGCAACTACTTTACCTTTCTGAAAGAAGTACGAAAGGGCATTTCAGATATCCTAAAGGAACTATGACTTGCTTGTAGTGGAAAAATCATAATTATATTAGCTGCAAATCATCATCACAGGTTCATTTCAGATGACTCTGAGGAATTACAGATACATAAGCCATTAGGTACTTATTACTATATCAGTTCAGTTCAGTCACTTAGTTGTGTCCAACTCTTTGCGACCCCATGAACCACAGCATGCCAGGCCTCTCTGTCCATCACCAACCAACTCCCAGAGTCTACCCAAACCCATGTCCATCGAGTCAGTGATGCCATCCAACCATCTCATCCTCTGTCGTCCCCTTTTCCTCCTACCCTCAATCTTTCCCAGCATCAGGGTCTTTTCAAATGAGTCAGTTCTTCACATTAGGTGGCCAAAGTATTGGAGTTTCAGCTTCAACATCATTCCTGCCAATGAACACCCAGGACTGATTTCCCTTAGGATGGACTGGCTAAATCTCCTTGTAGTCCAAGGAACTCTCAAGAGTCTTCTCCAACACCACAGTTCAAAAGCATCAATTCTTCGGCACTCAGCCTTCTGTATAGTCCAACTCTCACATCCGTACATGACCACTGGAAAAATCATAGCCTTCACTAGGTTACTTTGTTGACAAAGTAATGTCTTTTTAATACACTGTCTAGGTTGGTCATAACTTTCCTTGCAAGGAGTAAGCATCTTTTAATTTCATGGCTGCAATCACCATCTGAAGTGATTTTGGAGCCCAGAAAAAGAAAGTCTGACACTGTTTCCCCATCTATTTCCCATGAAGTGATGGGACCAGATGCCATGATCTTCATTTTCTGAATGTTGAGTTTTAAGCCAACTTTTTCAGTCTCCTCTTTCACGTTCATCAAGAGGCTCTTTAGTTTTTCTTCACTTTCTGCCATAAGGGTGGTGTCATCTGCATATCTGAAGTTATTGATATTTCTCCCGGCAATCTTGATTCCAACTTGTGCTTCTTCCAGCCCAGCATTTCTCATGATGTACTCTGCATATAAGTTGAATAAGCAAGGTGACAATATACAGCCTTGATGTGCTCCTTTTCCTAATAGGAACCAGTCTGTTGTTCCATGTCCAGTTCTAACTGTTGCTTCCTGACCTGCATACAGATTTCTCAAGAGGAAGGGCAGGTGGTCTGGTATTCCCATCTCTTTCAGAATTTTCCACAGTTTATTATGATCCATACACTCAAAGGCTTTGGCATAGTCAATAAAGCAGAAATAGATGTTTTTCTGGAACTTTCTTGCTTTTTCCATGATCCAGCGGATGTTGGCAATTTGATCTCTGGTTCCTCTGCCTTTTCTAAAACCAGCTTGAACATCTAGAAGTTCATGACTCACATATTGCTGAAGCCTGGCTTGGAGAATTTTGAGCATTACTTTACTAGCATGTGAGATGAGTGCAATTGTGTGGTAGTTTGAGCATTCTTTGGCATTACCTTTCTTTGGGATTGGAATGAAAACTGACCTTTTCCAGTCCTGTGGCAACTGCTGAGTTTTCCAAATTTGCTGGCATATTGAGTGCAGCACTTTCACAGCATCATCTTTCAGGCTTTGAAATAGCTCAACTGAAATTCCATCACCTCCACTAGCTTTGTTCGTAGTGATGCTTCCTAAGGCCCACCTGACCTCACAATCCAGGATGTCTGGCTCTAGGTGAGTGATCACACCATCGTGATTATCTGGGTCATGAAGCTCTTTTTTGCGTAGTTCTGTGTATTCTTGCCACCTGTTCTTAATATTTTCTGCATCTGTTAGGTCCCTACCATTTTTGTCCTTTATTGAGCCCATCTGTGTGTGAAATATTCCCTTGGTATCTATAATTTTCTTGGAGAGATCTGTAGTCTTTCCCATTCTATTTTTTCCTCTATTTCTTTGCAGTGATTGCTGAGGAAGTCTTTCTTATCTCCTTGCTATTTTTTGGAACTCAGCATTCAAATGGGTATATCTTTCCTTTTCTCCTTTGCTTTTCACATCCTTTTCACACTTATTTGTAAGGCCTCCCCAGACAGCCATTTTCCTGTTTTGCATTTCTTTTTCTTGGGGATGGTCTTGATCCCTGCCTCCTATACAATGTCACAAACCTCTATCCATAGTTCATCAGGCACTCTATCAGATCTAGTCCCTTAAATATATTTCTCACTTCCACTATATAGTCATAAGGGATTTGACTTCCTTCACTTTCTTCAATTTCAGTGTGAATTTGGCAATAAGGGGCTCATGATCTGAGCCACAGTCAGCTCCTGGTCTTGTTTTTACTGACTATATAGAGTTTCTCCATCTTTGCCGCAAAGAATATAATCAATCTGATTTTGGTGTCGACCTCTGGTGATGTCCATGTGTAGAGTCTTCTCTTGTATTGTTGGAAGAGGGTGTTTGCTATGATCAGTGCATTCGCTTGGCAGAACTCTGTTAGCCTTTGCCCTGCTTCATTCCATATTCCAAGGCCAAATTTTCCTGTTACTCCAGGTGTTTCTTGACTTCCTACTTTTGCATTCCAGTCTCCTATAATGAAAAGGACATCTTTTGGGGGTGTTAGTTCTAAAAGGTCTTGTATGTCTTCATAGAACTGTTCAACTTCAGCTTCTTCAATGTTACTGATCGGGGCATAGACTTGGATTACCGTGATATTGAATGGTTTGCCTTGGAAATGAACAGAGACCATTCTGTCGTTTTTGAGATTGCATCCAATTACTGCATTTTGGACTCTCTTGTTGACTATGATGGCTACTCTATATCTTCTAAGGGATTCGTGCCCACAGTAGTAGAAATAATGTTCATCTGAGTTAAATTCACCCATCCCAGTCCATCTTAGTTCCCTAATTCCTCTATTTAAAGATGTTTGTCTGGAGAAATTAATCATATTTTATTAGTTTACTGACAGAAACTTCCGCTCACCATGACTATGCCCATATCTAAGTATATGTCTCTTACTTCTAGGAGATATAAATTTTCTCAGTCCTTTTTCATAATATAGTAAAGTTGTTCTAAAAATGGAACAACATTTCCTTAACAAGATCATAATATGTGAATTGTTGAGCTAAGATAATTTATGTTGCTGCTAAAGTACATTACTTTATGATTATTCTTGGGTTAATTATTGCAAAAATTGGACTTGGCTTATTTTTTGAGACTGGCCACATGACAGGGTCTGAGACCATAACTCTATCCACAGGAAACAAAGTGTGAAGAGACCCAAAGACACATACTCAAGATCTCTGGATGAATCAATATACTTGAGTCAGATAAAAATAAGTTCAAACTTTTGAACATGAACTTTTACAAATATAAAGTATGAAATTCCCAGGTGTTACTGTCATAGGTCTGAAGATCTGAAAAGTTATGAAAAAAGAAATGGATGTGAACATACCTAGAAAAATGTGGAAAATGTCATTAGTCAGCAGTCACACTTTTCTCATTATATTTAGCAGATGCATAGCCTCACAAATGGCCTGGAAACACATAACTTCTATCTGCATCATATTGTTTGTGTAATATAATAAACAATTTCTCTAAATGACCTCTAAGACCTTTTCAGGAATTTAGAACATGTGTATTTTAAAGTACTTTGCAGTTTTTCCTAAAAGCTCATAACAAACAAAATTTTTAGACACTGAATTGTTAAAAATTTAACAACAAAAAACCTTTGAACTCAAACTTACATAGGAAAAATTAAAATAATATTTTCTTATAATTTAAATCATTTTTATGTAATTGAGCACAAGTCAAGACAAACCATAGAAAGCTTAGCAAAGATCTCTGGACCCTAAGTACCTGGGATAACAACTTTGGTACAAAAATGTCAAAGCACAGAGTGTAGATGTGAGCCCAGTGTTAGACTGGGTGGGTGTGAGGTGGAAATTCCATCAAGTATGCGAAAATATAGACTTAGAGCTCAAGAGAGATGTTAGGGCAAGGGATCTAAAATTGAGCTTTGAAACCACAGTATCAGATCAGATCAGTCGCTCAGTCGTGTCCGACTCTTCGCGACCCCATGAACCACAGCACGCCAGGCCTCCCTGTCCATAATATTGATGACATATTGGAAAAAGAACAACCTGACAGTGAAAACTGAGGGTAGCATAAAAGAAGGAAGTGAACAGAAGTGGACAAGCCACCCAGAAAGACAGAAAAGCACTGAGAAGTAGGAGGAAAACCATAGCATAATCCTCCAGAGCCAAGAAAGAGCGCAGAGATTCAAGGACCATGGAGAAAAGGTCCACTAGTCACTGAAATCTGGCGGGTAAGTTCCCCAGTGTGTGGGATAATGCAGAACTTCCATTAGCAAATAAGATTAGTCACTCCAGTCCTCTCCTCCTGAAACTTAAAAAAGTAATTCTTCATTTCCCTTCAAAAACAAGAGTGTATAACATGTTTTTCTAATTTAGGCAAATATGTGTGAACACCTGCACGTCCCTACTATGCAAGCTCCACCTGGGAACACCTTAAAAAATGTTTTCTCTCTTTTGTTTTCTTTATACAGAAGACTTTAATTAGAAAATATGAAATTGAGATTAGAATTTAGAGTGCTGCAAGAACTAGGTAGCTAGAGTTACTCAGATTGAAAAATAAGTGCTTTGTCTAGGGAACAGACCTAATGTATTTATATGCATTTATATAATGTATATAAATATTTAAAAGACTCCAGATTCATTTATGACTCGTAAATAATAAAAGAAATCTAATAATATAACAATGTGAAAAGAGCCAGAGATAATATGCAAAAAACTTTGGCAGTGGTTGGGGAAGACAGGAGACACAGACTTTTAAAAGCAAAACCCCAAAGGCTTCTCTCCACAGTTTGGTGGTACAGAGCGGTTGTTAGCAGCCGTGAATAAAATTAGATTCTCGAGTTTAGCCCAGCTACCTGTAGACGTTCACAGAGCATTACTTAAACAGACAGCTGGCACTTGTACTACCTAGCTGCTGTTTATTCTGACTCTTTTTCCAATGGCCAGGCCACCGCCCTATCCAAACCATGCTCACTCACAATGATTCTCAAGGTAACTCCACAGCAGAGAGCTGGAAATGAGGGTCTCGGTTGAATAGCATTTTGCCTGGCTTGACAAATGCCCCTTGGCGTCTATCTGCACACCATCCCATAACATTTGCAGAAGCTGAATTGTGTCAGAATCTGACAAAGCTTCAGATGTACACAGGTGCTTTTCTCTCTTTTTAATTCTGGCAGGAGGAGAGATGTGATGGGGTGCCACAAGTACCACTGTGAGACTCCAGATATTTCCCAAATAGAGAAGAAATAAACATTACAAGAGAATGGATTTGTAAAGCCATTGTGCTTGTTTAAAAGACATACAGAGAACCATAAGGGAAAAATAACAAACCAGCGCTCAGTTTATTTTCAAATCTTTCTGAGGGATTAAGACAGTTAAGAGGAAGCACCCTCACATCCTTAACTACAGAATCATATATCCCAGATCTAGGTCTCATGACTCCTCACACGATTCCCATCACAATGAGAATTCTGGCTGTCTGACTTTCTTTCTAGTTGGCCACACTGAAGCCTGGCTGTCCTGTGGTTCTCAGAGTTCAGCCTGTGGGAATGCAAGAAGGTGATACCTGTAACAGGGCTCCTGACCAGCATAGGACAGGCACTGTTCTGAATTCTGCCTTATCTTGACATCCCTGTGTGTGATCCTTAACAACAAATTCTGTCAGCGTGAATACTAAATGGCATGCTATTATTTTAGAACACCAATATCATAGTTGAACTTCACGTAATGTGGTGCCACAACATTGAGAGGAAAAAGCAAAACTATATGAAACTCCCACAGAGGAAATGTGGAATACCAGCACAGTATAATTTAAAGGCAGATATTGAGTATGGTCTCCCCAGCAGCCGTCTCACACTGTTTCATATTAACAACACCTACAATGTGTCTAAGCACTGCTAATACATAGATGAGGAAGTGTGGGCACTGAGGATTTACATAGCTTGCATGCGTGCTCAGTCATCCATTCTTGTCTGACTCTTTGTAACGCATGGTCTGTAGCCACTCAAGGCAAAAATACTGGAGTGGGTTTCCATTTCCTCCTCCAGGGGATCTTCCCAACCCAGGGACTGAACTCACATCTCCTGCATTGACAGGCAGATTCTTTACCATTGAGACACCTCGGAAGCCCCTTACATAGCTTACCTAGTGTTAAAAAGATACCCAGAGGCCAAGTTTGGATTTAAATCCAGACAATCTAACTCCAGAGCCTGTATTTTTTTTAACCACCATCCTCTTCTTATTCAAAATAATAGTACTGGGATGACTAATAAGAAATGTCTTCTCACTGTGCACAGTAAGGAGCTAGAACAATACAGAAAAATAAGAGCAAAGAGAAACAACTTTTTACCAAGAAGACAATTAACAGGGATTTTGTACAGATAAGTATAAGAAATACTAGGAGATAAAGCAAAAAACACTTTAGCTAAAGAGAAGATATATCTCTAAAAACATATAATTGTCAATACGTGATAGGCTCTTCCAGGTTCTATTACCTGATATCACAGCATACTGTAATTATCTATTTTCACATAAGGCTCCCTTTTAGATTGAGGATGTGGTCAGGCTCCCATTCACCCTCCCATCTGCAGAGCACTGAGACAAGCACACATCAGATATTCAAATAGTACTGAGTGCCTGGTTGGCTGAAGGAATGAATGAATGAACGCTTGCGACACAGTAACATTTATGTATGATAAACACTGTGAAATTTTCAAAGAGAGAACCACAGAGGGATAAAGCAGTAAAATACCTAAAATATGTAGGTCTTCACCTGGATCATGTACAATGAATGGAATTTTACCTTCAGATAAGAACTGATTGAAAGATGACAAACTGTCAGTTTTAATGGCATGTCATCTTTCTCACCTAAAACCTTGCCAATTCTAGGAGCAAATACTTAAAAGGGCAATATTGTTTTCTTACAGGCGCTGAGTTGAACAACCCTAGGAATGAAAAGCTATGAATAAAAGATAGTACAGTTTGGTAAAATATAAGAAAGAAAGGTGCTAATTAAAAAGTACATTAAAAAACATCAATGACCCGTATTTCAAGAATTGTCTCCTCTCACGTAACTGCCTATCTACTTTTCTGTTATCTGGTAGGAATACTGCAATATTCCTACCAGCCTTATAATTTAGATTTCTACCACTCCCTAATTTTAATGGCTATCTAAAGAGTTTCATGGTCCTCTGATTATTGTTCTAAAAAAAAATGTGTTCTCATAAAGAGTACATGGTGATGCTGCTTTAGCACCAATATACATTTTTATAGTTACTCTTACCAAGGGATATTGAGATTATAACAAAATGCAATTTATTCCAACCCGAGAAGCAAACTCAGAACAAGCCATTACTCTTCTGTATTTCTAATACATCATTTTCCTCATTAGATTTTGCTGGCACAATCTTCCCATCCATATGCATTCTTCAAATGTAAGTTTATACTCAACTGATTGCTTGTGGCAATCAATTTCTTAAAAGCTATTCTTAAGCTGGATGCTTAGGTTTATATATACAGCACAATATCTGGGGGGAATTGAATTGTAATAATAATTAGGCACAGACCTGGGGTTAGGAAAAAAAAGGAACCAAACTGGAAGGGATAAGGAAGAAAGTGAGTACAGATATTTTGCTTTATTATCATAGGTGTAATTACCATTTCAGTACCAAAATTTGGAGTGTCTTAAGCACCATCAGTTATTTTATTCCATGATTTCTACCTTTCAAAAGATTGGAACTGTGACATTGAGGTAAACTACAGCACAATTTTTAACCTTTATGTATCCTGAACACCACCAGAATGTTGATGAAGCATGGTGATTCCTTCTGCATTAGTTTCCTAATGCTGCTGTAACAAGTTATCACAAACTTAATGACTTAAAACATCAGATGTTTTATTACAGTTTTCTAGGTCAGAAGTCCTGTAAGGGTCTAACTAGAATAAAATTAATTTGTGCTGATTCTAGGAGATAATCTGTTTCCTCTCCATTTGGATAGTTGGCAGGTTTCAGTTCCTTGCAGTTTTAGGACCACAATTCCCTTTCTTTGCTGCCTGAAGCTGAGGATCTTTCCCACAATATTCTTTCATTCATGGTTGCCTTTCTCCACTTTCAATGACAGCAACAGTAGGTCCAGTCCTCAGGTCGCATCTGTCTAACCCAATATTCTTCCTATCTCTTCCACTTTTAAGGACTTGTATGATTAGACTGGACTCATGTGGATAATCTGGAACAATCTCCCTATTTCAGAGTCCTTAACTTTTACCATGTATTGCAAAGTCCCTTTTGTTATGTAAGGTAACAACTTCACAAGTATAAAGTTTAGGGTAGAGACATTTTGGGGGACCATTATTCTGCTTACCATGCCTCCTCAGTAAATTTTTGTTCTATTAAAAAAAATAGGATTTTAAAAGGGAATCAATTACATCTAAAATATCTCATAAAGAGTTTTAAAACAAATTTTTGACATGGTTACATATGTGTTTCTTCACTGATGCAATAAATAACAAGATCAAGTTTTGAGTCTCAGTTCAGTTCAGTTGCTCAGTCATGACCGACTCTTTGCAACCCCATGAATCTCAGCATGCCAGGTCTCCCTGTCCATCACCAACTCCCAGAGTTCACTCAGACTCATGTCCATCAAGTCATTGATGCCATCCAGCCATCTCATCCTCTGTTATCCCCTTCTCTTCCTGTCCCCAATCCCTCCCAGCATCAGAGTCTTTTCCAATGAGTCAACTCTTCGCATGAGGTGGCCAAAGTACTGGACTTTCAGCTTTAGCATCATTCCTTCCAAAGAAATTCCAGGGCTGATCTCCTTCACAATGGACTGGTTGGATCTCCTTGCAGTCCAAGGGACTCTCAAGAGTCTTCTCCAACACCACAGTTCAAAAGATCAATTCTTCGGCGCTCAGCCTTCTTCACAGTCCAGCTCTCACATCCATACATGACCATAGGAAAAACCATAGCCTTGACAAGGCGAACCTTTGTTGGCAAAGTGATGTCTCTGCTTTTGAATATGCTATCTAGGTTGGTCATAACTTTCCTTCCAAGGAGTAAGCGTCTTTTAATTTCATGGCTGCAGTCACCATCTGCAGTGATTTTGGAGCCCAGAAAAATAAAGTCTGACACTGTTTCCACTGTTTCCCCATCTATTTCCCATGAAGTGATGGGACAAGATGCCATGATCTTCGTTTTCTGAATGTTGAGCTTTAAGCCAACTTTTTCACTCTCCACTTTCACTTTCATCAAGAGGCTTTTTAGTTCCTCTTCACTTTCTGCCATAAGGGTGATGTCATCTGCATATCTGAGGTTATTGATATTTCTCCCGGCAATGTTGATTCCAGCTTGTGTTTCTTCCAGTCCAGCGTTTCTCATGATGCAAAAACTGGAAATGTGATATAAAAATATGTCTGAGTTCTATAGATATCAATGCCACAGGTACTGCCAGTTCTATTGTGGTTTGTTGCTTATTTTATAACAAAAAGAAATGCTAAATTTCAGTTTTAGATTAGTAAAAAATAACTATGTACACTCCTCAAATCCACAGAACCACTGGACCTTAACCCCTGAATTCCTAATACAAGGATGCTTAATTTGTGATCTTATATACTTTAGTTCACTTCCATGACAAAGATTTCTAGTAGCACCAATGAAAAGACAGAGAATGTCAGAGTGGATCAAAAAATAAGACTCAACTGTATGTTGTCTATAAGAAACTTACTTTAAATATTAAGACACATATAGATTAAACCTAAATGGATGGAGAAAAATACACCATGATAGCAGTAATTAAAGGAAATCAAGACCTATTCATGATTCATTCAATCAAATGTCTATTCATTTCAGACAAAGCAAACTTGGAAGCAGGGAGTGTTATCACAGATATAGAAAAGCATCATTTATGATAAAAAGTTTAATTCTGTAAGAAGACATAGAAATTTTGACATGTACATGCCTAATAACAGAGCATCAAGGTACGTGAAGCAAAGACTTAGAAGTGCAAGGAGATAACTGGAAACTTCAATACCCCTCTATTGGAAATAGATCCAGAAGGCAAAAAGTAAGTAAGCACGTCAGTTCAGTTCAGTCACTTAGTCGTGTCCAACTCTGAGATCCAATGGACTGCAGGACACCACGCCTTCATGTCCATCACCACCTCCCAGAATTTAAACAAACTCATGTCCATTGAGCCAATGATGCCATCCAACAATCTCATCCTCTGTTGTCCCCTTCTCCTCCTGCATTCAATCTTTCCCAGCATCAGGGTCTTCTCAAATGAGTCAGTGCTTCGCATTAGGTGGCCAAAGTATTGGAGTTTCAACTTAAGCATCAGTCCTTTCAATGAGTATTCAGGATTGATTTCCTTTAGCATTGACTGGTTGGATCTCCTTGCAGTCCAAGGGACTCTCAAGAGTCTTCTCCAAAATCACAGTTCAAAAGCATCAATTCTTCAATGCTCAGCTTGCTTTATAGTCCAACTCTCACATCCATACATGACTACTGGAAAAGCCAATAGTATATAAAGTAGTATAGCTTTAACTAGAGAGACTTTTGTTGGCAATGTCTCTGCTTTTTAATATGCTGTCTAGGTTGATCATAGCTTTTCTGCAAGGAGCAAGCGTCTTTTAATTTCATAGCTGCAGTCACCATCTGCAGTGATTTTGGAGCCCAAAAATATAAAGTCTGTCACTGCTTCCACTGTTTCCCCATTTATTTGCCATGAAGTGATGGGCCAGATGCCATGATCTTAGTTTTCTGAATGTTGAGTTTTAAGACAACTTTTTCACTCTCCTCTTTCACTTTCATCAAGAAGTTCTTTAGTTCTTCTTTGCTTTCTGCCATAAGGGTGGTGTCATCTGCATATCTGAGGTTACTGATATTTCTCCTGGCAATCTTGATTCCAGATTGTGCTTCATCCAGCCCTCCATTTCTCATGATGTACTCTGCATATAAGTAATAACCAGGGTGACAATATACAGCCTTGACGTACTCCTTTCCCAATTTAGAACCAGTCTGTTGTTCCATGTCCAGCTTGTTCCATGCTGCTTCTTGACCTGCATTCAGATTTATCAGGAGGCAGGTCAGATGGTCTGGTATTCTCATCTCTTGAAGAATTCTCCACAGTCTGCTGTGATCCACAAAATCAAAGGATTTGGCATATTCAATAAAGCAGAAATAGATGTTTTTCTGGAACTCTCTTGCTTTTTTGATGATCCAACAAATGTTGGCAATTTGATTTCTGGTTCCTCTACCTTTTCCAAGACCAGCTTCAACATCTGAAAGTACATGGTTGAAGCCTGGCTTGGAGAATTTTGAGCATTACTTTACTAGCTTGTAGATGAGTGCAATTGTGTGGTAGTTTGAACATTCTTTGGCATTGCCCTTCTTTGAGATTGGAAGGAAAACTGACCTTTTCCAGTCCTATGGCCACTGCTGAGTTTTCCAAATTTGCTGGCATGTTGAGAGAAACACTTTCACAGCATCATCTTTTAGGATTGAAATAGCTCAACTGGAATTCCATCACCTCCACTAGCTTTGTTCTTAGTGATGCTTCCTAAGGCCCACTTGACTTCACATTCCAGGATGTCTGGCTCTAGGTCAGTGATCACACCATTGCGATTATCTGGGTTGTGAAGATCTTTTTTGTATAGTTCTTCTGTGTATTCTTGCCATCTCTTCTTAATATCTTCTGCTTCTCTTAGGTCCATACCATTTCTGTCCTTTATCGAGCCCATCTGTGCATGAAATGTTCCCTTGGTATCTATAATTTTCTTGACGAGATCTCTAGTCTTTCCCATTCTATTGTTTTCTTCCATTTCTTTGCAATGATTGCTAAGGAATGCTTTCTTATCTCTCCTTGCTATTCTTTGGAATTCTGTATTCACATGGGTTATCGTTCCTTTTCTCCTTTGCCTTTCACTTCTCTTTTTTTCATAGCTGTTTGTAAGGCCTCCTCAGACAACCATTTTGCCTTTTTGCATTTCTTTTTCTTGGGGATAGTCTTGATCACTGCCTCCTGTACAATGTCTCAAACCTCCATCCATAGTTCTTTAGGCAGTCTATCAGATCTAATCCCTTGAATCTATTTGTCACTTCCACTGTATAATCATAAGGAATTTGATTTAGGTCATACCTGAATGGTCTAGTGGCTTTCCCTACTTTCTTCAATTTCAGTCTAAATTTGGCAATAAGGAGCTCATGATCTGAGCCAAAGTCAGCTCCTGGTCTTGTTTTTGCTGACTGTATAGAGCTTCTCCATTTTTGGCTGCAAAGACAATAATCAATCTGATTTCGGTGTTGACTATCTGGTGATGTCCATGTGTAGAGTCTTCTCTTGTATTGTTGGAAGTAAGTGTTTGGTATGACTAGTGCGTTCTCTTGGCAAAACTCTATTAGTTTTTGCCCTGCTTCATTCTGTACACCAAGGCCAAATTTTGCCTGTTACTCCAGGTGTTTCTTGACTTCCTACTTTTGCATTCCAGTCCCCTATAATGAAAAGAACATTTTTTTTTATGTTAGTTCTAAAAGGTCTTGTAGGTCTTCATAGGACCATTCAACTTCAGCTTCTTCAGCGTTACTGGTTGGGGCATAGGCTTGGATTACTGTAATATTGAATGGTTTGCCTTGGAAATGAAGAGAGATCATTCTGTTGTTTTTGAGATTGCATCCAAGTACTGCATTTTGGACTCTTTTGTTACTATGATGGCTACTCCATTTCTTCTAAAGGATTCCTACCCACAGTAGTAGATATAGTGGTCATCTGAGTTAAATTCACCCATTCCAGTCCATTCTGATTCCTAGAATGTAGAAGTTCACTCTTGCCATCTCCTGTTTGACCACTTCCAATTTGCCTTGATTCATGGACCTGACATTCCAATTTCCTATGCAATATTGCTCTTTACAGCATCAGACTTTACTTCCATCACCAGTCATATCCACAACTGGGTGTTGTTTTTGCTTTGGCTCCGTCTCTTCATTCTTTCTGAAGTTAGTTGTCCACTGATTTCCAGTAACATATTGGGCACCTAGAGAGTTCATCTTTCAGTGTCCTATCTTTTTGCCTTTTCATGCTGTTCATGGGATTCTCAAGGCAAGAATACTGAAGTGGTTTGCCATTCCCTTCTCCAGTGGATCACATTTTGTTGGAACTCTCCACCATGACCTATCTGTCTTGGGTGGCCCTACAAGGCATGGCTCATAGTTTCGTTGAGTTAGACAATGCTGTGGTCCATATGATTAGATTGGTTAGTTTTTTATGTTTAGATGGTCCATATGATTAGATTGGTTAGTTTTCTGTGATTGTGGTTTTCATTCTATGATGGAGAGGCTTAAGGAAGCTTCCTGATAGGAGAGACTAACTGAGGGGGAAACTGAGTCTTGTTCTGATGGGCGGGGCCATCAGTAAATCTTTAATCCAATTTTCTATTTAAGGGTGGGGCTATATTCCCTCCCTGTTATTTGACCTGAGGCCAAACTATGCTGGAGGTAATGAAGATAATGATGATCACCTTCAAAATGTCCCATGCAGGCACTGCTATTCAACGCCCCTAACCCTGCAGCAGGCCACCACCGACCCACACTTCCACCAGAGACTCCTGGACACTCATGGGTGAGTCTGGGTCAGTCCCTTGTGGGGTCACTGCTCCTTCTCCTGGGTCCTGGTGCACACAGGTTCTGTCTGTGCCCTCCAAGAGTCTGTATTCCCAGTCCTATGTAAGTTCTGGAGACTCTATGGTGGGTTAATGGCAACCTCCTCCGAAAGGGCTTATGCCATATCCAGGTCTACTGCACTCAGAGCCCCTGCCCCCGCAGCAGTCCACTGCTGACCCGTACCTCTCAGGAGACACCCAAACACAGTGCTATTTCAGTCTCTGTGGGGTCTCTGGGTCCTGGTGTCCACAAGATATGTTTGAGCCCTCTGAGCATCTCTGGCAGGTATGGGGTTTGATTCTAAACATGATTTCACACACTCCCTACCATCTTGCTGGGCTTCTCCTTTGCCCTTGGACGTTGGGTATCACACAGTTGCTCCAGCACCATGCAGCCACCACTCCACCTGTGCAGCCACTGCTCCAGTGGCACAGAGTAAGGGCACAGTTGAACTCAAAAACAACACCAATTTCAATTGAATATAATGGACATCCATAGACTACTTCATTAACAGAAGAACATACATTCTTTTCAAGCTCACATGAAACATTCACCAAGTTAAGCCACATTCTGGGCCATTAAAAAAAAAAAAAAAAAAGAAAGAAAGAAAGAAAGAAATCATACAACCCTTGATCTCAGACCAAAAGGAATTAAACTATATAATATAAACAGTAGCTATCAATAACACTTATATACTGGAAAATCACAAAATACATGGAGATTAAACAACATCTAAATAGCATTTGAATCAAAGTATCTTAACGACTACATTGGGCCTGTCAACTAATCTAGGATTATTTCCAAATCTCAAGATTCTTAGATTTAGCATATCTTCAAAGTCAACTGTGTAATGTAAGGTTAAATACTCACAAGTCTGAAGTGAATATCAGAACATGGGTATCTTTGGAAAGCCATCATTATACTTACCACAACCAGCAATGAATCATTATAATTTAAAATAACAATAGCATTTACAATAGCACCAAAAAATTAAAGTTAGGAGCGCCTCGGCGGCTGCGACTGGCACGCTAAGAGCGCCTCGGAGGCTGTGAGTGCTGCACTAAGCGCGGCTGAGAGGAGCTACCCCATGACCTAGGTCAGGAAGGGCGGCGGTGAGGAGATACCCCTCCTCCAAGGTCAGGAAGGGTGGCGGTGAGGAGAGACCCCTCGTCCAAGGTAAGGTGCAATGGCTGTGCTTTGCTGGAGCAGCCGGGAAGAGATACCCCATGCCCAAGGTAAGAGAAACCCAAGTAAGATGGTAGGTGTTGCAAGAGGGCATCAGAGGGCAAACACTGAAACAATACTCACAGAAAACTAGTCAATCTAATCACACTAGGACCACAGCCTTGTCTAACTCAATGAAATTAAGCCATGCCCGTGGGGCAACCCAGGATGGGCGGGTAATGGTGGAGAGATCTGACAGGGTGTGGTCCGCTGGAGAAGGGAATGGCAAACCACTTCAGTATTCTTGCCTTGAGAACCCCATGAACAGTATGAAAAGGCAAAATGATAGAATACTGAAAGAGAAACTCCCCAGGTCAGTAGGGGCCCAATATGCTACTGGAGATGAGTGGAGAAATACCTCCAGAAAGAATGAAGGGTTGGAGCCAAAGCAAAAAGAATACCCAGCTGTGGATGTGTCTGGTGATAGAAGCAAAGTCCGATGCTGTAAAGAGCAATATTGCATAGGAACCTGGAATGTCAGGTCCATGAATCAAGGCAAATTGGAAGTGGTCAAACAAGAGATGGCAAGAGTGAATGTCGACATTCTAGGAATTAGCAAACTAAAATGGACTGGAATGGGTGAATTAAACTCAGAAGATCATTATATCTACTACTGCGGGCAGGAATCCCTCAGAAGAAATGGAGTGGCCATCATGGTCAACAAAAGAGTCCGAAATGCAGTACTTGGATGCAATCTCAAAAATGACAGAATGATCTCTTCGCTTCCAAGGCAAACCATTCAATGTCACATTAATCCAAGTCTATGCCCCAACCAATAATGCTGAAGAAGCTGAAGTTGAACGGTTCTATGAAGATCTACAAGACCTTTTAGAACTAACACCCAAAAAAGATGTTCTTTTCATTATAGGGGACTAGAATGCAAAAGTAGGAAGTCAAGAAACACCTGGTATAACAGGCAAATTTGGCCTTGGAATATGGAATGAAGCAGGGCAAAGACTAATAGAGTTTTGCCAACAAAATGCACTGGTCATAGCAAATACCCTCTTCCAACAACACAAGAGAAGACTCTGTACATGGACATCACCAGATGGTCCACACCGAAATCAGATTGATTACTGTCTTTGCAGCCAAAGATGGAGAAGCTCTATACAATCAGCAAAAAGAAGACCAGGAGCTGACTGTGGCTCAGACCATGAACTCCTTATTGCCAAATTCAGACTGAAATTGAAGAAAGTAGGGACAACCACTAGACCATTCAGGTATGACCTAAATCAAATCCCTTATGATTATACAGTGGAAGGGAGAAAGAGATTTAAGGGCCTAGATCTGATAGATAGAGTGCCTGATGAACTATGGAATGAGGTTCGTGACAGTCTACAGGAGACAGGGATCAAGATCATCCCCATGGAAAAGAAATGCAAAAAAGCAAAATGGCTGTCTGGGGAGGCCTTACAAATAGCTGTGAAAAGAAGAGAAGCGAAAAGCCAAGGAGAAAAGGAAAGATATAAACATCTGAATGCAGAGTTCCAAAGAATAGCAAGAAGAGATAAGAAAGCCTTCTTCAGCGATCAATGCAAAGAAACAGAGGAAAACAACAGAATGGGAAAGATTAGGGATCTCTTCAAGAAAATTAGAGATACCAAAGGAACATTTCATGCAAAGATGGGCTCGATAAAGGACAGAAATGGTACGGACCTAACAGAAGCAGAAGATATTAAGAAGAGGTGGCAAGAATACACAGAAGAACTGTACAAAAAAGATCTTCATGACCCAGATAAACATGATGGTGTGATCACTGACCTAGAGCCAGACATCCTGGAATGTGAAGTCAAGTGGGCCTTAGAAAGCATCACTACGAACAAAGCTAGTGGAGGTGATGGAATTCCAGTGGAGCTATTTCAAATCCTGAAAGATGATGCTGTGAAAGTGCTGCACTCAATATGCCAGCAAATTTGGAAAACTCAGCAGTGGCCACAAGATTGGAAAAGGTCAGTTTTCATCCCAATCCCAAAGAAAGGCAATGCCAAAGAATGCTCAAACTACTGCACAATTGCACTCATCTCACATGCTAGTAAAGTAATGCTCAAAATTCTCCAAGCCAAGCTTCAGCAATATGTGAACCGTGAACTTCCTGATGTTTAAGTTGGTTTTAGAAAAGGCAGAGGAACCAGAGATCAAATTGCCATCATCCGCTGGATCATCGAAAAAGCAAGAAAGTTCCAGAAAAACATCTATTTCTGCTTTATTGACTATGCCAAAGCCTTTGACTGTGTAGATCACAATAAACTGTGGAAAATTCTTCAAGAGATGGGAATACCAGACCACCTGATCTGCCTCTTGAGAAACCTATATGCAGGTCAGGAAGCAATAGTTAGAACTGGACATGGACCAACAGACTGGTTCCAAATAGGAAAAGGAGTACATCAAGGCTGTATATTGTCACCTTGCTTATTTAACTTATATGCAGAGTACATCATGAGAAACACTGGATTGGAAGAAACACAAGTTGGAATCAAGATTGCTGGGAGAAATATCAATAACCTCAGATATGCAGATGACACCACCCTTATGGCAGAAAGTGAAGAGGAACTAAAAAGCCTCTTGATGAAAGTGAAAGTGGAGAGTGAAAAGGTTGGCTTAAAGCTCAACATTCAGAAAACAAAGATCATGGCATCTGGTCCCATCACTACATGAGAAATAGATGGGGAAACAGTGGAAACAGTGTCAGACTTTATTTTTCTGGGCTCCAAAATCACTGCAGATGGTGACTGCAGCCATGAAATTAAAAGACGCTTACTCCTTGGAAGGAAAGTTATGACCGACCTAGATAGCATATTCAAAAGCAGAGACATCACTTTGCCAACAAAGGTTCACCTAGTCAAGGCTATGGTCTTTCCTGTGGTCATGTGTGGATGTGAGAGCTGGACTGTGAAGAAGGCTGAGCACTGAAGAATTGATGCTTTTGAACTGTTGGCGTTGGAGAAGACTCTTGAGAGGCCCTTGGATTGCAAGGAGATCCAAGCAATGGACTGGAGATCCAACCAGTCCATTCTGAAGGAGATCAGCCCTGGGATTTCTTTGGAAGGAATGATGCTAAAGCTGAAACTCCAGTATTTTGGCCACCTCATGTGAAGAGTTGACTCATTGGAGAAGACTCTGATGCTGGGAGGAATTGGGGGCAGGAGGAGAAGGGGCCGACAGAGGATGAGATGGCTGGATGGCATCACTGACTCGATGGATGTGAGTCTGAGGGACTTCCGGGAGTTGGTGATGGACAGAGAGTCCTGGCGTGCTGCGGTTCATGGGGTCGCAAAGAGTGGGACACGACTGAGGGACTGATCTGATCTGATCTGATCTGATACGTTTAACAAAATATTATAAGAACTATTCCTATAATAGTACATAACTTTAATGAAAGAAATCTAAGAAGATCTCAATAAGTGGAAAAATATTCAATGTTTGTAGATTTGAAGACCCAATCTTAAAAGATGGCAGTCCAATCTAACTTTGTCTGTGTATTTAAAATATAAAATCCCAGCAAGCTATTTTGTAGAAATCAACAAACTGATTTTAAACTTTATATGGAAAAGCAAAAGCCCTAGAAGAGCCAATACAATACTGAAGAGGAAGAACAAACCTAGAAACAAAACTCACACTATCAAATTCTAAGGCTTACATAAGTTTGCTGCAATTAAGATAGTGTGATATTGGCCACAGAATAGGCACAGTTCAATGGAGCAGAACACAGAGCACTGAAGTAGATGCACACAAACATAGTCAAGGGATTTTTTTTTTACAAAGAGTGAAGAATTCAAGGGAAAAACAATAAAAGATGGTGCTAAAACAACTGATCATTCACAAGCCAAAAAAATGAACTCAGACACTGACCTTTCACAAAAACGAGCTCTGAATGGATCATGTACCTAAATGTAAAGTTCAAAGCTATCAATTTTCTTGAATAAAACATAACATAAAAATCTACATGACCTTGGTTTTGGTGATGAGAAATTAAATGAAATACCATTAGCATGATCCACAAAAAAAGATGTTTCATATCTTCAGGTTTCACATTTTCAGATTCAACCACCTACAGATTGGTTTGATTTACAGATACAAAGCCTAGACTGTACATTTACTGAAGAATGAAATAGGTGTATGAGTAGACGTATGCAGTTCAAACCAATGTTGTCCAAGGGTCAGCTGTTCAGTATCATCCAAATTTTAGAACATTCTGGAAAAGCAAAACTATAGAGACAGTAAACTGAACAGCATTTGCCAGGTGTTTGATGGTGGTGGGAGGAAGGGGTTGAACAGGTAAAGCATAGAGGATTTTTTAGAGTGGTAAAATCATTTCTTGAGTGATATGATACTACAATGTATAATATAAGACACTGAGCATCTGTCAAAACCCAAAGAACTTTACAGCACTAAGACTGAATTTTATTCCATTTTTAAAAAATTCATTTAGGAGATCATGATGGAGACAGCTTCACTGAAGGGGGTGGAAAAATAAAGTGCTGACCTAAGTAGCTTCAGAAAGAAGAAAGGCAAAAGGAACTGTGGTTTACATTGTACTCCAGTTGATAAAGTTATTTCCTGTGGAGATACAGCTTAACAATTCCAAAATGACTGCTGTAGTATTATACTGAGACTGAACAATGAATGGATGCTGGGTGGATGATGGAGGGGAGGTTACAAATAAGCAAAGAGGGGAAGCGAAAATGTCCTATATGGTAATGAATTAAAATAGGAGACATCACTATAAACTAATGTTCAGCTTAATATAAATAAAGGTTACATATAGAAATAAATTTCTTGTTCTGTTAGCTGAGAGACGCTAAAAGCAATGAGAGTCCAACAACAAGGAACAAACTTAGCACCCAAATCTTGGTTTATAATACCATTCTCCAATAATAGGACCCAAGGCTCCCTACAGAAACGTTGGTTGTATATTTCCTGCCTAAATCTTACATGATGAGCTTAGAGCATCTTGAAGTGTCAGAAGGTAAGGAAGTCTCAAAGAAACACAATGATGGGAGTGTATCAAATGGATGCTGAAAGAGCTCCTAATGGCCAAAGCTGGAACAATTTGAGCAAAAAATTAAAGTATTGGATTATAACCCAAAATATAAAAAAATGTTCATGAATTCAAACTGATGTAAATTAATGACATAAGAGACAGAAAAAGAAAAAAAGAAAGAAATTCTGTACAGAAGAATTCCAAATAATATATATAGATATTTCACCTGAAGGCGATGAAGAATCAGATCAGATCAGATCAGATCAGTTGCTCAGTCATGTCCGACTCTTTGCGACCCCATGAACTACAACAGGCCAGGCCTCCCTGTCTATCACTAACTCCCGGAGTTCGCCCAGACCCACGTTCATCGAGTCAGTGATGCCATCCAGCCATCTCATCCTCTGTCGTCCCCTTCTCCTCTTGCCCCCAATCCCTCCCAGCATCAGAGTCTTCAATGAGTCAACTCTTCGCATGAGGTGGCCAAAATACTGGAGTTTCAGCTTTAGCATCATTCCTTCCAAAGAAATTCCAGGGCTGATCTCCTTCACAATGGACTGGTTGGATTTCCTTGCAGTCCAAGGGACTCTCAAGAGTCTTCTCCAACACCACAGTTCAAAAGCATCAATTCTTTGGTGCTCAGCCTTCTTCACAGTCCAACTCTCACATCCATACATGACCACAGGAAAGACCATAGCCTTGACTAGGTGAACCTTGGTTGGCAAAGTGATGTCTCTGCTTTTGAATATGCTATCTAGGTTGGTCATAACTTTCCTTCCAAGGAGTAAGCATATTTTAATTTCATGGCTGTAGTCACCATCTGCAGTGATTTTGGAGCCCAGAAAAATACAGTCTGACACTGTTTCCACTGTTTCCCCATCTATTTCCCATGTAGTGATGGGACCAGATGCCATGATCTTTGTTTTCTGAATGTTGAGCTTTAAGCCAACCTTTTCACTCTCCACTTTCATTTTCATCAAGAGGCTTTTGAGTTCCTTTTCACTTTCTGCCATAAGGGTGGTGTCATCTGCATATCTGAGGCTATTGATATTTCTCCCAGCAATCTTGATTCCAACTTGTGCTTCTTCCAGTCCAGCATTCTCATGATGTACTCTGCATATAAGTTAAATAAATATGGTGACAGAACAACTCCCTATATTTTAAGTATGGGCTGCACACAGTGACCTTTTTCCAAAGAGTGTAGTATGAAAGAGAGAAAGGGACTGACTTTACAGTAGAAAAACCTGACAAACATTATTGCACGTTGTGCTTGTCAAGGTTAACATCAACAATGTTGAGAAAAGGCAGAGGAACCAGCAGATTGCCAACATCCATTGGATCACTGAAAAAGCAAGAGAGTTCCAGAAAAACATCTATTTCTGCTTTATTAACTATGCCAAAGCCTTTGTACGTATCACAACAAACTATGGAAAATTCTTCAAGTGATGGGAATACCAAACCACCTTACCTGCCTCCAGACTTCCCTGGTGGCTCAGCTGGTAAAGAATCCGCCTGCAATGAGGGAGACCTGGGTTCAATCCCTGGGTTGAGAAGGGTAAGGCTACCCACTCCAGTGTTCTGGCCTTGAGAATCCCATGGACTATTGAGTCCATGGGGTCGCAAAGAGTCAGACATGACTGAAAGACTTTCACTTTTGCTTTACCTGTCTTCTGAGAAATCTGTATGCAGGTCAAGCAGCAGCACTTAGAACTGGACATAGAACAACAGACTGGTTCCAAATCAGGAAAGGAGTACGTCAAGCTGTATATTGTCACCCTGCTTATTTAACTTACATGCAGAGTACATCATGTGAAATGCAGGGCTGAATGAAGCACAAGCTGGAATCAAGACTGCCAAGAGAAATATCAATAACATCAGATACGCAGATGACACCACCCTTATGGAACAAAGTGAGAGTCCCTTGGACTGCAAGGAGATCCAACCAGTTCATTCTAAAGGAGATCAGCCCTGGGTGTTCTTTGGAAGGAATGATGCTAAAGCTGAAACTCCAGTTTTTTGGCCACCTCATGTGAAGAGTTGACTCATTGGAAAAGACTCTGATGCTGGGAGGGATTGGGAGCAGGAGGAGAAGGGGACAACAGAGGATGAGATGGCTGGATGGCATGACCGACTCGATGTACATGAGTTTGAGTGAACTCCAGGAGTTGGTGATGGACAGGGAGGCCTGGTGTGCTGTGATTCATGGGGTCGCAAAGAGTCGGACATGACTGACCAACTAAACTGAACTAAACTGAAGAACTAAAGAATCTCTTGATGAAAGTGAAAGAGAAGAGTGAAAAAGTTGGCTTAAAACTCAACAATCAGAAAACTAAGATCATGGCATCTGGTACCTTCACTTGATGGCAAATAGATGGAGAAACAGTGGAAACAGTGACAGACTTTACTTTCTGGGACTCCAAAATCACTGCAGATGGTGACTGCAGCCGTGAAATTAAAAGACACTTGCTCCTTGGAAGTAAAGCTATGACCAACCTAGACAGCATACTAAAAAGCAAAGACGTTACTTTGCCAACAAATGTCCATCTAGTCAAAGCTATGGTTTTTCCAGTAGTCACGTATGGATGTGAGAGTTGGACTATAAAGAAAGCTGAGCACTGAAGAATTGATGCTTTTGAACTGTGATGTTGGAGGAGACTCTTCAGAGTCCTTTGGACTGCAAGGAGATACAACCAGTCAGTCCTAAAGGAAATCAGTCCTGAATATTCAATGGACAGACTGATGCTGAAGGTGAAACTTCAATACTTTGGCTACCTGATGCAAAGAACTGACTCATTGGAAAAGACCCTGATTCTGGGAAGGATTGAAGAGAGGAGGAGAAGGGGATGGCAGAGTATCAGATAGTTGGATGGCATCACTGACTCAATGGACATGAGTTTGAGAAAGCTCCAGGAGTTGGTGAATGACAGGGAAGTCTGGCATGATGCAGTCCATGGGGTCGCAAAGAGTCTGACAAAACTGAGCATCTGAACTAAACATCAACATTGTTAAGTTTTATTGATGTTATATACTTTATATCTGTGATTTTTTCACAAAAATATATTACCCCTGTCTAACTGGAAGAAAAGCATCAGACAAATCTCAACTGTGGGACATTCTACAAAAGACCTTAACTCCTTGAACTCTCCAGATGAGCAGAACAGAGGAAATTCTGAATAATTGTCATTGTCAAGAGGAGTTAAGGATTCTTGATCATGAAGTGTAACATGGTATCATGGGTGGGATCCTGAAGCAGGAAAGGAACAGTAAGGGAAAACAGAATAAAGGTGAATAAAACATGGATTTTAGTTACCAAACTTTTATATTATCTTCACAATAACTCTACAATGTTAAAATTGGTATAAAATTTATTTTTAAAAAATTCTGTTACAGTCCAATAATTACAAATTTCAATGAATATACATCACAGGTTTTCTTACAGGAAAGATATCATTCGATGGGGGATACTCCTGGCTCAGTGCACCTAAGTCTAGTGGATTTATTAGAACACAGAATTTACATCATGATGAGCCAAGGTGTATCTTGCCCTCTTTCTCTCAGACATTGGATTTAGTTTGAATTCTCTTTCAAACAATGTTCAGAATATCTGTAACTGCCTCTAGTTTACAAAGTGTAGAAGACTAGACTAGAAGACTTCTAGTCATCTAGAAGACTTGGAGGGAGACACAGGAAGCCTGGGCCTGAGGGAGAACTCAAAATTTTTCTCTCCTTCACTTGATTTTCCTTGGATGCATGTTTCTTCATTACCCGAATGATGAAACACAGAAGGATGAAACTGGGTGTAAGACTCAAAAGAAAACAAACAAACAAACAAAAAAAAAAATTAAAAACCCAGCCTTGGAGCAGCCTATTCAGAGGAAATGAGCATTCAAGGCTCTTCTAAGTATGGACAAGCTCCTAAATTAGAATCCTACACTGCAGGATGGAATCAATACTCCACACGGAAATAAAATACTTTGTTTGGGCTTGGTATGGCCTGGTCTTGTCTTTACTTCTTCTTCTAGAACTTCTTTGGGTCATTAAAGCAAAATCCAACTTGCTCACCGTCCTTGGTCCCAACCAAGCATCCCCTATAAAATGACCAGTTGGGCTTCCTGCAATACCTGATTGCAGTAAGCATTAAGTTCTCCATTTTCTTTATGTCCAAATCTCTTCAAACTACTGCCTGCCAACAAGGACCTACTATATAGCACAGGAAACTCTACTCAATACTATGTAACAATCTACATGGGGAAAGAATTTGAAGAAAAAAAAAAAATATATATATATATATATAGAATAGATATATGTATATGTATAACTGAATCTCTTTGCTGTCCTCTTGAAACTATCACAATATTGTCAATCAACTATGCTCCAATATAAAATAAAAAGTTTTTTTAAAAAGCAATTAGTGCCTAGGTGTACTTTTCTGTCTCCTCTGTGCCTGCTCTCTCTTTTCCTTGTGTAACTTTTCTTCTGTCTACCCTTAAAGTGCTGGTATTTAGGAGATTCCTGAACTCTGACATCCTTTTTCAGTCCCTGGGAAATTTCATCCACTCATATCATTTCACCTGAAATGAAAACATTCTCTATTCCCAAACGTATATTTTCTGCACAAATATCTCCCTAAAAGTACAGACATATAAAGTTTCTTCTCTGTTAAATATTTCACTGAAAGTGAAGTTGCTCAGTCGTGTCTGACTCTTTGTGACCCGTGGACGGTAGCCCACCAAGCTCCTCCGTCCATGGGATTCTCCAGGCAAGAATACTGGAGTGGGTTGCCATTTCCTTCTCCAGGGGATCTTCCCAACCCAGGGATCGAACCCAGGTCTCCCGCATTGCAAGCAGACGCTTTAACCTCTGTGCCACCAGGGAAGCCCAAATATTTCACTAGTTTATCCTAAATGCAACTTATAAGCAGCACTTCAGTTCATATTATCCTTAAACTCATATTTTAACTCACTTGATGACATCAAAGTGTGCACAGAAACATGACTATTATTCTTTGCCCCTTTCTCATCATCATGCTTAATCTGTCACCAAGTATCTTTCATCTGACCTCCTAAATATGCATTATAGCATACCAGTCCTTTAACTCCATTGCCCAATATCACAGTCTGTCAGAACCTGCCCTGCTACATCAGTTTCATAAGCTCAATCCAGCTACCATTCTTGTTTTGGTTGCAGTTTCCAATACTGCTAGTGCTGCTCTGAAATGCAAATGTGATCATATTCTTACCTTGCTTTAAAACCTTCAGGGAATCCCTGAAGTCTTCAAGAAAAACTCTAATTTCATTAGGATGTATTATAAGACTCTCATCTTCAGTTCAGTTCAGTTCAGTTCAGTCGCTCAGTCATGTCCGACTCTTTGCAACCCCATGAATCGCAGCATGCCAGGCCTCCCTGTCCATTACCATCTCCCGGAGTTCACTCAAACTCACATCCATCGAGTCGGTGATGCCAGCCAGCCATCTCATCTTCTGTAGTCCCCTTTTCCTCCTGCCCCCAATCCCTCCCAGCATCAGTCTTTTCCAATGACCACTCACCAAGCTTACTTTGTACTTCAGAGTCCAGAAACATTGGGCTGCTTCTTGTTTCCCTTATAGACTTTGCTATCTCAAGCATCTATTTTCTTGCTTCGGCTGTCTTCTTCACCTGGAATGATCTTCCAGCCCTAATCCTAACCTGCCCTTCTTATATGTTCCCCAAATACACAGGCATTTCTCTCTTAACTAGATGCAGTACTTTACAGTTATACATTTCTGACTGACTGTGAAGATAGTACTCAGTATTAGATCAAAATGTTTATATTTATTTATCTTTACATGTCCATACCCAGCAGTGTATGCTACATACCAAGCACTCAATGACTATGTAGAGGAAAACAGAGAAGAAAAAATGTAAAGAAGGAAAGGATGGAAGGAGGAAGGGAAGAGGAAGGAAAAAGAATCTAAAGAGGATTACTACCCAAAGAAAGAATCTATATTGGTAGACCCTTAGAATTGTAATGCTTGAGTAGGAAAATACTTGAAAAGATACTGGTAAATTATAGGTCAGGTAAATGGTACCATTACTGAAAATTATGCTATTATTGGGTTCCCCTTTTTCAAAGTCATTCTGAGAAAGATGCTTGGGGAATTCTTGACTAACTACAGAGCTAAGTACCATTAACCCTCATTTTTTAGAAACGGATTAACTGGCATTTGAATTTTCCAGACCTTTTGATTGTTCCGCTTCAGGTTATTTAATTGCTCATTAGAGAGTTGAAAGAGGAAGGAGACAAGTCAACCACATCTGTCATCTGTTAGTGCTTGTAGTAAAAATTTATTAGTAAAGAGACTGAAATCAAAGACTAAAACATGAATTTTATTTTTATATTGTACCAAATCCTCATTATCACAGAAAATGGAAAGTAGTCTCTATTCAGCCCACATTTTCCTAAAACTGAGTTTGGAAATTTCCATATTGCTATCACTCAGGGTTTTTATGAATACATTTAATTCATTTAATGTACATTAGGCATCAGATATGCAGATGACACCACCCTTATGGCAGAAAGTGAAGAGGAACTCAAAAGCCTCTTGATGAAAGTGAAAGTGGAGAGTGAAAAAGTTGGCTTAAAGCTCAACATTCAGAAAATGAAGATCATGGCATCTGGTCCCATCACTTCATGGCAAATAGATGGGGAAACAGTGGAAACAGTGTCAGACTTTATTTTTCTGGGCTCCAAAATCACTACAGATGGTGACTGCAGCCATGAAATTAAAAGATGCTTACTCCTTGGAAGGAAAGTTATGACCAACCTAGATAGCATATTGAAAAGCAGAGACATTACTTTGGCAACAAAGGTCCATCTAGTCAAGGCTCTGGTTTTTCCTGTGGTCATCTATGGATGTGAGAGCTGGACTGTGAAGAAGGCTGAGCACCGAAGAATTGATGCTTTTGAACTGTGGTGTTGGAGAAGACTCTTGAGAGTCCCTTGGACTGCAAGGAGATCCAACCAGTCCATTCTGAAGGAGATCAGTCCTGGGATTTCTTTGGAAGGAATGATGCTAAAGCTGAAAGTCCAGTACTTTGGCCACCTCATGTGAAGAGTTGACTCATTGGAGAAGACTCTGATGCTGGGAGGGATTGGGGGCAAGAGGAGAAGGGGACAACAGAGGATAAGATAGCTGGATGGCATCACTGACTCGATAGATGTGAGTCTGAGTGACCTCCGGGAGTTGGTGATGGACAGGGAGGCCTGGTGTGCTGCAATTCATGGGGTCACAGAGTCGGACATGACTGAGTGACTGATCTGATCTGAGGCATCCTGCTGCTGCTGCTGCTGCTGCTGCTGCTAAGTCACTTCAGTTGTGTCCGACTCTGTGCGACCCCACAGACAGAAGCCCACCAGGCTCTCCGTGTCTCTGGGATTCTCCAGGCAAGAACACTGGAGTGGGTTGCCATTTCCTTCTCCAGTGGATGAAAATGAAAAGTGAAAGTGAAGCCGCTCAGTCGTGTCCGACTCTAGCGACCCCATGGACTGCAGCCCACCAGGCTCCCCCGTCCACGGGATTCTCCAGGCAAAAGTACTGGAGTGGGGCGCCATTGCCTTCTCCACTGAGGCATCCTAATTGTCCCTAACATAGGCAAATACATAAATTGCTGTGTTGCTAACCAGTGACAGGGCTGAGCATGTATTATACCCTCCAGTCAAGAGTCATGTCATTGAAACAATGGTAATCAACATAATAGTTCTAACAATTTAACTTAAACAGAGAATTTCTTTGTTTTAAGAAGAACTACTTTAACATAATACTAACATAATACTGGGCTTCCCAGGTGGCACTAATGGTAAAGAGCCCGTCGGTCAATGCAGGAGACATAGAGATGTGGGTTCAATCCCTGGTCAAGTAGATCCCTTGGAGGAGGAAAATGGCAACTCACTCCAGTATTCTTGCCTGAAGAATCCCATGGACAGAGGAGCCTGGCAGGCTACAATCCACAGGGTCTCAAAGAGTCAAACACAACTAAAGTGACTTAACACATACATAACATAATATTATGTATATCTAATACTTGGTATAAAAATCTGAACCCATAATTGTAAATTTTATTTCTCTTCCTCCCTTAACAAATTACTGTAATGCTATGGCAACCCCCTTCAGCATTCTTGTCTGGAAAATCCCATGGACAGAGGAGCAGGACTGTAGCCTGCTACTACAGTCCATGGGATAGCAACTAAAGCAACTTAGCAACTAAAGAACAACAACAAGATATTCCTAACTTAACATTCCTTGACAATATTTATCTGGTCATGTTGATAGACTTTTATTCTGTCTCATGTTGTAATACTTTGAAATATTTATGACTCTCACCTATTAGGACAGTTCTAAGAAGGATTAAATTCTTCATTTTACTTCTAAGGCCCAAAGTACACAAAACATTTGAACAAACCTTGTTGGCTATCCAACTTAAAAGCAGCAATTAACTCTATTTAAATGACCTTTCAAAATTAAACTATGCAATATGGCACATCTCAAAGACCAAGCTAAATTGCAAAGACTGTATCATCATTTTTCATATTATTACTTTCATAGTTCTCCCTAACTTCTCTTTCTGTTGTTTCTTTTTTGTCAGAAGTTGCTTTTCAAACCTTTCCGTAGTTAGAAGCAATCCAAGTTCCTATCAGAACTTCATATTTTAGATTGTTCCTAGCTGTTCTATATTAGTGTTTTCTGCCTCATTTCTCATCTGCCTACAAGAAGGCTAATGAAAGCACTTCTTTCTTTGGATCTTGACAAAGAAGTAACCAGTTTATTATCTTTTTTTCTCTTTTTATAGCTAATAAGTACTAAAGTTATCACAAATTTCTCTGCAAATGGTCAGTCTTTTGAAACTTTTTCTTGTTTGCTACCGATCCATAAAACATGAACACAGAAATCTGAACTCAGGGGAAAAAAAAAAATATATATATATATATATTTCTCTAACTAGGAATAATTTATTTTAAAAAAAGAAAACCTGTAAATAATGTATGTGTGTATTTAGCCACATTTGACTTTTTGTAATCCTATGGAATGTAGCCCATGGGGTTTCTCTGTCCATGGGATTCTCTAGGGAAGAATACTGGAGTGGATTGCAATTTCTTCCTCCAGGGGATCTTCCTGATACAGGGATCAAACCCTCTTCTGCATTGGCAGGAAGATTCTTTACCTGCCAGTGGTAAATTCTTTACCATTCTTTGAGAATGAACCGCACATTCTCAAAGAAAACACATCAATTTACAATATACACAAAGCTCAATGGCTTTCCATATTAAAATGTCATCACTCATTATGCCATTTTATTAACACGGCCTGAGTAGTATATCACTTGTATAGCAGCTTGAAGTCTTTCTGAGAAAATGGTGAGTGAAAAAGATCAGAAACTATTTGATAGTCCAATATGATACATATCTACTCTTTTTTAATATTTTGGAGCTGTGGGAGGTGAAACTTTATCACTACTGCTAAAAAGCAAAATTCAACTGAGTAAATTTTAAAGATCTTACTGGCTTTATTCAATGATTCATGAATCAGGCAGCATGTGATCTAGCATGTAGAAAGGAACTCTGAGGAACTACAAAATGAAAGACTTTTATAGGCAAAAGGGAATGGGAACAAGGAAGTTATAATAGGGGAAAAAATAGGTTTATTATTTCACGGTTATCTTCCTTCAGGGGATGGCAGGAGTTTAGCAGGCCGATTTCCTAACTGGTGCTGATCAGGTGATTCCTGATTAATTGGTTTAAGACTCTATTTCTGGAAGAGCTGAAATTGTAATTAAATTACAGATTTCCTCTGTCCATGGAAATCTCTAGCCCAGAATACTAGAATGGGTATTCCCTTATCCAGGGGATCTTCCCAACCCAGGGATCAAACCCAGGTCTCCCGCATTGCAGGCAGATATTTTGCCTGTCAAGCCACCAGGGAAGCCCAAAAATACTGGAGTGGGTAGCCTATCCCTTCTCCAGGGGACCTTCCTGACCCAGGAATTGAACTAGGTCTCCTGCATTGCAGGCGGATTCTTTACCAGCTGAGCCACCAGGGAAGCCCTGGAAATAGTCAAGTCCAAAGTCTTTTTTTACAGTGCACCAAGGACCCTCTGAAGCTTTTGCCCGTGTGTACTTTGAGGTACTAGGAGACAATCTAAATATTTTTCTGTAACTTCACATCCTCTTTTTGTAAAATAAAGGAAAAAATGAACCCAATTTCCAAATGTACTGAAAGGAATAATGCGTAATAAACATAAAAGAATATTGTCCTAAGCAAAGATAATAAAAAGAAAAAAAAAAAGACAAAAATGCTCTAGATAATATATTCTGAGAAAATGGCTTCAGTGTGCCCTGTTTTCTCTTTTCAGGACATTTCTGGCACTTAGGAGAGGAGGAAATAACTGAGCAGGGGGTAAAAATCACTACCTAACAAAAGCATAATGTCCTCTCCAGGAAGAGGAAAATGGTTCCAAGTCATTAAAGACACAATAGTCATTCCATAAAAGCACAAGAATTTGATTGAAAAGATTACTTCATTCATGTTTCCTGCAATTATTAATATAATGTAATTTTTAAAAATAAAGACATCAAATTACCTTTACAATAGTTTCCAAAATGTAAACTAAAGCCACAGTTCTAGCCAAAAGAGCTGTATTGAATTTTTCCAGGTATATTAACTTTCTATAGATGTGGCAAGGTCAGAGTTTTTGTTCTGAAAGGAAGAATATACACAAGGGATTTTCATGTTCCCTTCTATTTACTGACATTGAAATTATTTGATGAGAATATGGTTATTGGAAGACACACATACATAGCACAATTCATGTTTAGGGAGATGGATTTCTTGCAATTGCAAAAGTCAATGGCATTTCACAAATGCTCTCAGCACTCTTTATTGACTTTCTGGATAGATATTTCTACTAATGAAATGAGTCAGAGTTTCATGAAGCATTGATGACACAGACACATACCAACTTATTTCAAGCATCCTCAATGTCACGATACTTTTAGAACTGGTTTCTGGGTTCAATTCCTGGGTCAGGAAGATTCTCTGGAGAAGGGCATAGTCACCCACTCCAGTATTTTTGCCTGGAGAATCCCATGGACAGAGGAGCCTGGCAGGCTACAGTCCAAAGGGCCGCAAAGAAACAACTGAAATGACTTAGCATGCACCTTTTAAAATTATCTTGCTTTGCCTATTCATGAATTTTTTTTCTAAACAAAGTACACTTAAACAATTTGAGCAACAGATGAGAAATCACTAACTTTACAAGTTTTGGAAAATCGGGATTTAATTGTGAATTGAATATACAGATAAATAAAGGATAAATAATAACTGAATCATGACTAGTTCAAAAAGTAAGTTGGTTAAAGGCAAAAAGCTTTTTTCTTTATCTCACACATAATTGTAAACACAGATCTTGTACTATTGTAAAAATATCATCTTTTCCACAATTTGAGTGGTAAAAAGCAAATTTTAATTAAAGGAAACATGTAAAAAGCTAAGTCACCCCATTGAGTTTTGAATATTTTCTTCTTAAGTCAGAGAACACTTAATATTATAGAATGAGACATGATTTTCCCAATTAACAAAGAGTATAAAGTAATCTCTCTTCCTTGTATCATAATTTTATAATATTTTTAGGATCACTATGTCTAGTTAATACTTATTCTGTCCAAACATTCAATATCATCTACATGGTCATGAACAAATATCAATCAAAATCTTAATAGAATCAGGAAAGACCTAATTTAAAGTATGGTTTGTGGAAGATCATTTCACCACCATTATATCCATACATCAAAAATAAAAAGAGTAAGAAAGTTGTCGGGCATACGCTGAAATTTTATTATATTGCTCACCCTGTTGAAGAAAATTCTACTCATATGAACTGGCAAAACAAATGTATACCTTATAAATGTTTCTTTCTATGTGTATTTCTTTTGTAGCCTTTTCATTGCCAAATACAATTCAGGGGCAATTAGAAATAAAGGCATATAAAGAAACTCAAGACTATTAATTCATGAAAAAATATTTTAAAAGAACTGTCGCAGGAAAACTAAGGAGAAAAATATTATATAAAGTCTTGACTGGATGAAAAATAAAAATGGTTCAAACCTTAATACTAAATTCCTAGCAATTCAGGTCAAAGACAGCACAATGTCATCAAGCAGACATTGAAATCATTGGGAAAGTTCACAGCTTTTGGAGGAATATGTTGTAAGAATTTCTTTTACAAGGGGTTTTGAACAAGGTAATGAATGAAAACCTCAGCAGTAGGGTTGGTATTTTTTAATGCCACAGAAACTTCCTATTCTATCTGACCACCATGAAAGCCAAACATACAATACTTCAGCAGAATTCAGTAATAAAAATTCTTTAAAAAGAACCAGAGGACTAAAGCTAAGTTATGCTACTTTTCAGTCTTCATGATTATGTCAACATAAAGAATAAAATGAAACTTTTTAAAATAATGAGTATTTTTCAATCATTTTCACTGGAAATAATTTTACACAAACATGCAATAGTAATAATGTTATGACATTAACTTAATCAACATGAAAGTAAAAATGATTCATGCTGGAAGCATGATATATTCATTCTGTGTAATAATATCACCTCTAGAGAAGCATAATATATCCAGATGAAGGAACATAGGACCAGAGAGGAAGACACACAGCCAGAGAAGCAAACATACCCCAGACTAAGAAACATGCACGTATCCTGCCTCTGTTTAATATTCTCTCTTTCAACTAGCATATTAAGAAGCATTTCACAGAAATATGTTTGCTAGAGAGAGAGTATCATCAAGAGTACAGTCTCTAGCCTACAACTGTGGTCAAATGGCCTGGGTTGAGGGCCCAAACATACCACTTCCTGCCCAGAAGCCATAGACTCCTTACTTAACCTTGTCAGCATTCTTTTCCTCTCTACAGTAAAGTTGATGACAATGGTGTTCACCCATTAGGACAAGGTACCCATGGAAAGATCAACCATGTAAGTCGTCTAACACAATACCAGACATGGGGTAAGCATTTTCCCAATATTAGAGACATTTGATGTTCTTCATTGATAGAAACTAATGTGTTCAAGATATCAAGCATGTACATGAGGCAGTATTTTACTTCAAAAGTTAAAAGCCTGCCTTCTGTTTTTGGCTTCAAAGCAAGTTATCCAAATGCATTATTCCTTATTGGCAGGCTGTTTCACAAAACACACTGAACCCAGGAAAAGAAGAAGAATTTATATCCGGAATCCAATTTGTAATCACAGACTTCTCAGCTGGGCCACACTTTTTATAGGATTAGATTTATTTGTGATCATTAGCTGAAGCATTCACTTCATAGTAAAAAACTAATTTACAAAGATTTGCATCCTCTAAAATCATATTAGGCCCAAATGATTCACTTTGAAAGACTCCAGTAGTGTTTTCCATGTGTTTTATAAAGCTCTCCAAACTCACTCGTATACAGAACAGAACCCCAGTAGTCTCCTTGCTTTAAAGCGAAAACATACACATGCACACAACAAGCGAACAAACAAATAAATTATTAGCCTTTCTTTTGATGTGGAATTTAAGGTTTTGCTTATTTTCCTGGTTACAATGCAAAAGTCAGGGTTCCCATTCATACACTGAAGACTTCAGAGTCCTGTATGAACTTCATTAGTAATTCTACACAATAGGAACACTTCTGTGATTCCACTTGACATGCCATAATGAATTTTTAAGTATATTGGCTTCTTTTTGCTTTGCTTCCTCTCTTTGTATGGTTTAATTACAGAACTTTGCAATCTGGCTATTCCTTGCTTAAGCTTGAGTCTAGAGAGAAGTGGAAGGGAATTGTCTGATGTGAACGTCACTGAACAAACTTTTTTCAGGCATTAATTAATTCACCTTTTCAGTGATTCCTACTAACAAATCTTTATTGAATACATTCTATGTAATGCTTCTGTTGCCAAAAGGAAAAAAAAATGATGAGAGATTATTTCTCAGAGGAAAATAAAAATCACAAAAGCTACTGCTTACTGAAGAGGTATTATGAGTCAAAATACCTAAAGGGTACAGATAGTTTTACTATTTTATTGATTAAAATTGAGTTCACCACAATCAAGTGACTTACACCAAGTCACCAGGCTGAGGCGGGCACAGCCAAGTATCACCTCACAGCCATCCAACCTCAACACCTGTGCTCTGCACAACTTCTCATGCATTTATAAAACAAAGGAAGTCAGAGCATAAATGTACAATAAAAAGGAGTATGACCAGAAATTCCTAACAGCTCAAGTTCATAGGCAGTAAACAAAGACATAATTTACAGGAAAAAAAAAAAATCAGACTAGCATATATTTTGTTCCTAAAGAAGCTCTTTCTCATTCATCTGAAACTATACCAAAATTTTTAAATCCCATTTTCAAAATCTTTCCACAACCCCAGTCTACTTTCATTCCTCTCCCATTCTTATCAAAGAGCATATAATTGCTTCTTAGTCTGGATTAAATTTACCAACACATTTATATTCTAAGCAATAAGAATAATGCTGGGGATTTCACATTTTAAGGATCAAAAATGGGCTAAAACAAGAGCATGATTCTGTTTGTTCATGTGCCTTTAGTCTATGGTCATAAAAAAGGTACCTTGGGCTTCCCTAGTGGCTTAGAGGTTAAAGTGTCTGCCTCCAATGAGGGAGACCCAGGTTTGATCCCTGGGTCGGGAAGATCCCTTGGAGAAGGAAATGGTAACCCACTCCAGTACTCGTGCCTGGAGAATCCCATAGACGGAGAAGCCTGGTAGGCTATATAGTCCACAGGGTCGCAAACAGTCGGACATGACTGAGAGACTTCACCAAGGTCTAAGTGGCAAGAAATTAGGCTTCTCAAGCTAATATTCTCAGTGTACGTTTTCCTGCTCTAAGTTTGCAGTATGCCTTTACATGCATTTGAATTTTTCATCTCCATTTAAAAGCAAGTGATTTAGCATATCTGCCTTATTGAGGGTTTATATTTTAATTAAAACATTCTCATCTGGCTGTCTTTTGGCTGCTTTTGAAATCAAATCCACTGAATGAGAATAACAAAATGAGCTGTTTGAGAAGGTACTAGCCTCCCACCTCAATGCCTGACTCCTCAGGGCGCAGGGCCAGCAGGACCGCCCTTGAACTCCAGGAGAAGGCCACATGTGTTTGTCCCTGGCTTCTTTGTCTGCCTGGTTCCACAGTGGCTCACTAAATCGTGTATATTTTAAAAGTCTGTAGGTTTTAGCAATGATGATTCTTCATCTTTCAGCAATGTGAAAGAAACCTAAGTAGGAGTGCTGAAGTGAAGCATTGTTAAAGAAAAATGAGACAGCTTAGAAAAAAGGGGGACAGTTAAACCATCCTCTAAAACCACACACAATTTAAAATGTAAATACTGGCACTTATAGATATTTGTCTATTCTATACATACTCTACAATTGAAATATATTTCCTGAACTGTATACCTTGAGTTGGCATTAAAGCTCCCCCTCACTGGTTTATTAAGTAATGCTGTACCTGGGAAGCTTAGCTTTCTTTACACATTTATCTGTTTATTTTTCAAGTGCAATATTGCCATCTACAGGATATGAAATGACAAAATTCAGCCACTCCTTTAAAGACATGTTTGTAATCAAAACAAGAAATCACTGAGGTTGAAAATGTATGTGCCCAAAATCAGTCCTATTTGATTATCCTGCCAGGCACTGCTATTTTGCAAATTATCTCATAATCTCACAGCTTACCAAAAAAAAAAGAATGCATTAAGTCGACTTTGCAGTTTCTTTATCTTTGGAAACTGCTTTAGAGGTTTGCTCAAAGGCTCTACCATGATAAATGTTAGGGAGCAAGAAAATCTAATATCAATATGTGAGTTGGTAACACTAAGGATCCAACTTTGCACCCAATATGAAATGCTCTTGAAGCTAGCTGGATGTCTGCTGCCTAAACTTCCTCACAGAATTCAAATAACAAATATAGCAGACAGTCTTTCTTTCAGATTTCAAATTACAGATTGAGCAAACTAACTTTTTCCTAGTACAAGGAGACTACTAACAGGAAGGGTACCTAATGAGTCCAATAATCTAGTCAGACTTCCTAACACTTAAAGGACATGACTAAGGGGAAACTCAGCCTATTTTGCAAATGAAGAAATAGTCATAGGAGGTGGTGACATTGAAAATCCTAGTTCATTTTCAGGCAGTCTTATTTCCGCGCACCCCCCACCCCCCTCCACCCGCCCCGACCACCACCAAAAAAAAAAAATGAGAAGGGAGAAACAACATAACTCATTTTCTCCATTTTGACACATAGACTAAAATATGAGGTAGAAAAAATATTGAATATACAAATGGTATTGAGAAGCTATTCTTGACCGCTCAGTGTAACCTCAGTTCAGTTGAAATTGGAATTACAACATTTATTAGAAAAACCTTGAATGTTTCAGGAAAAGCTATTACAATTTCCTAGTACATTTCTAATATCCTTTCCTGGAGATATTTAATACTAGGATGTATAATTTGTGCTTGCTTTGGCAGCACATATATTAGGATGTACAATTGGCTCATTCTAATTTCTTAAATCATAGCTCATCTAGAAACTAGGAGATGAACATGATAACATCCATATTACCCTACCTTCTTATGATTTTTGAAAAAGTCAACTCCCAGAATAAAGGATTAGAACAATGTGAAGCCACCTCAATATAAAAAATCATATTAAAGTATATAAAATTAAGTTTATTTTGTTATCACAGTACTAGCTAGAAAGCAGTCTAGGACAAAATAGAGATGCTTTGGTGCCAAAGAAAAAGCCTCATTAAAATGAAAAAACAATTTGAAAAACTCAGCATCAGGGTTTCATTTCAAATGTTTACTTTACAGCTTTTCATCACACATTCAGCATATCCTCTGTGTACATGAACCAAGTTTAAATCAAAAGATCACAAGAAAAAAATTCTAGCCACAAAATAAATTCCTTTTATCTCTAATCCATCGACATGCAGTCACCAAACAAGGAACAAAACATTTATATGGACTAAAGTAGCTTCTGATCCAAAGACAATTATAGGGGTCAATCTTTGGTGGAAGTCAGCAGAGCAACTCCCTTGGAAAAGCAGTTTATACATCATCCATGGCTGGCAATATACAGAGGATACCTCCTTTCTAGAAACTACTTTCTTCAGCATTCCCAATGATCCCAACACTGCCAAATCCAATGGAAAGTTCTTAGACCTTGTGCTTGCTCAGTCATGTCTGACTCTCAGAGACCCTGCAGTCTATAGTCCACCAGGCTCCCCTGTCTATGAGATTCTCCAGGCAAGAATACTGGAGTGGGTTGCCATTTCCTATTCCAGAGGATCTTCCCCACCCAGGATCAAACCCATGTCTCCTGCATCTCCTGTGCTGGCTGGTAGATTCTTTATCACTGAGCCACCTGGGAGGCCGCCTCATCTTATTTGATACCAGAGAATCTGACATGACTATTTTTCTTCCTTCCTGACACATTGCTTCCACTTGGCTTCCCAAGCATAGCATATTTTCTTGTTCTTCCTTCCAAGACCTTGGTCACTTCTCTCTGCCTCTTTTGCTGCATCCTCTTCCACCTCCTAATCTCTCAAGGCTGGTTTGCCCTAAGGAATCAGTCCTTAAGCCTTTCTCTGCCCTACCTAACTACATTTCTAGGTTATTCTGCATGCTTTCAACATCATCTTTACGCTGATAGCTCCCATATGTGACCTGCCCCAAATTTTACCTTAACTTTAGACACCTCTGTCCAACAGTTACTCAACGTCTCCATTTTAACATCTAATGGTGCACTCATGCTTGATATGTTTAGAAGAGGAGTTTTTATTCTCCTGCACCCCCATGCCTGCTTCTTTTTAAATTAACTAACACAAAGAGACTTTCCACTCCCTTACTGCCAGTTACTACTGAAGAGAAGGCCTTGAGAGTACCATGGACTATAAGCAGGTCAAACCAATCAATCCTAAAAGAAATCAGTCCTGAATATTCATTGGATGGACTGATGCTGAAGCTGAAGCTCCAATACTTTGGCCACCTGATACGAAGAGCTGACTCACTGGAAAAGTCCCTGATGCTGGGAAAGACTGAAGCAAAAGGAGAAGGGGATGGCAGAGAATGAGATGGTTAGATAGCATCACCACAATGGACATGAATTTGAGCAAATTCCAGAAGAGTGGAGGACAGAGGAGCCTGGGGTGCTACAGTCCATGGGGCTGCAAAGAGTTGGACATGACTTAGCAATTGAAAGACAACAACACAAAGAGAATGTTAGTGAAGGATTGAAAATATGGTTAGAGAAATTATCACAGTAGTAGAAAATACACTCAGAATTTCCTTAGTAAGGCTCATATGAAGGAGATGATGAAAAAGAGGACTAAACATCTGCATTTTTACCTACTTCACATAGTACTGAAACAGCACCTACAAGCACCTACAAAAGGAGGCTTACTCAATTTAGAGTTTATTTAGGGTCTTCATTCCACAAAGACCCCTGTACTCTACTTTCCCCTCTTCAGAATCCTAGCCCAGTGAGAAAAGCTCTCTGATATTGCTAACAGTGTCCAATGTTATACGAGATTGATTTCCTGCCCACTACTGACTCTAAGAAATGAAGGCAGAAACAAATCGCTGGGAAACTGATTTAGAACCTCTGCGAAGCTCGAGAAAGTGGCTGTCTGCCCATGGCTACTTGGGAGGAGTATGTTCAATATGAGTGATCCAACTGATGTTTAAAAGAGTTTAAAGAAGACAAGAAACACCAATTCATTTCTTATTTAATATTCTGAAAAAAAAGTTTTTAACAATCAAAAATTCACTTTGTCCATCTCAATCTTTTGGTCTGTACTAATTGCAAAACACGTCTTGTAGAATGTAATACCACAAAATTGCTCTGTGTATAAAGGGTGTTCTTTGAGGTCAGATGCCTGAGAAAATCTGTGAATTTCATGACCTCTTGGAGAAATGCAGAGCACAGAAGCATGTTATACTTACTGAGACTTCTTAAGTAAAGAAGTCCATTGAGTTTTGTTCCTTCTAAACTTGATTTGCTGAAGCCTGGCTTGGAGAATTTTGAGCATCACTTTACTAGCGTGTGAGATGAGTGCAATTGTTCGGTAGTTTGAGCACTCCTTGGCATTGCCTTTCTTTGGGATTGGGATGAAAACTGACCTTTTCCAGTCCTGTGGCCACTGCTGAGTTTTCCAAATTTGCTGGCATATTGAGTGCAGCACTTTCACAGCATCATCATTCAGGACTTGAAATAGTTCCACTGGAATTCCATCACCTCCACTAGCTTTGTTCGTAGTGATGCTTTCTAAGGCCCATTTGACTTCACATTCCAAGATGTCTGGCTCTAGGTCAGTGATCACATCATCATGATTGTCTAGGTCTTGAAGCTCTTTTTTGTACAGTTCTGTGTATTCTTGCCACCTCTTCTTAATATCTTCTGCTTCTGTTAGGTCCACACCATCTCTGTCCTTTATCGTGCCCATCTTTAAATGAAATGTTCCTTTGGTATCTCTGATTTTCTTGAAGAGATCCCTAGTCTTTCCCATTCTGTTGTTTTCCTCTATTTCTTTGCATTGATCACTGAAGAAGGCTTTCTTATCTCTTCTTGCTATTCTTTGGAACTCTGCATTTAGATGTTTATATGATGTTCAAGCTGGTTTTAGAAAAGGCAGAGGAACCAGAGATCAAATTGCCAACATCCGCTGGATCATGGAAAAAGCAAGAGAGTTCCAGAAAAACATCTATTTCTGCTTTATTGACTATGCCAAAGCCTTTGACTGTGTGGATCACAATAAACTATGGAAAATTCTGAAAGAGATGGGAATACCAGACCACCTGATCTGCCTCTTAAGAAATCTGTATGCAAGTCAGGAAGCAACAGTTAGAACTGGTCATGGAACAACAGACTGGTTCCAAATAGGAAAAGGAGTACATCAAGGCTGCATATTGTCACCATGTTTATTTAACTTATATGCAGAGTACATCATGAGAAATGCTGGACTGGAAGAAACACAAGTTGGAATCAAGATTGCCGGGAGAAATATCAATAACCTCAGATATGCAGATGACACCACTCTTATGGCAGAAAGTGAAGAGGGGCTAAAAAGCCTCTTGATGAAAGTGAAAGTGGAGAGTGAAAAGGTTGGCTTAAAGCTCAACATTCAGAAAACGAAGATCATGGCATCTGGTCCCATCACTGCATGGGAAATAGATGGGGAAACAGTGGAAACAGTGTCAGACTTTATTTTTCTGGGCTCCAAAATCACTGCAGATGGTGACTGCAGCCATGAAATTAAAAGACGCTTACTCCTTGGAAGGAAAGTTATGACCAACCTAGATAGCATATTCAAAAGCAGAGACATTACTTTACCAACAAAGGTTCGCCTAGTCAAGGCTATGGTCTTTCCTGTGGTCATGTATGGATGTGAGAGCTGGACTGTGAGGAAGGCTGAACGCCGGAGAATTGATGCTTTTGAACTGTGGTGTTGGAGAAGACTCTTGAGAGTCCCTTGGACTGCAAGAAGATCCAACCAGTCCTTTCTGAAGGAGATCAATCCTGGAATTTCTTTAGAAGAAATGATGCTGAAGCTGAAACTCCAGTATTTTGGCCACCTCATGTGAAGAGTTGACTCATTGGAGAAGACTCTGATGCTGGGAGGGATTGAGGGCAGGAGGAGAAGGGGACGACAGAGGATGAGATGGCTGGATGGCATCACTGACTCGATGGATGCGAGTCTGAGTGACCTCCGGGAGCTGGTGATGGACAGGGAGGCCTGGCGTGCTGCGGTTCATGGGGTCGCAAAGAGTCGGACACGACTGAGCGACTGATCTGATCTGATCTGATCTGAAACTTGATTTGACCACAGTCTGATGCATTTGGGCTTCCCTGATAGCTCAGTTAGTAAAGAATCCACCTGCAATGCAGGAGACCCTGGTTCAATTCCTGTGTCAGGAAGATCTGCTGGAAAACGGATAGGGTACCCACTCGAGTATACTTGGGCTTCCCTTGTGCCTCAGCTCATAAAAAAAAAATCTGCCTGCAATACAGGAGACCTGGGTTTGACTCCTGGGTTGGGAAGATTCCCTGGAGAAGGGAAAGGCTACCCACTCCAGTATTCTGGCCTGGAGAATTCCATGGACTGTGTAGCCCATGGGATCACAAAGAGTCAGATACAACTAAGCAATTTCACTCTGCTCAGAGCACTGGCAGAGCAGGAGTCCGAAAGAGAGAAAACTTAAGAATTTGATATTTGATATATTTTTGAAACATCAGAGTAGTCAATACAGAGGGACAAGGACAAAAGTTTTTAGAAACATTTACCTATTTATTTATATAGAGAGACATTTATACACATATATTCAGAGAGGCAGATAGATGATTGATAAATGGATGGATGGATGGACTAATACAAAGATAGATGATACATAGGCAGATAGACATACAGGGAATATGGGAGGACTACCATCCTATTTTCAATGTCTGACAATGTTGTGGACTTTATGGGCCCTTTACAGGATGACACTTAGCAACCCAATCCCCTGTGGGCCACCATTTATTTACCTCTCTTACTCTTCTCCTCCATCAAAATAAAGCTGTCTCAACTCTCATATAAAGTTTCTGCAATTATTCATTTTTAAAACCCTCCTAGAGAGTAGGAAATTATATCTATATGAAATATAGACATAAAGAATATATGTATGCATATGTGTATGGGTGCCGTAAGTTGTACACACTCTTTATCCAGAAATGTGTATAAATCTTATAACCTACTTACATGTTCCATAGAGAAGTACTTCTTTAAATAAATATAAATATAAAAATTGAATACTATTGATATAAAATTATATCATTCAAGACTCAGTTTAAGAAAACAAAACCCTTTTTGGGATCATACCCCCTCTGAACGAAACATAGAAATTCAGTGCCTATAAACTGTTGAAAGGAGCAGAGCAGTCAAGAGGCCACCACTGGACTGCTAGCTCCAAGGTCACACAACTCTGGCTAGAAACCAGGGATGAGAAAACTGGTGCTGGTGCTGTTGCTGCCTCTACATCGATGATGATGGTAACTCCCCACTGGCACATGGAGTTTGGCCACAGCAAACATATCCATCTGACTTGCTGCAGCCACCACTGCAGCAAAAAGATGGCTTCTGCCTACTTGCTGTCTCCTAAAGTTCACTTGAGTCCATTTAAGATGGTAAAGTCTAAATCATACCCAGAACTCTAATAGGAAAGGGACTTAGAAGAGATAGCATTTAGCTTTTTTGCTAAGTCACCTCAGTAGTGTCCGACTCTGTGCAGCCCCATAGATGGCAGCCTACCAGGCTCCCCCATCCCTGGGATTCTCCAGGCAAGAACACTGGAGTGGGTTGCCATTTCCTTCTTCAATGCATGAAAGTGAAAAGCGAAAGTGAAGTCACTCAGTCGTGTCTGACTCTTAGCGACCCCCTGGACTGCAGCCCACCAGGCCCTTCGTACATGTGATTTTCCAGGCAAGAGTACTGGAGTGGAGTGCCATTGCTTACCAGCCCCTGAAATACAGAAAGTGGAAAGAAAGTAACTTTGCTCAGTCGTATCCGACTCTGCAACCCCATGGACTGTAGCCTACCAGGCTCCTCCGCCAATGGGATTTTTTAGGCAAGGATACTGGAGTGGGTTGCAGTTTCCTTCTCCAGGAGATCTTCCTGACACAGGGATAGAACCTGGGTCTCTTGCTTTGCAGACAGATGTTTTACTGTCTGAGCCACCACGGAAGCCCAATAATACAGAAGACAATGCAAATAGATGCTGATACAGTAGACAGTGCAAATAGATGCTGAGTACTGATAGACAACTGCAAAACTGAAGTCCTTCCAAATTAATTTGGAGTAGACCGATTGCTGACAATATTTTAAAAACACTTGGGAGGCAAAACCATGGCAACAACAAAAGATCAGTAGTTATGGTGGGCAGAGTTGAGGGAAAATGAATAGGCAGAGTATAGAGGAGTTTTAGGGCAGTGAAAATGCTCTGTATAGTGTTAAAAAGGAAAGTCAAACCTAGACAGCATATTAAAAAGCAGAGACATCACTTTACCAACAAAGGTATGTATAGTCAAAGCTACTGTTTTTCCAGTACTTATGTACAGATGTGAAAGTTGGCTGATGAAGGCTGTGTGCTGAAGAATTGATGCTTTCAAACTGTGGTGCTGGAAGACTCTTGAGAGTCCCTTGGACAGCAAGAAGATCAAACCAATCAACCCTAAAGGAAATCAACCCTGAATATTCATTGGAAGGACTGACCCTGAAGATGAAGCTCCAATATTTTGGTCATGGGATGCAAAGAGCTGACTCATTGGAAAAGACCCTGATGTTGGGAAAAACTGAGAGCAGGAGGAGAGGGGGCAACAGAGGATGATTGGACAGCATCACCGACTCAATGGACATGAGTTTGCACAAACTCTGGGAGGTAATGAAGGACAGAGAAGCCTGGCTTGCTGCAATCCCTGGAGACACAAAAGAATGAGACACGACTTAGTGACTGAACTGGAGAAGGAAATGGCAACCCACTGCAGTACTCTTGTCTGGAAAATCCCATGGACGGAGGCACCTGGTAGGCTGCAGTCCATGGGGTCGTGAAGAGTAGGACACAACTGAGCGACTTCACTTTCACTTTTCACTTTCATGCATTGGAGAAGGAAATGGCAGCCCACTCCAGTGTTCTTGCCTGGAGAATCTCAGGGATGGGGGAGCCTGGTGGGCTGCCATCTGTGGGGTCACACAGAGTCGGACACGACTGAAATGATGCAGCAGCAGCAGCAGCGTATCACATACAAGATTTTTTCAAATACTTTTGGCAACTGTGCCTCCATTAACCTGACTTCATTTTTTACTACAGGACTATAATCACTTTACTGCAAGGATGTAATCTATCAATTATTGGGTTGGCCAAAAAATTTGTTCAGTTAGTAACTACATTGTTCAGTAAAGTTCTCAGTGAATATGAAAAATATGTTTTTTATTTTTACTTAAAATCAAGTGAACTTTTTGGCCAACCCAATATGTGCAATAGGGTACCAGATATTTGAAGTATTAATATACCTTAACTTGTGTATTTTTTAGCCAAGAACTTAGTAGAGACTCTTGCAGATTAGTCAAAGTAAACTAACTACAAAGAAATCTCATAAATGATGTGTTAAATAGAAATTTATAAGGGAGGAAAACCTTAGAATCATAAATTTTAGAAAAAGTAAGGTATGGTTAGAAACCATTTAAAACTTTAAATTTTTGAAAGGTTGTGGTTTTGTGTGTTTTAGTCAAGGACTTCTTTAAAGCTATATGGAGAGGTTGCTTTTCAATCAAGAGTTCCTAGGGAGCCTGCCATTCCTGATATATTAAGTTATAAAGCAGAGATGAGAGAGGAAGGAAGAAAGGGCACAGGCAGTTTGTCCACAGATGGGGCAACCATACAAACTAGCTTGTATGGAACAGTCTACCTTATACCTCTAGTTCTGTGTAACTACTAATGTGTCCCCTTTTACTTTAAAAAGTGTTCCAATTTGAGTGGTAAATTATATGACCATTCTAATTGGTAAGAGGAGTAAAGAATAGGGATTATAAATAACATGAAATTAATGACATATTTAATGGAACATGCAGGGAGTGAAAAATCTAAAGAGGAGAAAATCACTGAAATTGGGTCAGTTGCTAGGAGAAAAGCATTATAAAACTACCAAATATAATGATAAAGTACAAGTTAATAAGCACAGGTCAATTTACATTCCTGCACCAAATAACACTGGAATTTATCTCCTCTCATCTTTAATTCTTTATCAAATCAATTGATATATGAATACCTATAATTTATCATAAATCACTAGTCTGAAAGGATATCAGTAAGTCATGCTGTTCATTGTCTTTCTAATAGCCTTAGACCCAGCTTTTCTAGGACAAAGAGCTAACTGCTGAAGGTCATGGTATTAACAGACTTGCATCCTTGAAATCACCGCTCTATTGGCCTTCCTGAAACCAGGCTTTCCTGCTTTATTTTCTATGGAGACCTTTATTTTCTATCACTTTTCATAGCTTCTGCTTGCCTACCTGATCTTTAAATGTTGGTAGTCTTAAATACATAAAAGACAATGTGGGGAACATTGAGTAAATCTGAATATGAATTAGATATGTTAGTAAATTTTTGCCAATTTTCTTATATATGACAATGGTACTGCGGTCATATAGTACAATGTCTTTAGTTTTGGAAGATGTCTACTGAAATATTTCATGGTAAAGTGTCATAATACGTATAGCCTACTTTGAAATAGTTTGGAGGGATAGGTACCCACAGATATAAATACAAATGCAGAGGCAGATATAGAGATAGGTAGATAGATGAACACAATATGGCAAAATGTAAACAATTCTTGAATCCAGGTAGTAAGTGTATGACTGTTCATTGCACCAGGTAGCTTTGCTTAAACTTTGGCATTTTTAAAAATTTTAATAATATAGAAAAAAGTTTTAAAAATTGTTTAAGTTAACCATCTTTTGGCATCCTAACACCCATTCCACAGTAATCCCCAACCCTTCCTTCAACTCTGTGAACATATTTTCTCATACTTTTTCTAGGTGAACTCATTCACTCTTTAAACACCATCCAGTATAGGTCATTCCCCCAAATCATCTCGGGTTCACACCTCACCACCAAACTCCTATATGGTTAATATAAAAAATTAAGAATTCCACCTAGATATCTGGAGAAGGAAATGGCAACCCACTCCAGTATTCTTGCCTGGAAAATCCCATAGACAGAGGAGCCTGGCGGGCTACAGTCCATAGGGTTGCAAGAGTCGAACATGACTTAGCAACTAAACCACCACCACCACCTAGAAATCACATATACATGTCGAGTTTGACAGATCTAAAAGTAAAGTCCTGATTCCCATTACTGAATAAATCTATTCACCTCCCTGCATTCTTCAACTAACTATTTAACATCTTTTTAGAGCCAAGAACTTAAATCAGAAATCCGGGTATCATTCTTGATTCTCATGTCACCTTCTTCCTCCATTCACTCAATTAATAAATTCTATCACTTTGACCTCCAAGAGACAACTCAAGGCTCTTGATTGTTCCCCAGACGGTCACCACTACTCTGCTCCAACCAACACAATTATCCTTTCCTGACAATGGAGGCCATTGTCAATTCTTCCTTTCTTTCCCCTTTATAATACACATTCCACAGATCATTCAAACAATTAAATATATATATATATATATATAATCTTTAAATTTCCTGATTCAGATAGAACAACTTCCTATCTCATTTACAATAAAGCATACCTACAATACTCAGACCTTAAGGTCTGAGTTGGTCTTGCCTGGAGCCACCTGTCCCACTTCATTCCAAGCTTCTCTTCACCATTACTCATTGTTCTTCTCATATCAGCTTCCTTCTTGTGCTCAGAGTTTGTTGAGCATTGTCTCCTTAGAAGTTGTGTCCATACTTTTTCATCTGCTTGACATGCACTTTATTTTTATTTATTAACAAATCCTCAAATAGCACTTACTATGTGTCTGGGCTCTTTTTAAAAGAGCTTTAAGAATATTGTTTCATTTTAATACTCACAACAATTCTATGAGTTAAGTTCTATTTATAATGTTTCCTTTAGAGATGAGAAAAATGAAGCATAACCAAGTGGAAAAATTGAAGAATTTTACATAGATCAGGTTATAGACTGAATTGTATCCCTCCATATCATATGTTAAAGCCTTAATTGTAAATGTGATGATATATGGAATGAGGCATTGGGAGATAACAAGGTTAAGATGTGGTCATGAGTGTGGGTCCTCATGGAGGCATTAGCAGCTTTATAAGGTAGGGGAGTGGGGGGTCAACTTTCTCTCTGTCACGTGAGGACACAGCAAGAAGGCAGTGAACTGCAAGCCAGGAGTAGTCTCCCTACAGGAACCAGTCATCCTGCACCCTGACCTTGGACAGCGTGGCCACTATAATCACGAGAAATAAAGGTCTGTTGTTTAGACCACCAGGTCTATGCATTTTGTTAAAACTGATGGAGCAGACTAGCTCATAGCATAATTGACAGAAGTATGTTTTGAATCCAAACTGCACTTTGAGCAACTCTAGTGTGTAACCTTAGAGTCTTTTCTTCTGCAGGCTCAGATAAGTCTTTTAGACAAGGTCTTTTCTGAGTACCCTTTCTGCTTCACCTTAGCATCTCAGTGTTTCCTTCACTGTACTTTTCTCAAAGTGTAATGCATATCTCTTCATTGCTAGTGTTCATTTACTTTTTGCTTACCGACTATATGACAGGCTCTGCTAGGTAATGGATATACAATAATACCTGAGATAGACTTTGATCCTACTCACATAGAGCTTAGAGTCTAGATTTATCTTCTCTTTGCCATTTTATTCCAACAGTAGAATCATAAACACCAGTGAAGAATGAATGCTAAATGGAGAGTTAAGACCAGATGAAATCAGGACAAACCAAAAGACAAGTTGTAGATGAGTATAAGGCAAGAAGCTAGAGCTGATCTAGGTGGGGTCATGGTCAGGCTGAAGAGACAGGAGTAGGGAAAGCCAGGGAGATGTTAATAGAGAAGATCTGATTAAAAATTTCCTCCTTCCCTTGAAAAAGGTTATCATTTATTTAGTATCTGTACATGTCAGGCAGGCCCTGAGGCAGACCTCAAACAGAAAGAGCATGATCTGATTGCTAAAAAGGTAGATGCCCTAGCAAGTGTAATGAACCATGATGGAAACTGAGATCTTGTCCTCATCTTTCAGAGACATGACATCAGTATTCCGCAGTACAGAATTAGTCCTGATTTAAGTATGCCTGATAAATGGATTTAATACAACAACCTAGCTGTTGTTCTTCTGAGGAGTCAGTGACCAAACATTTCCAGTTCAAGATGGGGTCTGTCATTTCTAAGAGGGCAAGAACTCAATTAAATGCAGCTCCAGCATACAATCTCAAGCTTGACCCCCTAACTGCCCTGATGTGTGAGCTTCTTAGATGATGTGAAAAAGGAGGCATCGCTGATGAAAATCTTGTAGCTCTCAACTTTAGCAAGTGATTCTCCAGTCTCAGGGACCTCAAACTTTTGTGAATACATTCTACATGACAAACATTTTTCTATGCGCTAAAGATGCAGAGGTAACACAAAAACAGAGCGTGCCACTACTGTTATAAATCTCATATTCTAATGAGAGAGTAAACAAGAAAAATGAATAAACTCATTAATTTAAAATCATTTCTGATAATAATCATTTCCATAAAGAAAATAAAACAGAGTATTATGATAACAGAGTAATTTAGTGGTGTGAGGACTAGTAGTTCTCCAAGGAACCCACCCTACTATAGGAGTAGAGTTGTGCTGAGCATATGGATGCCCAACAAACTACATTTCCCAGGCTCCCTTGAAGCAAGGGTGGCCATATTATTATGTCCTCACCAACGAAGTAGGTGAGGAAATGACATGTTCCACTTTGGGTTCTAGACTTCCCCCATGCTCCCTCTCCTCTTCTCATTGGCTAGAAATTGAATGCAGAGACAGTCCAGCTCTAATTATTCCAACGATGACAATACTTTGGGTATAACAGACATAAAAACATTAGAGGATCCTAGATACAAGAATGACCCAATGGAGTAGAATTTTCCAATAACTTGGACCAAGCACATCAATACTCTCAATATTACGTGAAAAATAAGCATCATCACGAGTTCATTTTTGAAGTAGCAGTTTAGCTTCCCCAAACTCGGCAATGAAGGCTTGGATCAGAAATATTGAGATGAGCACAGGAGAGGGAATTTAGGAGATGAGGTCTGCATGATGGGAAGGTGTTAGCCATGTGACTATGCAGAAGTGAAGAAGAGCCAGCACTAACAATATCCAGAATGAGCTTGGCAAACTCCTATTCACAATCTTGGCAAAACCCAGCTCCTACATTAACACCAAAACCATAGTTACTAGTAAACCTTTGCAGAGGGCTTGGACTTATGTCATGGAGGACTTTAAAGGTTGAAGGTGAAGATTATAAAGTAAGCCCAGACACAGGCCAGATCTAAGGCAAGAACCAGAATCTGATGATCTCCGCATTTTCTAGAAATATATAGCTTCCATAAGTCAAAAGGTCAAAAGCAAGTGGACAACTGATGGCAGGACAAACAGAAGTATCAGGAGACAGATAAACCAAAGCTGGTTTATCTTACCACTCAAGACATTTTTAGTAATTAACTCATTCAACAAATATTTTTTCTTAATTAAGACACTGTATTTCTGTGTGTGTGATGGTTTCTTTGAGAATGATGTACCCAGATCTTTTCTTGTTCCCCAGAGTGATAATGTATTGCTGTATTTTTGCCTTAACATGTGTTGAGAACTGTTTCTTTGTTTTGTCATTCAACTAACATCCATTGACCTACACATAGTGGTGTGTATGTGCCTGAGAGTTCAAGCAGATTCACAAAAACGAGTGCAGAGAGATAGGAAAAAGGAAAGAGAGATTTACTGATAAAAAGAGAATGCTGGCTTCTAGTGACTTTTTGGGCTTCCCAAGTAACTCAGCAGTAAAGAATCTGCCTGCCAATGCAGAAGATGTGAGTTCAATCCCTGGGTCAGGAAGATTCCCTGGAGGCGGAAATGGCAAACCCACTCCAGTATTCTTATCTGGGAAATCCCATGAACAGAGGAGCATGGTGGGCTACAGTTCAAAGAATCACATAGAGTTTGGCATGACTTAGCAACTAAACAACCATAATGATGATTTTTCAAGCACCTTTAAGATACACATGAAAATCATTGTCTGAAAAGTGCTAAGACCTTTAAAGAATGATGGATGAAGGCAGAAATGCAAAGGTCTATGAGAATAATTAAGAACCAAGTGATCCAGAGGTGCAATGAAGCAGAATAGAGCAAACTGAAAGCCACACTAGAGAAGTCAGAAGATGAAAAAGTCTGTACCTGCATCTAATTTTACATGTTTCTCTTTGGGGCCTAAGTCTAGGATGACTAATACAAAACATACTAGAGGCAAAAACAAGTAGAAACACCAGGCAGATATGTATAACAAGCACCTTTAAGATATATATAACAGGTATGTATAACAAAGAAAGAGCTTGCCATATAAATTCATTTCTTTTTTTATACCTTCAGTGAAGGTGGAGAAAATATTTGTTAATCACAGAACCATTTTTAAACAAAGGCCAATGGGCTTAACATCATGCATCTGTCATGCAGGACTGTAAACATTCTTACTGCGTTACCATTTTTCCTCTTCTGTTAGAGTGAAAAAAAAAAAAAATTTTTTTTTCTCCAGGTAGTCAGAGAGTTTTATAAAACACTAGGAGATCTAATTGGAAGTATTGTTGTGACTCCTTGCTCTGCCTATCACCACAGAAGCTCTGGGTCTAGCAGACGTGGTATGAGATCCTTCCCTTCAGCCCATCGTTGGAAAATTCCCCTTGAGGAGGTGGAGGGAAACACTGCCACTCTGTTCTCTCCCGCAGAGTAAAAGGGAAGGCAGTCTCCAGGCTGCTGAGAAGCACCATTACTTTCTACTGGGTTAACTGTCCTGTCACTCCTCTAATACAAATCCTTCAAAGCTCCCCCTTTCCCCTCAGCATCTAGTAAAAACTCCAGAACATGGTTTAGAAAAGCCTTTATCCCTGTCGGTCTCTCTCAGCCACATCTCTCTGCATCCTCACCCTACATTCTTGCTTTCTGATCACATGGAACTACTCCAGAAATTCTCAGGAAGCAACACATACAAGTTGCCCTTTCTCCTCTCTTGCTTCTTGGGTTCCCCTTCTCTTGCCCCAGAAAACTCTCCTATTCATTCTTCAGCCCTCAGCTGAAGCCCCATTCCCTCTGAGAAGCAGTCCCACACACTACTCCGTCTCAGGGACTGCCCCTCCCTCACCCAGGCATTCGTGACTTGGTGTCACCTGTGTTGTGACATGCACACACGTCTTTACCAGAACCACCTCGTGCATCTGCTTCCTCTTTGGCTCTATGAGGGCAGGTTTGTTCTCATGTTCCAGTGATCCATCAGCATTCAGCTCAGTGTTAAGTAAACATCAGGCAACCAATAAATATCTGTTCAGAGAATATGCTTAATTTGAAAAAATTAAGTCAATAAAAATTATTTTTAGGTACCGAGAAATCAGCCATATACATACCTACATCCCCTCCCTCTTGAACATCCCTTCCACACCCCTTCCCCCTCCCAGCCATCTAGGTCATCACAGAGCACCAAGCTGAGCTCCCATGAGCTATCTAGTTTACACATGGCAGTGTATGTATGTCAACACTACTCTCTCAATTCGCCCCACACTTTCCTTACCTACCTGTGTGTCCACAAGACCACTGTCCATGTCTGCATACCATTTGGTGTTGATGAGTCTGTTTTCAAGGAGGGATGTTCAAGAGAGAAGGGATGTATATATGCAAATAGCTGATTCATGCTGTTGTACAGCAGAAACTAACACAACATTTTTAAGCAATTATTCTCCAATGTAAAAAGAATTTTTTTTAATAAAATTAAATTTTAAAAAAATAGAGCCTCAAATCAAATTTCTAAGTGCTCTCTCTCAGTATGCCCAGATTTGGTGTCTCCTGAATAATGCCTTACTTGTTCTTGCTTATTTTTACACCAGTTTGCTTTTTTAAGGCAACCCAATGGCCCTACTTGGAGAAGGCAATGGCACCCCACTCCAGTACTCTTGCCTGGAAAATCTCATGGACAGAGGAGCCTGGTGGGCTGCAATCCATGGGGTCACTAAGAGTCAGGCATGACTGAGAGACTTCCCTTCACTTTTCACTTTTATGCATTGGATAAGGTAGTGGCAACCCACTCCAGTGTTCTTTCCTGGAGAATCCCAGGGACAGGGGAGCCTGGTAGGCTGTCATCTATGGGGTCACACAGAGTCGGACACGACTGAAGCAACTTAGCAGTAGCATGGCCCTACTAAAATTTAATCTCTTTGTGGAATTTGATTAAATCATTCACTTGATGCAAATTTAAATAGCAAATATTAAAGCAAAATTGCATAATATATTTTCTAAGAAGATCATGAGAACCTTACAAAATCACCTTTATGTAACTCTGCTAAAGAGGAAATAGAGATTATCTCCAAAAGTCTTTTGACTCATAAATTGTTAGCTCTGCTTTTAAATTAATTCCAGAAATTGACACAGAGTTGTAAGGTTAAGTAACTAAGATACCAAAGGACATGTGTCTAGCATGTTTTCTTTAGGTAAACTTGGCCCAATTCACTTATAAATACATTTTCTATCACATGCTTGAAGAAGCTAATGGGAGAGGCCTCCAGCTGAGTCAAGACAAACCAGGAGCCACCATGACAATTCCCACCTTACACACTTCCTCAGGAAATTTCTGTATCTTATTCAGGTCCTTTCACATATTGTACAAAGTCATTCATTTTAAAAAGGAAGAAATAAGCATAAAATGAGAGAGCTGGTAGGAGTCCTGCTAAACTGAAGATGTGCTATTTTAAAAAATGATCTTTACATAGGAGGCTACCATCCTCAGTCCTCTTTCCATTCATTCAATCAGCATTCACAGAGCACTTTCTCTGCTCAAGGTGCTGAGGATTCCAAACAACTAGCTGTATCCTTATTCTTGAGATGTTCAAAGACCATCATCAGATCAGATCAGATCAGATCAGTCGCTCAGTCGTGTCCGACTCTTTGCGACCCCATGAACTGCAGCACGCCAGGCCTCCCTGTCCATCACCAACTTCCGGAGGTCACTCAGACTCACGTCCATCGAGTCAGTGATGCCATCCAGCCATCTCATCCTCTGTCGTCCCCTTCTCCTCCTGCCCCCAATCCCTCCCAGCATCAGAGTCTTCTCCAATGAGTCAACTCTTCACATGAGGTGGCCAAAATACTGGAGTTTCAGCTTTAGCATCATTCCTTCCAAAGAAATCCCAGGGCTCATCTCCTTCAGAATGGACTGGTTGGATTTCCTTGCAGTCCAAGGGACTCTCAAGAGTCTTCTCCAACACCACAGTTCAAAAGCATCAATTCTTCGGCGCTCAGCTTTCTTCACAGTCCAGCTCTCACATCCATATATGACCACAGGAAAGACCATAGCCTTGACTAGGTGAACCTTTGTTGGCAAAGTGATGTCTCTGCTTTTGAATATGCTATCTAGGTTGGTCACAACTTTCCTTCCAAGGAGTAAGCGTCTTTTAATTTCATGGCTGCAGTCACCATCTGCAGTGATTTTGGAGCCCAGAAAAAGAAAGTCTGACACTGTTTCCACTGTTTCCCCATCTATTTCCCATGAAGTGATGAGACCAGATGCCATGATCTTCATTTTCTGAATGTTGAGCTTTAAGCCAACGTTTTCACTCTCCACTGTCACTTTCATCAAGAGGTTTTTAGTTCCTCTTCACTTTCTGCCATAAGGGTGGTGTCATCTGCATATCTGAGGTTATTGAGATTTCTCCCGGAAATCTTGATTCCAGCTTGTGCTTCTTCCAGCCCAGAGTTTCTCATGATGTACTCTGCATGCTGCTGCTGCTGCTAAGTCGCTTCAGTCGTGTCCGACTCTGTGCGACCCCACAGACGGAAGCTCACCAGGCTCCCCTGTCCCTGGGATTCTACAGGCAAGAACACTGGAGTGGGTAGAAGTTAAATAAACAGGGTGACAATATACAGCCTTGACATACTCCTTTTCCTATTTGGAACCAGTCTGTTGTTCCATGTCCAGTTCTAACTGTTGCTTCCTGACCTGCATACAAATTTCTCAAGAGGCAGATCAGGTGGTCTGGTATTCCTATCTCTTTCAGAATTTTCCACAGTTTATTGTGATCCACACAGTCAAAGGCTTTGGCATAGTCAATAAAGCAGAAATAGATGTTTCTGAAACTCTCTTTCTTTTTTGATGATCCAGTGGATGTTGGCAATTTGATATCTGGTTCCTCTGCCTTTTCTAAAACTAGCTTGAACATCTGGAAGTTCATGCTTCACGTATCACTGAAACCTGGCTTGGAAAATTTTGAGCATTACTTTACTAGCGTGTGAGATGAGTGCAATCATGCGGTAGTTTGAGCATTCTTTGGCATTGACTTTCTTTGGGATTGGAATAAAAACTGACCTTTTCCAGTCCTGTGGCCACTGCTGAGTTTTCCAAATTTCCTCACTTATTGAGTGCAGCACTTACATAGCATCATCTTTCAGGATTTGAAATAACTCAACTAGAATTCCATCACCTCCACTAGCTTTGTTCATAGTGATGCTTCCTAAGACCCACTTGACTTCACTTCCAGGATGTCTGGCTCTAGGTGAGTGATCACACCATCATGATTATCTGGGTCGTGATGATCTTTTTTATACAGTTCTTCTGTGTATTCTCCCTACCTCTTCTTAATATCTTCTGCTTCTGTTAGGTCCATACCATTTCTGTCCTTTATTGAGCCCATCTTTGCATGAAATGTTCCCTTTGTACCTCTAATTTTCTTAAAGAGATCTCCAGTCATTCTCATTCTGTTGTTTTCTTCTATTTCTTTGCAGTAATCATTGAGGAAGGCTTTCTTATCTCTCCTTGCTATTCTTTGGAATTCTGCATTCAGATACTTATATCTTTCCTTTTCTCCTTTGCTTTTCGCTTCTCTTCTTTTCACAGCTATTTGCAAGGCCTTCTCAGACAGCCATTTTGCTTTTTTTGCATTTCTTTTCCACAGAGATGATCTTGATCCCTGTCTCTTGTACAATGTCATGAACCTCCATCCATAGTTCATGAGGTACTCTGTCTATCAGATCTAGTCCCTTAAATCTATTTCTCACTTCCACTGTATAATCATAAGGGATTTGATTTAGGTCATACCTGAATAATCTAGTGGTTTCCCCCAATTTCTTCAATTTAAGTCTGAATCTGGCAATAAGGAGTTCATGATTTCTTGAACTAGAGCCTAGGGACTAGATCACAGAAGCTTTCCTGCTGCGACGAACAGCACAGAAGCGTGGCCGAGAGGAGCTACCCCTCGCTCAAGGTCAGGGGCAGCGACCAAGAGTGCCAGGATGCGTCAGCACAGGAGTGACTGAGAGGAGCTACCCCACATCTGAGGTCAGGGGAGGCAGCCAAGAGGAGCAACCCCACATCCAAGGAGCAGCGGCTGCACGGGCGCAGGAGGGCCCAGAGGAGCTACTCCATGTTCAAGGTCAGGAGGGGCAGCTGTGAGGACATACCCCTCATCCAAGGTAAGGAGCCACGGCTGCACTTTGCTGGAGCAGCTGTGAAGAGATACCCCAGACCAAAGTAAGAGAAACCCAAGTAAGATGGTAGGTGTTGCAAGAGGGCATCAGAAGATCAGAGGGCAGACACACTGAAACCATACTCACAGAAAACTAGCCAGTCTGATCTCATGGACCACAGCTTTGTCTAACCATTTCAGTTTTCTTGCTTTGAGAACCCCATGAACAGTATGTAAAAACAAAATGATAGGATTCTGAAAGGGGAACTCCATGGGTTGGTAGGTGCCCAGTATGCTACTGGAGATCAGTGGAGAGATAACTCCAGAAAGAATGAAGGGATGGAGCCAAAGCAAAAACAATACCCAGTTGTGGATGTGACTGGTGATAGAAGCAAGGTCCCATGCCGTAAAGCACAATATTGCATAGGAACCTGGAATGTCAGGTCCATGAATCAAGGCAAATTGGAAGTGGTCAAACAAGAGATGGCAAGAGTGAATGTTGACATTCTAGGAATTAGTGAACTCAAATGGACTGGGATGGGTGAATTTAACTCAGATGACCATTATATCTACTACTGTGGGCAGGAATCCCTTAGAAGAAATGGACTAGCCATCATAGTCAACAAAAGAGTCCGAAATGCAGTACTTGGATGCAATCTCAAAAATGACAGAATGATCTCTGTTCATTTCCAAGGCAAACCATTCAATATCACGGTAATCCAAGCCTATGCCCCAACCAGTAACACTGAAGAAGCTGAAGTTAAATGGTTCTATGAAGACCTACAAGACCTTTTAGAACTAACACTCACAAAAGATGTCCTTTTCATTATAGGGGACTGAAATGCAAAAATAGGAAGCCAAGAAACACCTGGAATAACAGGCAAATTTGACCTTGGAATATGGAATGAAACAGGGCAAAGGCTAATACAGTTCTGCCGAGAGAACACACTGGTCATAGCAAACACCCTCTTCCAACAATACAAGAGAAGACTCTACACATGGACATCACCAGATAGTCAACACTGAAATCAGATTGATTATATCCTTTGCAGCCAAAAATGGAGAAGCTCTATACAGTCATCAAAGACAAGTCTGGGAGCTGACTGTGGCTCAGATCATGAACTCCTTATTGCCAAATTCAGAAGAAGATTATGACTGTACTATTATCTACAGATGCAGATTTTGGTTTTGAATAACCCACTGCTGTGTTATCTTGCCAACATTTATATATATACTCCCTTCCCACTGAAATCTAGTATATATATAGCAAAGAACTTATACTGCTTTTATATCATACATTGCTTCTTTAAAATTTGCCACGACTCACAGAAATAAATGCACTTTGCATTAATTCAATGACACATATACAGCTATAAACCTATATATACACCTACAACTAATGTTTGACAAACATATACCTATCATTACTATGTCAGTACATTTTATTATTTTTTATTTTATAATATTCTATTCTAGTTTATTTATTTTAAATAAACAAACATACATACACACTGATCATAAATTGATAATGACTTACAATGGTTTGAATAAAACTATTTCAAAAATTTTTTAAAAGGTCTGCACAGTATTAGCAAAATATGTACAATGATACATGGCAAAGGATACTTGAAGTTTATCACATGGTTAGAGGTCATACAGCATAAATATTAGAATTGAGGGTAATAAGACACCTATGAACTTAAATTCAGGCTCCACAAATCACTGGCCATGTAATTCTGAACAAGTTATTTAACCTCTTTAATTCTCAATGTTCTCATACTGAAAATGGTGAAGAGTCCCTACCTGTCAGGAGAGTAGAAGAGACCATGCATGTTAAATAATTTACTACAGTGCAAAGCATATGGTAAGTACTTAATAAATATTAAACTCTAAAAAAAAACTACCCAAAGACATGAAAATATGAATTGAGAGGAAAATTAAAAGTAAGTTGGCTTTGGCCAGCTTCAACAAGCTATCAGGGGATGGAGGCGAGGATTCAAGTGGAGTGTTCACAAACTAAGCAAATATTTCAGGGGCTAGGGAGGTATTAGAACACACTACCAAGGCAGACAGTTTTCTGTTGAGCTGCAGAAAAAAATAGTATCCATTTATTTAATATGGTTTAAAATGAAAGTCGCTCAATTGTGTCCAACTCTCTGTGACCACAGGGACTATACAGTCCATGGAATTCTCCAGGCCAGAATACTGGAGTGGGTAACCATTCCCTTCTCCAGGGTATCTTCCCAACCCAGGAATTGAACCCAGGAATTGAATCTGTCTGTAGCATTGCAGACAGATTCTTTACCAGTTTAACCACCAGGGAAGCCCAATATGGCTTAAATATGGTCCAAAAAAGAGGAAGATGAGGAAAAAATGGAATAGATAATGTATTTGAGATTCCTCCAAGTCCTACAGTCCTACAAAGGAAGTCTAACAAATGAATCAAGAGCAGATATACATGACACAATGCCTCCCAGTGCTACATCCAGACAGCTGAACCAAAGCCTGACACCTGCAGGCTTACCATAGGGCTTATTTAAACAACACAGGCATCACAGTGGCATTCTGACCTGGATTATGCTCACTGTCTACCCTGTCATCTAGGATCCCTTGGCTGTAGAGACTCATCCAAAATGTAAGGCAGATCAGGCTCTCTACCATGACCCCTCGTTTGGGAACGTGCCACACAGAACATTCTCAGGCTCTTTGGCAAAGCAAACTTAACAACTGTACTCTTAAACTTTCCTAAAGCTCAACGAGTCATCTTATTTCATCATTTCCCTCACCCATAAGAGCTCTTTGCTTCTTGACCTGCATACAGGTTTCTCCGGAGGCAGGTAAGGTGGTCTAGTATTCCCATCTCTTTAAGAATTTTCCACAGTTTGTTGTGATCCACACAGTTGAAGAAGATTCTTGCAGCCCCTTGGACTGCAAGGAGATCAAACCAGTCAATCCTAAAGGAAATCAGTCCTGAATATTCATTGGAAGAACTGATGTTGAAGCTGAAGCTCCAATACTTTGGCCACGTGATGAGAAGAACTGACTCATTGGAAAAGACCCTGATACTGGGAAAGATTGAAGGCAGAAAGGGATGACAGAGGATGAGATGGTTGGATGGCATCACCAACTAGATGGACATGAGTTTGAGCAAGCTCTGGGAATTGGTGATGGACACAGAAACCTGGAGTACTACAGTCCATGGTGTCTCAAAGAGTTGGACATGACTGAGCAACTGAACCGAACTGAACTGATAAGAGCTCTAGGTACCCCAGAATTGGTTGACAGGACTAAGAGATGGTTTCTGCAGGACATTTTGTACATAGTTTCAAAAAAGCAAAGGTAAATCAACTTAATAATCTCAAAGTAGTGTGGATGGGGTGGGGATGTAGCTGTAAATTTGCACCCCCCAAATTCTAAGGCAGTTAAATAATGAGGGAATATAGCTCACTTTCTGCATATACATAACAATTTGGTACTGGATGGAGCTGGTTACAGAGAAGCCCTGATGAGGATGAGTCCAGTGAATTGCGACCCACTTACCCACAAGAGTTTAATGGGAACTGGCCTTTTGGCCCTGCCATCAATGTTAGAGAATAAATAAACAAGTGCAAAAAATACAATTATACTATATTCACTGAATTTAATGGGCAAATGGCAAGGATTCAGCAAAGAGCTATACGATGCATAAGCAATCAGAGACAGAAACTACATGCCCATTCAGCTAGAAACAGGTTCTAGCTGCTACTTAAAATACCAGCAGTGTGTCTACCACATCACTAACGTGTTTTCAAATTGCTCGGGTAGCCAGATAAATCACTCTGTGGCTTTCCCTTGCTGCTTATGGATTGACAGTGTTTATAAACAGCTGTGTTAACATCTTCCGAAACCAAGGTAATGTTCCTATGGCACTGAAAAGTTTTTATAGTTCATACATCGAGCAATGGACAGGCAGGTCTTTTTGTTCAGATGGCTGTTTCTAGCATCTGGATTATGACAAAAGCCAATAAGCCCTTTTGTGTAGCCAGTGGTAACAAGAGGCAGTAGTCTAACCCAGCCATAATACAAAGGATCGCCAAACAGCTTTTAGCTCCCCTACCTGGGTATTTGCAACAGTAGAACAAAGAGCACACATCTTGGGTCTCAAGACCTTTCACCATCTGAGCCCTGACTGCCCTTCCACCAACCCACTTCCTCACCTAGCACTTGACTCTATGCCACACTGAACTAGTCACTGTGCCTTAAGCAGACTGTGCTTTCCAGAGCCTTTGAACGTGAGCATGAGCCAGCAAGTGCTTTGCTAAAACGCCACCTACCTGGAGGATGACCACGTGTTTTAAACCCCCAACTGTAAGATTTCCTAGAAGTCTTATACTTCTCCCCCAGGCAGAATTTATAGACTTTTAAAATCACAAGCTAAACTGCAAGACTCTTTTTTAAATTTATTTATTTTTAATTGAGGGGTAGCAGTTTTACAATTAGAGACGGAAATGGCAACACACTCCAGTATCCTTGCCTGGAGAATCCTATGGACAGAGGAGCCTGGTGGGCTGCTGTCCATAGGGTCGCATACAGCCAGACAGGACTGAAGCGACTTACCATGCATGCATGCATTGGAGAAGGAAATGGCAACCCACTCCAGTGTTCTTGCCTGAAGAATCCCAGGGATGGGGGAAGCCTCGTGGGCTGCTGTCTATGGGGTTGCACAGAGTCAGACACGACTGAAGTGACTTAGCAGCAGCAGCAGTTTTACAATATTGTGTTGGTTTGTGCCATACATCAACATGAATCTGCCATAGGTATACATATGTCCCTTCCCTCTGGAACCTCCTTCGCACCTCTCACCCCATACACCCATCTAGGTTGTCTCAGAGAATTGGTTTCAACTCCCTGCATCATGCAGCAAATTCCCACTGGCTATGTATTTTACAAATAGTAGACTAGACTGCAAGCCTCTTGCAGACAGGAAACATCCCAAGACATCTGCATCTCCACTGTAGCCAGAACAGTGTCTGGCATGGAGTGGGAATACAACAAAGGACTGTCAGGAGTAGAATTTTTAGAGGAGTGCTCTTCTTTCCAAAAACACAGGAGGAAGAACTGCAGAACTGACAAGAAGAAAAGCGAATGTGGAAGGCTAGCTGCCTGATGGAACACCGTGACAATCTCAAGAAAGCTGACGTTTACCCTTCCTTTGGTTGCAGTTGCTTTATGCTTGGAAGTGGCCACTATCGGGCAACATAAAACCATTAGTTATGGCCCAAGAAGGGCTTCCACAGATCTCTTTCTGTCTGCATCCTAGATTTGCATACAAACACACAATTTGCAACATATTCTCAGAGATTCTTAAAGCTCAAAAAAGACTACAGCCACTATCCAAATTTTATATTTTTATTTTACATTTGGACAAGCCAGGAAATGTATTTCATCAGGTTGATGACATTTAGGAGAATCAAAATGATAGGTAAAAAATTTTAAATCACTTTAATGTACCGCTTTACTCAATGTAAAGTCATGTTCCTTATGTACTTCTGTACAGTTTCCATGATACTAGTAAAAATATATAACAAGTCAGTCAGGGTCTGTTAAATGCTTATTGTGTGTCCAACAATGTCACATTGGGAAGCTTGCTTTCTGATAAGTCAACACAAAAAGAACTATTTTTAAAATAGGGAATTAAAAAAGCCACATATCTGCCACATTTGGTGGTTCACATAATAAATGTAGGAGCCAGACACGGAGCTTGCTGTAGGCAGGGAAATTTTCCCAGAAGACCTTGAGAAGGGCACCTTCTCCACAGAGGGTTTTATGGGGCAAAAGGTGTTTCAACTAGGAGGCAAACTGATAAACAGATATTGGGTTTAAATCAGGTCTAACTTTTAGGCATAGTGTTGCCTCTTACTAGCCATGTGACTTTGGACCACTCAGTTATTTTCTATGCCTCTGTTTCTGCACCAGTCCCCTAGAGATAATCTCTCTACCTAGCCTCTCTCCCTGATACATTGGCAAGACTCAGTCAAGATAAAATTAGTGAAAGCATTTTCTAAATTATAAATCACTGTCCTGTCAGATGTGAAAACATTATTGGAAGTGGTCGAGTCAGTACACAAAATAGTCTGTGGCACAAGACATGTTTTTACTCAGTCTGTTTTGTTTGGTTTTCTTGGCTCTGAGGTATCCAATCCAAGGTCCTTTATATGTTCATTTAATACTATTTCTTGTCAGACTTCTCATACATAAAATTGTAGATGCAACCAGCCCAAGAACTACAGGCAGACGGCTAGGGTTATTTTCCCAGTGGACAAACAAAAGAATGGTAACTTCATTCTAGCCCAAAACAGGCAGACTTTCTTGTTAAGGACTCTCCCAGAAGTGGAGGCATTCAGCATCCACATCACTTTTTCTTTCAAAGCCTCTCCCCTGAGCCCCGTGCAGCCCGTCCATGGTACACAATTCAGAATCACCCGACCACTTAGGACACTGGGATCTGGAGGCTGTGGCAAATGTATTTCACATTCAAGAGGAGAAGCATCAGCAAGCACAACATTTAATATTGCTCTGCGCCGCCACAGGATCGGGGACTTAGACTCTTCATTTCGGCTCCACTGGTTAGACTGCAATCTGAACAAGAGTGTGCAGCGATGCGGTGTGTCGGGTCCTCATCTGTGTTAGGCAGCAGTTTCATCATCAGCAGGGAAGCATTAAGTGAACCCCAGGGATAGCATATGTATTGTTTAGAGGAAGGGGTGAAAATCCATCAACTCTGTGTAACTTAAAAGGTTTTCACGCTGTTCACAGGAAGCTATCAGCTTAGATTCCTTTGTCCCAGTAAAAAGAGAAAATGGTTCCAGGAAAGAAAGATGGATTTAAAATAGTGGTTAACCACAGAGTGAACTTAAGTGATAAAGGAAGACAGATAGGATAATGGACATCGCCCAGCAGGTTGGAGGACCACACATTACTTTGCATTTGCAGAAGAGCAGGCTTTGGGAATTAAGAGCTAGATACACATTCAAATGAATCTTCTTATTGCCTTTGATGACACGATCTTTTAGTCTCTCCTTGTCAGTTCCCAGTTGTCTCCTATCACAGGAGAATTACATTCAGTCTTTATTCTAGCAAAGCATAAACTTGAGGGGAGAGAAAGGACAAACAAAATGGGGTGGGTAAGAAGGAGGAGAGATGAGTCAAGATTTCATTATGCAAGTCAGATGTGCACTCTTGTGCCATGAATAAATAAACAAAGAGAGTACCCAGACTCTCTTCATATAACAAGTGATTGTAACTCCATTTAACCCTACAGTCTCTTTGCCTGATTTACTTAGTGTTCCCTTGTTGCTGTTTGGAAGCTAAGTCATGTCTGGCTCTTTGCGACCCCATGGACTACAGCACACCAGGCTTCCCTGTCTTTCACTATCTCCTGGAGTTTGCTCAAACTCATGTCCATTGAGTAGGTGATGCCATCCAACCATCTCATCTTCTGTCACCCTCTTCTCCTTCTGCCCTCAATCTTTCCCAGTATCAGGGTCTTTTCCAGTGAGTCAGCACTTTGCATCAGGTAGCCAAAGTATTGGTGCTTCAGCATCAGTCCTTCCAATGAATATTCAGGGTTAATTTTCTTTAGGATCGACTGATTTGATCTCCTTGTAGTCCAAGGGACTCTCAAGAGTCTTCTCCAGCACCACAGTTCAAAAGCAGCAGTTCTTCAGTGCTCAGCCTTCTTTATGGTCCAACTCTCACAGCCATACATGATTACTGGAAAAACCATAGATTTGACTATACAGACCTTTGTTGGCAAAGTGATTTCTCTGCTTTATAATACGCTATGTTCGTCATAGCTTTTCTTTCAAGGAGAAAGCATCTTTTAATTTTGTGGCTGCAGTCACCATCCACAGTGATTTTGGAGCCCAAAAAAAGTAAGTGAATTTGTTCAATTCCCAGCCTTAGCCTTTTATTTCCGCTTCACCTTCTGTTTGTCATATCCTCTTGTTCTGAAAGCACCTACTGAAATCTCCCTCCCTCATCCGAGTGAAGGTGGGCCCAAGTGCTACATTCTCCAAGAGCTTTCTCATATTCTGTCACTTGGAATGCATCTCTCCAGGAAATTGCTTTCTACCTATACTTAGCACAGTGTATGTGGTTTAGAACTGTTATCTGTGGAAACGTTTAGATGCCCCCCACCAAACATGAGTCGTGAGGGCAAACACTGTGCCTTACTCATCCTGAGCATCAGACAGTTGGCACACCACTGGAGCACACTGTGCACTGCTATGCTGGGGTACAAACCACACAGATATACAAATGCAGGCAGCATACAACTTGGAGCCCTGTGATCTTGAACAATCCATGCATGAGACTAGTTTGCTACTCTTCCTGCCTCTTTTGCCTTGTCCAGGAAGGGCTTTGTCTCTGAGCTCCCACCCAATCTCTACCCCTACAATGACCTCTTCTAACCTGGACATGTTTAAACTCCATCTGGTAAGTTTGTCAGTAACTGCTTTTGGAAGATTGCCTAGCCTAAAAATCCATTCAAAGATCACACAGGCAACTGACACTTACTCTAGCCTTTAATTAACGATTACAGGCATGTCCACAACCTTTAGAATTTGCCAAAAGGTTTTGCCTACTTAAATATTTATAAAGGTTATTGAGTGCATGATTTGTTGTAAAAAATGTACATATATCAACATATCCATATAAAATGCCTATATGGTAATAATATTGTTCCCACTTTAAAGATAAGGTAAACCGAGGCCCAGAGAGTTAAAGTAACTTGCTGAAGTTCTCGCTGCTCATAAGTAGTGGAACCAGGCTCTGAACCTTGGATATCTACCTTCAGAGTCTATGCTTTCAATGGTGGCACAGATGGAGGAGTCAAGCTTTCTGAAACTCAGATACCAAAACAGGAAAAAACTAGTTTTAAAATTGTATATGATGTCAAAGCTGAACTCAGGACCTGGAAGCTAAAGACTAGAGACAGTAGGGCCTGCTTTTTGCAGTACACCCAGACCAAGCTTAATGGAGAGAGATTTATTCCATTTCCAATTACTTCCAATTATTTATGAGATTGAGGGGAGCAATTAATTATGAGAACATTTGTTTACTTGAATACCAACATGCATTTCTGAATAAAAATAAACTTAAATGATAGAAAAATACATAAAGACCCTTTGCTAACACTCAGAAATTAGCTAAATTAAAGTTCAAGATCTTCCCAGAATTTTTGCTCCTTGAAAAATATAAGTTTTCCTGGAAAGATAAAGACTTTGCCTCAAGAATGATGTAATAGATCAATACAGGATGGGTACACCATTCTGCTGAGAAAAGCAATTCCCTGCATGCAGTCTTTTGACCCTTCTGGGCCAAGTAAGCATAAACCTTGGGCCTGAGAAACAACCTCCCCAAGAGACGAGTCCTCATGGCCTTGCTGAATCTGCCACCTTGTGCAGGAAGACCTTCCCTGTGCTCCCCTGTTCTGCCTAAGCATGCACATCATACAGCATATGGCCGGCCCCACTGTTTCATCTGTCCCCTTTGGGGAGGGGACAGGGGCTGAGTAGATCAACCAAACTATACTAGCTACCCAGCAGGACCTGCTGGCTGTAGGCAACCTATGCACTGGGGTTGATTTTGCTCCGCCTCTTCTCCACATGGTTGCTCGGGAGTAAAGAATCTGCCTGCAGTGCAGGAGACGTGGGTCGGGGTTGAGAAGATCCCCTGGAGGAGGAAATGTCAACCCAAACCCACTCCAGTATTCTTGCCTGGAGAATCCCATGAACAGAGGAGCCTGGCAGGCTACAATCAGTCCATGGAGCCGCAAAGAGTCAGACATGACTGAGCACACATGTAGTTCTTTACTTAAGTAAAACATATCCTACCCAGTGCTTGACTGCAGTGACTGCAGTGTGTTTTCTTTGGAGACCCTGATACCAACATGCACTGGGCAGCAGGGCTCAGACTTCTACTAATAACAGGCACCAACACCACTTACTCTACACACACCTCCTTCCTGGGACCCCATCTGCACAGGCTTCCTGTGTCGTTTCTTCTAAGGGGCCTGCTCCTCACCCACCCACAGTCCCCTTCCCAGGCCTTTTCCTCATTAGATCCTCTTCGTTCTTCAAAACTCATCTCAAACACCTTCTCCTAAACCATCACTGCACCTGAGATGCACCTCCCAGGTGCTCCCACAGACCCAGTTCACACCACAGTCATAGCAACCACTCACTTAACAGCCTGTCTCTCTAGACTGTGAGCTCCTGGGAGAAGGTCCCATGCATCATTCAGGTTTCCTTATCAGGATCTGATGCTATGCCTGCCACACTGTAGGCATTTGTGCCTTCATCCAAGACACATGTACGAACTGTCTAACATGTTGCAGGCTACGCTAGGCTTAGTATACCACATGAACAAAACCATGCATAATCCCTGCCTTCATGAAACTTATAATTTGGGGGGAAATACCTATCGACCAAATAATCACAGCCAAGTGAGCCAATGTGAAGATATAACCAGGATGACTGTCAAATACTCAGGGTATATAATTGAGAAAACTGAAATCAAATAAAGATAAACTCTTTAGCGAAGAAGATTGAGGAGTTTCCCTGAAGAAGCAGCCACTGAGCTAAGTCTGATGAAAGAATGAGGAAGCGTGTTCCAGACAGAGGAAACCTCAGGGGTAGGGGAAGGGATGGACAGTGTCTTCTGCGGAGGCTGAGCAAGCTGAGCAGACATGGCAAGTGGTGCACAGTGAGAACAGAGGACGGAGAGTGTAAAGACCAGGTCCTGCAACAGGCTCTGCAGAACCGAGAATTGTGTTCTTCACCCTAACATCACTAGGAAACACATCATCAAAAATCACACTGAGTTGCAAGATGATTTTTCTGCTGCAGTGTGGACAGAGAGGGAGTGGCTAGGTGGGGAGACAGGACATTTGGATGTGGGGTGATCAGTGAGGAGATGACAGCAGTGGCCACTAGAAGGTGACCTGGACTGAAATGGTGACCATGAGATGGAGACTAATGGATGGATCCAAGAGATACCTAAGTGGTAAATACCTGAGTATTGCTGACAGACTTGAATTCACTCGATAGGTATGTATCCAGTGGGTAAAGTGGTGGAAGAAAAATAGTAATTTGGGGTGATTACTAAGAACCCTGCACATCTGAGAACACCAAACACTGCCAGGGAGTTAAGTTTAAGAAGAGGATCCTCTTCTCGAGACAACGCCCATGAGAGCAGTGAACTCAGCAATGAGGTATCCCCAACCTAACACAATATTTGCTCTTCCAGGGCTGTTTCCATCCACGGTTTCCAGTGAGTGTCCTTGCAGAGGCCTCAGTGAAGCTGCTATTCTTGTCAACAAGGGGATAGGAACAGGAGGCTCGGGCTGAGGGTGTTGTATGTCACAAGTGAAGCCTCAGCTATAGCTCCAGTGAAATGTCTGTGATTCATGTCCCTATCTACCACCCTCCAGGACCTTCCAGGGCACAGCTGTGGTGCTCTGCTTTCTTTCTTTAAAAAACAAAAATGGTTTCTTAGAAACCATCACCACAATTGCTTCCCTGCACACCCTGTCTCCCATTATAAACACAATATATGTTAATTGACTTGGGAAATACAGAACAACATAAAAAAGAAAACAAAAATTTTCCATAACTTGCCCCAATAGGAGGAAAAAACAGTATCATCTGCAGAACAGTTAACAGTCCTAGTTAAAAGCATAGGCTCTATAGTTAGATACAAATTTTGACCTTTATCCTAAGAGTCCTGGAAAATCAAATAATCAGATTTTTGTTTCAAGGTGATTTGTCTGCTGCTGTATGAATGGAGAATGAGTGAATGGAGAGATGGGGAGTTAGTATAATTGAATATAGATAGATAAATTAGGAGTCCACATTTCAGTTCCAATTCTTGCAATTAAAAATTTATGGGAGAATCACTAATTAGGTTAACCCTTGAGTTCCTCACATGTACAGGTGAATGACAATAGTGCTTATTCTGGTGCTAGTATGTGTAAATCCCTTAGAACAATACCCAGCATATAATAAATCTTTGATAAACACCCAGATATTCTTAATATGTAGTACTAAGTCCATTTTGTAATAAAATTGGGATGATATAATTTTACAGTCCACTCTTTTTAACAATATTATCATCATTTCCCATATTATTAACAACTCCTTGAAAGCATTACTTGTAACGTTTGCATTATAATCCATCTTGCAGATACATCACACATTACATCATCATTTACTTACTGTTGGATATTTTAAATGTTTCCAATTTATAATTGTAACAATGTGATAATGAACATCACTAAATACAAACTTTTTCCTACATTTTTAATTAATGGCAGAGGTATAATCACAGGGACCAGTGGTATAAAAATTTTGAGTTTCTTGGTATATATTACCAAATTGCTTTTCACAAAGATGGTGTGTGGGACCTTTCAACCAGCAAAGTTCACATGTATACCAATATGGAAGTGTTTTACCATCTTACCCTTTCAAGAAACAGCTCTTTAAAGGAATTTTCTAGGCCAGCCATCTGAAAGAAACTAAGATTTGGTTGTGCACTTATTAAGTGCCACACTTGAAAAGGCTTCCCCAATTACATTACCCATACAAGCTTTGCGAGATGGTTAGCATCAACCCTATTTTGCACCCAGCAGGCTGAGCTGAATTAGGAAGGCAAATCAGTGTAGCACCATTCTTGCCAGCCTACTACTGCCCTCCTTTCACTGTGTCCCAAATACCTTAGATGTGTCCCCACACTTGCAGAGTGACCTCCCAGTGGCAACCTCTCCATAGGGAATAAGACCACATGCACAAATTATTCTCTGTAGCTCATCCTGAAAAAAGGGCTATATATATATATATATATATATATATATATATATATATATCAGATCAGATCAGTCGCTCAGTCGTGTCTGACTCTTTGCGACCCCATGAACTGCAGCACGCCAGGCCTCCCTGTCCATCACCAGATCTCGGAGGTCACTGAGACTCATTAGGCTTCCCCTGGTGGCTGAGATGGTAAAGAATCTGCCTGCAATACAGGAGACCTGGATTCAATCCCTGGATGGGGAAGATCCCCTGGTAAAGAGAATGGCAACCCACTCCAGTATTCTTGCCTGGAGAATTCCATGGACAGAGGAGCCTGGCAGGCTGCAGTCCATGGGATTGCAAAGAGTTGGACATGAGTGAGAAAATTATGATGCTTGAAAGAAGTGAAAGTATAAATAAAAGCTTTGATACATTCTATATGGAAAATTATGATGGTCTTGAAACAGTGTAAAAGAGAGACTTCTGCTTCTAACAGGAAGATAGTAAATGACACCATTCAAACAGTGGGAAAAGGGCCCATACAGAAAGTATCAAGTGAGAGGGCAGAAATATATGAGTAGGTTTCAAAGTAAGAAAACACCAAATCATGCTGGGCTTTTCAGACCATGATACAAAAAGAATTTGGATGTTATCTTAATTGCAAGAGAGTGATTCTACCAGCTCCAGTATCTCTACAGTCTCCTTTGTGGGGGTGGGAGGGATAACAATTTCTATAAGAAAATATCTGGATAATAATAATGTTTCCCCTCATCTTCACTCAGTAGAGCAGTTCTTGACCTTGGAAAAAGATAAGGAGAACTAACTATTTTACTGGTGTACCCTGCATCAACATCTTGCCAGCACCTATTCAAAATGAGTTCATCTGTGGATTCTCTAAAAGAAAACTTCTATCTACCAATTATTTTATGTGATGTCACAAAGTGGCTTAGCTTCCCTGAATTTTTATTAAACATCTGCAATTTCTTTCCTATTGCCTATGCCTGCTAACAAAATTTCCTTCCCAACTTGGTCCCAGAAACAAACTAAATCATTAGTCAAATAACATTTCCAGAATGCCTACTGTGTACAGAGTACCAAATTTATCTCTTCAAGGCAGGTAAATAGGCTATATTGCTCACAAATTGCTAAACCTCAAGGCTACACATGCAGTGAGAGTAACAGCAGAATTTTCCTCCCTTTGCCCACACCTGTCTGAAGGAAAATCAGACTGAGTTGCCACAGAGGGTCTGCTTTAAATTCAGAGAAGCACCTTCGGGATCACAGAAAATATCTCACTGCAAAATCAAGTTCCCGAGATCATTCAGCAATTCTGATTACAATAGTCCTTCCTGATATGTGGCAGGAATTCCACTAGCCTTCCCTGGCGAAGACCCTTCCCAGATCACCGGCTCTCATTTGGACTCAAAGGGAAACTTACTGCTGTTTTTCAACCAGCTGTAAAATCTTGACATGACCTTCCTCTTTCAACTCTGCTCCAATTTGTTGACAGATTCATTAGCTGGACATGCCAAATTATCAAAATTTAGAAAGCATGAAATGCATGCTTAAATGAAGGCAAAGCAAACCAGAAATAGCTTTCTAATCAGCTTTGAGAGGGGCTGTGGGTCAGAAGATCAGTATACCTGCTAATGATTCACGTTTCAACATCTTGCCAACAAGATGCTTTAATTGCTCAGTTTCCAGCTGCTCTGCCCAGCAGACACTGTCGTCCTAAACAGCAGAAATGCATCTCAGCCACAGTCCTGTATCCATAGGAGACAGCTCTGCAGGTTCTTCCACTCAGTGCAAAAAAAAAAAAAAAGCAGGGGAGATCCCCTACAGAACCTATGTGAAAGGAAGAATTGAAAATAAAAATGTATTTGCAACCTGATGAGTGAGTAGCAAAATATTGATTCTAGCTTTTTCAAACAAGCAAAATATGTGGACTTGGCAAAGTACCAAGTATGGGAGGGAATCTTATCTCCCAAGATGAAAGAAGATAAAAGAAAGCAAGTTGAGAGGGAAAAGCCAGCAGCATCCTCACCGCCAGCCCTGAGGCCATCAGGTGCAGCTGAGCTGGGTGGGGAACCCAGGGAGCACCTACTAGGAATCCCGCAGCAGGCAACCGTCCTGCTCCCTGGGCTCACATTAGATGCAAACAGGTGATGTGGCCCAGTGGCACTACCCAGGCACCTGGGATTTCTCGGAGGAAATATCCTAATACTGATCTTCATATTATCCATGTCTCAGACCTTACAGAACAGGCACAAAACCTACCTATCTCACAAGAAAAGGGGTTTTATATGCCACCAAAAGGTAAATGCAGCCCTAATGGAAGTCTGTGCCCCCTTAAATCAGTGGCACCTAGAGGCAGGAGGAGGCCGGGAGTTGGAAGCAGAGACCTTGGGACTTCTGGTCAGTTCTTCAGCTGCTGTGACCTGCTGTGACCTCTTAGCTCTCAGCAGAGGGGCAATGGTGCCTGCCTGCCTCCTGCTCTGGGATGCTGTGAAAAATGGAAAGTATAAAGATGCATCATGAATGTGACATGCCACAAAGGGAAACCACAATGAGCACAAGCCTGGCACTGTGTACTTGGTGCTACTCTGAAAAACACAAAGAAGCGCAGAACCAGAGGTCAGTGGTGGCACATCTTCACTGAGGCAGGAGATGGGTGTTAAACCTAACAGCCTTCCCCTAGGGCCTTAGCCACTTAGAGGACAAGCAGTATTGGGACATACTGAATACTGGGGTGGGAGGCACTTAATTTTCCCCACAGCCCCAAGATCCTATAATACAGAAGAGACCTCAGGATAAATTAAATCCCTAAGGTTTTTTATTTGACTGGTTGGTTGGTCGGTGTTGGTTTCATTGTTTTTAATCTAAAACAAGGCAGTCACAGACTTCCCATGGAACAGCCTCTGAAACTACAATAGGCAGATGCATCAGCCAGCAGACTTGGTAAAAGTACACTGGATGTGGCCTGACAGTCAACCTTTCCAACAAGCTCCAGGGTGATGCCAATTCTGCTGGTCCACAGATGACTGGCTATCCATGACTTTTGAGAGAAGCCCAGGAAGGATTTAAGATGCCATGTACTCTTATATACTGAAAGAAAGAACCCAAACTGAAAACCCAAAATCTGTGGATGAGGATAGTGAAGCCAAGGGTTCGCTGACTTGTCCAACATCATGGAGCAAGCAGAACATCTGCTGCCCACCTGCCCTCCCCCACTTTCTTTCCTCCACCAGCCTGACTTGCACACACTTGGCCCTTTTGCCTTTGGGTTTCTTTTCCTGTCTCTCTTTTCGCTTGTTTTGCAAGTAATGGAGACAACAGTATGACTGTGATACATGAAATTGATCCTAGCTCTGAATCATAGAATCTCTTCTTACCTAGAGAAGATAAGGAAATCAGTGAGGATACGTTTCCAGAGAGGAAGAAAAGCTAACCACATCCCAGTTGTTTAAGGACCACATTGGCTCCAACTTTAAGTGATTAGTTTATGTCTCCAGGGGCCCTGGTGCCCCTGCCTGTACCAGGAGAAAAGGCTGGGCCCCATTTCTATCTGTGTTACACCAAGGAGAAGTCATGCTTACTGAAGCATTAGACACCTAACTCACTCATCTTATTAGGACCCTCAGAACAAAAATGTTTAACTCTAAAGAGGCAAAAAGATTTTCAATAAAAAATTTTGAACTGAAGGTAATTCCCAATATACTTTCTACTCATGGGCTACATTCCAGAAGTGAAGGGAGAGCTACAGTTTGCACTGAATGAACTTCAGCTCTGCACCCAAGCACACAAACATATGAAAGCCATGCCTTAAAAGCTGCACTGAAGTTTCCATTCTTTATGACGCCAATTATCCAACCAAAAGCATAAATTTGGAAACTGTTTCTTTGTTCCATCTTTTCTGTTCACCTAAGGATATGAACTAAACAGAGGGAAAGAAGGTTGAAAAAGTAAAAAGAATTCCTCTTGGGGGAAAAGAAAAAAAGCACTGAAACAGCAAATACTTTTAGATACCTACAGAATTTGCTCTTTTAGAGAATTGCTGCATTTCCACCAAAAATTTGATTGTGAATAGAGTATTTGAAGAAAGGTTTGGCTGTAAATGAGGCTTAACACAAACAAGAGACTATTTGTTCCCAGGTGCTTCCATTATGCCAGTAAACACTGAACATCAATGGGTACACCTCACCCAGTGAGAACCTTACTCTCAGTGCCTTCCCAGCAGTATGAGCATTAAAGTTTCACAAGAAATGTTGTCCACAAAAACTCTGCTGCTAGAATTCCATAGGACCTCCCTAGGTTATTGAATTTCATTATTAATGTATATTTTTAAATACTCTGCTTAAGATCAGAGTCCTTACAAAATTAAGATTAAAAATGCTAGCTTTGTGTATGTAGAGACCCCTTTCACTGGAGACTTCTTATACATGAAAAATAAGGAGGAAGATTTGAGGGTTCATAAAGTTACTGCATGCATGCATGCTAAGTCGCTTCAGTTGTGTCCAACTCTTTGTGATCCCATAAACTGAAGCCACCCAGACTCCTCTGTCCTTGGGATTCTCCAGGCAAGAATGCTGGAATGGGTAGCGATGCCTTCCTCCAGGAGGTCTTCTCAACTTAGGGATCAAACACACATCACTTATCTCTCTTGCATTGGCAAGGGGGTTCCTTACCATAAGCACCACCTGGTAAGCCCTGAGAAAGTTATTGCTGAGTTCTAAATACCTTCTTTCAATTCAGTGAGGAGCCGTTATCTAAATAACCTCTACAGGTACCTATAGGATACCTAAGAACTTACAGCATTAATGTCACCTTTAGGATTTTGCCCCCTTCCTCCAAAGCTGGATTTCTTATTTATGAAATCTCATGATAAATAAGAAAGTTCACTGATCATATTTAGTCAATGGATTAAAGAATAATGCAATGTCATTTACATAAAGTGGAACCAAAAGAAATGTGCTTTCATATTGCAGGACAGATATGTGCTGAGTCCTGCTTCTGCATGGGTTACCAGGCACTCTAAGAGACTGAAGACATGTGAGATGAGGAGTGCGAAGGATTACAAGTATGATCCAAGGATAAAGGACACTCAAGGCTCTGCACACAAATGAACCTTCCTGGCAACAGTCACTGGCTTAGAGCTCATCACTCAAATACCTATTGCTATCCCTTCACCCATTTGTCCAACCTTTCACAACATACCTCTCCCTTCCCCTATCCTCTTCCCAACTCTTTCTCTAGGCAGATCTGACAAAATCTATTTTAAATCCCCAGTAATCTGGAGAGATAAGAAGGGGCTTTGGGGTGGATAGATACAATAAGCAAAAAGTTGAAGTGATCTCAGAGTATTTTCAGGATGTAAAGGGCTATAAAAATAGAAAAGTAAGAATGAGAGGAACTGTTCAAGAACTGCAGGTTACCACATGACAAAATACAAGTGGGGCCAATGTTCTTCCTAAATTAGGAGACTAGGACAAGCAGAGACTGAAGTTGCAAACAACTTCTTACAAGAGTAAGGGACTATCAGTAAAAAAAAAGCCTGACATAGCCAAGCACTGACCTGAGTGAACTAACAGAAAAGTCACCAGATCTGTGAAATGATAGCACAGTCAATGAACATATATGTCATATTTAAGAATCCAGTGTTTGAGGAAAAGAAGACAAAACAATCATAAAGACATCAGTTCTTCTAATATTGATCTATATGTTCAGTACAACTCCAATCAATGCTCCAGCATGATTTCTCATGGAATACTACAGATTATTCTAAAATTAATATAGAAGTACAGTGATCCAAGAATACCCAAGGATCTCATAAAGAAGAATGAACTGGGGGAATCATCCCAGATATTAAGTTATAAATCTATGGTTAAAAAAAAAAAAAAAGTACAATATTGCTGCTATAGGAATGGAAAACAGACCAGCAAAAATAAAACAAAGAGCTCATAATACCTAGCATACATGCAAATATTATCTAATAATGATAGTCAATACTGAAGTCTAACTTAGCTGATAACACGATGATTAAGAACATGAACTTTGGAGCCAGAATCCCTGCACTCAAATCACAGTGCTACCACTTACTAGTTGTGCCACAGTTTACTTATCTATAAAGTGGGATAATAATAATTTATGTCTCACAAACATAAAACCTCCCAGTACTGATAACATTGTAAAGGGCCCTCCCCCACTGAATCATGCCCTGTGAAACTAAGAATACTAAGGAAGCAACAATGCATGACATTCAATGCTAGGCATAACAAACACTGCAGTTCCTGTCTCGACCTCTCAGATCACTCTCTCTGAGGGTAGCCAACCCCCATATTGTAAGGCCACTCACATAGCTCCATGGAGAGGTAGAGCAGGGAGGAACAGAGGCCTTTATACAATAACCAGCCAAACTTTCCAGATATGCAAGTGAGTCATCTTGAAAGTAGAACCTCCATCTTGAATCCTGGCTTCAGAGAACTACAGTAGTAATGTCAGCAAAGGTCTAATAGAGTTGACAGTATATCGGATGCACTGAATAAATTAGAAGTGTCATTAGTATTATCATTGTACAATACTGGAGATTTAGCAAAAAGTCATGGTATCAGTGTTGGGGGCGGTGGGCTTCCCCAGTGACTTCAGCAGTAAAGAATCTGCCTGTAATGCAGGATATGCAGAAGATGCAGTTTCATCCCTGGGTGGGGAAGATCCATTGGAAGAGGGCATGGTAACCCACTGCCGTATTCTTGCCAGGAACGTCCCATGGACAGAGGAGCCTGGCAGGCTACAGTCCATGGGGTCACAAAGAGTCGGACACAACTGAAGTGACTGAGCATGCAGGTATGCGTGGCACAGGGAGGTTTCTTCTGTGCCCAGAAGGATAGTGTGTGAATTATTCGTGTAGTCTCATGGGCCAGGATGGACTCCATAAAGTGTGTGTTTATAAAATGCCAACTATGTACCAAGTACTATTCTTGTCAGTGAATGAATGAATGTCTTAAAACTTCTTCAGCTGTTCCATCATAGCAGGGCAAACACACTGCATAAAGTCATTACACATAAAAAAATGAAAACTCAAGATCAGATCAGATCAGTCACTCAGTCATGTCCGACTCTTTGCGACCCCATGAATCGCAGCACGCCAAGCCTCCCTGTCCATCACCAACTCCCAGAGTTCACTGAGACTCACATTCATCGAGTCAGTGATGCCATCCAGCCATCTCATCCTCTGTCGTTCCCTTCTCCTCTTGCCCGCAATCCCTCCCAGCATCAGAGTCTTCTCCAACGAGTCAACTCTTCGCATAAGGTGGCCAAAGTACTGGAATTTCAGCTTTAGCATCATTCTTTCCAAAGAAATCCCAGGGCTGATCTCCTTCAAAATGGACTGGTTGGATTCCCTTGCAGTCCAAGGGACTCTCAAGAATCTTCTCCAACACCACAGTTCAAAAGCATCAATTCTTTGGCGCTCAGCCTTCTTCACAGTCCAGCTCTCACAACCATACATGACCACAGGAAAAACCATAGCCTTGACTAGACGAACCTTTGTTGGCAAAGTAATGTCTCTGCTTTTGAATATGCTATCTAGGTTGGACATAATTTTCCTTCCAAGGAGTAAGCGTCTTTTAAAACTCAAGGACTTAGATAAATGATCTCTTAGGCCAGTTCCAATTTCCCCTCCCTCAAGGAACCTAGGTAACCACTGAGCACTGTCCATTTTATATAACTGAAATACGCATGGAGGGAAGAAACATAAGAAGAAGGCTATGCTATGCTATGCTAAGTCACTTCAGTCGTGTCCGACTCTGTGTGACCCCATAGATGGCAGCCCACCAGGCTTCCCTGTCCCTGGGATTCTCCAGGCAAGAACACTGGAGTGGGTTGCCATTTCCTTCTCCAATGCATGAAAGTGAAAAGAGAAAGTGAAGTCGCTCAGTCATGTCTGACTCTTAGCCACCCCATGGACTGCAGCCTAGCAGGCTCCTCCGCCCCTGGGATTTTCCAGGCAAGAGTACTGGAGTGGGGTGCCATTGCCTTCTCCAAGAAGAAGGCTAGAATAGCACAAATCTTAAATACTCAAATGTTAACAGAGTCCGCGTATATATCCAACTTTTAAATGATCTCTACAATCTTCATATATCCCATCCAACTTTTAAATGATTTATGTTACACTGAATTTAAAAAACATATGGAATTTATAGATCTCTTTCTCTCTCCCTCTCTCTAATACAATATATATTTAAGCTATAGCAGGCTATGTGTGGATGGAGGAGCTGGTAGGCTGCAGTCCATGGGGTCGCTAGGAGTCGGATATGACTGAGCAACTTCACTTTCACTTTTCACCTTCATGTATTAGAGAAGGAAATGGCAACCCACTCCAGTGTTCTTGCCTGGAGAATCCCATGGATGGAGAAGCCTGGTAGGCTGCAGTCCATGGGGTCACACAGAGTTAGACATGACTGAAGCGACTTAGCAGTAGCATCAGCAGCAGCAGAATATGCGTTCAGATTTTTCTCAATTTAACCAGTTGTTCTGGAGCCCAAAGAAAGAAACTTGCTTCTTTAAACAACTGAGAGAATATTGGAGAGTACTGTTTTACAATGTATGGCTTCAAAATTATATTTTCCATCTAATATGCAGATAAACATTCTCTACTTTAGGGAATTCTCACACTGCACAGTTTCAATAAGCACAAAATTTATTTATCATAGTTCAGTTAAATAATATTAATAGCATGGCCCAAATTTCAGACACAGTACAAAAACTGTAAGTATAGTAATTGCATAAAGTCCAAACTTCACTACTAGATTTTCAGTCTACACACCACTACATGGAAACCAATGGGCATCATGATCAATGATTCACGACATCACTTCTTCCACATTCTGTCAATTATTCATCAAACCACATCTGTCATTCAGGTCCCACACAGACAATAAAGCATGTAGTTGTGTTGCCTCCTTATTGATAAGTGATAAACCCACATGATATTTTACAAAAATGGATACTCAAAAGAAGGAATTGGCAGACAAAAAAGTGCATCAAATGTAAAGTAAAGTAAAATTATACACAATTAGAAAATGCTGACAAAGACACGCTGAGACCTAGGCCTTCAAGAAGATAAAGTATAACCCACACTGAAATGATCCAATGAATACAGGATGCGAGGTAAACTCATTTTGACATTTTTTTAGTTAAACTGCATTAGAAACAGAAAACCTCCTTTATGTCATTGAAGTGAGGCATTTACTTCTACTTTGGCTTGAAGACTGTAATTAAAAACAAATCCCAATCAGCTTGGCTACCATTCAGGCCAAAGCAATGAACCCAGTTGCCACATCAAAAGAAAACCATAATTAGTAGGAGCCTAAAGAAAGACCTTTATCTGCCAGTAAAGGCTGGTTTTATGTCAGCATGAACTGATTAATCTTAAGCCATATGTTGAAGTATGAGCTCAGATAAAGATGCTTTTGCAAAATATATACCCAGACTCCAATGAGATATAGAAGAAATAACTGACCATGGGAAGGTTGACACTGCCACCATTTAAAAGACTCCAGCTGTGCAGCCAGAGAAACTTAACGAAGGAGAATTTATCAATATAAATGAAGAAATTGTTTAAATGAAAGGATGAAGATAACCCAGAGCAAGTAAAACCAGCCAAAACTTCACATTAAAAGAACTCTCAGGGTTATTTTACAACGCCAAAGTGCAAAGGATAAAATGTTGGAAACCAATCTAAACTCAGAAAGGAGTATGATGATTTTCCAAGGCATTGAAAGATGCTCACTCCATATATTAAGTTAAATGATGAGAAAGCAAACACTGTTCAAACTATCTCTGATAAGTTATTTACAAAGAAATAAAGCAATTCTCAATCAAATAATTTCAAGCATTTGTCATGTTCCAAGTTACAATGTATTAAGTGAATTTAGTCATTTTTAAGTTTTCTTATACATTCATAATTGACAGAAAATACTTAATGTTCTGATATGTAACTTTCCCTATTGATTATTATGATCACTTTTTATGGTTTCAGCTTGAACAATCATTTCTACTGTTCTGAACTACTGCACAAAGCATTTGGTGAAGAAATCACAATGAAAGAGAACAGAATAAATGTGTACAACATCACTGATCTGTTGTTCATCAATGGTTAACATTGTTTTTGTTCAGTCACTAAATTCTGTCCAACTCTTTGTGATCCCATGGACTGCAACACTCTAGGCTTCCCTCTCCTTTACTATCTCCCAGAATTTGCTCAAACTTATGTCTGCTGAGTCAGTGATGACATCCAACCATCTCATCCTCTGTCACCCCTTTCTCCTCCTGCCCTCAATCTTTCCCAGCATCAGGGTCTTTTCCAATGAGTCGACTCTTTGCATCAGGTAGCCAAAGTATTGGAGCTTTAGCTTAAGCATCAGTCCTGCCAATGGACATTCAGGACTGATTTCTTTTAGGATTGGCTGGTTTGATCTCCTTGCTGTCCAAGGGACTCTCAAGAGTCTTCTCCAGCACATTATAGTTCAATACAAATTTTAATTACATTGGCACATTGACTACCTCATTTTGTAAACCCAGGATTTCAGGGGAAAAAAAAAAAAAAAAAAAACAGAAAAACTACTACATTTTCTCAAGTATGAAAGTAAATTTGTTTTTTGATTTGTATACCCAAGAGTATAAAAGCACTAAACCGAGTCCAGATTCAAAATTGAGCTCTGCCATGAACTCTTGTGTGACTCCAGAGCCAATCCTGCTATTCTTTCTACAAATATTTATTCCCAGACCCGTGCTACGTGTTGAGGATAGAAAATTGAGTATGATACGGAATCTGGCCTCAAAGAACTCACAGCCTATTAAAAAAGAAAAATTAGAAATTGTTAGCAGTCTTCATCTATAAATCAGATCTAATAATGCCTACCTCCCAAGGTTACCAGAGGATAAAATGAGACTTTATAAGAACACAGTTTGTCATCAAGTATTATACAAGTACTAGCTAGTACTCGGAGAAGGCAATGGCACCCCACTCCAGTACTCTTGCCTGGAAAATCCCATGGAGGGAGGAGCCTGGTGGGCTACAGTCCATGGGGTCACTAAGAGTCAGACATGACTGAGTGACTTCACTTTCACTTTTCACTTTCATGCATTGGAGAAGGAAATGGCAACCCACTCCAGTGTTCTTGCCTGGAGCATCCCAGGGATGGAGGAGCCTGGTGGGCTGCCATGTATGGGGTCACATAGAGTCGGACACGACTGAAGCAACTGAGCAGCAGCAGCCTGTACTAGTGTAATTGTAGCATCTGACAAAAACTAGACTGGATTACTCATATCCAGTGGTTCTCACAGTATGGCCTCCAAATCAGCATCATCATCACCTGGAAACCTGTTCAAAATGCACATTCTTGCCCACACACCCTCAGATCTAGTGAATTAGAATCTCTAGAGGGTGGGGCCCAGAAATCTATATTTTAACAAGCTTTCCAAATGACTGTGATGCAACTTGAGCTTCCTAGATGGCTCTAGTGGTAAAGAGCCTGCCTGCCAATGCAGGAGATGTCTGAAACAAGGGTTCAATCCCTGGGTTGGGAAGACCCCCTGGAGGAGGGCATGGCAATCCACTCTAGTATTCCTGCCTAGAGAATCCCGTGAACAGAGTTGCCGAGTGGGCTACAGTCCATGGGGTGGCAAAGAGTCAGACACACCTGAAGTGACTTAGCATGCACTCACAAATAATGTGATTGAAGTTTGACAGGCATTGCTTAGTGTTACCTATATAAGATTAAAACACAGCATGTGCCTTCCTGATAGCTCAGCTGGAAAAGAATCTGCCTGCAATGCAGGAAACCCGGTTCGATTCATGGGTTGGGAAGATCCTCTGGAGAAGGGACAGGCTACCCACTCCAGTATTCTTGGACTTTCCTATTGCTCAGATGGTAAAGAATCCACCTGCAATGCAGGAGACCTGAGTTCAATCCCTGGGTTGGGAAGATCCCCTGGAGGAGGGCATGGCAATCCACTCCAGTATTCTTGCCTGGAGAATCCCCATGGACAGAGGAGCCTGGTGGGCTACAGTCCATGGGGTCGCAATGAGTCAGACACAACTGAGCAACTAAGCACAGCACAAAACACAACATGAATCCTAGTAGGTAAAAGATAGTGATCTCCCAATGAGAAAAGTAAAGCAGAATACAACCAGTTCTTTTAATTGCCCAGGAAAGTTAGCAAAAGTGAGTATTAATCACATTTTTATTTAGTCCAAAGTCATCTGCTCCTCAAGTCCTTTCACTAAGATGAAAGTCAGAGTGGAATCTGTATCCATAGTAATTCCACTGATGATATAAGTTGTGTGTTTGTGTCTGAGCTTTAAATAAACAACACAGATTATATAAATCTAACACAAATTATAGAAATTTTTTGCTCAAAATAACAAGTGAAAGAATTATTTCAATGAGAGGGTCCTGACTAACCCAATTAGAAACTTCACCTTAAAGAACTCCAGTATTCATGGCATAGTCAGGACAATATCCTTAGTGCTAATAAGGTTGGTTCTTTGAAGAAGAAAGTTGTTTTCTATTCTCCCATTTTCTATTCTGGGACAGTGAATTATAGGAGCATCCAAACCTGGTAATACTGGCCATATTTTGAAAAATTTTACCAGTTCCACTGGTATCACAAAATAATATCTTCCTAGACTAAATATTAAAATCATTTTCTTTTCACACATGTTCATTGATTATGACTTAGAGGACAAAGTAATGTCAAGTAGATGTTAATAACACCATTAGAAACCATACAGAGCCTAGGATATAATAAGCATTCAAAAACGGTTTGTTTCTGCCCCTCCATCTATATGCCCCTCATAACTGGTGAGCCAAAGAGGACCAGAGCAGCAGCTCTCACATGTTTGCCCACTCTCCCTCTGAGAGGGTGTGTGTGTGTGTGTGTGTGTGTGTGTGTGTGTGTGCACTCAATCGCTCAGTTATATTCAACTCTTTGAGACTACACAGGCTGCAGCCCGCCAGGCTCCTCTGTCCATGGGATTTTTCAGGCAAAAATACTGGAGTGAGTTGCTGTTTCCTATACCAGGGAATCTTCCTAAACGAGAGATCCAACCCATATTTCCTGGGTCTCCTGCATTGGCAGTGGATTCTTTACCACTGTGCCACCTGGGAAGCCCCCTTTGGGGGTATATTCTTACTTAAATAACTTTCGCTTTACTTTCTTTAAAAAAAAAAGTTTGTTGAGTGAACAAATCGCCAAAGTTAGACAATATGAATAATAATAGCTATAATTTTTAGTACCTTCCATATATCATAATCAATCCTCACAATAGCTCTGTGAAGTGAGCATGAATGTATTTATCATTAAAGAAGGAAGAAAGAGAGACTTAGATAAGTTTTAAAAAAAGAGACAGTAGAGAGTGACATAAGCACCAGAGCAGAGTGAAATACTCCCTTTGTCTCTTCCCTTAAATCCACAACCAGTAAAACATCCACAGCTCAACAAAGATGTCTCTGCCCAACACAACAGGATGCCAGAGAATTCCACACACCTGTACCTCTCAAGATGGGTTGACTAGACCAGAGAGGAGGCAGAAGGGGGCAAAAAATAGAGGCTGTACTTGCCTTTCCAGCCCTCAAGCTATAGCTGCTGAGCCCCAAGCCCCAGAGAAGCCAGCAGCAGCAGGGGACGCAGCACATAGGGCTTTGGCTTCCCAGCCCCTGCAGCTCATGTAGACACAGGTAACTGGGCAGCAGGTACAGTGGGGCCTGGGGACCAATACCTGCAGCCATGGAGGCGCCCATGACTCTGGCCCCTCACACCTCCCACCCACAGCCGCAGGAGGTGCTGGGTGCTGCCAAAGTGAGCACCATTCAGTACCTCCGGCAACGAGGCCAGGGATGCCAGGTTTAAACAGCAATGAGGGCATCCAGATGATACTTCTGACAGAGGCAGTGAAGTGTGGAGATATATATATAGATATATATAGGCTCATAACTGGTGAGCCAAAGAGGACCATAGCAGCAGCTCTCACCTGTTTGCCCACTTTTCCTCTGAGAGTGAGTGAGTGTGAGTAGTTATATATATATAAAATATAACCAGAGATTCAGCTAAGAGAAACCAAAATCTTGTACATAAAATCACCTCTTAGAAAACAAGATTTTGTCGCCGTGTGGAGTGGGGCCGGGAGGGCGTCGTTGAGGGAGCCAGGGAGGGCGTCGTGAGGGAGGGCCGTCTCTGAGCCTTAAAAAAAAAAAAAAAAAAAAAATAAGAAAATAAGATTTTTTAAAAAAAGAAAACAAGATCATAACAAAAAAAAGATCTCTAATTTCTAACCTGTTAAACCATTAGAATAATTTTTTTAAAAAAGCGAGGTGTTTGCTACTTCAAATGCATCAGCAGAGAAACACCACATTGAGCACATGAAGAAGCAGAGTGACACCTTATCCCAAAAAGAAAATGATGATTCTCCAGAAACCAAATTTAAATTCATGGAATATTCAATGTAACTAACAGAGAATACAAAATAGCCATCATAAAGTAACTCAATGAGCTATAAGAAAATTCAGAAAGGCAATTCAATGAGCTTAGGAATAAAAGTAATGAACAGAAAGGATACTTTAACTTTACCAAAGAGATTGAAACTCTAAAAAAGAACCAAACAGAAATACTGGAGCTGAAGAACTCAAAAAACAAGATGAACAATGCATGAAAAGCACTGAAAATAGAGCAGACCATAAGGAGTAGAGAATTAGTGAGCTTGAAGATAGAAACACAGAAATGACACCTGTAGACAAGGAAAAAAAGAAGATTTTTTTTTAAATGAGGACATTCTGCAATAATTATTTGATTCTTTTAGAAATGGCAATATTAGGAAAATGGGTATCCCAGAAGAAGAGACGGAGTGGGGTGTTTATTTAAAGAAATAATAGTTGAAAACTTTTCAAATCTGGGAAAGAAATTGGATATTTAAGTCCATGAAACTAAGAGAACGCCTAATTACCTCAGTGCAAAATGATTTTCTCTAAGACACATATTAAAAGTGTCAAACATCAGTGATAAAGAATTTTAAAGGTAACCAGAAAAAAGGATCGCCATTTATCAGCAGATTTCTCAGCAGAATCTCTACAGGCCAGAAGGAAGTGGAACACCATTCTCAAAACCCTGAAAGACAAGAACCCTCAGCCATAAGTACTCTATCTGGCAAAGTTATCACTCACATATGGAGAAATTAAAACTTTCCCAGACAAACAAAACCTGAGAGAGTTCATCAACAGTGGTGGCGGTGTAGGCACTAAATCGTGTCCAGCTCTTGAGATCTCATGGACTGTAGCCTGCTTTGTCCAAGGGATTCTCCAGGCGAGAATACTGGAATTGGTTATTTCTTTCTCCAGAGAATCTTCCCAACCCAGGACTCGAACCCAGATCTCCTGCCTTGCAGGCAGACTTTACTGGCTGAACTATGAGGGACCCTAGACCTGCCTCATAAGAAATGTTGAAAGCTTTTTAACCAGAAACAAAATAGCAAAAGTACACAAAACTTTGAGTAATGTGATAGAGTCAGAAAATTGCAAGGACTTCCCTGGTGGCTTAGAGGGTAAAGCATCTGCCTGCAATGCAGGAGACCCGGGTTTGATCCCTGGGTCGGGAAGATTTCCTGGAGAAGGAAATGGCAACCCACTCCAGCACTTTTGCCTGGAAAATCCCATGGACAGAGGAGCCTTGTAGGCTACACTCCATGGGGCCGCAAAGAGTCGGACACGACTGAGCGACTTCACTTTAATTCACTTTAGAAACACTTTATTATAGCAAGACCAAGGAAGTGCAGAGTCCCATAGAACAGGGGTCCCCAACCCCTAGGCCACGGACTGGTGCGTGGCACAGCAGGAAGTGACCAGTCGGCATGTGAGCAAAGCCTCATCTGTCTGTGCAGCCACTCCCCATTGCTTGCATTACCTCCTGAGCACTGCCTCCAGTCACAGCAGTGGTGACATTAGACTCTCATAGGAGTGGGAACCCTACTGTGAACTGTACATATAAGGGATCTAGGCTGCATGTCCCTTCCAAGAATCTAATGCTTGATGATCTGATTCTGTATTGTGGTGAGCTACATAATTATTTCATTACATATCACAATGTAATAATAACAGAAATAAAGTATAATAAATGTAATGAGCTTGAATCATCCTGAAACCATACCCTGCACCACACAGTCCATGGGAAAAATTGTCTTCCATGAAATCGGTCCCTTGTGCCCAAAAGGTTGGGACTACTGCCAGAGAGGATTCATTTAAGAGGAAGATATTTTCATTAAACTGGCAAAAATTAAAGAGAGGAATATTAACAGCAGCAAGAGAAAAGCAACAAATAATATACAAAGGAATTCCAATAATGCTATTAGCTCACTTTTCAGCAGGAACTACAGGCCAAAATAGAACGGCAGTGATCAAAACAGCATGGTACTGGCATAAGAACAGACATAAAGATCAACAGAAAAGAACAGAGACTCCAGAAGTTAATTGTGGTCCAAAGTTGACCAGGATAACAAAGAAGAAATGGCTGTCTCTTCAATAAGTGTGCCAGGAAAACTGGACAGCTACATGTCAAAGACTGAAGTTGGAACATTCTCTAATACCATATATAAAAATAAACTAAAAAATGGATTAAAGATCTAAATGTAAGATCAGAAAGCATAAAACTCCAAGAAGAAAACATAGGCAGAATATTCTTTGATATAAATTGCAGCAACATCTTTTTCGATCTGTCTCCTAAAGCAAGAGAAATAAAAGCAAACATAAACAAATACATAACTCAATTTAAAAGCTTCCATACAGCAAAGGAAACCATCAACAATACGAAAAGACAACCTACTGAGGGGGAGAAAATATTTGCAAATGATATGACCGATAAGGGTTTAATCTCCAAAATATAAAAATAGCTCATACAACTCAACAGCAAAAGAAAAAAAGCAATCCAATGTAAAAGTAGGCTAAAAAAAATAGAGATTTTTCCAAAGAAGTTATACAGATGGCCAACAGGCACATGAAAAAAGGCTCAATATCATTAATCATCGGGGAAATGCAAATTAAAACCATAATGAGATATCACCTCCTACTTGTCGGAAAGGCTATCCTCAAAAAGAACACAAATAACAGATGTTGGAAAGGATGTGGAGAAAAAGGGACCCTAATACATTGTTGGTGGGAATGTAAATCAGTGTAGTCACTGTAGAAAACAGAATGTAGGCTTCTCAAAAAATAAAATAGAACTCCATGTGACTGACTCCTTGATTCCACTCCTGGTTATATTTACAAAAAGAACAAAAACACTAATTTGGAATAATACATGCACCCCAATGTTCATAGCAGTATTATTTACAATTGTGAAGATATGGAGGCAAATTGAGACTTCATCAGGAAATGAAAGAATAAAGAAAATGTGGAACATATATGCAATGGAATACTCCTTGCTACTGCTAAGTCACTTCAGTCATGTCCAATTCTGTGTGATCCCATAGACAGAAGCCCACCAGGCTCCCCCATCCCTGGGATTCTCCAGGCAAGAACACTGGAGTGGGTTTCCATTTCCTTCTCCAATGCAGAAAAGTGAAAGTGAAGTCGCCCAGTCGTGTCCGACTCTTAGCAACCCCATGGACTGCAGCCCACCAGGCTCCTCCGTCCATGGGATTTTCTAGCCAAGAATACTGGAGTGGGGTGCCATACTCCTTAGCCATAAGAAATAAAATTTTGCCATTTGCAGCAACATGGATAGACTAGAAGGGTAGTATGCTAAGTGAGATAAGCCAGACAGAGAAAGACAAATACTGTATGATATCGCTATATATAGAATCTAAAAAAATAAAACAAATTAGATAACATAACCAAAAAAAAAAAAAAAACACAGATAAGAGAATAAATTAGTGGTTTCCTGTAGGGAAAGGGAAGAGGGGAAGAGCAATACAGGGAGAAGAGATTAAGAGGTATAAACTATTATGTGTAAAGTAAGCTATTAGAATATACTGTACTATACAGAGAATACAGCCAATATTTTACAATAACTAGAAATGGAGTATAACCTTTAAAAACCATGAATCATATGTATACCTATAACTTATATAATGTTGTACATCAATGATACTTCAATAAAAAGATTTCCTGGATATTTTGTATCAGATAAAATATGTTGAATATATAAATAATAATTATATTTAAGTCATAATAAAGAATCTATAATATGAAGCAATTCTAGAATAAACTACTACATGTTGTTAAAGAAAAAAATGAAAGCTAAGTTTATCATCATTTAAAATAAGAATTTTAAGAGTCAGTATCATTCATTTAGTGAGTGGCAAATTAAAAATTTGAACAGAGGACCTTCTGATTCACAAATCCCTTCAAAGAAACTACTCTGAAGTGATAGGCCACTATCACCTTCTTTAATCATGAAAGACAGTACATTATAAGTACCAGCTTATAAAAATCTTTTACAAGCTAAAATAGAACCAAATTGATAGAGAATACCTGCTATTCATTGACATTACTCCCCCGAAATCTGGCAGCTTCTTTTCACTTGCTGAGCTATTTTTCTTTGCAATTTCACTTGAGATATTCATTTCCCTGTAAAGGGAACTTGCCCTCATTTTGATTCGTTTATTCAGAAGAGCAGGATTCCTGAAGCACATGAAGGGGTTTCACCACTGAAAATTACCTGGCCCAAGACTATACATTGGTGCCTTTATTTTATTTTTAACAGAACCACACGTGCTAATTAGGTGCTCTTTCAAGATGCCAAAGAAAGATTCTGAGGTCCCAAACTGCCATCAGTCTCATCATTTTAGCCCTGAAGTGCTTCTCTATGAGGAACTTTGCGCATTTGACACATCCCTGCTCTTTGCAAATTATTTTAAATGACTTCTTAATTAAACACACTACCTTGCCCATTGCTAATGAAGCAGGCAGGAGCTTCAGAGCAGTTAGGAAATAGAACTGGTTCCAAGACCCTTCTTTCCTCTCTCAGGACCCTGTTTCAAGCAGAAGTAACTGTGTTTACTCTTCAGCCAGTATTGTGTCTTTTTACAATAAAATGTGAATTCTTTATCTCTGGATTGCAGATTTTTCAGGCACCATAGAGCTCAAATTTAGTTAACATTATTTTAATGTTTTTCCTCCTCCACCGCTGACTTCTGAAAGACATAGGGGGGAAAAAAATCTCTCTTTTAGGAAGAATAATCTGTGTAGTATCCATCTCTAACTCAGGCAGTGACTCCTGTATGTTTTGCAAAGGTTTTGATTAGTCTGTCAAAGGAAGTGTTCTCTCATTAGGAAGACTTGCCAGAGAGACCTCAATAAGATTCATCAAATTCAAAGAAATCCTTTTCACCCCATATACCAGCAAGGAACATACACAGTGGTCCCTTGATATCTTCAAGGGGGTTGGTTTCAGAACCTGCCAAAGGTACCAAAACCCATGGATGCCCAAGTCCCATTGTCTACCCTCCATAAACTTAGCTCCACATCCACAGACCAGGAACTGTATTAGTACATCTGACCCTTGAACAACTCAAAGCTTTAGGGCAATGGTCCCTGTACAGCCAAAAATCCACATGTAACTTTATAGTCAACCCTCTATACTGGTGGTTCTGCACCCATGGACTCAACCAACTGTGGACTGTGTAGTGGTGTAGTATTTATTTATTGAAAAAATCTGCATATAAGTGGACTCATGCTTTTCAAAGCTGTACTTACTGTTCAAGGATCAACTCTATAACACTACCTAGTTTTGTTAAGAATTTGTCTTGCATTTTTATTCCCAACTGTTCAAATTTTTGGTTAATAAAATTCTTAAATAAATAAAGGAAGAAGGATCATCCTTCAATTTTATTTTCAAAACATTTTTATTGGTTATCCAACCCTTAGACAGTGAAAATCATAACAGACTATGAAAACTATTAAAACTTAGAATTTATAAGAGAACTACAGTTTGCCCTTTTATAACCCTGGACCAGGGTTTATTCAGACCTGGGAGGATTCATCAGCCCTAGTTTGGAATTGAGACTATACAGTCACAGAATCAAGGATGCTGAATTCCTCCTTAACCTTAACCATAGTTTCCAAACCCTCATCTTAGCCAATGTCCTACCAAAGCTGGCCTGCACATCCCTTTGAGGTCATCTTTACATATACCTCTTCTATTCAGGTAACATTGGCCACATCAGAGTACTTTGATCATAGCACACAAATAATTACTAATAGATGCCTGAAGAATATATTAAAAACTTTAAGATAAAGTATTACTAAAAACTGGTTACTAAGCTTCATCTGTTGCCTTCAACAATAACATTTATTTAGCATTACTGTTTTCAGGCACATTGCTCATTGCTTTGTATGCATTGTCTTATATATTTATTGTAATAACATTATGGAAAATATTTTATACCACCTTTCTTATAGATAAGATGCTTCCATGGGAAGATTGCCAGTCTCACATCACTTTCAGAGCCAGGTGTCTAAAGGAAATCACCAGACCATTTGCTCTTAACAAGAACTAAGTGATACAACATAGACTCTCAGGCTATACCCTCTGCCTGGAGCTAAACCTCATCCGAAAGGACACCCAGCAGAAATTCAACCAATTACTAAGCTCAAAATCTGCCAAGTTTCTGGAAACTTGTGGGGGAAAATATCCTTTCAACTGGTAGCTTCAGGGTGCTTATCTGTTCCATTCGTAGCTATAGAGCCTTTAAGGCCGTTGCTCCCCAAATTATCACATCCATCTGGGTATGTGCTAAATATGAAGGTTACTAAACCTCAGTCCAAACCTTCACAAATTAAAATCTCTTTAATGGGTCCCAGGAGTATGTCATTTTAATAAGTTCTTCAGAAAATAGATTTAGGGCAGAGGGTATGGATGCATGCTAAATCTTACAAACTTACCAATTCCAAAAATTCAGCCATGACCCCAGGAAGCCCCTTTATAAGCCAGGCTCAGATATTCAAGCACCTCCTATCAAAAAGCAAAGAGCATCAACAGCTCTCACAGAGTCACCCAGAGAACATGGACAGCTATACTAGAAAGAAAGAAAGTGAAGTCACTCAGTCATATCCAACTCTTTGCAACCCCATGGACTGTAGCCTACCAGGCTCTTCTGTCCATGGGATTTTCCAGGCAAGAATACTGGAGTGGGTTGCCATTTCCTTCTCCAGGAGATCTTCCCAACCCAGGGACTGAACTTGGGTCTCCCACATTGTAGGAGCTTTACCATCTGAGCCAATTGGCTAGCAAATCCATGGATAGTTTTAGGGAACCTGCCATCTTGACTAGGAAAACAAGGACATGACTAGTTAGATCCTTAGAGTCTGAGGAGATGAAAGATGTCTCTGAAGGCTGATTTCTACTACCTAACAAACCTAAAGCTAGGGGAATACCTATTATATTCTACCATGGAAGTTCTTCTCTGATAAAGATGACAAAATGATTTTGTCCTCTAATCCTTGTTTGAAAAGTAGTGAGCATGGAGAAAATGGTGGACAGAGAGTACAGGAAGTTAGTTATTTCATCCAAGCCTGCAAATTTTAATTTAATTTAACTTAAATTAATCAGCCTAAAATTTAATCAATAGCTCTTATTTCTTGAGCCTTATCATCTGATAGCAAATTCTGTCTTGAGAGAGCTGCCAAAGAGAACAAATAAGATCCAAAGCAAAACTAAGTGTGTGTAAACATTCACCTTGCAAAAAAAAGTCAAAAATATTAGTGGTAGCATCAGTAACTGAGAAGCTAAATTATTAACAAATTAATCCTCAGCATGTTTGCAATAGAATTTGGTCATTTCCATTGATCTGGCTAAGTTTGATCTCTTGAGAGGTCAAAACAAATGGATCCAAAGTAAAAAATAAAATTTCCTCTTTCTTTTAACCATATCACATGGGGAAAATCTTGTATTAGCCATATGACCACACAGACTGTAGTCTTCCTATAAAGAGTAATAATTAACCAGGCATTCCAATGTTCACATCTACACTGGTGTCTGGCTATGCCTGTGTGCTCAGTTATGTCCAGCTCTTTCCAACCCCCATGGACTGTGGCCCTCCATGCTCCTCTATCCATGGGGTTTTTCAGACAAGAATACTGGAGTAGATTACCATTTCCTTCTCCAGGGGATCTTCCCGACATAAGGATCGAACCAATGTCACCTGCGTTAGTGGGTGGATTCTTTACTACTGAGCCACCTGGGAAGCCTGTGTCTGTCTATATTTCAATCTGCATCTCCTGATCATGGATAGGTTTTCAAAGGAGACACATGACAAAGTAGGGTTCTTAAAACAAAAAAATGGATCAATAATCAAGAGTCCAGAGACAAATACTTCAAGAAACTAGATGGCAGGAGCTCTGGGCATGGCAAAAGAAAAGGTAGAAAAGTAAAATTCAACATGTATACTCCAGCCTCCTAGAGTTAAAATTCTCAAAATTACTCATATTTTTAAAAAAATATAACTCACAGAACCAAAAGTCTAGCAATGGAAATGATTCAAACACTAGACTGGATGTTATTTCCATAGACACAGTCATGTCATGCCTCCACCTTTGTTATCAGCCCCTCCACTCTAGGAACACACAATTGTATGCAAAATACCTTGTCTCCAAATGGCAAACATTAAGCTCATAGTCAAATATGCATCTTCCTTTCTCTACTTTTGTGACAATGAACATATTTCACAATAACTTTTCTTATGACTGACGTCCTTATCTATAAAAATGGAAGTCATTGTTTCTCCCCATTTATCTCACTGGGTGGTTTTTCATGTAACATTACATTTCATAAAGGAAAAGCCTTTTATAAGGCATAAAACACAGTATGCACAGCAAATATTATCATTGATATTGATGAACATTTACACAAGTCATTCAAGCAATACAAAACAAGTGATGCTTCAGTGAAGAGAAGATGATGACAGTGGAGAGCTGATAGTTGTTGCTGAAACAGTTAGTCCCCTGTCCTACTTTGGTTTTTGTTTTTTCTCACTGTGTCTGTACATTCTACTGTCTATTCAGCCATTCCTTTTGGGGGGTTGCTTTGCACTAAGCTGCTAATGTATCACAATAAATACAATTTTTTCTTAACCATTGTGTTCACAAAGCATGGGTCTTTCAAAAATCAGAATTAAATTGTGAATTGGCCCATAGACTAAACACATAAACATTTTCAATACCCAAGAATGATTTCAATTTTCTATTCCTTTTCAAAAAATTACATGGCAGTATGAAGCTATAGATTATTGGCTATGATGCACAATATTTTTTAATTAAAATTAAATTCCAATGATTTGTCAGGCAATACAAGTGAAATGCACAGTGTAATAAATTCCAAAACATTCTCTCTCTCCATTGGAAAATGGAACTAAAGTCCTTCATACTAAATTTATACCACTATGCAGAAATGCTTTTAAAAAAAAAAAAAAACACTTTTCAAAAAATCATTATTCAGGGAAGTATGAGATCAGATCAGATCAGATCAGTCACTCAGTCGTGTCCGACTCTTTGCGACCCCATGAACCGCAGCACACCAGGCCTCCCTGTCCATCACCAGCTCCCGGAGGTCACCCAAACTCACACCCATCAAGTCAGTGATGCCATCCAGCCATCTCATCCTCTGTCGTCCCCTTCTCCTCCTGCCCTCAATCCCTCCCAGCATCAGAGTCTTCTCCAATGAGTCAACTCTTCTCATGAGGTGGCCAAAATACTGGAGTTTCAGCTTTAGCATCATTCCTTCCAAAGAAATTCCAGGATTGATCTCCTTCAGAATGGACTGGTTGGATCTTCTTGCAGTCCAAGGGACTCTCAAGAGTCTTCTCCAACACCACAGATCAAAAGCATCAATTCTTCAGCGCTCAGCCTTCTTCACAGTCCAGCTCTCACATCCATACATGACCACAGGAAAGACCATAGCCTTGACTAGGCAAAACTTTGTTGGTAAAGTAATGTCTCTACTTTTGAATATGCTATCTAGGTTGGTCATAACTTTCCTCCCAAGGAGTAAGCGTCTTTTAATTTCATGGCTGCAGTCACCATCTGCAGTGATTTTGGAGCCCAGAAAAATAAAGTCTGACACTGTTTCCACTGTTTCCCTATTTCCCATGCAGTGATGGGACCAGATGCCATGATCTTCATTTTCTGAATGTTGAGCTTTAAGCCAACCTTTTCACTCTCCACTTTCACTTTCATCAAGAGGCTTTTTAGCCCCTCTTCACTTTCTGCCATAAGAGTGGTGTCATCTGCCTATCTGAGGTTATTGATATTTCTCCCAGCAATCTTGATTCCAACTTGTGTTTCTTCCAGTCCAGCATTTCTCATGATGTACTCTGCATTTAAGTTAAATAAACATGGTGACAATATGCAGCCTTGACGTACTCCTTTTCCTATTTGGAACCAGGGAAGTATAATTACATACAAATGTTTGTGTATTCTCAAGTTAACTCATAGAAGAAGAGGATAAAACATCTTTGAGATTCTTTGGGAATGTTTTGTGTGTTAATAAACATAATTGGCATACCAGTGGTCCAATTTGGTCAGTATTTTTTTTACCAGTAGCAGTGACGCTGTTGAACCAATTTGATAAACTAGAAATAGTACAGACTTCGAGGTCAGGTGAACTGTTTTCTAGACTTTCTGTGCCACCAAATTATGTGTAATCTTGGCTAATGTACATAGTCTCTCTGAAACTTTAGAATCTTTACCAAAATGGGGCAGATAGACTCCAGTGTAAGTCCTCTTCCCTTGTTTTTCATGATAATAGAGCTTCCTAGATTAATGAGTTCTCTTGGTTATTCAGAATAAACCTTCATTTACATATTCCTTTACAATTAGGCATAATCATGTAGGTAATCTCAAATCAAGGCATGAGTCAAAGCGATTGAGCCCTTTCAGGGAAGTAGCAAGCCCTCCCTCCCCTCCTCCATATCACCCACTTTCCCCTATGGGCTAAGGGCAGACAAGGTCTTGAGTCCTCTTGAATATATGGACCGAGACAACATATCTCTGTAATGGCAGAGCAACCCAACAGAAAAGCCTAAATCTACATTACTGTGGAACTGCCATGCAAGTCAATCTCAGCTGGGACAAGAGACAGAAATAAACACTAATCACTATAGCTTGGAGTGTTTTGGAATAGTTCAATTGCTATCTTTCCTCTCAGTTTAGAAGGCAATATGATGTAGTGAAACATCATGGGATACTGAAAAACTGTAGATCGGGATTCAAACCTGACTCTATTGTATGACTTTGGAAAAAGTCCTAAATATCTCTGAGCATCTGTTTTCTCATCTGCAGATAATGTAAGTAGACTGAGCCTTTTAGAATATCTAGTAGTTGGTCAATAAATGGCAGTGTTGTGATGAGTTGCTACTAATTGGTAACAAGGTAATCATGTAGATGGGGAAACAGTGGAAGCAGTGTCAGACTTTATTTTAGGGGGCTCAAAAATCACTGCAGATGGTGATTGCAGCCATGAAATTAAAAGACGCTTACTCCTTGGAAGGAAAGTTATGACCAACCTAGATAGCATATTGAAAAGCAGAGATATTACTTTGCCAACAAAGTCCATCTAGTCAACACTATGGTTTTTCCAGTGGTCATGTATGGATGTGAGAGTTGGACTGTGAAGAAAGCTGAGCTCTGAAGAGTTGATGCTTTTGAACTGTGGTACTGGAGAAGTCTCTTGAGAGTCCCTTGGACTGCAAGGAGATCCAACCAGTACATTCTAAACAATATCAGTCCTGGGTGTTCATTGAAAGGACTGATGCTAAAGTTGAAACTCCAATACTTAGGCCACCTCATGCGAACAGTTGACTCATTGGAAAAGATTCTGATGCTGGGAGGGATTGGGGGCAGGAGGAGAAGGGGCTGACAGAGGATGAGATGGCTGGATGGTATCACCAACTCAATGGACATGAGTCTGAGTAAACTCCAGGAGTTGGTGATGGGCAAGGAGGCCTGGCATGCTGCAATTCATGGGGTCGCAAAGAGTCAGACATGACTGAGCAACTGAACTGAGCTGACTGAATCACTCTGGAAAGAACCAGGGGTCATTCAACTGCATGGCTTTGGGATTACTTATAGCTCTTAAATATCAATCTATTTCCACTTAATGGGCTGGGCATTTAATCAACTTAGCATTGTAAGACTACTTAGCACATTTTATATACAAAGGCTGTATTCTAGGCTCTAACCTCCAATCAGGAAAACGTGCTGTGGCCCAAGTGAGATTAGAAAATTACAGTCTCTAAGTCCTAATGCCTTGGTCAGTTCATAATATCTTGTATAGCTATTGAGTTTGCACATGTCCTATGATTATGGAAAGAAACAAGGTATTATATATAAGCCCATTATGTATAACACAGTAATATAATTTGATGAACAACATGACATATAACTAAATATTTCCTTTGTGGAGAATTTTTCTTAAAATATGCAGTTCTGACATCATAACTGTCAAAAAACACTTGAAACCATCTTGCTCCTTCATATGCCATGTTCTGCCGTCACAAACTTAGCCAAGTCAGGTGGTAAGAAAGGTAATCTGTACATTCCCTCAGGGGAACATGTCCTTTGCCCCCAATAAGCAAATTTTAAAACCAATTTACTGAATTCCATGGAGATTTTTTTTTCACCCTTCTCCTGAAATTCCAGACATTGGCTCAGAATAGAATTAAATTACAAAACTGGTTGCTTTTACCTGGGAAGGAAATTTTTACATTTGTTCTGGAATGCTTTCCTTCCTTGGTAGGAATACAGGCTTATCATCATTACAAGCTTTCATCAAGGAGAGTCGCAGGAAAAAAATATTTCCTCAGAAAGTCTCCAACTGCACATCTCTTCTCTATTGTGACATGTTGTTGGAAATCTTTAAACTTTTTTCATTTTTTAATAAATACCTGCCTTAACCTTCAGAGGATTGATACAGAGTTTTGAACTACACTTCAAGCAGAAAAAAAAAATTAATGAATAAATGTTAAAATCATTAAGTAGATTCTGCCTAAGAAATAAAAAGAAAATGACTCATCCCAGGCCATTGTTATATGATGTATCATTTTAAGGGGGTAGTTTTTTTTTTCTTCAGCATGCATAAGTCTTTTCTATCTACCTGCCTGTCACTTTTCTGTCAAAAGATTTCTCACATCATATTCTTTTTAGCTCTCAAAACACTTCACTTTAAAATTTTACCACAGGATTTTCTAAGTTTTTCTTAGGTTATGTCACATAGCACAAAATACAAAAGCTCCTATTTTTAAAAAGGCGGCTTTAATAAGAAGGAAAAGAAAAGATTTAACTGACTATCCAGAGTATCTTTTTTTGAATTGAATCTATAATCATTCCCTTAAAATTTCTCATATAGTTCTAAAGCTTGATAGACATTTTGCCTCATTAAAGTTAATGTGACATAACTCTAAAAACAGAAAATAAAATTGCATATAAGGGCTTCTTTTTCTGCTTTAAATCCTTTCCCTGAGGCTCTCTTGCTTTTTTCCAAGAGAATTTCAGCTGGAAAAATCAGTTTGTACTGGATTTAATAGTTCATTCATTTTGACATACCTGTGCCATTGTACAAAAGAATCACACCTTCACAGTAAGTTCTGTCCTTCTCTCTGAATACTCTTTCCTGACCCCTTACTGGTTTCCTTACAATTTAAATCAAGAATTAAATGCATTTCACATATGACAAAAAATCCTCCACAAAAAAAAAAAAAAAAATCCTGTCTTCATTCCTTTCCTTCTGCCATAATCCCCTTCTTAGGTCTCACAGCACTCCATCATGAGATGCGGGAGAGCAAGATGATCAGGTTACCTGCCTGGAACTCTGTAGACAACAGGCGATGACAGTCAGCACAGATGTGGCTTCCCAGAAACCAGGTCAACTGTTTGTGTGAATGCAAGACAAAGAGAAGAAAGTATGCTGCTGCTGCTGCTGCTAAGTAGCTTCAGTCGTGTCTGACTCTGTGCAACCCCAGAGACAGCAGCCCACCAGGCTCCCCAGTCCCTGGGATTCTCCAGGCAAGAACACTGGAATGGGTTGCCATTTCCTTCTCCTATGCATGAAAGTGAAAAGTGAAAGTGAAATCGCTCAGTCGTGTCCGACTCCTAGCGACCCCATGGACTGCAGCCTACAAGACTCCTCCATCCATGGGATTTTCCAGGCAAGAGTACTGGAGTGGGGTGCCATTGCCTTCTCCAAGAACAAAGTATAGCATCCCATATATTAATAGTTTTAGTCTCATGATCTGCAATAGCTAGAAATTAGATCTGCATCTCATCCTATAAAATTTGATAGGTAAAGAATTCTTGTCTCCCATCTGTAAGGACTCCTTCCCATAGCTTTCACTATTGGCGTATTTTCTTTTTCAAATCACAAAGATTTTACTGTATCCCTGAACACTTTCTCTGGAGTTCAATGTTCAGTGGAAATGGTAATAAAGTTTACATATTAAAAACACTTCTCTCAGACTGAAAATAGAATTGTTCTTCTGAATGTAAATAACAAAAGCATGCGGTGTGTGTGTGTGTGTGTGTGTGTGTGTTTTAGCAAATTTCTCTAAGAGAGTAGGGGTTAAATCACTGTTACATTTCTGCATTTTATTTCTCATCAGGTCAAAGGTGAAGCAGATTATACAACCAACTGCACTGAAATCATCAAGCCTTGAAAATTCACTTTTTAAAAAATGTCATTAACCTATTGAGGCTGGATAGGGGAAAACAGTGATGTGGAAGACTTGATTGTCTGAGAATACTAAGGAATTAATATCTCTGGGTTTCTTTCTCACCAGCTAACTTTAACCCAACCCTAGCACCCCAGGAATCAGAACCTAGACTTGAGTTGAGGTAGATGGATGCTCCAATTCAGTACAGAGTTATACTGACAAGTTCAGTTACTCAGTCATGTCCAATTCTTTGCGACCCCATGGACTGCAGCATGCCAGGCCTCGTTGTCCATCACCAGCTCCTGGAGTTGACTCAAACTCCTGTCCATTGAGTTGGTGATGCCATACAACCATCTCATCCTCTGTCGTCCCCTTCTCCTCCTGCCCTCAATCTTTCCCAGCATCAGGGTCTTTTCAAATGATTCAGCTCTTTGCATCAGGTAGCCAAAGTACTGGAGTTTTAGCTTCAGCATCAGTCCTTCCAATGAATATTCAGGACTGATTTCCTTTAGGATGGACTGGTTGGATCTCCTTGCAATCCAAGGGACTCTCAAGAGTCTTCTCCAACACCAAATATAGTGACAAATCTGGTGCTAAATCTGGACAGTCGGCTTTCATTTCTTCATTCACAACCAGTGATCAACTCAGTTTATATGACATAGTCACAAGGACACCAAAAGAACTAGAGAATAAGGGAAGAACTCCAAAATGGTTGAATGCCTGCTACAAATACTTGACTTGTAGTAACCCATAAAACTTACATTAACCCAGTTTTACAAATAAGGAAACTGAGTTAGCTAGGCTGTGTAACCAGCCAAGACTGCATAATTAGCAAGTGACAGAGTGAAGATTATAACAGAGATCTTTCTTGTATTAAAACCAACGTTCTTTTTATGAAACCAGATCTCTTCCCAGAAGCCGCCTTTGTATGTGACTGCTGTCTAGATGAGAATTAAAATCAACAGCCCTAACTGGTTCTGAGCATAAATAAGGGATGACCATTTCAGTGTCCTCCAACAAGACCTTGAGGTAAACTTAGCTTTTGGTAAAAATCACAGAATTCACTTTCTGGTCTGACAAATGGGTTAGGGTAGAGGATACCGTCTCATTATAAATGACCCCGGAGTGAGAAAAAGACAGATGGAAAACAGACAAAAAAATGCGAACCCGTACTATGCTGCACTGGCTACCAGACAGGAATCAAGAATGAGGTCGCAAAGATCTGGAGGAGGACCTTCACGGGGCTTCTTTCCAGTGACATGCAAACCATTTCTCTGAGCTCATTTTAGTCAGATCAGAACATGTCCAGCCAGCATGACAACAAGAAACTTACTAGCTAAATTTTCTATTCATACCAAAACTGGTGTTTTCTTTGTTTTTCCCTGCATCTAAGAGACTCTAGAAGTAACTTAATTCTGCAAGGTTCATTTGCTGTTTGTCAAATGGGGGAAAAAAGTAATAATTGCCTGAAGGGACAGATCCTTCTTGATTATTTTCGTCAAACCTGCAGTATCTGTTTGTATTGCAGGTTCAGAATGGGTATGCAGTATACGAGAGCAGAGGGAAGGCTGTGACCCACAGGTAGCCCCACAGTGCTGAGAACTGCAGACTTCTGCATGTCTCCCTGCACCCATTTTTCAGAACCCATTCCTATCCACAGTGCTCCCTCAACTTTCCAATTAACACCCTAATTATGTTTCAGCTTCTATCAAAAACTGATCAATTTTACCTAAAGCAACTCTCAGCAATTTGGGCTGCTTTCACTAGGAGACCAGCAGAAAAATGTTAAAAACATCTGATTCTGCTTCTTTGGGAATTCTGTGCTTAATAAAGTGTATACAAGCAAGTAGGAATTAAACATTTGGGTTTACCCTAATAATAACCTGAACTAGTTCAGTGTCAGACAAAAGTGATTTTGATAGGATAAAAATGGTAGCTGTGAATATTTTTCAGATCATGGTTGATAGCTACATGAAGATTGCAAGATTATTTATTTCACTTTGTCATCCAGCTTATTAACAATGACATTTTCATTTCATCCTTGTTTCCTCTTGGCTCTTTATTTCCTAGATGTCTTCTCTTCTTCAAATTTTGGTATATGATATATAAACATCATAAAATTAGCCTAAGGAAAGCATTAGGAAAAGAAATGGGCTACAACCAAAAAAAATGTTATTGTATATTTCAACATCAAATTTAATCAACTCTGAAGTAATCTCAATAAGATAAATATAATAAGTATATTAAACTTATTTATTTGAAATATTTTTCATGCAGCAAGCAATATATATCTTCTCGATGCTAACTACTGGGGAAAAGAAAGGAAGAATGTTACCTAATCCTTATTCTTAGAAAATGCAATTATTTAATGGAAGAAAAGAAGGGATATTATTTATTTCAACAAAATGGTACCTGACACCTAATCCCAAAACACAGTGTCATAAAGCAACATGTATTTAGTAAAGAAATAAGCCTGTAGGTCTGGACTGTACATGGGCATTCTTACTTGGCTTGGCTTGCTCACATGTCTGATAATCAGAGGGTGTTGGCTGATCTAGGCTGGTTTTGGCTGGTGTAACTGGGACAAATTGGCGTGCTCCATGTGTTGCCCATCCTCCAAGGAATGGAAGAAGCATAAGAACACAGGAGATACTTTTCCTAGATTCTGTGTCATAACTGTTAACATTCTCTTGGCCAAAGCAAGCCATACAACCAAATTCAGACTCAAAGAGCAAGGAAATAGACTCTACTTCTTGGTGGGAGGACCCTTAAAGTCATATGGTAAAGGGCACAAATAGAAGGAGAGGTAAAGAATCAAAGCCACCATTACAATCCACCACGGAAGAACAAATAAACAAGAAGATATTGTTATTCTAAGGCACTCAATCTAAAGGCAGTAAGTTCTATAATAGAGGTAGGAAAAAATACAGGAGGAGCTCAATGGAAGGTCTGAATATCTCTTTCCAGAAAACCAACAAAGCTTTAATCAAAGAAGTGACATTCGAACTGGTTCTTAGCTATCGCCTATCTGAAAAGGCAGAAGACGAGTCATTTATGGAAAACAGCAGTGTAATGATACAGGGATGCTATTAGGTGTCATGTTGTAGGAGCACATGAAGTCTCAGTGTGGAGAAGGCAATGGCACCCTACTCCAGTACTCTTGCCTGGAAAATACCATGGACAGAGGAGCCTGGTAGGCTGCAGTCCATGGGGTCACTAGGAGTCGGACAACGACTGAGCGACTTCACTTTCACTTTTTACTTTCATGCATTGGAAAAGGAAATGGCAACCCACTCCAGTGTTCTTGCCTGGAGAATCCCAGGGATGGGGGAGCCTGGTGGGCTGCCATCTCTGAGGTCGCACAGAGTCTGACATGACTGAAGCGACTTAGCAGCAGCAGCAGCAGAAGTCTCAGTGTGGCTAGAACTGAGAAGAAAACAAAAAATCATGTTCATAATTTAGGTTGAATCAGATAGAGAGGCACCTTGTATGTCAATGATTTTACCTAGTTTACTTGATTGCAAACCCCTGGGGGAAAGGAGCTACATCTTCAGTCATGTCTTATGTATTACCCATAATGCCCTGAACATGGAAGTGCTCGGCAAATATTATCTAGCTTGACTTGCACTCTGCTTGTGCAAAAAAGTTACAAACTGACCACATCATGGAGATGAAGTGTGGTGTACAAAATGTCTCTACAGACAAGTACAAGCCCAGAAGTCATTCCTATATCAAGTTCAAAACTGTCAAATCTTACCCTCTGAAGTCCTTAAGCCCATTTTTGTCTTCGGTGAATTTGAACTTTATTTTAAAAACAAGAGAATTTTATTTTTGTGCTTTTATTTTTTCCTAGGAACTCAGTAGTGAAAATAGATTACATTCCAATTGAGGGCATCTCCATATGTCAGTTTTGTTTGTTAGGGTTTATATCACAACTGTGGACAAAATTATAGAATACAATTTTAAAAGATACTTAAACAGGAAGCACATTTTAGCCTAAGTTACTACTCTAACCCTCTTCAAAGGCCATTTAATTACCCAACTACACTTTCCATCATGGTCCCAGGAAGATATCTCAAATGATGTAGTAGCTAGTATTGGGGGAGTTGCACCACAAAGCATGGCTTTGTTCTGTATGGTGGCGCCCCTGCTGTACTGATGATATCTTCCACTGAGAGGGACAAATCCACTGTCATTTTACCATAAACTTAAGAGTTTAGGCTCATGAGTTAGGAGAAAAAAGTTGGAGAGTGTTAAGTGGAGATCTTTATTCCCCAATCTCAAAGGTTCCATGAGGTTCCTGCCACTGATATAACATTTTAGGTCTCACTCTATATTGCTTCTACTCATTTTTCCTAATAAAAGAAGACATAAATTATTTGATTAGTAAGGGTTATGAATCTCACAAAGTAGAGATAATCAATTAAAAAGCTACCGATTTGGGCCCAAAAGCCAAGACAGACTGAGCAATAATGATTCTAAGTCAGCATGTCCACTCTGCCAACACAAACTCTTCTCAGACTGGGCTGTCCTAAGGTCTACCATTAGCAAGTCCATTTGTCCATGTCCTCCAGCCAGCTTCATAAATAATAAAACTACTATTTCAACTACCAGATGATGAGTGTCTTATTTTCAATTGGTTTCAAAGATAAAACATAAAAGGGGAAGAAAGGAGTGTTATTTTCTGTTCTTTTAAACACAAAAGTAGATATTCTATCTTATCCACCTTAGTGTTCCCCACAGTGCTAGAATGATGCCAAGCACATAGTGGATGCTCAAAAAAATTGTTCAGTGAAAGAGAACAGAAGTATGTAACATCAAAATCTAGTCTGTTCTTTAATCTTATATCTCTCAAGTTCCTTTTGAGAAAAGTAGAAGTCCTCCCAGGGTCGCTAGTCAACATTTTTCTTCACACAGTTGTTCAATTTCTCAAATGCTAATGGTCCATGCAATTCTTTTATCTCCCATTGGACACTCTGTAGCATGGTGACCACAAAGACTTTGTCAAGTGCTTTCTCATCCTTGTAATGTCAAGGTCTGCATGGATTTAAAATGCTACCATCTGTTCTCAGTTTGGGGACTTCACAAAAATAACCAGAGAACCATTTCAATGAAACGCTAAACCTTTATCACTCTAAATGTTGTCTCTGGTAGTGCATTGGAAGTTTCCTGAATGCTGCTCTTTTGTTTAAAAAAAAAAAACAAAACCTGATATTATAGGCCTATGATTTCTCCAACTCCCCTTAGGATTTCAGGCAGTTCCCAATTACTGAAATGATAACTTCAAAATAACCAGAGTTCTCAAGTCTTTGCTGGGTTTTCTAACTGTACACAGAGGAGAAAATGTAGTGTCGGAAAGAGCTCTCTGCAATAAAGATCGAGGCCAACTTGATACAAAATAGAGTTAAAGCCAGGTGATAGATAAATCTGATGCCCTAATAAAAAAGAAGCTATGAAGGATTTGGACCAAGGAAAGACAAGGATACAAGGAAGACAGGAAACATGATGCCCACGTCTTACCTGCCCAATGTATAGACTTAGGTTTGATCTCTGCCAAGAAATTCTAAATGAGAACGGTGTATGTTCTACGTGGCCTAGCCCTTGTATTGCTTGCAAAATTAGTTAGTAACACATAGAGTTGATGGAAATATAAATATTTATGGAAATGCCAAAAACCACTTCTTTATCAGTCCAAGCAAGTCTATAGCCCTGGCACCTATACATGTTTAAAAAAACAAACAAACTGAAAAAGAGTCAATCAGTTAATACACATTGAGAAATTGCTGGGATTTAAGAATTCTGTTCCATGTCACAAAATACAGATACCTACCTTCAAGTTACACACAGTCTAGTGGTGAGAAAAATACATGTTGTCAAGCAACTTTATAGCAACATCTGAAATACCCAGATATTGGATTAAAGCTATTCCTTTTCCTATTTTATCTGCATAGAATCTTTATGTTTCATTCTCAGGAAAATGTCATAGACATAGAAAAGAGTTCTCTTTGAAGTATTTCAAGTAGTAACTACCAAAATTCTTGTGGCTGTTGGGTTAAAAGTAATCAGTTATAGACATGTAGATATTTGGGCTGGCATGAACTTTAGAAAAGTTCTGGTCCACGTTCTTCCTTCTTTCCTATTAAAAAACAAAGAGCTTGAGAAACGAGGTGATTGGCCCAAAACTCACATACAACAATTCATGGAATGAAAACTACAGTCAAGGGATCTGACCATCCACAGGGCTGGGAGAATAAACAGCCTACTGTGAACTGACTGATAGCCTACTAGGAACCAACTGAATTTGTTTTCTTTGAATACGTAATCTATCCTTCAAAAGTCATTGTACTAGACGTGATATTCTGTATTTTACACCAAGGAAACAAGCTCAGAGAGGTTGGTTCACTTTTCCAAAGTCACACAGCTCGTGAGTGACAGCACCCGTGTGTGAACCCAGGTCTTTCCAACTTTCACATGACCAGGCAGCCCTGCTCTCCACAATTCAGTAAGCTAACTCAGTAGTATGCAATTTACTCTCCAGGCAGGATTCCAATATAAATCTATTGCTTTTCCCTGGACTCTTAAGCGGAGAAGGCAATGGCACCCCACTCCAGTACTTTTGCCTGGAAAATCCCATGGATGGAGGAGCCTGGTGGGCTGCAGACCATGGGGTCACTAGGAGTTGGACACGACTGAGCGACTTCACTTTCACTTTTCACTTTCATGCATTGGAGAAGGAAATGGCAACCCACTCCAGTGTTCTTGCCTGGAGAATCCTAGGGACGGCAGAGTCTGGTGGGCTGCCGTCTATGGGGTCGCACAGAGTTGGACACGACTGAAGCAACTTAACAGCAGCAGCAGCAGCAGGACTCTTAAGAGGCAAACAATTCTCAAAATTTACATCAAAACCTAAAAGCTACTTTTCATACCCATGGGATTAAGAAGGCAGATTTCCTTTCAGTTGTCTCATTTGATCCTCTTAAAAGGTGGCTTCTTTTGGGCCATTAAAAAAAAAATTAAGTGCTGTCTACAGGGGCAGAGCTCTCATAAGGCTGCAGCAGCAGACTGATCAAGGGCAATATCTTTGTAAACACCACACTTCAGGTTATTTCACAAGGCCTATAAAAGAGGCGGCTTTTAACACCACAGTTTTATGATAAACAATGGAAAAACACCAGCACTCTCTGCAACAGTGAGTCAAAACGTCCAGAGCAAGGACAAGGAGTTGACTGGGCCTAGGCACTGTGACTGCAAGCCCGCATCTCTGCTCTGCCAACCACGCCAGCCATTCTCCACTGTGCCCTCCATCCTGTGGGAGAAGAATGCCGCCACAGGCCCACCAATGGCAAATGAGGCCCCCAGGTTCTTCTGGGAGTGGGACAGGCACTCACTTAGTCCTCAGAATAAACTGGATTCAAATCAACTCTTTTTCTTTCCAGGTGGTCACATGGCCAACTCAGTAAACTGATCCTCAAATTCTGTCTGTAAAATTAATGACATGGACTTCAAAATTATATGCAAAGTGTACAACACACTTTAACACAGAACCTTAAACTTGGAAGAGAAGCTTCGTAGCAGATCCTTCCCACACAGCTTTTTTCCTGTTCATCTTAATAAACAATGTTATGGAGTTCACAAAGTCCTTCCCTATGCATCACAATATATAATACAGTATACACTCTTCAAGGGGACCTTGCAAGGTGGGCAGGGCAGCTGTGGCATCTCCCTGACTTGTCATAAGAGAGGGCTTCACCAGTTCTAGTGAGGAGGATCAACCTCGAGCCTGTTATACAGAGTGAAGTATGTCAGAAAGAGAAAAACAAATATATTAATACAAATATATATGGAATCTAATAGGATGGTACTGATGAACCTATTGCAGGGCAGGGATAGAAACACAGACATAGAAAACAGACTTGTGGACACAATGAGGGAAGGAAAGGGTAGACAAATTGAGAGAGTAGCATTGGAGCAGCATACAACCAGATGTAAAATAGATAGCCAGTGGGAATTTGCTGTATGATGCTGGGAGCTCAGCCTGGTGCTCTGTGACAGCCTAGAGGGGTGGGATGGGGTGGGAGGTGGGAGGAAGGTTTAAGAAAGAAGCAACATATGTTTACTTATGGCGGATTCTTGTTGCTGTATGGCAGAAACCAACACAACATTGTAAAGCAATTATCCTCCAGCTGAAAATTAATTAAATTTTTAAAGAAGAGCGGGTTTCAGACAGCAACAACTTGCCTAAAGTCACAGAGGAGTAAGTGACACAACCAGAATCTGACCCCGGATCTTTTGTCTCCTAGTTTAGTGTTCTTTTTTTCTGGTGTATCCTAATGCAGTATGCGGTAGGATAGAGCCCCAATTAGTATTGTATTTTTCTTGAAATAAATCAAGAATTAGTCAGCTCAGCCTGCTGATCTACAGGAACCACACTCGCCCTTTAGGATGTCACAGCTATTGTCATAAACAAAGCACGTAGCTACGTGGCTGTCTGTTTCATAAATAACCAGGAGCGTCTAGGATGAAATAACTTACTGTGAAAGCTTTCTGGTGACCAAGGAGTACCACAGACTTTCTCACAGACACACTCGGAGGCACTGTTATTTGTCTTTATTGTTGTTAATAAAAAATGACATCACAGTGTGTCTTGTGCTGCCTCATCAGCGGTGGGAGACTCCGTGGTGACAGGGAGAGAGCCCTGAGTTAGGAGACACGACATCTGGATTCCTGCACTGATTCCGTCTCAAACCAGCCTTCTGGGCTCCACTGTGCTCATCTCTAAACTGAGAAATATGCAGGTGATCTTCCTGGTTCCTTTCAAATCTAACATTCTCAGATCACAGTGATCTTTTTGAGACCAAATCAAATGTCCCTTGAGGGCTGATGACTCTGATAGGGCCAGGAGCTACTAACACAGAGACTGTTTTTTCTCACATTTGAAAGCACTCTTTTGCGGCAATGTGCTAGATTAGCATCAACCCCATGTGACAGGAAAAAACCTGGATCTAGAGTCAGACATTGTGAGTCCCAGGCCTCAACTTTTATTATTACAGGTGTGACCCAGGAAAGTAACTTGACATCTCTGAATTTCTCTTCCCCCAACTTTGAGATGGGACAAATGCCCTTTTGGCTCTTGGTGAATCATGGCTGTAAACTGCTGTGTGCCATAACTATTCATAGTGCGTATGAATTCCACAAACCTAGGTGTAAAAAATGCCCTGTCTCCTAAGCTTCCTAAATCACATTAAATCTCTAAATTGCAACCTGCCAAGCAGTGAGGAAATGTGGTGACTCCAGTTATTACTGGAGTTCCATCACTGCCATACTCCTTCCAGAATCCCACAGTGATATCAGGGGTCACAATATTCCAGACTGGAATATTCATAGAAGGGCTCTCTGCACACCATCAGTTACTCCAGAAATAACCATTGCTCTGGCCTGAATAACCCGCAGAGGGCGGGCAGCTCCTGGACCCCATATGGGTTCAGGGGTAAGGTGCTCCTGTCGTAGTTCCTCACCAGCCCCTCCCTTCCACCTTCATTTGGAGACAAGCAAGCCCCCATCACATGCATTTTTATGCACAGACTGGCTTTGTCTATAGAAAGGCATCTATGAATACCCCTGGGAATGTACCTGCCCTCAACCTGACCTCCCTACTCTAGTTTATCCTACTCCAGTTTCTCACCCGTGAAGATCTCCTAGCAACAATGGCTCTTTGACCAGCGAGGTTTCACCAGCAAGAGCCTAGCAGGAATGACAGATTCCGCTATGCCACATGAGGGCCCTGGGTATCAAGGAGGACAACTGGCAATGGATCTCTGCTTGAGATAGGGAGGGGGAAATATCCATAACGCTAAAACAAATCACAAGTTTACTGTACACATGATGTATAATATATGATATGTATGAATAAATTATCCCAACAGCTATTTTCTTATTTATTTTCTGTTGTACATATACAGCATTTGGGAAGTTTAAATCATAAAAAGCTACTCTCAACATCAATGGTTTTGCAAACATGAGAGAACTTCCTGAAAGGTTTGGGTCTTTTTATTAGAGATTCATAGACTCCAAATACCTACTATTTTCATTTCAAGTTGATATATTTCCATTACAGGCATTGTAAAATGAGCCTTGTTCTTCAGGGCAATTCTACAGAAGTGCTTCTGCATCAGGATCAGAGCCCAGCTTTCCACCTTCACAGGGGCCTGCTGCTTGGCCTACCTCTCCCACAGCCACATCAGGGACCATGACAAGGGACAAAATTGTGCAGCTGCAGCCAAAGATCAATCATCCACGTGGATTATCCTGGCACATTTTAATCCCACCCCACCCTCTACCTCCTGCCACGCCCTGGGACGTTTCCTTATTTTCTTTTGGGTGTGTTTGGGGGTTGGGCATGTTCTTTGTGTTTTTTGGATCTAATCTTCATTAGAAGGGAAGAGTTTCTGGAACAGGTACTCAGAATGCCTCAGCTGCACATGGCCAACAAAGGGATTCACTTCACTTTGGAAATCAGGCCCTGTGTGGCCAAGTTGACATATGTATGCAGCCAACTCTTCAATGAAAAGCTTGAGAATTGGTCATCTGCTGTGTTGCATGGCAGTTAGTGGACACTTCCAACCACCCCTACTCCCGTCACCTTTTTATTCCTTTTTGAAGAGAGAAATAGGACAAAGAATAGAGTATTAAAAATTTTATCAAAATGCTCAAGGCATACTCTGAAAACTTGAATTTCTTGAGATTGGCTGAGAGAGCTCTATGTTGCTTTCTCAGCCCTCAGCACAGACTTAGAGAGTTTTGCAGAGCCTCTGTCACTCTTTAGGCTGTGCAGAGATTAAGCCTCCTATGGTTAAGATGTAGAAGAATGCACATTTGCCCTAAATGTACAAGCTAAATGATGGGCACCATGATATTCAGGCCACTGGCTATTGCCCCCCGCCCACAAGGCAGGACCCCTCCTTGGCAGGTTTCAAGTAAGAAACAGACCCTCTCTGCCAAAGGTGAGGGGCGTTCTCCAAATAGGAATGTAGGGGTCATGATGGGAGCACAGTGACAACTGGCTCCAGACATTCATAGAACAAAAGGAGCTTTAGGTCACATTTTTAAATGAGTTTCAAGGGCGAGGCGACACAGAGTTCACAGAGGAAGATGAAGCTTGTAGAACATTCTAAGATTATGTCCCTCTCTGCCTCAAAGCTCCAACATGCTAAAGTTCCCAAGTTTGAGACTGCCAGTGCAGCAGATACTAGCAGTCGTACAACAAAGAAGAGAGGGTCTTAGGCTCACACAACCCTGCTGCAGTGCTAGGTGGGTCCCTCAACAGATTTATAGGCCAGTTCACTCTGCCCACCATCTCTACTTGATGGCCCAAGCTACTGAAAATGACCTCATTAAATATACAACTCATACATATTCAGGTTGTGCTGTAAACAGTCAAAATGGTAATCATTAAATGCACATTACAAAGAAGACCTACAATATGTTTATTGACAATATCCGAAATAACTGAAAAATATAAGACATTTAATTTGGGTTATTTTTCAAAGTTCTCTAAAATCTTCTATGTATCTTTGTAGGAAAAAAAAGCAATCTGACTAGCAACCATGTATTAATTATCTCTACTCCAGCGCCTACCATCTTACCAGGGTTTCTCTGACCTTGAACATGAGGTATCTCCTCACTGCCGCTCCAGCGAAGCACAGCCACCATTCCAGCGCTGCACAGCTGCTGCTCCAGCAGCCACAGCCACCAAGAGACCAGAGATCAAACTGCCAACATCCACTGGATCATGGAAAAAGCAAGAGAGCTCCAGAAAAGCATCTATTTCTATTTCATTGACTATGCCAAAGACTTTGACTGTGTGGATCACAACAAACTGGAATATTCTGAAAGAGATGGGAATACCAGACCACCTGACCTGCCTATTAAGAAATCTGTATACAGGTCAGGAAGCAATAGTTAGAACTGGACATGGAAAAACAGACTGGTTCCAAATAGGAAAAGGAGTACGTCAAAGCTGTATATTGTCACCCTGTTTTATTTAACTTATATGCAGAGTACATCATGAGAAACGCTGGGCTGGATGAAGCACAAGCTGGAATCAAGACTGCTGGGAGAAATATCAATAACCTCAGATATGTAGATGACACCACCCTTGGGATGGCAGAAAGTGAAGAAGAACTAAAGAACTTCTTGATGAAAGTGAAAGAGGAGAGTGAAAAGGTTGGCTTAAAGCTCAACATTCAAAAAAATTAAGATCATGGTGTCTGGTCTTATCACTTCATGGGAAATAGATGGGGAAAAAGTAGAAGCAGTGAGATAATTTATTTTGGGGGAGCTCCAAAATCAGTGCAGATGATGATTGCAGCCATGAAATTAAAAGACGCTTATTCCTTTGAAGAAAAGTTATGACCAATCTAGACAGCATATTAAAAAGCAGAGACATTACTTTGCCAACAAAGGTCCATCTAGTCATGGCTTTGGTTTTTCCAGTTGTCATGTATGAATGTGAGAATTGGACTATAAAGAAAGCTGAGTGCTTAAGAATTGATGCTTTTGAACTGTGGTGTTGGAGAAGACTCTTGAGAGTCCTTTGGACTGCAAGGAGATCCAACCAGTCCATCCTAAAGGAGATCAGTCCTGGGTGCTCATTGGAAGGACTGATATTGAAGTAGAAACTCTAATACGTTGGCCACTTGATGTGAAGAACTGACTCATTTGAAAAGACTCTGATGCTAGAAAAGATTGAAGGCATGAAGAGAAGAGGACAACAGAGGCTGAGATGCCTGGATGGCATCACCGACTCAATGGACATGAGTTTGAGTAAACTCCAGGAGCTGGAGGTGGACAGGGAGGCCTGGCGTGCTGAGGTCCATGGGGTTGCAAAGAGTTGGACAGGACTGAGCAACTGATCTGAACTGAACTGATTAATTATCTACTGTTTGAAAGGCATGATGATAACTTCAGAAACCTTTTGTGTGTTTGTGTATGTGACATCTTACACATCCCACTCATCTACTTTAAAAACTTCAATGGCTCCCAGTTATCAGAGGAACAAAACTAATGCATTATTCAATTCTTTCTGTGATTTCGTACCAACCACTCTCCTAGTTTTCTCTCACAACTCCTACTACACTGCAAATAAACAGTCTGTTGCCGAATATATCTTTCCTCTCCCACCTCTCTGCCATTCCATCTCATACACGCCTTAAGTTTGTGTTATAACAAACTATTCTTTTTTTCCCCAATGTGGTCACAGCACTTCATCTGGACCAGCAATTTTCAACTTTTATCAAACTCAGAAATATGCTTAGAAGATAAATTCTGGGTTCCTTTCAGAGAGATTGTAATTAGGGATTGTAGATCTGAGGAGGGACTAGGAACCTGTAGATATTATAAGCAAACCAGTTTGTTCCTTTGGTAGAGGAGCTTCAAGGAATCACCTTATGAGAAACCCCAGATTGAATAATTTGCATATGATCTTTCCTCTCTCTGAAATGCCATTCTCCCTCTCCTCTACCATAAAATTCCTACTTATTCCCCAAGGCCCCAGTCAAATGTAACCTCCTTCCCCTCCTAGTCAGAATACATTGTTTATTTCTCTCTGTTCTCATTATATTCAGTACATACTACTTTCCCCAAATTTATCACATCTCATCGGGCTTCTTAGGTAAGTGTCTTTCTTCTCAGCTAGACTGCAAGTTACTGTGGACTGCAACCCCACACTATAAGTGCTTGATAAATGTTTGATCAATAAAGGAACAAATGACCTTTGATGCTAAGGTTTACTCTGCCTTGAATCGCCTCCACTTTTATTTCTAACTGAATAAACCCTAAAAAGCCTGTTTCAAGGCCAATATTTCTTCTTTCTTAAATCCTTCTCTGATAAGCCCCCAAATATATCTCTTGCCCACCATGTGACAACAGGTATTGTTTTTCCCTTCTCTCAAAGGATTTATCACATTGTCTTGTATTATGGGTATCTGCACACACATTCTTATTCCCCCCATTTGACCTCCTTGTCCATTTTTGTATTCTTCAGAAAACACAGCAGAGTGCATTGTCCATAAGAGATTGTCAAAAAATATCTAGAATTGAAATGTACACAGTCAACTTGCCTGTTAAATGTATAAACCTCCTGGACAACTAAAAAACATTAGCTCCTCCTAGTTATACTAGGGGCTTTCCCTGTGGCTCAGAGGTCAAGAATCTTCCTTCAATGCAGGAGCCGCAGGAGACTCGGGTTCAGACCCTGGGTCAGGAAGATTCCCTGGAGAAGGGCATGGCAACCCATTCCAGTATACTTGCCTAGAGAATCCATGGACAGAGGGCTACAGTCCATGGGGTCGCAAAGAGCTGGACACGACTAAAGCAACTTAGCAGCAGCAGTTATACTAGAACAAAATTAGAATATAAAAATTATAAAGACAATAAGAGTAATGCTTTGCTTTTCTGGACGGGTAAGTGATAGCTTCAACTTTCTAAGTATGAGTCTACAGTTCTGAAAAAGTGTTTACCTATACAGGTCTCTGTCTTGTAAGACCATTTCTACCATTTACTATTGCTGTTACTATCATTATTTCTGATTCTGTGGATGGACAAACTCAGATGGAGATATAATGTAGAATTTGCTATTATCCTATGTAGAAGCTCTGCTCTGCTTATGGTAAAAGAATATCCAACATTTCTCCTCCCCCAATATTCAAACTCTCATAACCAGAAAGAAAAAAAGTCATTCATTCACTCATTCCACAAACATTGAGGATTGCTTAAATGCAAAGACCATGTCTTCATCTTCTCCATAAGGAAAGACAAGCAGAGTTCCTGCCAAGCACATTTTCATTTAGAACTTGTAGATTGATGGCTGAATGAATGAACCAACGAAAACATGAACAATAAGGAAGATAGTTTTATCCTTTCCCTAACAAAAAGGATATGCTGGTGGTGCTCTTCCAAACTGTTAGGATAAATTAAAATTGAGTCATTGTTGATTTGTAAACAGGAAAAACCATTTCTAAACTCAAATAGTTTTTTTCAGACAGGTAAGTGATAGTTTATGCTAACTTGTAGAGAGTTTATGCTTAAGAGAGAAGGGATAGAGTTTTGTCACCCAAGGAACCTCTTTTTCTATACTATACAAAGGATATATTTAATATTGTAATATTTTACTTCAAAAGAACCATTTACTTTACCTCTCAGTATGATCTCAAGTCATATGCTTCATGTACCTTCAACAAGTGTGAGATTTTCAAACAAGGTAGCAGTGGGTAAGTTGATGGAAATGTATCTGAAATTAACAGTTATCTTTGACAATCAGCATTCAGTCAGTTGCCCATGAAGTATAGTCAGACTTTTAGGAGAATGAAGACAGAACACTAAGAAAACAACCAAGAAGTCACTTACTGTCAAAATAGTGCTGGGACTGGTCTACTGACTATGGGACAGGCAGAGGCCCATCAGCATGGCAGCTACTGGAGAGAGCGGCAGAGGCAGACACATCATCATACAGGGTTCAGTGATGACTGCAGATGGCTTTGAGTAAAGGCTTCACACAGCTCTCTAAACGTCTGAGCACCAAACAGCAAAACTGTGTTAACTACAGGCATCATGGCCACGGCAGCTAAGCAGATGGCTGTGTCACCTCAGGGAGCCTGGCTGTACTACTTGAAAAGATCTGCCATTTCACCATAGCCAGTTAGCTATTCTCACCTGCAGGAAAGGAAACTCCTCCAGTTACAGGTCTACATTCATATCCTGTGACAAAACGCACTCCAGGCACTAGCTAAACCAGGACTAGTGAACTGTTTTCTCTTGGACTTTTATTTGAATGCTACAACGGCAGGAAATTAAGTTTGCAGGTGAACATTTATAAGAACTGTCCAGGGCCCTTTTATATTATATAAAAGGAGTCTGCATTATCATCCCATCCTCAAAAGCAAAGGGAAATAGATAACAGCTAAGCCAGGAATTGTCACACCCAAGCAATTGTCAGGAATTAAATAGTGGTTCTGAATACAAGTCTGTAATTGAAATGCACAGAATCCTCTAAAGCAATGTGAAAAACTTCATGACATTGCAGAGTTGTCCTGAGCCCTCTCTATTGCAGTAGGATTGAAGAGAATGCAGCAAAAATGTCAATTATAGAGTTTGTCTTGTACCTCATTAACTGAAAATACCATCGGGGCTTTTACACTCTTCTGAATAACTATTTACAGCTCATACTCTGACCTTGAGCATTACTATTGCGTTAGTACAAATCATTCAGGGAAATAGGAATAACAAAATATGAGATTAGAATAAGCACAAAATGCACTGGAGTACCAAGAAGGAAAGATACAGGGAAAGATTCTGGTATGCTTAAAACTGAATATGAGCTATCTATTCACATTAAACCAGGAATCTACTCCCAGAGACATAATGGTTTGGCTTATCAAAGCATCATTCTGCTATCATCTAATCTTTTCTAAAGTCTCTAGGATTTTAAAAGACATTCTATACCATGTCGAGTTCTAGAAAGCAAAGTATATTTAAAACTACTTTTAAGAAATGCACCAAAATACTAAAAATGCAAAATCTACAAATAAATATTGGAAAACAAAACTCTGCAGAGGCCAACTAATGAAGAAATATGAAGTGGGCAGATGAAGAAAGGAATATGAACAGAGCAAGGTCAAAGGACTAAACTGTGTTCTTGAAACATGTCTTTTCTGGAACAAAGCCACTTATTGAAAAGACATGGGCTTTGGACTCAGATATATCAGTTTACATCCCACCTTTAGCACCCATATATTTGACAAGTTTTAACCTATCTGACCTTCACTTGAACATCAGGAAGTTCACAGTTCACATATTGCTGAAGCCTGGCTTGGAGAATTTTGAGCATTACTTTACTAGCATGTGAGATGAGTGCAATTGTTCGGTAGTTTGAGCACTCCTTGGCATTGCCTTTCTTTGGGATTGGGATGAAAACTGACCTTTTCCAATCTTGTGGCCACTGCTGAGTTTTCCAAATTTGCTGGCATATTGAGTGCAGCACTTTCACAGCATCATCATTCAGGACTTGGAATAGCTCCACTGGAATTCCATCACCTCCACTAGCTTTGTTCGTAGTGATGCTTTCTAAGGCCCATTTGACTTCACATTCCAAGATGTCTGACTCTAGGTCAGTGATCACATCATCATGATTATCTAGGTCTTGAAGCTCTTTTTTGTACAGTTCTTCTGTGTATTCTTGCCACCTCTTCTTAATATCTTCTGCTTCTGTTAGGTCCACACCATCTCTGTCCTTTATCGTGCCCATCTTTGCATGAAATGTTCCTTTGGTATCTCTGATTTTCTTGAAGAGATCCCTAGTCTTTCCCATTCTGTTGTTTTCCTCTATTTCTTTGCATTGATCGCTGAAGAAGGCTTTCTTATCTCTTCTTGCTATTCTTTGGAACTCTGCATTCAGATGTTTATATCTTTCCTTTTCTCCTTTGCTTTTTGCTTCTCTTCTTTTCACAGCTATTTATAAGGCCTCCCCAGACAGCCATTTTGCTTTTTTGCATTTCTTTTCCATGGGGATGATCTTGATCCCTGTCTCCTGTACAATGTCACGAACCTCATTCCATAGTTCATCAGGCACTCTATCTATCAGATCTAGGCCCTTAAATCTATTTCTCACTTCCACTGTATAATCATAAGGGATTTGATTTAGGTCATACCTGAATGGTCTAGTAGTTTTCCCTACTTTCTTCAATTTCAGTCTGAATTTGGCAATAAGGAGTTCATGGTCCGAGCCACAGTCAGCTCCTGGTCTTGTTTTTGCTGATTGTATAGAGCTTCTCCATCTTTGGCTACAAAGAATATAATCGATCTGATTTCGGTGTTGACCATCTGGTGATGTCCATGTATAGAGTCTTCTCTTGTGTTGTTGGAAGAGGGTATTTGCTATGACCAGTGCATTTTCTTGGCAAAACTCTATTAGTCTTTGCCCTGCTTCATTCCGTATTCCAAGGCCAAATTTGCCTGTTACTCCAGGTGTTTCTTGACTTCCTACTTTTGCATTCCAGTCCCCTATAATGAAAAGGACATCTTTTTTGGGTGTTAGTTCTAAAAGGTCTTGTAGGTCTTCATAGAACCTTTCAACTTCAGCTTCTTCGGCGTTATTGGTTGGGGCATAGATTTGGATTACTGTGACATTGAATGGTTTGCCTTGGAAACGAACAGAGATCATTCTGTCATTTTTGAGATTGCATCCAAATACTGCATTTCAGACTCTTCTGTTGACCATGATGGCCACTCCATTTCTTCTGAGGGATTCCTGCCCACAGTAGTAGATATAATGGTCATCCGAGTTAAATTCACCCATTCCAGTCCATTTTAGTTCGCTAATTCCTAGAATGTCGACATTCACTCTTGCCATCTCTTGTTTGACCACTTCCAATTTGAACTTCCTGATGTTCAAGCTCGTTTTAGAAAAGGCAGAGGAACCAGAGATCAAATTGCCAACATCCACTGGATCATGGAAAAAGCAAGAGAGTTCCAGAAAAACATCTATTTCTGCTTTATTGACTATGCCAAAGCCTTTGACTGTAGATCACAATAAACTATGGAAAATTCTGAAAGAGATGGGAATACCAGACCACCTGATCTGCCTCTTAAGAAATCTGTATGCAGGTCAGGAAGCAACAGTTAGAACTGGTCATGGAACAACAGACTGGTTCCAAATAGGAAAAGGAGTACGTCAAGGCTGCATATTGTCACCATGTTTATTTAACTTATATGCAGAGTACATCATGAGAAATGCTGGACTGGAAGAAACACAAGTTGGAATCAAGATTGCTGGGAGAAATATTAATAACCTCAGATATGCAGATGACACCACTCTTATGGCAGAAAGTGAAGAGGGGCTGAAAAGCCTCTTGATGAAAGTGAAAGTGGAGAGTGAAAAGGTTGGCTTAAAGCTCAACATTCAGAAAACGAAGATCATGGCATCTGGTCCCATCACTGCATGGGAAATAGATGGAGAAACAGTGGAAACAGTGTCAGACTTTGTTTTTCTGGGCTCCAAAATCACTGCAGATGGTGACTGCAGCCATGAAATTAAAAGACGCTTACTCCTTGGGAGGAAAGTTATGACCAACCTAGATAGCATATTCAAAAGCAGAGACATTACTTTACCAACAAAGGTTCGCCTAGTCAAGGCTATGGTCTTTCCTGTGGTCATGTATGGATGTGAGAGTTGGACTGTGAAGAAGGCTGAGCGCCGAAGAATTGATGCTTTTGAACTGTGGTGTTGGAGAAGACTCTTGAGAGTCCCTTGGACTGCAAGAAGATCCAACCAGTCCATTCTGAAGGAGATCAGCCCTGGAATTTCTTTAGAAGGAATGATGCTAAAGCTGAAACTCCAGTATTTTGGCCACCTCATGAGAAGAGTTGACTCATTGGAGAAGACTCTGATGCTGGGAGGGATTGAGGGCAGGAGGAGAAGGGGACGACAGAGGATGAGATGGCTGGATGGCATCACTGACTTGATGGGTGTGAGTCTGGGTGACCTCCAGGAGCTGGTGATGGACAGGGAGGCCTGGCGTGCTGCGGTTCATGGGGTCGCAAAGAGTCGGACACGACTGAGCGACTGATCTGATCTGATCTGATCTGATCTGACCTTCACTTTCCTCATCGGTAAGTGAGACTATAAAAAAATATATTTTTTTCTGCAAAGTTAGGAATGTCTGAACAAATTTTATTGAACTTGGAACTTGGGCTAAAAGCAAGCACTGGAAGGTAATTTATGATTGATCTGCTACAGAAAACTCCAGAGAGGTCTACCCTCTCAGAGGTATGCATTTATGTTTCAAGAGAAGCCAAAGTCTGGAACCAGGGAAACATCCTTGATTGTAAAGTTGGAAACAATAGTTAACTTTTCTTTAGAGAGATTTCTTTACATTCTGAAGAAGCAAAGAACTCAGAGTCCTTCTGGAAAAGCAAAGGTTTTTTTCTGCTTCATTTTAGGAAGAGAGGGAGACAGCATATATGTAAGCACCCAGATTCATTCTGGGGGGTTTCCTCACTGACAACACAGATTGTGCATGGAGGTTTGTCCATCCAGTTCTCATAGTGTTGCTCCAGAGGTGAGACATGGAACACAGGGGAACCACAGGGTGATTATCATCTACTTTACAGCAAGTAACAATCTGCTCTGCCCCAGGAATTCATATGTGCATTCAAGATCCATAAAGAAAAACATGAAAAGCCACACTGTTCCCTTTGTTGGAGAGGGTAGGTATAAACACACAAGGGGAACAGGCTAGAGTTATGTTATATTAAATTAACCCAAAGGTTAACTTAATATGGTAATAGCTAGTACTTAAAGAAATATTTATAGGCACATGTGTAAAGTGCTTGGTATACACACAATTTTATTGTTGCTTTTCTGTCATCTAAAAGAAATAAAACTCCCATATAAATAAGAAAATCTAACACCCAGATCTTTGTTTCTAATATCATTTTCCATGAAACATGACCAGGGCCGATTTTAGGACCGAGGCAACTGTAAAAGATGAGCTCATGGTATCTTATACTGCCATAAACTAAGTGTTTACACACACACACACACACACACAACACACACACACACACACAATGAAAGTATATCAAAGGAGTTCCCAATTGCCAAAGCTTGAACATTTGAACATCAAAACAAATAAAGTAGTTCTAAATTATAAACCAACATATAAAGTAAGTATTCATGAGTCCATATTGATTATAAATAAGTGATTTAATAAATCAACAATGAAGAGAAGACAAATCTCCCATGCAGGAAAAAAATCCCAATAAACAATGTAGACACCCCACCTGAAGGAAACTCCTCTCTTTAAGTGCAGCCTATCCATAGTGACTTTCTTGCAAAGAGTACAATGTAGAAAAAGGGAAAAAAAGAGGTGTGCAAGGGCAGCATCAATACTGATAAACCTTATTGGTAGCATGTATGTACCCTTGATATGATGTGATGAAAATGTATTTTACCTCAGTGATCCCCTTCCCAGAGATCCATAACCCCAGCCTAATTGTGGAAAAAACATATAAAATTCCAATAAAGGGACATCCTACAAATACACCTGAATAGAATTATTCAAAAGCTGAAACCTTTAAAGTCTAAGGAAGAAAAAGAGAAGAAAAGTCCTCATGCATTTGTAGTAGACAACAATTTTTCAGCTAGAATATAAAAAGCACAAACCATAAAAGAAAACATTTATAAACTGACCTCTATGAAAATAAAAAAATTTATGTTCTTCAAAGAGTGCTGTTAAGAGAATGAAAAAGCAAATCATAGATTTGGAAAATCATACATGATACATATATCTGACAAAGAACTTCTATCCAAAGATCTTTTACAATTCAATAATCACAAGATAAACTTGCCATTTGGAAAAACATCAGAATCAAACACACAATTCATAAATCACGGCTTATAATGAAAAAGTACTATAAGGCCAAAATTAAATACCAGTACACACACACATTCATTTTAGGATGACTAAAATGATAAGCCCAACAATATCCAATTTTGGCAAGGATATGAAGCAACTGGAGTGTTTGAACAACACTGGAAAGAATGTAAAATAGTATTCCACTTTGGAAATCAGTCTGGCTATATCTTATAAAGCTAAACATAAGCTTACTAAACAACACAGAAAATGTACTCCTAAGTATTCACTCAAAAAACTAAAATACCTGTCTACACAAACAAATACACATAAATGTTCAAAACAGCTTTAGTTATAATAGTCAAAACCTAGAAACAGTCCAAAGTTGATTAGGCAAACAAACTATGGCATAGTTATTAAGTAGCATACTGTTCAGCAACAAAAGTCAGAAATTACCAATACATGCAAAAATAAATAAATAAATGAATTTCAAAAACATTATGTGGAGCAGAAGAAGTAGCCACAAAAGACAAAACTATGATCCCATTCATAAAAACTCCAGGAAAGAAAAATCTTTGCAGAATAAAATCAAAAAAGAGAAGGATGAAGATAAAACAATTTCTATAGAAGGGCCAATAGTTGCTGTTCAGTCGCTCAGTCGTATCCAACTCTGCCACCCCATAGACGGCAGCATGCTAGGCTTCCCCGTCCTTCACTGTCTCCCACAGTTTGTTCAGACTCACGTCCATTGAGTTGGTGATGCTATCTAACCATCTCATCCTCTGTCGTCCCCTTCTCCTACCCAACTCATCAGAGGGTCATTGAACTTGAAACAGCAAACACCAGGATGGCATGGAGGTATTAACAATGATTGAAGGAGAGACCAAGAGAAGCAGACTGAAAATGCCATAGAAACACCCCAGAGGAAAATGCCTCAACTTCAAATAGTGTCTAGGTTGTAGTCTTGTAAATATTACATAGATAATTATTGCTTTAAAATTCAGAAATGTAGAAAGTGACTATCAGCCTTCTTTACCTAACCTCTCAAAAGCTTCAGTTGAGTGTTTCTCCATATATCTGAATATCAATATATTATTAGTGATCATGAGTTCTATACAAAACATTGTAATCTAACATTTCCAATTTTCTCAACAACTTTTATATACAAACACACACTCCCATATACAGACACAAACATGCATTCTGGATCATCTGAGGGTCATCCTTCAACAATGAGCTGTTTCTGCCTTGTGATTTCACTATCTACAGCTGCATTTATGTTGACAATCACATCAATGTGAAGTAAGGCTACTTTAATTGCCTTAGGCAACTATGAAACAACACAATGATGCAGTTTGCAAAGTGAAAGTCAAAAGACTTCACAATTCACCATATAAATAAAGGATTTGCTCTGCTTAGAACAGAAATGTAAAATAACTGAATTGTTAAATAATATAAACATGCTGAACTCAAAAGAATCTGTGCTTGGATGTTCAGGTAAGATTTGTATTAGGAGAAAAGAGTAAGTTTCAACCAAAATATTTTCTGTCATATTAAATTAATGGTGCTTTGAACTTTATCAGTTTTGGAATTTGTATTTATTTTGCAAGTATATTTTTGCTTTTCAGTTCCATAGGAGCTGTAAGTACAAAACACAACTATCTTAGACTGTTACATATTTAATCAAGGAAATGTAAATCCACACTAGTAAGGGGGACACAAAAATTATTTTTATACTCCTCTAAATTTTATTTAATTAACATACACTAAAATTTACTTTTGTGTACAGTTCTATAAAGTGAACACATGTATAAATTTGTTCAACCACCACCATAACAAAGATGCAACTGTTCCATCACCTTAAAAGACTCCCTGTGATATGATTTTGTAGTCCCACTCTCCCCAACCTTTAACTCCCAGCAACCGTGGATCTTTTATCACCACTACAGCTTTGTCTTTTTGAGGTCACCACCCTAAGGGAATCATATAGTATATAACCTTCGCGACTGACTTCTTTCCCTCAGAAAAATGCCAAGTTGTTGCATGTTAATAATCTAATCCATTTTAATCCAAAATAGTTGGGCTTGGCAATCCAGCATCCTTGCCTGGAGAATCCCATAGACAGAGGAGCCTGGCAGGCTACAGTCCATAGGGTTGCACAGAGTTGGACAGGACTGAAGCAGCTTACCACGCACACACATTGAAGAGTTGGACCTCAGTTTGTTGATCTATTCACTTATCACCTCAGGTTGCTCCTCTGTTTTTGAGTTCATGAGCAAAGGAAATATGAACTTTGATATCCAGGTTGTTGTATGAAGATGAATTATCAAAAGCTAAGGAGAAGTAGCATGGCTGAGTCATATGGTACATATACTTTTACATTAAAAAAAATAAACCTGCCAATTGTTTTCCATTTTGTCTGTATTATTTTGCATTTTGCATTACTGCATATATCTGCCAGTAATGTATGGGATTTCCAGTCTCTCAGCATCCTCAGCAGCTTTGATATTTTTATTTTATCTCTGCCATTCTAACAGGTTGTATAATGATATCATGTGATTTTAACTTCCATTTCCCTGATGGCTAATGATGATAAACATCTTTTATATTTTTTCTTCAACAACTTATTCTTTTTTAACAATAACATTTTTCATGTCATAATTTTACCCATAAATCACCCTGAACGTCTTTAGGGGTTTTATGCTTTTCCAAACTGAATATGTCATGGTTGAATTTAAACAGTGGTGTGATAACAGGTATTTAGTTTTACTGCTTATGTGACAGGCTATTAAATAATTTTTTTCTTTTTACCTTTTTATTTTTATTGGAGTATAGCTGCTTTACAATGTTGTACAGAAAAGTGAATCGGTTATACAAATACATATATTCCCTCTTTTTGTATTTCCTTCCCATTTAGTCACCACAAAGCGCCGAATAGGTTCTGTAAGATATACTGTGGGTTCTCTTTAGTTATCTGTTTTATATATAGTAGTGTATCGGAGAAGGCAATGGCACCCGACTCCAGTACTTTTGCCTGGAAAATCCCATGGACGGAGGAGCCTGGTGGGCTGCAGTTCATGGGGTCGCTAAGAGTTGGACATGACTGAGCGACTTCACTTTCACTTTTCACTTTCATGCACTGGAGAAGGAAATGGCAACCCACTCCAGTGTTCTTGCCTGGAGAATCTCAGGGATGGGGGAGCCTGGTGGGCTGCCATCTATGGGGTCACACAGAGTCGGACACAACTGAAACGACTTAGCAGCAGCAGCAGTGTATGTATGTCAACCCCAATCTCGCAATTCATCCCACCCCACCTTTCCCCTTGGCATCCATACATTTGTACTCTAAGTCTGTGTCTCTATTTCTGCTTTGCAAATAAGTCCATCTGTATAATTTTTCTAGATTCCACATATAAGCAATATTATATTTGTTTTTCTCTTTCTGACTTACTTCATTTTGTATGGCAGTTTGTAGGTCCATCCATGTTTCTACACATGGCAAATTTCATTCCTTTTTATAGCTGAATAATATTCCATTGTGTATATGTACCACATCTTCTTTACCCATTCCTCTGTTGATGAACATTCATTCAGGTTGCTTTCACGCCCCAGCTATTGTAAAAGTGTAGCAATGAATATTGGGGTGCATGGACCTTTCTGAATTATGGCTTTCTCCAGGTAAATGCCCAAGAGTAGGACTGCTAGATCATATGGCAGCTCTATTTTTAGTTTTTTAAGGAACCTCCATACTCTTCTCCATAGTGGCTATATCAATTTACATTCCCACAAACAGTACAAGAGGGTTCCATTTTCTCCACACCCACTCCAGAATTTATTGTTTGTAGATTCTGTGATGATGGCCATTCTGACTGGCCTTGTACTGTGAGGTACAAAGTAATATTTGTACCTTGTAGTACTTCATTGCAGTTTTGTGAGGTAGTACTTCATCATCATTTTGATTTTCATTTCTCTGATAACTAGTGATGTTGGGCATTTTTTCAAGTGTTTGTTGGCCATCAGCATCTTTGAAGAAATGTCTATTTAGGTCTTCTGCCCATCTTTTGATTGGGCCGTTTTTGATAATGAGCTGCATGAGCTGTTTGTATATTTTGAAGATTAATCCCTTGTCAGTCATTTCATTTGCAAATATTCTTCCTTTCAAGACTGAATGTTTGAATCTCCCGAACCGAAACTCCTATGTTGACACTCTAACCCTTAATGTGATACTATTAGGAAGTAGGGTGTTTGGGAGGTAATTAAATTTAGGTAAGGTCATGAACCACCCTTGAGTCAGGAAGAAACCCTGGAGCGGGGCATGGCAATTCACCCCAGTATTCTTGCCTAGAGAATCCCCATGGACAGAGGAGCCTGGTGGGCTACAGTCCAGGGTCACAGAGAGTCAAACACGAGTAAAGCATCTTAGCACACACACACGCATGCGAGGTCATAAGGGTGGAGGCCCCATGATCAGATGAGTGTCTGTGGAAGAAAAGAAAGAAACTCCAGGTCTCTTTCTCTCTCAGTCAGTAAGAAGGCAGCCATGTGCAAACCAGGTGCCATCATCAGACACCAAATCTATCAACACCTTGAACTTAGACTTTCCAGCCTCCAGAACTATGATACATAAATACTGTTTAAGTCTACAGTAGTCTGTTACATTAGCTTGAACTAAGATACTGTCTTTAGTATTCTGGCTCCTGTAGGTTTCTATTAGCTTTACCAAGCCACTACCACAACACTGCTTGAGGGCCAAGGTGCATAAAACAAAGAAAAGATAGATAAATAAATAAGAGAAAGAGGTTCCCATGCTGTTTATTGGCTTTAGAAAAACCCTTTATTACTTCTGTAGCCAGAGTTAGAGGGCTTCTCTAGAATTTTCTCTGCCCAGAGTAATGCCCATGTCTAGGATTTTGGCTGCATTAAGTTCAGCTCAGGAGATACTTAAACTAAATGGTAAACATACTGCCAATTAGGTGGTATTTTTGAATTCCGCTTTTTGTCCTAATTCTTATTTTTCTCAATGCTATTTACTCTTTACGGCTTCTAAATACCTGCTCCATGAATCCCACGCGTGTTTTATAGCTGTGTTTCACTGGGAGAGACAGAGTAGCATGTGCTTTCTCCATCCTGCCCAGAACCAGAGTATCTCATACAAGCATTCATAATTTAGGGGCATGTACATTCCTCAAAGTTGATGTGCCTGAATAAAGTTGGACTTCTAAAAGTCTGGCATTCATTCCCACAAAATTGAGTCCCTTGAGCATTGCTTTTATGCCACATTACAATTATTAATATTCACTTGGATCCTATCAAAGGTTATTGCCAGAAGCATACATATGATATTTGTAACTACAATCAATATATAAAGGCCATCACACACTACATTACTCAATGACCATTTTAAAGTTCCATATGAGTTTTTTTTTCTTTAATTAATACAGTGATAGGAGAACTTTAGTTTTCCTTAAGATACTAAAATTCTTACAGCTTTTCAATAACAAGAGCTCTATCAGTGATCATATACCTCATTTGTTTCTGGCTACTAGGAAGCTCAGAGACAATTCAGAAGCCTTACTATTGTTGTCATAATTACATTATTCTATTTTCTCTGCTCCTAATTTTCTCTTTCTCCCTTCTACTTTTTATTATTTCATCGCATCAGCATTTGTTATATGCCTCCTCAAATTCTTGGCAGAATGAGGTAGAGAATGAACAAATGAATGAGTGGATAAAATATAATGAGTAACTAAAGCTTTAATTGGTACTTTTCTAGGACTTTATACCCATTCAATGGAAACTATTTTTTTTTTACAAGCAGCAAAATGTCCAGGGTTTTGCCTGATTATTTCTTGTCCTAAAGCATTTTCCTCCTACATTTACACTGACATCTGCAAATGTTAATGGAGTTTCTCTCTGGGATGGGGATCATTAAGTCAAAGAACTGAAGCAAAATGGGCAATGAAAGATGGAATTTGCTTGTGCCCATAACAATAGACAGTGATGCTAATGTGCATGGCAATTTTTATTGAACTTAGGCAGCGCACTGCAGCATCTGGAAGCCCTTTGCTTGATTTGGGGATGCAATCAGTTCAAAACCTTAACTACACACTCCTCAGGGCTTATTCTTCTATTGATTTGAATTAAAAGAAGTTGCCCACATGAAAGCCTGGGGCACTGACAGGAAGTTAAAAGCACCAAGTATTTGCCTCAGTGATGAAAATAGAAAGCAATTACAGTAAAACTCACTTCCCAAGAGAAGGTAAGAGGAAAGCCTCCCTTTTCCCACGTGGTGGCACCATGTCAAGAAACAGGAAGATACAACTTTTCTAGAAAATTAGGTTAATGTCAGCACCAGATTGGAACTGATGGAGTTCTAGTTATTGCCCCACTCTGACCCTCACTCCAGATAGTGCCCCAGTCTCCAGGGCTGAAGTCCTGATGCAGTATCTCTGCAACCCTGCCAGCACCATCTGCCTCTTCCTAGTATCTCTCTGTAAATAAACCATCCTTTCTGCCTGGCAAAGTTGCTGTCCTGCCTTCTAATCAACCCTGCTCCCACCCTCCGGTCAATTCACTCTGCCCTCCGTCTTCTCTTCCTAGACAGCTGCTAGAAAGAAACTGCCCCACCACTCATTTATGTTCTTCCTTGTCCTCCCATCTCTTTTCCTTTCACAGCATATTCTCACTTTCATTAGCTGCCATGATTCTCCTTATTTTGAGGTCTGGATACACTCCCTGTATCGTCAACATCCTGACAGGCTCCTCACACCCATCTCTCCTTCAGAGGCTCTGTATCCTCCCAAGATTGCCAAGTAGGACAGGGGACAGGAATCCCCATCACTACATGTCACACAGGCAATCAATGTCAGAATCAAGCAAAACACTTACACAGGTCAATAAGTCAACTGAAAAAGAGTAAGTCTCAAGGAATGGGATCATCAGTTAGTATGAGACTGATTCTCACAGTAGGCAGCCCACACATCAAGGGGCTACACCCCCTGCTGCTGTGACTGGAAAAAGCCATCAATTGCCAGAGCCTTACACTCAACTCAGAGGTCATCTCATATCTATCCTCTCTGCTTCCTTCCAGTACCCAAAACACAGAACAGCTAAAGAAATGGGCCTGATCTCCCATTTCTTGGTAGAGAAAAAGTGATGAGCTAGAAGGGATGGTGAAGCACCTCTGGTCCAAACCCATAATTTTTCTAAGAATTGTAGAAGCTTAGAACTGAAAGATAACTTGACCAAGATCAAAGCAAGAATTCAAACCCAGGATGTCTCATCCACAGCCACCTTTTTTGTGCTTTTCTTCCCTAGCTGACAAAACCTCCTCCCCTGAATGTCCATACTACTGATTTCTCTATTGCTGCTAATATTGCCGGTCCCCCATGACATTTTGAATATGTCTTTACCTTGCTTCTCCTTTAAATTCTATATATAAAACTTTCAATTCTATATATAAAGCCCATTACATTTCTTGACATTCCTCAATTTCCTTTATTTTCTTCACTTTTTCTGCCCTAATTCAGACCAGCTGGCATGACTCCACTTCAGCCTCTAAACCACTGACACACTGATGTTTCTAAATTACACTCCTCTATTGTCACCTTAATTTTTTTTTTGAGGGGGGTGCTCCAAAATCATGGCAGATAGTGATTTCAGCCATGAAATTAAAAGATGCTTACTCCTTGGAAGAAAAGTTATGACCAACCTAGATAGCATATTCAAAAGCAGAGACATTACTTTGCCAACAAAGGTCCATCTAGTCAAGGCTATGGTTTTTCCAGTGGTCATGTATGGATGTGAGAGTTGGACTGTGAAGAAAGCTGAGCACCGAAGAATTGATGCTTTTGAACTGTGGTGTTGGAGAAGACTCTTGAGAGTCCCTTGGACTGCAAGGAGATGCAACCAGTCCATTCTGAAGGAGATCAGCCCTGGGTGTTCTTTGGAGGGAATGATGCTAAAGCTGAAACTCCAGTACTTTGGCCGCCTCATGCGAAGAGTTGACTCATTGGAAAAGACCCTGATGCTGGGAGGGATTGGGGGCAGGAGGAGAAGGGGACGACAGAGGATGAGATGGCTGGATGGCATCACCGACTCGATGGACATGAGTCTGAGTGAACTCCGGGAGTTGGTGATGGACAGGGAGGCCTGGCGTGCTGTGATTCATGGGGTCGCAAAGAGTTGGACACGACTGAGCGACTGAACTGACTGACTGTCACCTCCTTGTGCAAATCCTTTTGTGCAAATCCTCATTCCCTGTAAACTAGTTGCAAATTTAATGTTCTCCCTAGCAAGGCCCCAGACTCTCTTGATGATCTTATCTCACTACTCTCCCTCAGATCATTAGGCAGAAACTTGATTTCTTGTACAACTAAAATCCTAAACCAAGTATCAAAGGTGAAATAGTTTACCATGAAACAAGAACTCAGTATCTGTGAGGCGATTTCTCTGGGGAAGATTAGGGCCCTGAGGTAGAACTGGTCATCAGCAACAGTAATGTTTTTCTCCTCGTGCAGCACTGAGAATCTAAAATACTGCCAGGGACTCTACCAGGTACTGAGAGAGAATAAAGCTGACTGAGACATAGTGCCTGACCTCAAGGAATTCATCATTCTATAATGTACATGAAGCCATGCCCAGCTCATCCACACCCAATGAGATGCAGGCTGTACCAGAGGCAGGAGTAGAGTGTTGAAGGAGCTCTTTGACCATAGGCTGCCCCACAGCCCTTCTACACTTCCATTTCTCTGTTACTCTCCACCTCCTTTCCATTTTCCTTCTTCCCTCTCATTGCATCACCCTCAAGAAGTCCCCCTATGGGTCCTCTACTCACATCTGCCCTAGGACAGATGATATTCTGATAGACCTTCCCCCACCACCTCTTCTCGCCACCCTCCCAAAACTCATTTTCTGCCTGCCCTCTTTCCTCACTCTCCTTCAAGATGCTGGCTGAATAATCTGTCTTGATTTGGTCAATAGCTCTAGAGTTGAAATGTGATGATCATTTCCTGAGTCACTCCTTTCAGACAATGTTGCATTTTAAAGGTGACACAGAGTACTGAGGGAACTGTAGTCAGGAAAATATTGAGGGGGATTGGTCTGATTCCTGGGCACTGAGACTGGAGCCAAGGCAGAATCCAAGAGGGGTGAAGGGCTGGGCTGAGTTGTGCCTTAAGTGCCTGGAAGACAGATGGATCTAAGGGATGAGTTGAGTTTACACGGCAGCTGAGGAGCCGAGCTAATTGCGATGCTGCCATTATAATAGCATTAGGTGTCCTGAGACACCCTTGGGTGTTCAGAAACATGAAGGCCAGACAAAGGTCAGGAGCCAAGGCTGGCAAATACTATGCAAATAAAGTGAGGTGTCAAGCTGCAGAGTGTGAGCACCCATAGCCTGATGATCCCAGCTGCTTAACACAAAGTTAGAGAGGCTTTAAATGTATTGGGTTGGCCAAAAGGATCATTTGGGTTTTTCCCTAAGATCATATGGAAAAATCCAAACAACCTTTTTGGCCAACCCAACAGAATCAGGATGAACGAGGAAAAAGATGTGTCTTCATTATTAATCACAACAACATCTGCCACTTGTTTAGGATTTAAAGTGTAAACATTATTTCGCACATAAGAAGTCCCCACTGTTCCATTAAGAGAAACAGAGGAGAAACTTGTTATTCCTGGTTTATAAATGACACACAAGAGATGCCTCACTGACATCTGTGGGATGGTTAATTTGTTGATTGAGTGATTGCTTCACTGATTGATTAATGATCCACAGATCATAGAGTGACACTTCTTCCTTCCTAATAAGGTGGGGCAGGGGAGGCTGTAATTGTTTCATCAATGAACTAAAGCTTCGAGAAACCAGGTGGCTACTTTCCTAACATCTAACTTGTAAGTAGGCCCAGATTTGGAACTTGATTTTTCTGACAACATGTTGAAGATTATTTTTATTATACTTTATTTATTGTCCAGGCTTTCTGGACCCTTCATAATATCATGTGAACCATTTCCTTGGTATTAAGCTAGCTCCATATCTGCTATGATCTTCGTTTTCTGAATGTTGAGCTTTAAGCCAACCTTTTCACGCTCCACTTTCACTTTCATCAAGAGGCTTTTGAGTTCCTCTTCACTTTCTGCCATAAGGGTGGTGTCATCTGCATATCTGAGGTTATTGATATTTCTCCCAGCAATCTTGATTTCAACTTGTGTTTCTTCCAGTCCAGCATTTCTCAAGATGTACTCTGCATATAAGTTAAATAAACATGGTGACAATATACAGCCTTGACGTACTCCTTTTCCTATTTGGAACCAGTCTGTTGTTCCATGACCAGTTTTAACTGTTGCTTCCTGACCTGCATACAGATTTATCAAGAGGCAGATCAGGTGGTCTGGTATTCCCATCTCTTTCAGAATTTGCCAGTTTCTTGTGATCTACACAGTCAAAGGCTTTGGCATAGTCAATAAAGCAGAAAAATCTGGTCCCATCACTACATGGGAAATAGATGGAGAAACAGTGGAAACAGTGTCAGACTTTATTTTTCTGGGCTCCAAAATCACTGCAGATGGTGACTGCAGCCATGAAATTAAAAGACGCTTGCTCCTTGGAAGGAAAGTTATGACCAACCTAGATAGCATATTCAAAAGCAGAGACATCACTTTGCCAACAAAGGTTCGCCTAGTCAAGGCTATGGTCTTTCCTGTGGTCAGGTATGGATGTGAGAGCTGGACTGTGAAGAAGGCTGAGCGCCAAAGAACTGATGCTTTTGAACTGTGGTGTTGGAGAAGACTCTTGAGAGTCCCTTGGACTGCAAGGAGATCCAACCGGTCCATTCTGAAGGAGATCAGCCCTGGGATTGCTTTGGAAGGAATGATGCTAAAGCTGAAACTCCAGTATTTTGGCCACCTCATGAGAAGAGTTGACTCATTGGAGAAGACTCTGATGCTGGGAGGGATTGGGGGCAGGAGGAGAAGGGGACGACAGAGGATGAGATGGCTGGATGGCATCACTGACTCGATGAATGTGAGTCTGGGTGACCTCCAGGAGTTGGTGATGGACAGGGAGGCCTGGCGTGCTGCGGTTCATGGGGTCGCAAAGAGTCGGACATGACTGAGCAACTGATCTGATCTGATCTGATCTGATCTGATACCTGCTAACCTAGAAAGGGTCCCAAGAATCTACCTTGCTGCAAGGGTATATCTAACCAGGACTAAACCGTCATCAACAGCAAAGAAAAGACGTGTTTTGTGACTCTATTTCCTTTCTGCACCACTAGATTCTGGTTATGATAAATATTAATACATATATAGGTATATATGCACAAACAATAAAGAGTGGTAAGGGTCATATTCAATAATTATGTAGAAAAAAATGCTTTAAATTTTTTTTCCAGAAATGTGAAGCAGAAATTATAAATTTTTATTCTTTCTTAATATGTATTCCAGAGTAGTTTATTCATTCTCTTTTAATATCAAGCTTTTACAATCTAGATGCATGTTAATAGAAATTTTATTTCTTCTTTTATGGCTTTTTCTTGTCAGTGAATAGGACAGCTGGGTGAAAAACAATTCTGAGAATAGATGAAAGGAAAGCAGTCTATTCACCCACGCCAGACCTTAAAAGTTAGCACTTTGTATAACATGGGCATTAAATAGGATCCAAAAACAGGGTGGAAGAAGAAATCTCTCATTTGCAGATGGGTGTCAGGATTTTGGAAGTAATGGAATATATAATTCAGTGTAAATAGGCACCAATTGCTAAAATGATCTGCTTGATGAGTACAAATGAAGTTGGTAGAAAAGATGCTTTAAATGACAGCAGGGGTGGATCTGTAGGTGGTCCTAAAATTCAGAATCAGAAGGTTGAATCTGATGCAAAAAAGAAAAAGAAAACAGTGATGTTTAAATGATTCACATTTAAACACCTAGTCTATGAGAAAATAATAGGAAACAGAATTTTAAATTCAGTTAATGGCACCCATTTTAAATAACTCAAAATGTTCTATGTCAATGAAATTGTTGAAATCTGGAATAAAATACCATCTAACTATCATCACCTTCAAAAATGTATTTGCTAAAGCTTAAAAGGTAGGACTAATATCCAGCAAGTCACTGGGTATTTTCTTTGAGCTTATAATTTTTTTAAAGTATAGATGTGGGAAAATATGTTTTATAAATACTTTTTTAAAATATAATAAGAAAGTCTGTGATAAACATACAATTAAGATGGAGACGCTCTATATAGTCAGCAAAAACAAGACCGATAGCTGACTGTGGCTCAGATCATGAACTCCTTATTGCCAGATTCAGACTTATATTGAAGAAAGTAGGGAAAACCACTAGGCCATTCAGGTATGACCTAAATCAAATCCCTGATGATTATACAATAGAAGTGAGAAATAGATTTAATGGACTAGATCTGATAGACAGAGTGCCTGATGAACTATGGACAGGTATAATGACCAAATTGCCAACATCTGCTGGATCATCAAAAAAGCAAGAGAGTTCCAGAAAAACATCTATTTCTGGATGTTTCTATTTTCTTTATTGACCATGCCAAAGCCTTTGACTCTCGGGATCACAACAAACTGTGGAAAATTCTAAAAGAATTTTCAGAATTCTTCTTTCAGAAGACCACCTGATGTGCCTCTTGAGAAACCTGTATGCATGTCAGGAAGCAACAGTTAGAACTGGACATGGAAGAACAGACTAATTCCAAATAGGGAAAGGAGTACATCAAGGCTGTATATTGTCACCCTGCTTATTTAACTTATATGTAGAGTACATCATGAGAAATGCTTGGCTGGATGAGGCACAAGCTGGAATCAAGATCACCAAGAGAAATATCAATAACCTTAGATATGCAGACGACACCACCCTTATGGCAGAAAGTGAACTAAAGAGCCTATATTGATAAAAGTGAAAGAGGAGACTGAAAAGGTTGGCTTGAAGCTCAACATTCAGAAAACTCAGACCATGACATCTGGTCCCATCACTTCATGGCAAATAGATGGGGAAACAGTGGAAACAGTGGCTGACTTTACTTTTTGGGGCTCCAAAATCACTGCAGATGGTGACTGCAGCCATGAAATTAAAAGACGCTTACTCCTTGAAAGGAAAGTTATGACCAACCTAGACAGCATATTAAAAAACAGAGACATTACTTTGCCAACAAAGGTCTGTCTAGTCAAGGCTATGGTTTTTCCAGTGGTCATGTATGGATGTGAGTGTTGGACTGTAAAGAAAGCTGAGCACCAAAGAATTGATGCTTTTGAACTGTGGTGTTGAGTAAGACTCTTGCGAGTCCCTTGCAAGGATTGCAAGGAGATCCAACTAGTCCATCTTAAAAGAGATCAGTCCTGAGTGGTCATTGGAAGGACTGATACTGAAGCTGAAACTCCAATACTTTGTCCACCTGATGCGAAGAGCTGACTCACTTGAAAAGACCTTGATGCTGGGAAGGATTGAAAGCAGAAGAAGGGGATGACAGAGGATGAGATGGTTGGATGGCATCACTGACTCAATGGACATGAGTTTGGGTAAACTCTGGGAGTTAGTTATGGACAGGGAGGCCTGGCGTGCTGTGGTCCATGGGGTCGCAAAGAGTCGGACACAACTGAGTGACTGAACTGAACTGAATATATACATACACACACACACACACACACACACGTGCGTGCGCGTGTGCGCGCGCACACACACACACGTGTTCAATCCCTAGGTTGGAAGATCCCCTGGAGGAGGGAATGGCAATCCCCTCCAGTATTATTGCCAGGAAAATCCCATGGACAGAGGAGCCTGGTGGGCTACAGCCCAAGGGGTCGCAAAGAGTCAGACACAACTGAGTAACCTGTACACACACGCACACACATATACAGCAACAGAAATATGAAACAACTTTTTGATGATATTTAGTGGTAACGAAAATGTCAACTTGATCAGCTAGCTCCTGATCACACATTTGCAAGAAGACTACAAAATATATTTTGTGACTGGTGAGTTTCTCCTGTGTTCAACTAATTGGCCTAAATCAATCTTTCACCATGGAAAGATAGGAAAGAGGGAAGAAAAGAATAGAGGGGTGGGGGAGAAGGGAGGGGATAGCTAACAGGAAGGGAGACAGACAAGAAAGAAGTAGAGAGGGTTGGAAGAGCAGGAGAGGAGCAAAAGAAGAATGACACGGCCACAAACATTGCCTACTAGGAGCTTAAATTCATTTCATCAATATAGCCTGCTTTGTGACCATTCTTTTCTTGACGAGAAGAGCCATGCTACCCAAGAGGTATAGTTACTTGTTAACAACTAACAAATCATGGAGCCAGATGTTCAACTCATCACAGTGGCCCCACATGGAACTGCTTCCTTAACCCTAGGCTCTACCGGGGGCTCTTCACAGCTTCTGTCTCCGGGTTGTTGGGTCACAGACGTACTTCCTCTCCCTTCAGGAGAACCTGCTGCAGAGCATGTACGTGATTTACAACCCCTACCTGCCACATCGTTGGAGCCACTGCAGATTCACCCTGTACCTCCCCCAGCTGCTCCCAGGCAGTGAATGCACACAGAGGTATGTGAACCAGGCAGTTTCTGGGAACATAGGATTCCTCTAAGAGGCACTTTTAGCTCAAGGACTTGCCATTAGAGAAGTTGAAACTTCCTCAGAACCGTGCTGCGATCTGAGGCTCATACTTAATCATTTCTTCTCTCTTTTCACAGACGGCAGATGCATTGCAGTCTGAGAATTCTAGCCTTTTTCTGATCCTTCACCTTCAGCCTTCACAGGCATTTCACTCAATAAACCTCTAGCAAGTCTAATTCCATCTTAGTGTTTACCCTTCAAAGGACCTGAGGGAACACAAATGTACATTCACATGCATAGCAATGTCCTGGGTAGACTCAGATTTTTACAGTCAGGCTGCAGCCTAGATCAGACAGAGTATACAGAGCATTCAATTCTCAGCAACCTCCCAGGGAAAAAAAAAAAGATGCTATACCATAAAACTCACTCTCAACACCACTACTACTAATGATTAATCAGAATGCCAGAAGATAACACGCTCCCCGCTGGGAAACCATGATTCCAACTAGAACTGAAGGCACACAGGCCTCTCCTCAGTACGGGTTAGGGTCTGGCAGAGAGAGCGTACAGAGTCCTTTCAGGTCAGTCGAATTCCAAAAAACTACCCCCCTTTAGAGTATCATGGTCCTCCCAAGTTTCTTTAAAAGATTCTGGGATTTTTCTACATCACTGAGAAGGAAGAGGCATTGTCACAGACATATAAACCTATATTTTCACTTCAGAATTCCTCCCTTCCCTTTGGTGACAGACTATTTCTTCTATTAGAATCCATGCCTAATTCACATACACACATGTCTCAGAGGAGTGCATATATCTTAAGTTGGAGACAGGAAAGGATAGCAAATCATAGTCTTCTAATGATAATCAGCAGGTAATGCACTGTTCTCACAACACTCTTCTTATTACTTACACAAGACTGACAAACTACACATCTCAGGCATGAGAGTAACATAAACACAGTTCAATGAAATGCCCATTGTTTAGAATGTTGATGAATGAATACTGTATACAGTAAAGACAGAAAGGTCACTGCTCAGGATTTCAAAACTTTTCCTTTTCCTTTTTTAGACAAATCAAATATACTGACCATGTTTTTATGAGCATTTGGTCAGATTACTCTATGCCACAGTTATCACTATCTCCTACCATAGTCTCCACCTTCATCTAAAAATTTTCTGCTACTTTCTCCCCCTACACACACACACACACACACACACACACACACACACCACCCTTTTCCACAAAAGACAATTATGTAACAAAAAAGGTGGTATAGAGGGAACCAAAGGATTCATTCTCCTTTCAAAACCCGGCTTGACACTTTGAAGGCTGGTGATAAGGACAAAGATGGGGAAACAGTGGAAACAGTGTCAGACTTTATTTTTCTGGGCTCCAAAATCACTGCAGATGGTGACTGCAGCCATGAAATTAAAAGACGCTTATTCCTTGGAAGGAAAGTTATGACCAACCTAGATAGCATATTCAAAAGCAGAGACATCACTTTGCCAACAAAGGTTCGCCTAGTCAAGGCTATGGTCTTTCCTGTGGTCATGTATGGATGTGAGAGCTGGACTGTGAAGAAGGCTGAGCGCCGAAGAATTGATGCTTTTGAACTGTGGTGTTGGAGAAGACTCTTGAGAGTCCCTTGGACTGCAAGGAGATCCAACCAGTCCATTCTGAAGGAGATCGGCCCTGGGATTTCTTTGGAAGGAATGATGCTAAAGCTGAAACTCCAGTACTTTGGCTACCTCATGCGAAGAGTTGACTCATTGGAGAAGACTCTGATGCTGGGAGGGATTGGGGGCAAGAGGAGAAGGGGACGACAGAAGATGAGATGGCTGGATGGCATCACTGACTCGATGGATATGAGTCTGAGTGACCTCCGGGAGTTGGTGATGGACAGGGAGGCCTGGCGTGCCACGATTCATGGGGTCGCAAAGAGTCGGACACGACTGAGTGACTGATCTGATCTGATCTGATCTGATAAGGACATGCTGTACCTGGAGCCACAGAAACAAAAGTAAAGGAACAATTTACACAAAACCTGTATATACTCAGAAGTCCTTTGTGAGATAAGAGGAGGCTAGAACTCCATTTCAGATATAAGGAATTTTATCCATTGCCCATCAAATTCCCTGTTCCAAACCAAAAGTAGAAGAAGTTGAAGGAACCAGGCTCTTAAAACTGAATTCTACATTTTGAAGTCCAACATGTCAAAGACAAATAACTAACACAAATCTGAAATATAAACAATTAGTTAGAAGTTTTATTCAGCATGGCATGCTGAAAATAAAAGCTTTAAACTGAATCTAGGCCAAAATCTTAAATGTCAAAAATCAGCCTTTTGCAATGGTAAATACAGAATTTCTTTTTTTTTAAGTAATTTTAAAATAAAAATACAATAAATAAATTTTGTATGGCTTCATTCTGGTGAAGCTCTTGAAATGAATTTCCATGGGCTAAAGTGCAAGTAACTATTACATTCAACTTGGCATTTTCCATTTATTACTTTCAGCTTTAAATGGAAAAGTATTACTTTTATTATTAATAATAGCATTGAGTTACAGAAGCTTTAAGTAATACATGGATATTGGTTACAACAATTCTGGCCCACTGTAAGAAAATCTAATACATTTTTTAAAAAATTATTTATAAAGAATTTAGCCTGCTTATTAATATTAACAAAGCACTCCTTGACTTCAGAAGTGATCTATTACAGAGTATTTTTAATTGTTTTATAAACCTATTTAATATTAAGCAGAAAATGATTCAATAGTGATCTTTGGGCTACTGTCACCTGGAGAACATTTAATAGGTTTGGTTAAGCAGTATCATTGGGCAGTACAAACAGGAGATTCCTTTTTAATAATATCTTTAGACATAGATATCTTTACCTATCAAATGGCCATAAAAATCTTCCCATAAGCACAGCACACAAAGTGAATGGATCCACAAGGAAGAATGAATAATATACTACTATGTAGCCATTAAAGTCTACTCATATGACCACCAAAGGGGAAACATGTAGGGTAGGAAAAAATCAGGAACTTGGGACGTGACCAACAAGGACCTGCTGCATAGCACAGGGAACGCTACTCTATATTCTGTGACAACCTATGTGAGAAAAGAATCTAACAAAGAAGGTATCTATGTGTAACTAAATCCCTTTGCTGTACACCTGAAACTAACACAACATTGGGAATCAACTCTAGTTCGATAAATGTTTTTAAGTCTATTCATAAAATAAAATTTAATAACAAAGAATATGCTTTATTATTAGTGAGTGGGGGAAAAAAACAGATCAGAGAAGACTATTTCGAACACAGCCCCTATTTTTCAAAGTTATGCAAACAAAAATGCTCAGAAGTTCATAAAATTCTAAGGGACATATACTAAGATATTAACACCAGTTGACATACTTTCATTTTTATATAATTCTGTGTTTTCCAATTTTTTAATGTCCATATTTTTCTTTTATATTCAATTATATCAGTCAGGACAAACTGCATGACACTGTGGTAACAAATAATCTCATGATCTTAGTGGCTTTACCCAAGAGAAGTTTATTCACATCTATTTATTTACATAGTCAGGGATGCTCTGCTCTTGGAGTCAATCAGGGACACAAACTGATAGCAGCTTTGCCCCTGCCTGATCACTGGGACCACAAAGAGGACTGGGGTAAATTGAGCACAGCTCTGAAAACTTCTATCTGGAACTGACACCTGTTCCTACCACTTACAGTTCACTGGGAAAGCAAATCACGTGGCCAAAATCTACTTCAAAGAGGGCAGGCAAAAGAAATCCTTCCATATGCCCAGGACTGGCTGAAAATCCTAAGTAGGTACTAAAGCACAAGGATAATAGTTAATATTTTTGAACATGTTTTTAGGTTTTTCAAATTTTTTAAGATATCATGTATTTTGTAATGCCTCTGAAAAAACCCACAACAAACACTATTCTTAAAAAGGAAAAAACTTATCACAACATGCAGAAAAGAAAAAAAAAATGTTATCTTCCAAACAGAGATAATAATGCCATCAGAGATTACTACATTCTAACAATGACGAAATAAGCTTACATTAGAGAGGAAACAAAATTGAACACAATGTCAGTGATTCTGGCACCGAAGTAAAGGCTACTTAGTACAAAAATATGAGCAAGGACTGGGATTTAATAACACGGCCCTGAAAGTGAGAAGGAATCAGTGGCATGAGGACACACTCTGGTCCTTTGTTCATAGTAAATTCTAGCTGTTAGTCCATCTAGTCAAAGCTACGGTTTTTCCAGTAGTCATGTATGGGTTTGAGAGTTGGACCATAAAGAAGACTGAGTGCCAAGGAACTGATGCTTTCAAACTGTGGGGCTGGAGAAGACTCTTGAGAGTCCCTTGGACTGCAAGGAGATCAAATCAGTCAACCCTAAAAGAGATCAACCCTGAATATTCATTGGAAGGACCAATGCTGAAACTGAAGCTCCAATACTTGGGCCACCTGATACAAAGAGCCAATACACTGGAAAAGACCTTGGAATGATTGAGGGCAAGAGGAGAAGGGGGTGACAGAGTATAAGATGGTGGATGGTATCACTGACTCAATGGACATGAGTTTGAGCAAACTCTGGGAGATAGTGAAGGACAGGGAAGCCTGGTGTGCTGCAGTTCATGGGGTCTGAGTGAGTTGGACATGACCTGGTGACTGAACAACAAGTCAGTCACTACAGAGCCTTAGGGAGGTCATAAGATCATTCTTGGTTAATCTTGTTGTTGTTTATTCATCCATCATATATTTACTAGGTACTTAACCATAGGGTAGACACCATTATAGGTCTTGGGACCAAGCAATGAACAAAAAACAGGTGCCCTCCCTGCTCTCATAGAATTTACATTTGACTGTGGGAGAGAAAGACAATCAGCAGAGTATGTCCAGACTGCGGTTAAGTGCCTACTTTTCTCATTTTTTATACTTTTTATTTTATTTTTCAATGTTTTGGCTGTACTGTGTGGCATGCCAAATCTTAGTTCCCCGACTAGGGATCAAACCTGACCCCCTGCAGTGGAAGTGTGGAGTCTCAACCACTGGACCATCAGGGAAGCCCTGAGTGCATACTTTATATAGAGAGAGACTATGGGGACAGAGAGGACAGGAGTGCTGCCTGAGGTAGAGTGGTCAGATAAGACCTCTATGACAAAGTGACATGGAAGTAGAAATCTAAAGGGATTGAGAGAAAAATCCATGCCATTGTCTGGGAAAAGAGCACTTCAGGCAGAATAGCATGGCCAAGATCCAGCAGGTAGAACAGAAACCGTGTGTCCTGGGAGCAGCCAGGGAGCTGGCAGGGCTGGAGGAGGGTAAGCAAGAGGGGATGGTAAGAAATGGGACCAGGGAGGCAACCAGGTGTGAGATGAAGGGGCCTTGGGGTTGTAATAGGAAAAGACTCTGAATTTTATTCTTTGTGCAAACAAAAGCCATTGGCAAGTTTTGAGCAGAGAAATGACATAATCTTACTATCATTTTAAATGAATTATTCTGGTTGCTATGGAACAGAGACAGTCTAGGGCAGAAGTAGGTTGATCTGTAAAGAAGCTGTTGCAATAATCTAGATGAGATAGCCTCAGTACAGTGAGACTGGGGGAGGTGGTGAAAAGATTGAGGATATCATTTAGAGGTAAACCAACAGTCTCTGCTGATGGACTGGATTTGATGTGTAAGAGAGAGGAGAATATTGTTCTGATATCTGATATCACTCTATGATGAAGCACAGACTCTAAGGACCCCTTCTATGTCTTATTCTACCAGAAGACCTAGAAGATGAGCCCCATATGACAACTATATACTAGTTATTATATAGAAGGGATTAAAAATTATGAAATATACTGCTACCTCATATAGAATTCTTGTTTAAAAAACAAAGCATAGTTCTATCTGGCTAGATTACATGGTACAATATTAAAATGGGCTCTAATTTTTTTAAAAATCCTGATGTGCATACAACTTTTCCTATATAAATTTAAGTACTATACCCCTGTTAAGTGATTATTACAAGGAGTATACAGAGAATCCTTTATGGTTCATCTATAGATTTAAAGGGTAGGTCTTGAGGAGCAATGAGAAACAACAGAATTGAATATATCATAGCAGCAGAGACCTCTTTCAAAAGTAGCCTGAGTGCTTGTTTCTTCCCAACACTTTTATTTAACACACAGAAGAGGACTAACAATTATCCTCAACAATTATATCCTAGACAGAGTTTTCCTATGATATAATTTGAGCTATCTGTCCAATACCAGTATGACTTAAGACCGAGGGGTATATTAAAATAAATATGAAATTTTTAAAAATTTACGTATCTTGGAAAGAGAAAAGTACATATTTAAATTTTGTAAGACAGATTTGAATGTAAATCTTGGCAAGACTTAACATCAAAAGTAAAACATATAAGAACTATGGAAACTTTTGACAGCAAAGAAGGCCTGGAGGAAAAAGCAGTTATAGTAATGGAACCATGAAAAAGAATACAGAGATTAAGTTAATAAATCATCACTAAAAAATTCCAAAGAGAGAAGAAAAGGTGGATTGGAGTTGTTATGATAGCATCACTTAGAGAGATATACTGGCTGACATATAGTTAACGATTGTCTCCATCTTCCTTTCACTATCATCCTGCTCCAACTAAGGAATCACTCTCAGCTCTCCCTTTCCAGTTATCACCTTGTTAAAACTAAAATCTTATCTCCCACATAAAGCCTTCCTAGGGTTATTTATGGGGTTCCCCAGGTAGTCATGAAGTCGCTCAGTCGTGTCCGGCTCTTTGCGACCCCATGTAGCCTACCAGGCTCCTCTGTCCATGGGATTTTTCCAGGCAATAGTACTGGAGTGGATTGCCATTTCCTTCTCCAAGGGATCTTCCCAACCCAGGGATCGAACCCAGGTCTCCCACATCGTAGACAGACGCTTTACCGTCTGAGCCAACAGGGAAGTCGAGAATCCATCTGCAATGCAGAAGACACAGGGGTTTGATCCCTGGGTCAAGAAGATCCCCTGGAGGACATGGCAACACACTCCAGTATTCCTGTCTAGAAGATTCCATGAACAGAGGAGGCTGGTGGACTACAGTCCATGTCATCGCAAAAGAGTTAGACATGACTGAAGCGACTAAACAAGATTTATTTATGAGGATGATAGCTTTTATATAAAGTAGGAAAAACAAAACTTCCTCAATAGGCAGAAAGAAACATTTTTAAACAAAGTTTAGTGAGCATTTTAAAAGGCAGAACCAATTTCTATATTTAAAAAGAAAAACAAAAAATTTTCATGCCAAAGCTCTATGAAAAAAAGCATTCCTAAAACAACCCAGGAGTGATTTGTATAAATCCTGTCTCTAATTTCTCTGGCATAATTGTGTGCCCCTCTGGGGCTGGAGCCAAAAATGCTTTGTTCCCTCTATATAAAAATAAGTCTCTAGAAGGTCAAGGAAAAACACTTTTTTCAAGATAATGACTAAATTGAGTGGGGAAAAAAAAAGCAAATGTCACATAATATATCCCACATGACATCTTTGCCTTAATTATTTGCACGTTTTAAAACAAGCATTTACTCATTAATTCACAGATAATGGCCTCCATTCTGTCATTCATGTTATTAGATAGAACAGGCATCTAAACTACTGGTTCTTCTGGTTTGAGGGAGAGGGAGAGAGGAGGGAATAAACTGATTATTAGAATCTTCATGGGGAATAATCTGTAACCCTCCCCATGTGGGACCGTAGCCCACCAGGCTCCTCTGTCCATGGGAATTCTCCAGGCAAAAATACTGGAGTGGGTTGCCATGTCCCCCTCCAGGGGACCTTCCCCACCCAGAGACTGGTGAATCAAATGCCAAGACTGCCTCTCCTTAACAACCCTTTATCCCCAGTTGAGAACTACTAGCCATAAATTGTTTGAAGGAAAACAATTCTATTCTCTTCCAAGCTTCCACAGCAGAGACAAGTGCCTAGAAGGGAGTCTTGGTGAGTGGGCTGGTGCTGGAGGGGTAGGCTGCAGCTGAAAGGAAAAGAGTAGAAAGGAGAGCTGTTTACCCAGATGAGAAAATTATCTGCCTGAACAAACTGGTCTTTGAAATTTCCTGAAATATGAACAATGAGGTTATGTACTGGCTTACAGTCTTACCTTCCTGAAGAACTTGCTGCCACCAACAGTTAAGTCTTGCATACACAGGTGGCCTTGCTTATTAGTCCTGAGAGTTCGGTGATGTAGGTACAGGTGGTTTTCCCACCAAAAAGGCCAGCAGGTGATTAGAAGTTTAATTCCTAATAAATAAGAGGGGCAAATGTTCAGTAGAGCTAAAAGCAAACAAAAATTCATTTGGAGCTGTCAGCCGAGAAAAGTGAGTCTCAAGATGAGAACTTGGAAGACAGGGACTAAGCGGGGATTTTGAGGTGCCTGTCTGAGTCAGGATCAGATGGGAAAGCAGATCAGTGTTTAACACAGAAGCCCTAGGGACTAAAGAGCTAATGTTTGATACACTTTGGAAATAAGGCCATAGGCCTGGAATATTTTCAAATACACTTTTTCCATGTTAATAAAAATTTGTACCCAGGGAAAAATGAAGGCAGCAACTAGCAGACTCTGCCAAATGTCTCACCCTCACCTTAATACATCATTGTTTGTGCCATTTTTTTTAATTAAATTTTATTTTGCTTAACTTTACAATATTGTATTGCTTTTGCCATACATCGACATAAGTACATTCCACGATTCTCTCCATTCTAGTTTTCTGGGAATTATTTGGATCCACAGAGGAAGGAACCTCAAGAGTAAATACATTTCAAAAAGCTAAAATATTTATTTGAGAAGTTATCTGAGTTCCTAAGTACTGGAAAACTGGAAGAGTAAGACTTAAGAGGTCAAATCTATTTTTGACAAGAGATTCAAATATGTACATTGAAAACAAGGGCATTACTGCAAACAAGATATATTATACATCTGAAAAGATTTAGATAAACATTTAGAAGTATCTAAGATCATGGCATCTGGTCCCATCACTTCATGGCAGATAAATGGGGAAACAATGGAAACAGTAACAGACTATATTTTGGGGGGCTCCAAAATCAGTGCACATGATAACTGTAGCCATGAAATTAAAAGACGCTTGATCCTTGGAAGAAAAGTTGTGACCAACCTAGACAGCATATTAAAAAGCAGAGACATTGCTTAGCCAACAAAGGTCCATCTAGTCAAAGCTATGGTTTTTCCAGTAGTAATGTATGGATGTGAGAGTTGGACTATAAAGAAAGATGAGCACTGAAGAATTGATGCTTTTGAACTGTGGTGTTGGAGAGGACTCTTGAGAGTTGCTTGGACTACAAAGATATCCAACCAGTCCATCCTAAAGGAGATCAGTCCTGAATATTCATTGGAAGGACTGATACTGAAGCTGAAACTCCAATTCTTTGGCCACCTGATGTGAAGAACTGACTCGCTAGAAAAGACCCTGATGCTGGGAAAGACTGAAGACAGGAGGAGAAGGGGATGACAGAGGATGAGATGGTTGGATGGCATCACCAACTCAATGGACATGAGTTTGAGTAAGCTCCTGGAGTTGGTGATAGTCAGGGAGGCCTGGCGTGCTGCATGCAGTCCATGGGGTCACAGAGAGTCGAACACGACTGACAGACTGAACTGAACTAATCTATCAAAGATTTCAGGTTTGTTCCACAGAATAAAGCATTAAAGACTTCTTTGGTGAGGGGGGAGGAGAATTTAAGCAAATATGTGGTTTGGGAGTTCCTTTCTCTTCAGTCAGTCTCTGTAATCTCTCTCTCAGGAATCTGACTCCTATAGTAATAGCCAAGAGGGGAAGCCCCAAACACTCATAATTTTTCATAATAAAAGTATTTTGCAAAGAAAAACAAAATTATTCTTTTATATTAAAATACCACAAAAGGTTTCATAAACTCAAATACCAAAGGGTATAAGAGCTTAGAAATTGAGCCATTATATTAACGAGATTTTAGCAGTTTATTTCAATTGTTCAAGTCTAACAACATTCCCCCCCCCCCAAAAAAAAACACGGTAAAAAAGCATGTTTCTAAATTTAAAAAAAAATGCAAATTCATTGAAAATAATGATACTTTCTGTTGCAGAGGTCCTCCATTCTCTCCTACTCTTAAGGATGTGTATATTATACTTTCATGATTTCTAAAGAAAGATAATGAAAACGAGAGCCTGTATCTGTGAAAAACCATTTCCTGACCACCTTATCCCAATCTTACTTGTCTTTGTTTGCTGCCTGTGAAATACCATTTGAACAAAATTAAACATCTCCACAGAGGAAAAAGTCAGGCTGCACTGCTTATTGTAAGGGATGCTTGTGTGTTGTTACTAGAACTGGCATAATGACATTCTGCTTCATAATGACTATTCCCAGGTACAGAAATTACAGGCATCTTTTAAAGCCAGGCAGATTTCTGACCATCTTGGCTGCCTCTATCTTCCATCTTTCAAGCTTGCTAGTTATTCCTTTCATAACGATAATGAGTGTCACGCTGGATTATACAACCCAGCTACATCTGTTCTCCCTTGTTTTCTAGATATTACATTCATTGTATTTCACAGCATGAGCCTCCAATCAAGATCCTGAATATTGCTTCATGATAAATGTCACAGATTAAAAAAAAATGGTCCCGTGCCAAAGTCATTATCACAGCTCTACCCATCTCCTTGAACAATTCTTCTCATTGCTTACATTTTTTTCCTTGGACAAAGGTACCACAGAACCTGCTTTTTCAAACTTAGAAACTTTCTGTTCAATATTTATGTAAATATGTCAGCTGTAAGTTGACTGATAGGGCTTTCCTGTGCACTTCACTGTTTGGACTCATTCTGCTGTTCTATTTAGCCCTCATATGCTCACAGCCGTAGCACCTCACTCTTTAGAATAAGAACACATGTGAAAGGGGGCACTCCAGTACTTCTGCCTGGAGAATCCCATGGGTGGAGGAGCCTGGAAGGCTGCAGTCCATGGGGTCGCTGAGGGTCAGACACGACTGAGCGACTTCACTTTCACTTTTCATTTTCATGCGTTGGAGGAGGAAATGGCAACCCACTCCAGTGTTCTTGCCTGGAGAATCCCAGGGACGAGTGAGCCTGGTGGGCTGCCGTCTATGGGGTCACACAGAGTCGGACACGACTAAAATGACTTAGCAACAACCGTGGGACTGGTTACACTGACACAGCAGGGTCTAGGAGACTCACAGCACAAGCCAGAAGAGAGATTTCTGAGAGCCTGAAATTTTGATTAACCAGAATGCCCAGGATACGGTATATGCCAGAATCAGACCTTTCAAAAAGCATCAGGGACATTAGAGGTCACCTAATTGAACCCCTATATTATGCATAAGAATGCTGAAGCTCAGACAGGTTAAATAAGTGATATGTAACCACGCAGCTGCTTGGGCACAGAGACTTGAAAGCAGAGCTCAACTCTTTGGCATGCTCTCCAGGATGCCACATATTCACAGTAAATAGAACTTTCTATTAAATCTAATAATCAGAATCTTTCCTGTTATGTTAGACTTTTTAAAATCCTATTTCTGAAAACATTTCTCAAAATATGAATTCAATTTCTATCCTTGTACATTAAATAGATTAGCAGTGACTGAACTTTGCTTTGATGGTTGATCTGCCTAAAAGCTGGCATTTTGCAGTTGAGTGATCATAGAAGAGTGAAGCAGAGATGAAAACATAAAAGTTGTAGGTGACTAGAGGAAACTATGCTGAATTGAATCAGACCACTTTAAATACATAGTGATTATTTGCTTATAGTTTTCTTCTTCTCCCTAAGGTTAAAGGAAAAAATATTTGGGTGAGTTAATGGTTTCACACAATCAAGGCTTTTCTACATTTTATCTTGGGATTTAAATAACAAGACAGTCCCTACTGTAAAAGTTAGCCCCATTTTCCAACTCCAAACAATTCTGTCCCTTTATCTCAACAGAATTCATTTCCAGTTTAAATTTTTCACTTCTTGTGGTATGATTTGGTATAAGGGAAAGAGAGAAGTCAAAATAATCAAGGTATATAGTTCTTCCCTTCTTTTCTTTTCCCTCTACTGATATAGATGCTACCAGTTGTATTTCTAGTTTTTTTAGGTAAAACCCTTAAATTTTAAAATAGTGTCAACTTCCTGACCAAGACCTTACCATGCTTCTGGATTCTGACTCATTTGCTTTTTTTTTTTTTTTTTTAACATCAACTTTTTTTCCTTTTAAGTTAATTTCTTCTTATGTGGTTCTTTCAGAAATGGCCCCTGGTACCAAATGCACTTCTTTGTCTTTATAGGTCTGCAGTATCTTTATTTCTCTCTCTCAAATTATAGTCTAGCTAGGTATTCAGAAAAGGCAATGGCAATCCACTCCAGTGCTCTTGCCTGGAAAATCCCATGGATGGAGGAGCCTTGAAGGCTGCAGTCCATGGGGTCGCTAAGAGTCAGACACGACTGAGCGACTTCACTTTCACTTTTCACTTTTATGCATTGGAGAAGGAAATGGCAACCCACTCCAGTGTTCTTACCTGGAGAATCCCAGGAACAGAGGAGCCTGATGGGTTCCGGTCTATGGGGTCACACGGAGTTGGACACAACTGAAGGGACTTAGCAGCAGCAGCTAGGTATTGAGTGCAGAATAATATTTTCTTTCCCTCAGATATATAATGTTTTGTTTCTCCTAGATATGGCTTGATTTTTGTTTATTCTGCTTAGTTCTTGAGATGAACTTTTATCTGAGGATATAGCCTTTTTAATAACCCTTGCAAATTCTCAATCCATTTCTTTTGATATTTTCTTCTGCCATTCCTTCTAGTCTCCTTCTATAAAGCCTGTTAAACATGTACTGAGGGCTCTCAATCAATCATGTTTCCATGTCCCTTAACTGCTCTTTCATATGCTTATAAATCTTTCTATATCATTATGCTATGTTCTGGGAGTATTCATCAATACAAACATCTACCTAGCTGATTATCTTTTCAACTATAACCAATCTTTAATTTACAATAAATGTTGATTTCTTGTTTAAATTTTTTTTTTCATTTCCAAAACTTCAAAGTGATCCTTTTCCACATCTATAGGGTCTTCTTTCATTTATGGCCAAATGCAATACTTGGATGCAATCTCAAAAACGACAGAATGATCTCTGTTTGTTTCCAAGGCAAACCATTCAATGTCACAGTAATCCAAGTCTATGCCCCAACCACTAACGCCGAAGAAGCTGAAGTTGAACGGTTCTATGAAGACCTACAAGACCTTTTAGAACTAATACCCAAAAAAGATGTCCTTTTCATTATAGGGGACTGGAATGCAAAAGTAGGAAGTCAAGAAACACCTGGAGTAACAGGCAAATTTGGCCTTGGAATACGGAATGAAGCAGGGCAAAGACTAACAGAGTTTTGCCAAGAAAATGCACTGGTCATAGCAAATACCCTCTTCCAACAACACAAGAGAAGACTCTGTACATGGACATCACCAGATGGTCAACACCGAAATCAGATTGATTATATTCTTTGCAGCCAAAGATGGAGAAGCTCTATACAATCAGCAAAAACAAGACCAGGAGCTGACTGTGGCTCAGACCATGAACTCCTTATTGCCAAATTCAGACTGAAATTGAAGAAAGTAGGGACAACCACTAGACCATTCAGGTATGACCTAAATCAAATCCCTTATGATTATACAGTGGAAGTGAGAAATAGATTTAAGGGCCTAGATCTGATAGATAGAGTGCCTGATGAACTATGGAATGAGGTTCGTGACATTGTACAGGAGACAGGGATCAAGACCATCCCCATGGAAAAGAAATGCAAAAAAGCAAAATGGCTATCTGGGGAGGCGTTGCAAATAGCTGCAAAAAGAAGAGAAGTGAAAAGCAAAGGAGAAAAGGAAAGATATAAACATCTGAATGCAGAGTTTCAAAGAATAGCAAGAAGAGATAAGAAAGCCTTCTTCAGAGATCAATGCAAAGAAATAGAGGAAAACAAAAGAATGGGAAAGACTAAGGATCTATTCAAGAAAATCAGAGATACCAAAGGAACATTTCATGCGAAGATGGGCTCGATAAAGGACAGAAATGGCATGGACCTAACGGAAGCAGAAGATATTAAGAAGAGGTAGCAAGAATACACAGAAGAACTGTACAAAAAAGATCTTCACGACCCAGATAATCATGATGGTGTCATCACTGACCTAGAGCCAGACATCCTGGAATGTGAAGTCAAGTGGGCCTTAGAAAGCATCACTACGAACAAAGCTAGTGGAGGTGATGGAATTCCAGTGGAGCTATTCCAAATCCTGAAAGATGATGCTGTGAAAGTGCTGCACTCAATATGCCAGCAAATTTGGAAAACTCAGCAGTGGCCACAAGATTGGAAAAGGTCAGTTTTCATCCCAATCCCAAAGAAAGGCAATGCCAAAGAGTGCTCAAACTACCGCACAATTGCACTCATCTCAAACGCTAGTAAAGTAATGCTCAAAATTCTCCAAGCCAGGCTTCAGCAATATGTGAACCGTGAACTTCCTGATGTTCAAGCTGGATTTAGAAAAGGCAGAGGAACCAGAGATCAAATTGCCAACATCCGCTGGATCATGGAAAAAGTAAGAGAGTTCCAGAAAAACATCTATTTCTGCATTATTGACCATGCCAAAGCCTTTGACTGTGTAGATCACAATAAACTGTGGAAAATTCTGAGAGAGATGGGAATACCAGACCACCTGATCTGCCTCTTGAGAAACCCATATGCAGGTCAGGAAGCAACAGTTAGAACTGGTCATGGAACAACAGACTGGTTCCAAATAGGAAAAGGAGTACGTCAAGGCTGTATATTGTCACCATGTTTATTTAACCTATATGCAGAGTACATCATGAGAAATGCTGGACTGGAAGAAACACAAGCTGGAATCAAGATTGCTGGGAGAAATATCAATAACCTCAGATATGCAGATGATACCACCCTTATGGCAGAAAGTGAAGAGGAACTCAAAAGCCTCTTGATGAAAGTGAAAGTGGAGCGTGAAAAGGTTGGCTTAAAGCTCAACATTCAGAAAACGAAGATCATGGCATCTGGTCCCATCACTACATGGGAAATAGATGGAGAAACAGTGGAAACAGTGTCAGACTTTATTTTTATGGGCTCCAAAATCACTGCAGATGGTGACTGCAGCCATGAAATTAAAAGACGCTTACTCCTTGGAAGGAAAATTATGACCAACCTAGATAGCATATTCAAAAGCAGAGACATCACTTTGCCAACAAAGGTTCGCCTAGTCAAGGCTATGGTCTTTCCTATGGTCATGTATGGATGTGAGAGCTGAACTGTGAAGAAGGCTGAGCGCCGAAAACTTGATGCTTTTGAACTGTGGTGTTGGAGAAAACTCTTGAGAGTCCCTTGGACTGCAAGGAGATCCAACCGGTCCATTCTGAAGGAGATCAGCCCTGGAATTTCTTTGGAAGGAATGATGCTAAAGCTGAAACTCCAGTATTTTGGCCACCTCATGCGAAGAGTTAACTCATTGGAGAAGACTCTGATGCTGGGAGGGATTGGGGGCAGGAGGAGAAGGGGACAACAGAGGATAAGATGGCTGGATGGCATCACTGACTCGATGGATGTGAGTCTGAGTGACCTCCGAGAGCTGGTGATGGTTAGGGAGGCCTGGCGTGCTGCAGTTCATGGGATCGCAAAGAGTCAGACACGACTGAGCAACTGATCTGATCTGATGTTAAATTATTTCTCTTATTGTTGTTTTTTTCTTTTATCTCTTTGGAGCTCCTAAATAAGCTTAAAAATATTTACAACAATTTCATTCTTTTAGCTAGAGTTAATTCATCTTTCAATTGTTGATTTTCTTGGATATCTTAGCATTAGTTTTCTTTGAGTGATTTAAATATTGGGTTTGAAGACATCTTGAATATGGGTTATTTTTCGTCACTCTCTGTAGGCTTACATACTTCTGACTAAATGTTTTGCTACTCCATCTACCAATTCTTCAAGGGACCCTTAAATAGATCTAGTAGGATCCTTTACCAATGAAGATGAGATACCACTGATAGGGTCACCATGCTGTGCGTGCAAGTGTGCTAAGTCGCTTCAGTCTTGTCCAACTCTTTGTGACCTGATGGACCGTAGCCCTCCAGGCTCCTCTGTCCATGGGATTCTCCAGGCAAGAATACTGGAGTGGGTTACGATGCCCTCCTCACCATGCTGTAGTAGGTGGCTTATCTCAAACCCAGGTTACTAAGCTGTTTGGGACATATTTTTCTTCCCTGAGCCCACAAATACATAGTCTCTTATGGACATTTTTACCCTAGTTGAATTGAACACCTAATTCTTCCTGCCTCTGGCCCAGAGTCTGAAACTATTCTCTGCATACCATGCTGTACTTAGTTGCTCAGTAATATCTCTTTGCAACCCCATGGACCATAGCCCACCAGGTTCCTCTGTCCAAGACCACTCCTCATTTCTGTTCTATCTTGGTCCCCAGAGGGTATTGATTTCAATGTGGCTATTATAATAGCAATTAATTATACCTATCAAATACTTCTACTTTTCTTCCAGGAATTCTAGGAACTTAATAGGTTTTTCTTTCTTTATTGTGGACCTTGTGATTTGCTTTGATGAATGAAATAAGAGTGGGTGCAGCACGTGTCTCTTCTAGATGGACAGTACAAGGAGCTAGTATAACTCGTCATTCTCTCTTTTACTGACAAAGCACCTAGAAATGGCCCAAGTGGTAGTCCTACCATCCACCTGCAAGTCAAGGTGAGGATATCATGAGCAAAACCCCACATCAGCTCAAAACGGAAATGCAGCACAAGCAGGAAATAAATCTTTATCTGTCTTAAGCCACTAAGATTCTGGTGTTGTTTTCTACTGCAGCCTAACCTGAATCATCATGACAGATGTAAACTCTGTTAATCTTTTAAATTTTTTTTATTTTTAAATTTTTGCATATTACAGATATGTATTTGGAGCAAAGAGAAGTAACAAAGCATGAATTTACAGTACAATTTTGCTGGAAGTCCAGCCTCCAAGGAGCTTTAAATATTGTGATGAACAAAACAGAATGCATAATACACTAAGCTAATAATTGTATACATGCAATACACCAGTATGTATTTATGTGTCAAAGCATGTGGCTTCACTAGTAAGTGCTATAAATTGCTAAACTGGACATACTCAAATTCCTCAATTGTTTCAATTATTAATGCATTTTTTAATATATGGGCAAAGTCTTTCAATCCCTTTTCTTTTCTGTTAAATACAGTTCCAGTACATTTAGCTCTGTTATTACTCAGTAAATTACACTGTATGTTTTCAAAAAGTCTCTGGCCTGGATCTTCAGTAGAGAAAGCTGTGAACAGGTACATTTTCCTCTTTCCTTTGTTTCTTTTTTGCTTTTTATGTGTAACACACCTTTTCTCCCCTTTTCAGAATCTCTGCCTATGGTTCTCCATCTACCAGTTACCACTCAAAAAGCTCTTTTCCTTAGAATCTGATATCAATAATGTGTAATAATTTGAGGAAGTGTAAGTCAACTGTCCTATCTATGGAGGTTAATTGCATTTTAATCATTTATTCATTCTTTCAACAGACAGAACTTCCCTGGTAGCTCAGGTGGTAAGGAATCCACTTGCAATGCAAGAGACCCTGGTTCTATTCAAGCATCTGCTAAAATAAGCAGTATTAGAAATGAAAGATGAAAACAAATATGGCCTTCTGATCTTGAAGAGTTAAAAATCTAGAAAGGGTAAGGATAAGTAATGACACAAATGATGGTACAAATAGTAAATAGCTATTTGCTATAGTAAAAAGTAACAGTCCCTGGAAGCCTGCAAGTACAGGAAAGATGAAGTTATTCATTTAACTGTAGAACAATGGGCTTTGTCCCCTGTTTGAGGACTACTGTACTCCAGGAGCAAAGAAGAGATATTTTTGAACCAGACAACCTTCCTGCTGCTGCTACTAAGTCACTTCAGTCGTGTCCAACTCTGTGTGACCCCATAGATGGCAGCCCACCAGGCTCCCCCGTCCCTGGGATTCTCCAGGCAAGAACACTGGAGTGGGTTGCCATTTCCTTCTCCAATGCGTGAAAGTGAAGCTGCTCAGTCGTGTCCGACCCTCAGTGACCCCATGGACTGCAGCCTTCCAGGCTCCTCCATTCATGGGGTTTTCCAGGCAGGAGTACTGGAGTGGGGTGCCATTGCCTTCTCCAGACAACCTTCCTAGTTACACAGAAATTATAGTGAATGGGAAATCAGATTTTTATTTCTTTGTAACATCAGTTTTGCCTATGACTTTTTAACCCAAATTTACAGCTGGATAAAACTGTTCCTCCACCCTTGACATTGAAAACTGGGTTGAATTTCACAGTATTTAACTTTCTACTGTTAGTAGAGACATTACTTTGCCAACAAAGGTCCATATAGTCAAAGCTATGGTTTTTCCAGTAGTCATGGATGGATGTGGAGATGGACCATAAAGAAGGCTGAGAGCTGAAGAATGGATGTTTTTGAACTGTGGTGTTGGAGAAAACTCTTGAGAGTCCCTTGGACAGCAAGGAGATCCAACCAGTCCATCCTAAAGGAAATCAGTCCTGAATATTCATTGGAAGGACGGATGCTAAAGCTAAAGCTCCAATACTTGAGTCATCTGGTGCAAAGAACTGACTCATTAGAAGAGGCCCTGATTCTGGGAAAGATTGAAGGCCAGAGAAGGGGATGATGGAGGATGAGATGGTTGGATGGCATCACCAACTCGATGGACATGAGTTTGAGCAAGCTCTGTGAGTTGGTGACGGACAGGGAAGCCTGGCATGCTGCAGTCCATGGGGTTGCAAAGAGACAGGCATAGCTAAGTGACTGAACTGAACTGACTGAAGTGTTTTTATGTCAATTATTGTGGAAGGTAGTATCATTTCCAAAACAGCAGACCAAAGTGCTCCTTAATCTGATTGTTGATGACTCAAGAGAAAGTTTCCTAATAAGTATAAAATCATGCCAAGTGATGTAATGTAGATCTAGAAACCCCTTTCCTTCTACCTTGACTCTGGATTTATGTAACTATGTAACATTTATGTAGTGCCTTATAGTTTTCAGAGTCCTACACAGTCTATGTAATTCTCTCCTCAGACCAACCTTGTGAAGGATTCAGATAGCATCTGAATCTAGGGCCTGTGATAGTTCATCTACTCTGTAATATTCCAAAGAGGTCCATTCTATTTTAAGTCTTGCTGAGCAGCAGCAAATTCCTACCAGAATTCCTTTCACTTTTATTGTTTTGATCTTCAAGAACTTTATAAGGCCTAAAGGAATGTATCATCAAGATATTATTTGAAAATCAACTGACTACACTACAGCAAGGGGAAAAATATGTTTGTTTTTTTTTATGTGCATGTATTAAATAATTTCTATATTCAAAGGGTTGGACTAGGAAGGGGTCATGAGTTGCAGTTGAAGGCAGAGTAGAAAGAAAGGGAAATTTTCTCATTTGGCCCTGAAGACAATCTTTCTGTTCTTTTCTTCAACACAAGCTTCTTTATTTCTAGTAGTGGAGATCAATAGATTTTACGGCTTTTTTTCCCTCTCTTTCTGCATTTAATAAACAATATTAGAGTAATAGCCAGAAGCTAGGGACCTAATCAAAGTACTTGCTGTACTGTAATTCCACTTACAGTTAAACTTACAAGGCAGAGAAATGATAAAGAAATTACCAAAGTCACTCAGCAATTTTGAAATGAGGCCCTACTTTCTCAGCTCTAGGGAGAAACCTGGTTTTCCTTTCACTATCAACTCTACCTCTTCTTCTAATGCAATATCCATCTAAATATTTTTTTTAGATAAGTCTTGTAGTTAAAAAAAAGCTAGTATAGTCAATAGCATGGACTTTCAAGAGAACTTGCTCTGTTTGGAGAACAACCAGCATTTCAGTACAGCTGAAGAACCATGTGCTACATGAGGTGTCTTCTCGCCTATGACAAGAAAGTTAGGCAGAGACTAGAGCTTGAGTCAATTTGTAGGCTGTACTAAGATGTTCGGATAATTCTGATCACAGGATTTTACCCAATATTACAGCATATCGTATGCCTATAGCCAGTCCATTCTGAAGGAGATCAGCCCTGGGATTTCTTTGGAAGGAATAATGCTAAAGCTGAAACTCCAGTACTTTGGCCACCTCATGCAAAGAGTTGACTCATTGGAGAAGACTCTGATGCTGGGAGGGATTGGGGGCAGGAGGAGAAGGGGATGACAGAGGATGAGATGTCTGGATGGCATCACTGACTCGATGGATGTGAGTCTGAGTGACCTCCGGGAGTTGGTGATGGACAGGGAGGCCTGGTGTGCTGCGATTCATGGGGTCGCAAAGAGTGGGACACGACTGAGTAATTGATCTGATCTGATATGATCCCTACTTTGTTAAAATCTTCATAAATGCTATTTTAATGATCATATATTCCATCAAATTGATATATTATAATTTGTTTAAATATAACCTGCATGCTTGGTATTTAAGTGTTTTTTTTTTTTCACACTATTACAAACATCACAACAGTAAACATCTTTATAAATCTTTGTTTATTATATTTTATCTCTGATTATTTCCTAGAAGAGGCTCTTCTGAGGTAAGACAAGAAATCTATTCGGCTCAGAGAAGCCAGACATAATCACGGCCCTTTTCCACATTCTCATCTTTTCTCAGATTAGATCAATGTTGGCATCTTTTTAGACCATGTGCAAACTGTGTTCTGTATACAGGCATAGCTACATGACCTGGTGCATAGTAGTGAGATGGATAAAGGCAGTGCCAGTTTTAAAAGCGTTTCTTAAATAATGCTTCACATCGTTATCTTAATTTGAGGGAGGAAATGGGATTTTTCTGTTTCATCTCTCACTCTGACATTCCCATGCGTCTCCATGTTTTCACTGGTTCCTCTGGAGAACAAGATAGTCTGCCACATCACATCTTTTGACTAGGAATACTCCCTTTCTTTGGAAATTATTTAGAAGGATTTCTGAGGCAGGGTGGCTCTTCTGAAATGTACATCAGAAACATATTGTCTTAAATAATTTAATTATGGACTTTCTGAACCAGGAAAAGACCCCCTATATCAGCTAGGGCAATGTTTCCCAAATTATAATATGCATTCTTCTATTAGTGGTACATATTATAAACTGCCTAAATGGTGTAAACTGCATAATAATGGAAATATTGCTCCTGGCATAATTTTTCCCTGCTGGTCCACAAGCATACTTCCTTTAAATTGGTATTTATTTATTTATTTTTAGGGTTCCATTTATTGCTAGTGGTAATTCTTATGTGTTTATTACTTATTTTAGATTTATTTTTCAATGGGGTCGCAAAGAGTCGGACACGACTGAGCGACTGATCTGATCTGATCTGATATATATATATATGTCCATAGGTAGTTGGGTGTTTTGCTTGCTTGTTTTTTTCTTTGGTTGGTTTGTTGTTTTACTGTTTGACACAATGAAACACAGTAGGTGCAAAAGTGGACTGCTAATACATAAATGTGTAAAAGGCCTTGAAGAAGAGAGACATAAATGACCAAAGTCTATTAAACAATATCCTAGGCTGAACTTCTCATTTGATATTTAAGAACCAAGGGAGATGAGGTGATATGCCCCAAAATCATCTAATCTAAAAGCAGCATCCCGAGCTCACACTCCTAATCCTGTTCTTTGTTTTTAATCTTTTTTCCTATCTCTGAAATGCTGTCTTTCAACAAGAATATTCACTCACATATTTAGAGCAAAATGAAGTCAGATTTGTGAATGACAAATGTGGCAAGATCAAGTGGCTGTATTAAAAGTTTCTCCTTTTGAAGGAGCTGTCATTCCCATCAGAGGCAAGGAAATTAAGTTGCTGTCCTTCACTCTCCCAAAGATGATTATTATGCCATTTCTTGTGGGTGCACTGAGCCAGAACTGCAGAGATAATAGGTTATTATAGGAAAATCTGGCTTTGACATTTGTATGATAAGTTTCCAGTCAATTAGATGAAAAATACTCCATTAGATAAAGTGAGTGTACCAATTATTGTGAAGATGGCCTACTGCTAATAATATAATTGAAATTTAGAGAGAAGAGGCCTTAGCTCTCCAGAAACTGACAGCATTGGGGACAGTGAGACAATCTCACAAACATGTGCTCTCAGGCATTTTCAGTTCTCAAAACTTTCGAGTTTTCAAGTCGAATGTCATTTCACGTGTACATGAAAATCCTGCTCTGTAAGTAACTCCAAGATGTTTCAACTTTTTGCCATAAAATGTTTTTTAAAAAATAACAAAACAGCTTCACATGGTTCTATTAGAATGCGAGACACGGAGACACATAGCACTGGTAACTCAAAGATGATATTTTTGAGATTAAAAAGCCAAGCATATAGGAGAATCTCAGGGACGGCGGAGCCTGGTGGGCTGCCGTCCATGGGGTCGTACAGAGTCAGACACGACTGAAGCGACTTAGCAGCAGCAGCATAGCTAGGTAAGCTATGAGTGTTTTATGGTTCATCTTGGAAGAGGAGCGGGGAGCCTATTTTAGATCCAGGGACGGAGGGAAAGAAGCTCATCCACAGAGTGCGCTCCCCGCAGCTGTGAAGCAGTGGTCAGTGGGCAGCTGCCAAGGTGCCTCCTTCTCAATTGAGCAAAACGGGAACAAGTGTGTTCTGAGAAACGATCCTGCAAAGGAATGGCCTAGTATTGAATTCTTTTTCATCTTCAATGATTTTGTGGCCGGTATGAATTTAAAATGTAAAATGAAATATTTATCAACAATCAAAAACAGACATGTCCGACTGTGTTATCTGAATTCAATGCTTCTTTCATCTTGAAGAATAGAAGGCTGCTTCAGAGAAGCACCCACTCGGCCTCAGAAAAACCTGCTTTCAGAGGAGACACTATGAAATTTTAACCCTGTTGGTTCAAAGGAGCTTCTCCAGAGAATGTTACTCCAAATTCAAGTGAAAAGTACAAGGTGCCCACCATCTTTATTCCAGGATTTAGCATTGTGTTTTTCAATAGCAAAATACAGTCACAATGGCTACCATTTTAAGCCCTGTTGTGTTCTATAAACAATAACAAATGTTTTTGCATTTTGAGCTTATTTTATCTTTATAAGCCTTGCAAAGTGGATGTTAATATTTACCATTTTACAAATAAGGAAAATATGCCTCAGATATGATAAATAAACTATCAGCTACTAAGGAGTCAAACTATTTACGTTTGTTTTTCTCTTAAATACTGATGTCTTTGCTTTACTATGAGGTCCCTCCTCTGCAACATTTGTCCTTTCCCTAATTCCCTGCCGTGGTACCTGGATAGGCCCCTCCCCATCGTTCTGTATGGCACGTGGGGTTCTATTTCCTGTCCGTCCTGCCATCTTTTACCAGTCATAATGCTGAATTTTGAATTGTAATATCTCCATGCCCCTTTCTTCTCTTTCTCTCCACATGCTGTCCTTTGCCATTTCTAGATTCTAATTCTTTGTGTGTGTGTGTGCTCAATCATGTCCAACTCTTTGCAACTCCTGGACTAAAATCCACCAGGCTCCTTTTCCATGGAATTTTCCAGGCAATACTGGAGTGGGTTGCCATTTCCTACTGCAGGGGATCCTCCCGACCCAGGGATCGATCCCACATTTCCTGGGTCTTCTGCATCGGTTTGGCAGATTTTTTTTACCACTGAGCCAGCTGGGAAACCCCTAATTCTTTGTATAGTATTTTAATACTACCTGCTGCCTGGACCTCCCAGGCCATACACCAGTCATTTCTATAAGACACTCATGGACACCTGGTCCCCGTATAGTTTCCAGAGATATCCTATTGATCTCACTTTTTAACACTAATTTTGAACTTACAAACTCAGCTAATCAGGCTAGCTAAAAACCACAGCTCTCCTTAAAACCATCGAGCAATCATTAAAGTATTCTTTGTGATTGTCGGGTTTGTTTGTGTTCCACCTGTCAGATTTGGTGGTGTTCCATCTCTTTCAAAAATTTCCCTAGAGAAAAGGGGGCACAGACCCAAAAAGTACAGAAAGTTGCTGACTTCCTAGCATTCTTAGGTTGGAAGGTTCTACAAACTTTCAAATCATCATTCTCCAGTCTCTTTCAATGAAATATTATGGGATAGAGATGGAGCATGTACTCACACGCATGTGTGCATGTGTATGCACACACACACAGAGTCTAGGTTGGGGATAGGCAGAGTACAAAACATTCAGGCTGCTATAACTGCAGTTTTCAAATTTGTTTTCCTTCTTGCAAAGAACACACACACTTGGGTCACACTAGTGATTTCTGTTAAAACAAAGAGACTTACACCTTTTATTGTTTTTGACACCTTCACTCAGTATTCCTCCAAGTATCCTACTTAAACTTCAGTGTGCTAAGTCACTTCAGTCATGTGTGATTCTTTGAGACCTCTGGACTGTAGCCTGTCAGGCTCCTCCATCCAAGGAATTCTTCAGGCAAGAAAATTGGAGTGGGTTGCCATGCCCACCTCCAGGGGATCTTCCTGATCTAGGGATAAAACCCACATCTCTTATGTTTCCTGAATTGGCAGGCAGGTTCTTTACCACCAGTGCCACCTGGGAAGCCCTAAACTTCAGTAGGTGTTGAGAAATATGCCATTTTTGCCAAAAATATATTCTCTGTTGAACCTAATTTCTGGCTTAACCCTCACGATCCCATGGAAAGAGCTGTATTGTTCATCACTGTTAAGAAAACCAGAACACAGAATGTCACCATCCAAGTCCATTTCTAAAGCCCATATTCTGTTTTATCTCAGTCTGCTGCTGCTGCTAAGTCGCTTCAGTCATGTCCGACTCTGTGCAATTCCAGAGACAGCAGCCCACCAGGCTGCCCCGTCCCTGGAATTCTCCAGGCAAGAATACTGGAGTGGGTTGCCTTTTCCTTCTCCAGTACATGAAAGTGAAAAATGAAAGTGAAGTCACTCAGTTGTGTCTGACTCTTAGCGACCCCATGGACTGCAGCCCACCAGGCTCCTCCATCCATGGATTTTCCAGGCAAGAGTACTGGGGTGGGGTGCCATTGCCGTCTCCGTTATCTCAGTCTCCTGGCTCCCAATCCATTTGTTTGTTTTGCGACGTTGCCCTTTGGCCCATACATTGTTTTGCCTGATGGCAGCGAGGAGGGTTTCTTTTTTCTTGGTCACATCATTAATGAGCTAGGATAACTTGCCTCACATGTGTCACAGGCAATTGCCATATAGATTTTCAATTTTTCCAGCGAGGTAGAGCTACATGTCTTTAAAACCCAAAGCAAATGCCACAGTGTGCACTGCCACTGGGCTTCTCTTTGTTAACAACATAAAAAGAAGTCCATTTCCCTCTAGGAATAGCAGCCTCTTCCCTTTTTCTTTCAGCACAGCACACAGGACAGCAAAGACGCACTATTTATGGAAATCATTTATGATTGCACTTGGACCTACAGGCAGTACTGCCCAGGCTCCGTTCACTACCTCCAGGAATCCTGCCAGCTTGATGCACTCACATCAGATGCATTAAGACTTCATGTTTTATTGTCCTACTGGTATCCCATCACTATTGCTGCAATAAAGAGCTTTATTTCCGCACCAAACAATTATTTGCTGGGATATGTTGAAGTCTGAAAATTGGTTTGTACCTCAAGGAGCAGTGAGAATGCAAGAAAAGCTGCTCTCTTGCTGCTCCATTGATTCCTGGAGGTAGAAAGCAATGGAAAAGAATTAAAATGCCCTCCATCCAGACGATTGTTCAAACAAGTTTTGATTAAGCACAGAATCTTTTTCAGAAGGGCTGCCAAAATTGTAGGCCTAGTTTTAAGTCAAGGAAGCAATCAGAAAAATCGACACTTCAGAACAAATATTCAAATATAGAGCCCTATGTTTATACTCACTATGAATTCAGAAGGAAGAGGAAAAATGAGTTCCTGACTGCTCATATTCTTGATAGTTTGCTGGATATTTCTTCTTAAATAATTCATCATTCAATAAGCAATTTATTAACTGCCTTCCAAGAGCCATATATGCACTCTGCTTGGTACTAGGGCATTCCCATTCTGCTGAGGGAAAAAGGCAACAAATAATTCTAATATAGGTGATGAGTATTCTGGTGGAGCTTTAATTAGGACTTCACTGAATAACACAAGAGGCGCATCTAGCACTGGCTGGGAAATAGATGCATAAAAGATTTTATCATGGCTTCTAAATTGAGTTTTGAGAAATAAGCACAAACCAGCTGGCAAAGAGTAGAGGAAAGGATATGAGGGAGGGCAGACAGAATATATGATATGAGAATCTAGGAATATGTCCAGATAACCGACAAAGCTACCTAGACCCAATCAGCTGTCCATCACATAGTTCACACACTTTAAATCTGTTGCCCACTCCTAAACTCAAACCTTCCATTCTGCTTGATTTACATCCTGACTCAATATCTCGGATTCTCTTTTATTTTTTTCCTTTTGCTTCACCCTCCCATTCAGTCACCAAATTCTCTCTCTTCTACCTGTGTATTTGGCCTTAATCTCCTCCATTTTAGTACCGTTGCCAATATACTAATCCAAATCCTTTGTATCTTATTCCTAATCATGGAAATGGCCGCCTTATTTTTCTGTTACTCCATGTATAAACTGCCATTACATTGAATTTCTCAAACATAATCCTACTGCTCCCTTCTCAAAAATCATCAATGCACTTACAGGATAAAGCCTACCCTCCTGCCATAACAGGCTAGTGATCCTTCATCTGGTCCCATTTTTCTTTTCTAATTGTAACTCCCATTCTGCATCTACATGACCCCTTCCCTTTAGTCAGATGGTTCTGCTCATTCATTATATTTCCCTACTCAAAACTTTGTTCCTACCATCAGATCAGATCAGATCAGATCAGTCGCTCAGTTGTGTCCAACTCCTTGCGAGCCCATGCTTAAAATCCCCCAAAACTGAATCCTGCATATTCCTAAACAGCCTCTAAGACCAAACAGCCTTCTAGGACCAAAACATGGTTATTTCTTCCTCCTAAGAATCAGGGTCATTGGAAGGACTGATGCTGAAGCCCCAGTACTTTGGCCAACTGATGTGAAGAGCTGATTCATTGGAAAAGACCTTGCTGCTGGGAAAGATTGAAGGTGAAAGGAGAAGGGGATGGTAGAGAATGATGATTAGATAGCATGACCAACTCATTGGACCTGAATGCTAGTAAACTCTGGGAGACAGTGAAGGACAAGGGAGCCTGGCATGCTGCAGTCCATTGCGTCGCAGAGTCAGGCGCAACTTATCGACTGAACAACAACAAAGAATTAGTGTGGCTTGATGTTTTAAAAACAATTCTGGTAGAGAAATGGAAATGAATGTTTCATGAGAACTCACTAATTATCAGATCATTTAAAGCTCTGGGAGTTAAGTGTTATTTTATTTTATTGTTATTTTTTTGTAAATTAATGTATTCATTTTAATTGGAGGCTAATTACTTTACAATACTGTAGTGGTTTTTGCCATACATTCACATGAATCAGCCATGGGTGTACATGTGTCCCCCATCCTGAAACCCCCTCCCATCTCCCTTCCCATTCCATCCCTCAGGGTCATCGCCGTGCACTGGCCCTGAGCGCCCTGTCTCATGCATCAAACCTGGACTGGTGATCTATTTCACATATGATAATATACATATTTCAATGCTATTCTCTCAAATCATCCCACCCTCATCTTCTCCCACAGAGTCAAAAGACTGTTCTTTACATCTGTATCTCTTTTGCTGTCTCACATATAGGGTCATCATTACCATCTTTCTAAATTTCATGCTGCTAAGTCACTTCAGTTGTGTCAGACTCTGTGCACCCCATAGACGGCAGCCCACCAGGCTCTGCCGCCCTGGGATTCTCCAGGCAAGAATACTGGAGTGGGTTGCCATTTCCTTCTCCAATGCATGAAAATGAAAAGTGAAAGTGAAGTCGCTCAGTTGTGTCTGATTCTTCGCAACCCCATGGACTGCAGCCTACCAGGCTCCTCCATCCATGGGATTTTCCAGGCAAGAGTACCGGAGTGGGGTGCCATTGCCTTCTCCATCTAAATTCCATATATATGTGTTAATATACTGTATTAGTGTTTTTCTTTCTGACTTACTTTACTTCAAGAAAACTGCAGTTAAAAGAGGCTAAATAACACAGCCTGCATCACAAAGCTATTATATTTAAATCTGTCAATGTAACTTCAAAGTTCTTGATCTTTTACCTCTAATATATAGACATTTCTAAACTAATCATCATCATTATCATTATTATCATTACCAACAATCTAGCACTTACTGTGTACAAAATATGTGCTAATATTTCGAGATGATCCAACAAATGGGGAAGAATAGAATAGAAAAAAATGGGGAAGATAATATTCAAAGAGATAATAACTCAGAACTTCCTATAATTATTGAAAGACATGAACTCTCAAATATAGGAAAAATCTACAAATCCAAGCAGATTAATTGAAAAAGAACTCATCCCAGAGCAAACTGCAATGAAAACAAAAGACAAAATGTTGAATTTCTTTTTACTGTACCTTATCTTTTAAGTATTCTCTTTTTTTAGGGGATATAGGCTTTTACTCTTTCTGAGTGGACTTTTCAAGGGTTACAAATCCCATGAAGATTTATTCATGATATTTAAACAGTGAAGGCAGTAAAAATAAAGGTGGAATTTTCTCACAAGCTCCTAAATTCATAATGCTATTGCACACTCAATAGACTACAGTGTGTGTAAACATAACTCTTATATGCACTGGGAAACCAGAAAGTTCATGTGACTTGCTTTATCGAGATGGTCTGGAAGCTAACCTGTTACAATCTGAGATCTGCCTGTGCAAACTTTATCAAGTCATAGAGCCGGATGGTCATTATTATCAATGGTCATCATCACAGAAGGAAACAACCAGACCTGTGGCCCGCAGGTGGACTAGCCACCACCACAGATGAAATGCTCCCACCAAACGAAACTGGCCAACAAACAACAACAGCAGATTTTGACCCCAGGCTGGAAACAAGGGAGAAAGGGGAACTCAATAAAGGACAACACGTAGATGTAACCAGCAAAATCCAGACTGGGGACACCCTCCAGGACTAGTAACCTGGGTTTTCTACAGAAAGATGCCACAGAAAAAGAGCTGGGGGAGACCTCTAGGTATGGAGAGATGAGACATGAGACTTGGTCACCAGTGATAGTGTGGGGGAGCTGGCCTGGGTCCAGATTCTAACAACAATACTGTCAAGAAATTTTTAATGAGACGATCAGAAATTTGAAGGGACCGGGTGATGATATTCAGGAGTTACTGTCAATTTTTAATGATATGATAGTTGGTTTTGTGAGAAACAAAAGAGGACCTTTAATATATTTACAGATGAAATGATACGAAGTCTGGCATTGGCTTCATGATCTGGGAGTGTGTAGGGGGGAGATGAAACAAGATTTATAAATGAACTAATAATTGTTGATCTAGGGGACCGGATCAGTAGATTATTATTTCCACTTTTATGTGTGTTTGAATTTTTCCATAAAAAAAGTTGAAAATCAAATCCAGGAGAAGGCACTACAAATCAACAGATCCCACCTGAACAGTATACCTTGTATGCCTGGATCCTGAGTTTTGTGACATGCTAATTGTAAGTTGATTTTTTTTTTCAGCAAAAGGAATTTTTATGCTTTTAGAAGTGCCTTAAGATAATTTCCAAATAGTTTGAGTATTGTTTTAAAATATACCAGACCCTTTAATGAAACAGCATTTCAGATCTACCCTTTCAAGCAGCATCTCCAGTTTTGACATCTCTCACCAACAAAATGGGAAAGTTCCATTTCTTTCTGAAAGTAATTTCTGGAGTTGGAAAGCTGGAGTGATTTGCAGAGATAAACAGTGAAAACAAGGAGTCACGCAGTGTCCTTATCTAGGAAGAGAAGCCAAAGACATTTCTGAATGAGATTTCAAAATTGCATTTCTGAGACCCAAACCTGCACTGCAGCCTGCGAGGAGGCAGGAAGGGCCCCCACGATACCCGCTGCCCATCTTTCAGTCTCATTTCCTGTAACCGGCTCAGCCCCACACCACTGAGCTGAACAGAGGCCCCATGTATTCTATCGTTACCCCAATATTGGTCACATAGCAGGTCCTCAACCAATGTCAAAGTCAAAGTATAAATATTCTCTTTTTAAATGTCTATACCACTGACCAGGAAAATAGTTATTTATAGATAAGTGGGAATTAATTTGTTGGCTTGTTTCTGCCTAGGACACTTGCATGGGAAAGCCCTGAGTTTTCTTGGAAGGAAGATCATTTCACAATGTGAACAATCACTCAGAAAAATAGGTTTTGATAAATTTTGTAGAAAGGGCCTTTGGATATAAAAGGAGGAGCAGAATGAGAGTAGTTGACACTATGTAAGGAGAAGGGATACCCAAAGGGCAAAGAAAAACAAGCTAAATGACAACACATTATCCACCTCATATTTTGGCTTCAAGTCAGTTCTACGGCAAACAGGAATTTTCAGAAAATTATCTTATTTCACACTTACTTCTGAAAACCCTAAGAACAAATTGGGCCAATCCTGTAACAAATCACACTTGGCAAAATCATATAGCAATAACTTTACATAATGAAGAAAACCAAAGAGCTGAATCTCAGCCCTGGTTCCAAATTACTCTGACTGTGTGATCTTGGAAACTGTCCTCCAGCATCAACAACTATAAACAAACGTACCTTCTCTATGTATCTCATTTATTAGAATGAAATGAGTTGACAAATGTAAGCATCTTATTTGCATGTAACATGTGAAAACATGTAAAGGACTACAGTTGTCAAATGAGCCATGGTACAGCTAGCAGTAAACATCCATTTACATTCTGTATAACTAAAGATCATTGTGAGTCTCCAAAGAAAGGTATTACATAATTCCCTTCAAAAGTATTTAAACAGACATTTTCCATACCATAGAAGTGAATAATCCTCAAGCTTAAAATACAGAACTCAAAGTAGATGCAAAGGTCACCAAGTCACCCGTGAAATGTGTGATGGTAACATTTTCAGTTCATACCAAACCATCAGAGTCAAGCTGTGTTGTTATCTATAGGTGGCCCACACTTGTTTTTTCTCCCTCTCTGCATCCTTTCTTTCAAAAAGCACTGGAGCATATAATTACTTGATTTTCACACAAGTGGTCAACTCCCTCAAACAGGGAGATGAGACAAATTGAACTGTGAGAGAACAATTTCTATGCCTGTCATTGGAAATGTATCCATTTGATTTGTTTGATTCAAATGAACACATTTTTAAAAGTTTAAATAGTCTGATTTGCTTATTTAAGAAATTCTCTTTATTGACAAGCCTATGTTCATATTGTTTCTTAGATTTCTTTTGAGTTACCATGTTGGAATAGAATCAGACTAGATACAGTGAAAATAAGTAGATTAAAGGACTCCCTGGCATACATTTCTCTCCAATTGAAACATGTCTTTGCTAATTCTAAGGATCAAATAAAGGACACAGGGCAACATTCAGGAAACATTTTCACTGCTCTCATGTTGAAAATCTCTATACTGTGCTGCTGCTGCTGCTGCTAAGTCACTTCAGTCATGTCTGACTTGGTGTGACCCCATAGACGGCAGCCCACCAGACTCTAGGATTCTCCAGGCAAGAATATTGGAGTGGGTTGCCATTTCCTTCTCCAGTGCATGAAAGTGAAAAGTGAAAATGAAGTTGCTCAGTCATGTCCCACTCTTTGCAACCCCATGGACTGGAGCCTACCAGGCTCCTCTGTCCATGGGATTTTCCAGGCAAGAGAACTGGAGTGGGGTGCCATTGCCTTCTACACTCTATACTGTGAGTGTTGAATAAAGCCTGTGAGGTGACATGGGCATAAGGTAAGATGCTGAAAGATGAATCAAATTCTTTACAGTTCAGACCCTCTAGCTATAGAAATATTCTAATGCCAACACTTATGCTATTATAGTGAATTAAGTCTCTGCCATAAAAGGAATCTTAGTAACACCATATGTAATTTGTTGGTGCTAGACAGCATTAGGCCTTCTTAGGCTTTTTTATTTTCATTATCCCATGTCTCACATCCAGAGAAGGCAATGGCACCCCACTCCTGTACTCTTGCCTGGAAAATCCTATGGACAGAGGAGCCTGGTAGGCTGCAGTCCATGGGGTCGCTAAGAGTCAGACACGACTGAGTGACTTCACTTTCACTTTTCACTTTCATGCATTGGAGAAGGAAATGGCAACCCACTCCAGTGTTGTTGCCTGGAGATTCCCAGGGATGGGGGAGCCTGATGGGCTGCCGTCTATGGGGTCTCACAGAGTCGGACACAACTGAAGCAACTTAGCAGCAGTAGCAGCAGCAGCAGCAGCATGTCTCACATTCTGGAAGAAAATATTTGTATCTCAAAAACCTCATTAGTGCCTAAACTTCAAAATTACAATTACATTATTTTATCCTTAAAAACAGAGATTGAAATCACTGACTCTGGGGACTTCCCTGGAGGCTCAGGGGTAAAGAATCCACCTGCCAATGCAGGAGCCACGGGTTTGATCCCTGATCCAGGAAGGTCCTACAGGCCATGACTTTGAGAGCAACTAAGTCCATGTGCCACCAAGGACTAAGCCCATGTACTACAGCTCACAAGCCGCAACTACTGAGCCCACGTGTTGCAACTACTAAAGCCTGCATGCCTAGAGCTTGCTGCTCTGCAACAAGAGAAACCACTGCAATGAAAAGCCTGTACTCTACAACTAGAGAGTAGCCCTGCTCACCACAACTAGAGAGAGCCTATGTGCAGCAATGAAGACCCAGTACAGCCATGCTGCTGCTGCTGCTAAGTCGCTTCAGTCGTGTCCGACTCTGTGCGACCCCATGGACTGCAGCCTCCCAGGCTTCTCCGTCCATGGGATTCTCCAGGCAAGGACACTGGAGTGGGTTGCCATTTCCTTCTCCATGCACAGCCATATAAATCTTTTTTTTTTTTTTAAATCACTGAATCTGGAGACAGGCATCCCTGGGTTTATGGCACAGCTCTGCCCCTCTTACAGGCTTTGAAACAGGCTTCCTTTACTTCACTAACTCAAACATCTGATGTATAAAATGGGGATAATTATACCTACACCATAGGGGTAGATATGGGAGATAGCACTGTAGTTAAAGACATTCCCTGAGACCCATCTGCCTGGATGTAAAGCCTGGTTCATACTGACTCGTTGAGGAGCCTTGGGCAAGCTACACACCCTTTCAAGCCTCAATGCTGCCATTTATAAAATGTTTCTCTTGGGTAAAGAATTCACCTGCAATGCAGGAGACAGCAGTTCGATTCCTGGGCCAGGAAGATTCCCCTGGAGAAGGGAATGGCTACCCAGTCTAGTATTCTGGCCTGGAGAATCCCATGGACTGTATAGTCCATGGTGATGCAAAGAGTCAGACATGACTGAACAACTTTCACTTTCACAGGATTGTTGTACTATTAAGATAATTGCTACGGACTGAATGTTTGTGTCCCTCTCCCAAAATGTTGAAAGCATAACCCCTAATGTGAGAGTATTAGGAGGTGGTGATTTGGGGAAGTAATTAGGTCATGAGAGTGGAGTGTTCACAGATAGGATTAGTGTTCTTATAAAGGAGACTTCCACTGTGTGAGAACACAGAACAAACCAGGAAGCAGGCCCCCACCAGACACCTTGATCTTGAACTCCTCAGTCTCCAGAACTATGAGAAATAAATTTCTATTATTTATAAGCCACCATTTATAGTATCATAGACCTAAGTCTATGTCTACGGTATTTCGTTAGAGCAGCCTGAACAGAACTAAGACAATGCATATGACTAGGGTTGCCAGATTTAGAAAATGACAGGATGCCCAATTTAATTTGAATTCCAGGAAAAAAAAATTACACACTTATACTAAAATTGTTCATTTTCCATGTGAAATTCAAATTTAACAGGACATCCCATATTTTATCTGTCTGCCTTACATATAATACACTGAGGAAAATGTTAGCACATACTGAGTAATCAACATATAATAATATTATACTAGGGTTTAAATTTATTAATACACAGTTTCAGATCAGATCAGTCACTCAGTCATGTCCGACTCTTTGCGATCCTATGAATCGCAGCACGCCAGGCTTCCCTGTCCATCACCAACTCCCGGAGGTCACTCAGACTCACACTAATTGTTCAAAAAAAAAGAAGCAGTAATAGACTTTCACCATTCACTGTCCTCTTAGTTTTGATTGCCAGGAGGCCCAAAGCTTAATTCAAATACAAATTTTAAATAAAATTTGTCTCAACAACACTACCCCCTCAATTTACACTTGAACAATCAGAAGCCATTTCTCCAATTACTTATTTATCCAATAAATGCTAAACATTCATTAAATTGTAACTGTTAACTATAGCAACAGATTCTGAAAGCATGAAAAGGCTACCAGAGAAAGGTAGGCAGTGATCCCCATGAAGCAGGAGTTTACTATAGACCCTGCTCCCATATCTCTAAAATTCATTATTAGGATTGAATAAGAAACTACAGGCAAATTGCTTGGCACTCACAGTGGCAAGGTACCCACTACACATTCAGAAATGAAATTGTTGTTCTTAATGCTATACATATTACTTTCATCAATCTTAGCAGATAAAACTAAACCAACGCTTATGGTTTCCATGTAGCTATTCCCTATTTACCTATTTTATTTAAGAAAAACAACTCTCCTGAGTAACTTTACATCTTATCAAGCAAGGAATTATCTCCTTTGTCACATAGTTCATCTGATAACAAATGTTCTCTTTTCAGGGGATCTTCCCAACCCAGGAATCGAACTCAGGTCTCCCACATTGCAGGAAGGTTCTTCAACACCTTAGACACAAGGGGGGCCTGCTGCTGCTGCTGCTGCTGCTGCTGCTGCTAAGTCACTTCAGTCGTGTCCGACTCTGTGTGACCCCATAGACGGCAGCCCACAGGCTCTCCTGCCCCTGGGATTCTTCAGGCAAGAACACTGGAGTGGGTTGCCATTTCCTTCTCCAATGCATGGAAGTGAAAAAGTGAAAGTGAAGTTGCTCAGATCAGATCAGATCAGTCTCTCAGTCGTGTCCGACTAGTCGTGTCCAACTCTTAGTGACCCCATGGACTGCAGCCTATCAGGTTCCTCCATCCATGGGATTTTCCAGGCAAGAGGACTGGAGTGGGATGCCATTGCCTTCTCCGAAGGGGGTCCTAACAAATGTTAAATAAATGTTATCCAATAATATGCACTACAATGAGTTAATCCAATGTTTTTCAAATAATAATCAAAATTCTTTCTACAATACCCAACATGATCACAGGTATCTAAAAGGACATCTACAATTACAGTTTCTCACACAACCATTTATTGACATCATCAGAACACTTTTAACTTCACTGGGAAGCCAGAAATTAATGACCTATTTATCAACTTCTGAAGTGTTTTTTTTTTTTTCAAGTTTCACAAGATTCTCTTACTATAAAATGTAAGACTGCAGAACCCAAGAATCTCATTGTACATAATTTGTGGTCATTTCGGCAGAAAATGTCAAGAGGTTGGGACAAATGAAATATTGCTTAACAATACAGTCCTAAAGTACAGACATTAGAAAAGTCTTAAGGAAACTTAACAATGAAAGTCACATAGTCACACAGTTGTCACGGCATAGTCACACAAGAACTATTCAGTGAGCTTTTCCTTGTCCAGCAGAGTCCAGCTTCTGAATTCCATAAACAGAGGCCTTGAGTTTCATGGCTTTACTGTCTGCTGCAAAGGAATGTGATGGAAGCAAGAACTGCCTATGCGGCAGTATTCTAAGTCCTAGCAACCATCACCACACAACCACAGGCCTGGACAACAGAACGATTAGAATCACAAACTGAATAGACTGGCTCTTAAAATGAAATCACTCCTTCCAACCTCAGGAAACAGTAACTGAAACTCAGCATTGTCAGAGCTGGAGTGAGATAAAGAGGGTTTTGGCAATCTAGAGTGGATACGGAAATATATATTACTCTGGAAAGCTTGACAAATATGGATGAGCCTTTATAGTCACCCAGTGAAACAGTCGTGTCTGACTCTTTGTGACCCCACAGACTATACAGTCCATGGCATTCTCCAGGCCAGAATTATGGAATGGGTAGCCTTTCCCTTCTCCAGGGGGTCTTCCCAACCCAGGGATCAAACCCAGGTCTCCCGCATTGCAAGTGGACTCTTTACCATCTGAGCCACAAGGGAAGCCTGAAAGACAACAACTTACCTATAATTGGGAGGACTGCCTGAGCTAGTAGACTTATTTCAAATGTAGAAGGTTCATAATGAGATCTTAAATATTCTGTTTAACCTAGAAAATATCTGGCTTCACTGCAGGCAAAGTCCGTATCTCAAAGGAGATTATGATATTAATTGAGTTTGGCTCTCTCCAGAGGTGTTGGAGAGGGGAAACCAGTTTGGATTCAGAGGAGTGGGAGCAGGGAAAGTCAGGAGGCAGGATGGTGTCAGGCTCCTGCCTGAGAAGTCTGCCTGCCAACAGGGGCTCGCCAATGGAGGACAGCAAATGGACTAAGAAAAGTGACACCTAGCATTGTGGCAGTTATGTTGCCCTCATTTCTTCAGCAAAGCATTAAAACAAGGTGAAAGCAGCAGATAACAAGGCTAGAAGGGATCCATGGACAAGCAGGCAACTGAAAAGAGAGTCAGCAACATCCAGTATAGATTCGTGGACCATGTCAGGGCTTCCTGGCAATTTTCAGTAATTTTCAAGGCATAACCAGGCCTCTTGTGATTATGCAGGATATGCGGTCAGTCAGTAATAGCTGGTACTTAAGGCAAACCCAGGAAAGCCTGGCATGCTACAGTCTGTGGGGTCGCAAAGAGTCAGACACGACTAAAACTGAACAATAACAAGGCAAGCACAGTTTGATCCTCCACTCCACCTCCACCCCTAGCTCACAGAGACAGGAGACCTTGAGAATGTCTGGGTCATCTCTAATTGGTTTCCCAAAATCATCTCACCAAGAAAACATTCACATTGACACAAGCTCTGTGTACTCTCCTTATAAACTCCACTTTCTCTTTTTTCTACCCACAAACTCCACCATTCCTGCTGTCTCCAAATTACCATGTTAGCTCTCTTACATGTTCACAGAGGACTTCACTCTGCTATCCCGTTTATTCCTATCTGGTTGTTGGAATTGTTTCCAGTCAAAGTGCCCCATGGTTTGTTTGGGCCTTTTCTTCCCCTAGAGGGGAGGGCAGCGGGGAAGGCAGGAAGGAGCAGGTGCTTGGGGAAAAGTCCCAAATGTATTCATTCTGAAGCTGCGGTGAAAGAAAATAGGCACTCCCAGCCTTTTGCATTTTTAATACTTCATTCAAGAGGAGAACAATGCTTTTGTTGTGCCATTTGCTTGGGTTCCTTTCACTATTTGTCTTGCATAACAAGTTCACTCACTTCCTCCTCCTTCTCACATGGAAGTGCTGCTGTTTTCATCTAGTGGTCCTTCAGGACTCTGGATAATACACCGTGTTGCCTTGCAGCCTCTGTAATCATCACTAGATGAATTGCCCAGGCTCCAGATGTTTCACTAACTATCTTTTCATCATAGCAATATGCAGTTCCACTTGTATCCCTCCACATCCTCACTTGTTATAATAATAATGTCCCTTTCTGCAGCACTTCCATTCTGCAGGACCCCAAGATGCTCAAGGAAAACAAGAATTGTTCCCTACCTCCCCTGAAATTAGTTAAACATTCCTGATGCTAAATAACCCCTTGCAAAGTTAAACAAATACAGAGGCAGAAGTCAGAAGCATGTATTTGATCAAAGCCTCAGGAGACCACCATGACGCTAAGAGCATCTCCCCACAAGACGGACTAACCCACACATGAGTGATGCAGATTGCAAGCAAAGCCTAAGGTTTTCTTTCAAGGGCTTCAAAGGTACAGATTCCGTAATGTAAAACCTGTCCTATAAGACACAACTTCTAAGAAAACTCCAAAATTTGTGCACAAATTGAGCATGATTAATTCTGTACAATGATAGATAAATTGATAAGGCTGGCTCTTCATGGAGAGAACAATGAACTGTGAGTCATAGGGGTCACTGTGCTATTAAGTGGATAGCTTCCTGTTTCATTCTTAATCTCTCCCATTTAAAAGGAAAGTTGCTTCAGTGGTTCTCCTTTCAATTGGGTTGACCCAAAGTAGAACTGGTCATGGAACAACAGACTGGTCCAAAAGGAAAAGGAGTACGTCAAGGCTGCAATGTCACCATGAGAGAGACAGAGAAATGAGGAAGAAACACAAGGGAACAAGAGGGGAGAAACAACCTCAGAATGCGGAGACCACCAGGAGAGGAAGAGGGCAAAGGAGAAAGGAAAGTGGAGAGGAAGGGCAGCCAGACGAAGATCATGGCATCGGTCCCACACGAGGGAAAGATGGGGAAACAGTGGAAACAGTGTAGACGCGGCCAACACTGAAGATGGTGAGCAGCGAAAGACGCTGCCCGAGGAGAGACCAACCAGAAGCACAAGCAGAGACAACCCAAGGGCAAGGCGGTCTTCCTGTGGTCAGAGGAGTGGAGGGGGAGAGCAGAGAGGAAGGGTGTGGAAGAGAGAGTCCGGACGCAAGAAGATAACAGTCGAAGGAGATCAACGAGAGGAGATGCAGCGAAAAGAGGCAGGAAGAGGAAGGAGAAGACTGATGCTGGGAGGGAGAGGGCAGGAGGAGAGGGGAGAGAGGGAGATGGGGAGGCATCACTGACGATGGATGCGAGTCTGGGTGACCCGGGAGCTGGGATGGACAGGGAGGCGGTGGCGGCAGGGGGCAAAGAGGGACACGACTGAGCGACTGAGATTGATCTGATCTGAAATGTTTGTTTGGGTTTTCCTTAAGACGTTATGAACAAACAAACTCTTGGGCCAACCCAATACAACACAGGAACATCAAGAAGTTTCTGAGCTGGAGTTCAATCTTCATTCCATTACTTGTTATCCCTCAAGTTCTCCATACACTCTTTCCTCCCTACCATTTCACATCCTAGTTCATCTACCCTACTAACTATACCTATATGCCCACTCATCCTACAAGACTCATTGTAGATTATCACCAAGTTTGTATTGCGCATTCACTGTAAAGAGTTCCAGAAATATAAAAACAAAAATAGCTTCTTTCATCAAGGAGCTTGAAACATGGTTAGGAGGAAAACACACATAAGCAAGCAAGCATTACAAAATGCACAACCCAAATATAACTGGAGCACCACTGTCTGCTCTCTGTGACCTGCTGATTCAAAGAAAGTGCAGTGTAATAGAACAAGGCAATTGAAAGGAACTCCAGTTATTATGAAATCTCCTGAGTACCTAATCCCCAAGAGATGTAGGAGTAACTTCTTGAGGAATACCTTCCAACATACTTTCTCATTTACTTATTACATTCATGGCTCACTGTCTGTCTTCTTCACAAGTTCTGTGAAGGAAGAGATTTATTTTGTTCATTGAGCTATCTCAAGAATAGGAATGATGCCAAGCTCACAATAGTCACACAACAGATGTTTGTTGAATGAATAAATTTGGAGAAGGAAATGGGCAACCCAATCCAGTGTTCTTGCCTGGAGAATCCCAGGGATGGGGGAGCCTGGTGAGCTGCCGTCTATGGGATCGCACAGAGTCAGACACGACTGAAGCGACTTAGCAGCAGCAGCAGCAGCAGAATGAATAAATTGCCTTACCTTTTATATTCCATAGATTCTGAGCAGATAGAAGCCATTCCTCAGAACTTACCAGAAAATTCTCCCCAAGACCAGCATTCAGATGCCTCTCCTCACAGAACTGCTGTTGCAATGAATCTCTTTCATCTTCTTCTGTGAGGCCTTGTATGAAGTGCTAAAAATGAGGCAGGAAAGACTTCCACAGCTCCTCCAGAGTCTTTGCTTCAAAACACTGGACTTAAACCTACAAAGTAGAGCATATTATATCATTATAATTATTTACATCTTATTTCTTGTCAACTTCCCTACTAGAATGTAAGATTTTCAAGTTGCTTTATTCATTTTTGTAATGCCCAATGCATATCTTTATTTGGAAAAATAGGAGGTGGTGAAGTATTTTCTGAGAAAAGTTTAGTAAATGAATAAGCTATATTCGTTTGGTGACAAATTTTCAACATTCTTAGAGTAGACTCTAGATCTGAACATGGGAAGGTCTTTGAACAACTAACAAGATGAGTGTGACACATTCTGCATGGGAATTACTGTGTTATTTCTAGTATTATTGGACTTGATTTCTTTGAAAGTCAAGCATTTTTATGGATGGAGATAGAGAGAAAACTGATGATGTTACTGCTAAGAAATTTTGCTTTCTTAATCTAATTCTTAAAATACAGCAAAATAACCTACACACAACACATAGAACTCCTGTCAGTTATCCGTATTGTACAACAATATGTGTGTGCAAATGCATGCATGTATGTGTGTGTCTATATATTTCAAAATCCCGTGTCAATCAAAAATAAACAAAAGATATCTCAGAGTATGTGGGGTCTTGGGTTTATTGGTTTTATAAGTAAAACAAAATTTTCTTTGCTAATAGTAGGTAATATTCTGAGTTCTTCCTTACTATTTCAGGCCACAAAACAAAGAAGAAAATAAAAGAGAATTTCCACTCAGCCTGAATGGCTGTTCATGGGTTCGGTGCCAGTAGTACTTTCCTCAAGCAAAGGGGAAAAAATGAACTTGAAGTTTTAGTTTTTTTAAAAAAAAAAAAAAAAAAGATACAAATTTCTGTAACAGAAGGAAATTCGTGGTAGGCAACAATTGGGAGCCAACAAGACAAATGAAGCTCTAGATGACTAGTGAAAGTGAAAGTGTTAGTCGCTCAGTCATATCTGATTCTTTGAAACCCCATAGCCCGCCAGGCTCCTCTGTGCATGGAATTCTCCTGGCAAGAAGACTGGAGTGGGTTGCCATTCCCTTCTCCAGTATATCTTCTCAACCCTGGGATTGAACCCGGGTCACCTGCATTGCTGGCAGATTCCTTACTGTCTGAGTCACCAGGGAAGCCCAAGGGTGAACTCAAACACCACATCCACTAGTTGCCAAATATCACCTACTAACCATAATGTGAAGCAGTAAACCAGGGCTTAGCAATGTAAAGCAAGTATCAATAGGGTGTGCCACACAGAGCATATGTAAAAACTGGATCTGAATCTTGATTAAAGTTCATTTTTAAAAGCCTTTGCTTTAGAGCTAATCCGATAAATTCCTCTCAGGTAGATTGCATTGTTTTTTCCAAAAAACTTCACTCCTCCTTTTGTTCTTACCTTTTATAATATGACTTTGCAGTTCCTTCAGTAGAGAAGTGTATTTCCCAGCCCACTTGTGTTGGGTTTGGCCAAATGACTTGCTTCATCCAATGGAACATGGATAGGAGAGACATGTTCCTGTTTTAAAACTCAGCTTTAAGAGGCATTCTGTGTTTCTGTGTTTCTACTTGCCCTTCCTGGACTTCTTCCATCAACATGAAAAGAATCTACCTTGTCTTGATGTTGGACAAGGCAAAGGATAATACCTGGAGCTGACCTTGTACTCATCAGCACTTTGGAGCCATGGACCTGCTGGGCCAGCCTCAGCATTCTCTGCTATGGGCTCACGAAGCCTGGGTAGGAGAAAAGAGTTTAGAAAGGAAGTAAATGAGTTGCTGCTGCTGCTGCTAAGTCATTGCAGTCGTGTCCAACTCCGTGCAACTCCATAGACGGCAGCCCACCAGGATCCCCCGTCCCAGGATTCTCCAGGCAAGAACACTGGAGTGAGTTGCTATTTCCTTCTCCAATGCATGAAAGTGAAAAGTGAAAGTGAAGTCATTTCTGACTCAACAACCCCATGGACTGCAGCCTACCAGGCTCCTCCATGGGATTTTCCAGGCAAGAGTACTGGAGTGGGGTGCCATTGCCTAAATGGGTTACACAGGTACAAAAGCCTTCAGTTGTAAGATCTGAGAGTAGAGATCAGGGTACTAGTGTACTCTGCTACATTTCTGCTAGCAAGTTTTTTTGCTTTTAAACTGTTCAAGGTGCATTTATAGTATTATTTAATAACATTTGATTCTGCTACAGAAAATAAAACAGATGGGATGGATGAAGCTCATAAGATAAGTAACGTGAGGCCAGTATGACTGTGTTCTTTCACTGCAGGTGGCCAAAAAACAGCTAATAATCATGATAAACTAAATTGATATAAGGTATCTTAGATACTTGATATTCCCAAGATCCTAAACCCATCTCACACTGATGATCTTCATTCTGATCCCACATTTTCTCTGCTCAGAAACTCAAACAAAATCCATAATTGCTCATAGGCTAAGTGGCAAACAGCAGCAGCAGCAGCAGGCTGCCTTGTGTCTACATCTTTCCTATACTACAAATATGTATGTTTGCCAAGTGTACTTTCTATCAGATCAAGTTTCCTTGATTAACATTAATTTGCCTTAATAATCACATTATCAATAGGGAAAGCCTTTGAGGTAGAGAAAGATGGACAGAGAGAGAAAGGGAAAGAAATGAACATTGCATATCCCAGAATACAGGCAGAATGGTCCTTCCATCCATTTTCACCTTATTCAAAGTGTGTTAACCTATGCCATTCTTATCCTTGCTTCTCGCCATTTTAAATTTATTCAATAAGCCAATAATCATGATTTAAGCATGTTAAATTTGTTTTTTACCTTTTCTGTTGTTTTCTATGACTCCTAGGATATCCTGCCTGGTAATATATTTGGAGGTTACTTTTGCATCAAGGTAATTTCCCATACAACAAACCATATTTGATGTGTTCACTATTTGCATAAGAGGAATCCATGCATGTATGTTTGTGTATACTTCCTTTGTGTGGCCAACAGGAGGCTGGTTCCACATACTTAGCTAAAACTCCTTACTATGGCTAGAAAGGCCCTCCCTTTGAATACTGATTACTACTCCAGCATTCCCACTACTAACCCCTGTCTTTATGGACTCTTCGTGTGAGCAACTACGCCAGTGCAAACCTGTCCAAGCTTTGCCTGAATACTCAGACCTTGTCTATACTACCGCCACCTTGTGGTCAGCTCTTTTCCTTGCTCAACCCTGAAAACCTTCAACCCCCCTGTAAATATCTTTTATGTATTTTAAGACTCAGGGACAAAATCTGTGAAGCCTTTATTGACATCCCTAGACAATCCCTTATTCCCTTGTATTTCCATTGTTGTTGTTCAGTCCCTAAGTTGTGACCAACTCTTCACGACCTATGGACTACAACCAGGCTCCTCTTCATTCACTGTATCTCCCGGAATTAGCTCAAATTCATAGTCAGTGATGCTATCTAATCATTCCATCCTTATACCATGTGTTTCCATGGTATGATGTATTATAGCATTTGCTCCATCATAATACAACTGATCTCTTTTGGAATAAATTTAAGATGGTATAAACAATGCCTATTTTGTTATCTTGAAAGTGAAAGTCACTCAGTCATATCTGACTCTTTGTAAGCCCATGGACTATATAATGCATGGAATTCTACAGGCCAGAATACTGGAGTGGGGTAACCATTCCCTTCTCCAGGGGATCTTCCCAACCCAGGGATCGAACCCAGGTCTCCCACATCATAGGCAGATTCTTCACCAGCTGAGCCACCAAGGAAACCTTAGAATACTGGAATGAGTAGTCTGTCCCATCTGCAGCGGATCTTGCCGACCCAGGAATCACACCGGGGTCTCCTGCATTGCAGGCAGATTCTTTAGCAGCTGAGCTACTAAGGAAGACCATTTTGGTATCTTACCTACTCCTAGAACAGGGCTTAGCATATAGTACACACTCAGTAAATATTTTTTCAAAATGGTTAAATGTTAATTTACTATACGTAATCAGTATTACGGTGAGAGATTAATCAATATGTAATATAATGCGCAAGCAGTATCGGTAGGGATGGAGCAGTTTCTGCAATCAGCTTATGCTTCCCTCCACAAATAAATCTGGACAGCTACAGCGTGCTGCAGTCCATCGGGTCACAAAAAGTCAGACATGATTTGGTGACTGAACAACAAGCACCCTTGGGAAGGAAGTCACTCCCTCACCTCACTCCTACTCTGTCACCCAAATATCCACCACTGAGAAAAAAACTCTTAAGCTGGGTAGATATGATGAGTCAGTTACCAATAGAAGAGAGTTCAACATAGTATATTTAAAAAGACACACTCAGGCCTGATATATGGCAGTGGAAAGCCTCAAACCCCCATTACCTGCATGGTATGACATACTTCCCAGGTGGCACTGGTGATAAAGAACCCACCTGCCAATCCAGGAGACATAAGAGATGCAGGTTCGATCCCTGGGTCAGGATGATCCCCTGGAGGAGGGTATGGCAACCCATTCCAGTATTCTTGCTGGAGAATCCCATGGACAGAGGAGCCTGGCAGGCTGCAGTCCATGGGGTCCCAAAGAGTTGGACACAACTGAAGCAATTTAGCAGCAGCAGCATGATATGACAGGAATACAGAAAATACAGTAGTGCAGCCTGCTGGATCCTACATCCTACAGAGTCGCTCATAACACCACAGCACAGGATAGAGAATCTGGAACTCTTGGAGGACCCAAGCTCTATGGAATTCCTCATAGCACCACGCACAGTACAGAATAGATCTGCAATGTCAAAATGACACCCACTCCTATTTAATTTCCTGTGGTAGCACAGCATAGATGGTTACATAGGGTTCCATGACCAGTGAGTCTGTACTAGCTTCACAGGGAACCTCAAGCAGACCATGATTTTCCTACCACCACAACAGTTGAGTGAATGTGCTCTTGAATGTAGGGGTTCCATGAGGGTTTTGTCATCTCTGCAAGGCATTATGGACATTGATCTGATGTGGATGCTGTGATTTTGATACTAACTGGGCTCCCAGTCTTCAGGGGCTACCAGCATGAATTAACGCTAACATAACCAAGTACTGTACATTAGCAGCAGATGCCAGTGAAAACAGGTGATAACAAATGAGACCAGATATAAGAAAATTCTAAAGTCTAAAATTATTATATTAATCTGTGATTACAGTGCCGACTTACCATGAAGTCCCACTGGATTCATGTTTGAAAGAGATCTATCATAATCTCCTCAGACAGGAGTTTATATTCATGCAAATAAAAAATCTCCAAACATACATGTACCATTTACCAGGCACAACTTAAAATATATATTGGGGCTTCCCTGGTAGCTCAGCTGGTAAAGAATCTGCTTGCAATGCAGCAGACTCCAGTTTGATTCCTATGTTGGGAAGATCCACTGAAGAAGGGAACGGCTACCCACTCCAGTATTCTGGCCTGGAGAATTCCATGGACTGTATAGTCCATGGGGTCTCAAAGAGTTGGACACAAAAAATCTCCAAATATACATGTTCCATTTACTGTACACAACTTAAAATTTATATGATATACATATTACATATACATTTATAAATAATACATAATCATACAACTCAAAAAACAATCTGATTTAAAAATGGGCAGAGAATTTGAATAGACATTTTTCCAAAATATATATATGCATTGCCAACAGGTCTGTGAACAGATGCCCAACATCACTGATAACCAGGGAAATGCAAATCAAAACCACAATGAAATATTAGTTCACAACTGTTAGAATGGCTGCTATCAGAAAAACAAGAGATTACAAGTATTGGCAAAAAATGCAGAAGTTGAGGAACTCTTGTGCACTGTTTGTGGGAATGTACATTATAGCAGCTACAGTAGAAAATAGAATGGATATTCCTTAAAAAATTAAAAATAGAACTACTATATTATCCAGCAAGCTCACTTCTTGGCATACGTCCAAAGGAAATAAAATCTCTGTATCAAAGAGCAGCATTATTCACAATAGCCAAGACATGAAAACAATCTAAGTGTCTACTGACAGATGAACGAATAAAGAAAATGCAGTATACATATATGTATATATATATATATACACAATGGAATATTATTCAGCCACAAATAATAAAGAAATCCTGCCTTTTGCAACAATATGGATGGACTTTCAGGGCATTAAACTAAGTGAAAGGTCAGACAGAGAAATATAAATAATGTATGTTCTCATTGATACATGGAATATAAAAGTGCCAAACTCACAGAGAGTAGAATGGTGGTTGCCACAGGCTAGAGGGAGGAGGAATTGGGGAGCTGTTGGCCAAATGGTACAAACTTCCAGCTATAAGACAAATAAGTTCTGAAGATCTAATACACGGAATGGTAACTATAGTTAACAATACTATATTATGCAGTTAAAAGTTGCTAAGAATGTACTCTTAAATGCTATCACACACACACACAAAATGTAATTATATGAAGGGATGGAGGTGTTAACTAACTTTACTGCAGTTATCACTTCACAATATATATGCTTTTGAAAAGTGGTGCTAGAAAAGACACTTGAGATTCCCTTGGACTGCAAAGAGATCAAATCAGTCAATCCTAAAGGAAATCAATCCTTAATATTCATTGGAAGGACTGATGCTGAAGCTGAAACTCCAATACTTTGACCACCTGATGCAAAGAACCGATTCATTGGAAAAGACCCTGATGCTGGGAAAGATTGAAGGCAGGACGAAAAGGGGCCAGCAGAGGATGAGATGATTAGATAGCATCACCAATTCAATGGACACAAATCTGAGCAAACTGGAAGATAGTGAAGGACAGGGAAGCCTGGTACACTGCAGTCCATGAGGTCACAAAGAGTTGGATACAACTTAGCAACTGAACAACAAAAAATGCATATCAAAGCATTAAATCAAACATCTTAAACTTACTATATGTCAATAATATCTCAATAAAGCCAAAAAATAATAAGAGAAATGGGATGTAGAAAGTTTATATAAATCACACAGCACATAAAAGACAAAGTCAGAATTCTAAGCAGGCATACATTAACCACTTTGCAATATTGCTTCAACAAAACAATCAGATCAGAACAGATCAGATCAGTCGCTCAGTCGTGTCTGACTCTTTGTGACCCCATGAATCACAGCACACCAGGCCTCCCTGTCCATCACCAACTCCCGGAGGTCACTCAGACTCACATCCATCAAGTCAGTGATGCCATCCAGCCATCTCATCCTCTGTCGTCCCCTTCTCCTCCTGCCCTCAATCCCTCTCAGCATCAGAGTCTTTTCCAATGAGTCAACTGTTCGCATGAGGTGGCCAAAGTACTGGAGTTTCAGCTTTAGCATCATTTCTTCCAAAGAAATCCCAGGGCTGATCTCCTTTAGAATGGATTGGTTACATCTCCTTGCAGTACAAGGGACTCTCAAGAGTCTTCTCCAACACCACACTTCAAAAGCATCAATTCTTCAGCGCTCAGCTTTCTTCACAGTCCAGCTCTCACATCCATACATGACCACAGGAAAGACCATAGCCTTGACTAGGCGAACCTTTGTTGGCAAAGTAATGTCTCTGCTTTTGAATATGTGATCTAGGTTGGCCATAACTTTCCTTACAAGGAGTAAGCGTTTTTTAATTTCATGGCTGCAGTCACCATCTGCAGTGATTTTGGAGCCCAGAAAAACAAAGTCTGACACTGTTTCCACTGTTTCCCCATCTATTTCCCATGAAGTGATGGGACTGGATACCATGATCTTCGTTTTCTGAATGTTGAGCTTTAAGCCAACTTTTTCACTCTTCACTTTCACTTTCATCAAGAGGCTTTTTAGCCCCTCTTCACTTTCTGCCATAAGGGTGGTGTCATCTGCATATCTGAGGTTATTCATATTTCTCCCAGCAATCTTGATTCCAACTTGTGTTTCTTCCAGTCCAGCATTTCTCATGATGTACTCTGCATATAAGTTAAATAAGCAGGGTGACAATATACAGCCTTGATGTACTCAATAAAACAAGATAAACAAGGGCATAAGAGAGCTGATGATTAATTGGCAAATGTGTGGTGCAAAGAACATATACCTGAGGAGACTCTAACACTTGATGAGCCTCTGCTATATCCCAGGCTTCGTGCAATCCAAAACCAAGAAGGTGAATATCCATGCCTTATGCTGGTGGTTTTACACCAATGGTTTAACGTTTGATTACCACATACTTTATGCAGAGCCTCAACACATTTCTCTATAAAATAAATCCCATGTGTGTTGATTGCCCAGAGACCTAACATTTAGGTCACTGTTAACTAACACAAAGATTCTATAAAAAACATTCTCAAATTCTTCTGTGTCTCAAAAGGGGGAAAAGATGAATCTATTCAGAGCACAGTTCCCTTGCTTAGGTCTACCTTGATCAAATAATAGTTCATCCTAGAACAGCAATCACAGAGGAGTTTATGCCATATATACCTACTGAGAGGGCTTCCCAGGTAGCACTAGTGGTAAACAACCGGCCTGCCAATGCAAGAGACCTAAGAGATGTGGGTTTGATCCCTGGGTCAGGAAGATCCCCTGGAGGAGGAAAAGGCAAGCCACTCCAGTATTCTTGCCTGGAGAATTCCAAGACAGAGGAGCCTGGTGGGCTACAGTTGATAGGGTCACAAAGAGTCAGAAATGACTGAAGTGACTGAGAATGCACACACACATACTCAGTGAGATCTACAATTAAAGCAGCAAGCTTTCTCTACAATATTTTCCTCTGTTATTTTCAATGCAAATCTACTATTTCTTCAAAGCTAAGTATTTGATGAAGATCTTAATAAATTGAATCTTTGTAGTGTTCTTAGGAGCAAAGCAAGGACTGAAAACATGCAGTGAGCTTTAGTCCTGAAGTACTCCAAGATATTAAAATGGCAATTATTTAAATACTCTCACTTCTCTAATATGAAGTAGGATGTAACAGTTCAGTTCAGGGTGTACAGGGAGATGAAAATTTTAATTCACTGTGAAGAGTCTAATTAGCTTTGCAGATAAGAACTCAAGGTTTGTGTGGGTTTCACCAGCCTGCCCTATCTCCCAGGCTACTGGGGCAGATCTTTAAGTAAATCCATCAGCAGTTGACTTTGTTGACCCCACAAAAGTGACTGGTGGCCCTGCCCTGAGTAAACCCATAAATAATTAACTAAGAGATGGACACAATTCCTGGGAGCCACTATCTCATCACATTTCCAGCAACCTCCATTACCTAAGAGGGCTCTGCATACTTTTCCCTAGTGTCTAAGCCTATGTCCTTCTTTATGGACTAACTCAAGCCTTACCTCATACATAAAGGGGGCCAAAACTACCCTATTTCAGGGAATTCACTCTACTCTGGATCACTGCTGCTGCTGCTGCCGCTAAGTCGCTTCAGTCGTGTCTGACTCCGTGCGACCCCATAGACGGAAGCTCACCAGGCTCCCATGTCCCTGGGACTCTCCAGGCAAGAACACTGGAGTGGGTTGCCATTTCCTTCTCCAATGCATGAAAGTGAAAAGTGAAAGTGAAGTCGCTCAGTCGTGTCCGACTCTTAGCGACCCCATGGACTGGAGCCTACCAGGATCCTCCATCCATGGGATTCTCCAGGCAAAAGTACTGGGGTGGGGTGCCATCGCCCTCCCCCTGGATCACTGGAATACTGGTTTTCTGCATCTCCTCTCTGGTTCTGAGCATGGGGTTCCTGTCTTCTGTCCTGGCCATGGTGCCATGTGCATATACTTTATTTCCTCACTAGATGCAGGGAGGCAACATGAGGCAGTTAAAGTAGTTGACAGTGTGAAGAGCATGATGAGCATGCGCTTCAAGGATGCAAAGAACTGAGTCCAATCCTAACCTCACAACTGTGCATATTTCTTAACTTACATGAGCACCAGGTTTCTCTCATTAGGCTGAGAAGAGTTGTAAGGAAAAAATAAGAAAGAACTGTACAGTACCATCAGAATCATCTCCCCACAGCACAAGCAGGTGTACACACATGCGCATGACTGCTGGTCTATATTAACAACAGAATATCCTCTTTCTGGGCACAAGTTGATTTTAGGTTTCTTTGCAACCTTAAACTCACTTAGGATGGTGATTTACACATTGTATATATTGACTGCATCATAGTCTTCTTCTTTCAGCAGAATTGTTAAGAGTCTGGTTTGCAGAGAGCCAAGTGATTCTAGGCAGTATACTTACAGAACTTCACAAGAATATGAAACCACTTCTCACGAGGAGGTACGACCGCAAGGCCCCAGTGTGTTTCAGGGGCTCGAAGAATTTTCTGGGCTAAACTGGCAAACGCAGCGTTCTCTAGGTAAACAGGTTCATGGGCAACACTTTCATTCTGAAGTTTCATTGACCTCATATCTCTTCTCTAAAGGTACGTTTTACTTCCCTTGAAGTCTTCTTTCATTTATGTCCTAAGCTCCTCCTCTAGAACCAAAAAATTAAAACCGAGTTTAAAAAACTCAGATCAAATAATAACAGAAGGATCTAGATGAGAATTTCTCCAAGGAAAAGGACAGCGTTTTAAGAGAGAGGATGACTTTGATTTCAAGCAACAGAAAGCCAATTTGAGCCAAATAAAGGTGGAAGGAGGGAACTTTTGTAATAAGGATCCTCAGTGCTCTCGTGAGAACCAACGTCTGTGGAGCAGCTCAAGTCAGTTATTTAAACCCCAGTTACTTAATTTCTCTCATTTCGCACAGCTCATTGCTACTAACCCCTGGATGCCTGTTTCTTTCCTCTCTTTCTTGTTTACTCACTCAGCCTCACTTTTAAGCTCTCCTACTGCCTTCTCTTCTTCTCTAGTCCATATGGCAGCAAACATGGCCACCAGCAACCCTGAAGCAGCTTATCTTACAGCTCTGATTATCGCTCAGTCATCAAAGATCTCTCTCAGCTTTAGTACAAAGTCTTAGAACAAGATGTTAATTGGTCCAGTTTTGATCTGGTACCCATATCTGGAACTATGGACTGTGGCCAGGTTATAAACTCACATTGTCCAAAATGACTGCCCCGTGATAACCAGAGAAGTGGGGATAATTTACAAAAACAGGGAAGGGATTCAAAATATTCTGTGTGATAGATTTGATCTTAGGTAGTTCTCGTATTTCCAATAGGAGGTGCTTTTGGTAGTCTCTTCCCTGTTAAGTTTTGCAGTGAAGCAGAACGCCAAAATGTCTTCACCAGTACATATGGGAATTTCAGTCCCTTCACCCAAAGTGAATATGGTGGTCATATGTTCATGTAGATATGTTTACTAAGGCACAGTGAATAAGTCCTGCTTCTATAAAACAAGAAACATTAATTGATTAAAGTCAAGTAATGGTTACATGAAAGTGAAAGTGAAGTCGCTCAGTCATATCCAACTCTTTGCGACCCCTTGGACTGTAGCCTGCACCAGGCTTCTCCGTCCATGGGATTTTCCAGGCAAGAGTACTGGAGTGGGTTGCCATTTCCTTCTCCAAATGGTTACATAAATTTATGATATTTCAACAAAACACCCTGTAGCCACTAAGATCGTGTTTTTAGAAAAGTTTTTAAAGAAGCTCAGGACAGAAATTTCAGTGAAAGAGCAAAGTATAGAACTTAGATAATTCCAAATATACCAATACAGCAATAATTATGTCAAGATGTCAGGCTTATGATAGTTTTATTTCCCTCTTTACAGCCTTCCCATGTTTTCTAGACATTTTTTAACCAAAAAAAAAAAAATTCTTTAATCAAGAATTAAATTATACCACATGTATCCAGGGAACTGTAGCTCAGGAGTCCTGTCATTCTTTTTTTGTTTTCCTGATTGTCAGTAAGGTTAGCCTGCAGTGAACCCGGAGAAGATTTGCCAGAAAATGAACTAAGCTGTTGGGGGTAAAGAGAAATTCCCCTTCTGAAAAAAAAAAAAAAAAAATTAATATTCAGCTGCTTTCCTTTTCTAGGAGTCATTCCTGCCCTAACCAAACCCCTGATTAGAGAACCAGATCAACCACTTTCAGACCAGCAACAGTGAAGACAAATGGACAGGTATGGTTCCAGTCAAGTTTAGAGGACATTTATAGCTGACCTAACAATTCCCTAACCTTAAAAATCCTGAAGAAAAAGCACTTTTCTGTAAATTGATCTGGCACTTAGATTGGCAGTAGCAGCTTAACTTTTAACAAGGCAAAAAAAAAGTCAAAGCTACAAGTTTACAAATTCTGTGAATCTATCAAGTTTAAGGGAACTCTTCAAATTTATAACCCAAGTAAGTTTTGATAATTATAGTCCTACACTCTGACAGAGGAGTGAACATTTAAATGATGAAGATTCTTTCTTCCTGTTTACCAAGATGGACACGTTGGCAACCTCTGTCTTCCCTAGTCTTTTAAAATGGAAAGCATTTGAACACCAGGTCAATTACATTCTTCCCCAGGCGACTAAAGCAGCTTTAAAAAATATTGTTGTCACTGTGTCAGATCAAGTGGAGAGGAACAGAAATATGACTTGGGAGTCTCAAAAGGTATTAGACAGCAGGCTAGGCAGAAATTACAATCCATTTGCTAGGATTCCATAGAACACCCTGAGAGAGCAAAAATGTTCAATTCTCTTTATTAGAGCTGGATTTATGATTCAAAATGAAGATTAAATTAAGGGAAAAAATTAAACTTGATATTCTAAATAGCTCTTTAAATTCAAGATCCTCAGTTATTTGCTTCAGCATCCAGTCTGGCCTCCCTGGCTCCAGAGTCTCTCTGGAACTAATGCGCTCATTGCTATATGTATATGTGTGCTCAGTCATGTCTGACTCTTTGCAACCCCATAGACTGTAGCTCACCAGGCTCCACTGTCCACGGGGTTTTCCTGGCAAGAACACTGGAGTGGTTGTCATTTCCTTCTCCAGGGGATCTTACTGACCCAGGGGTCGAACGTGCATCTCCCGTGTCTTCTGTATTGGCAAGCGGATCCTCTACCACTGTGCCACCTGGGAAGTCACTGCTATAAACCCAGTTGTGTAAAGCTATTTTCATCATGCCAGCCTTTTGCTTGGGAAACCATAATAGCTTTTGAACACCCATGAAACAAAGTCTGGATTCCTCTGTCCAAACCCCAGAGAACTCCAAAATCCAGGCTAACCTGTCTCTCAGCCAGTTGCTCCAACACACTTTCTCCCTCAGCCTGGGGTAGAGCCTCCTTGTCCTGCAGACCTATTCTGCCTTACCCCAGCACCTAGCCTTTCTTTGTACTGATACCTTCCCCTTCTCCAAACAGAAATAAGCTCAATGCCTCATCAAACTCCACCTCACATTAAGCCTTCTTTGACTTCTCCAGTCCACGAGTCTCTCCCTTTTCTGAATTATTGCCCTGATGGGCCCAACAATTAACATTCCTTGAAAGTCCACTACAAGCTGGTCTCTGAACTTGTTATTTTACAAACATTATTTTATTCCACCTTCAGAAAAACCCTGTAAGCCAATAGTTAGCTTATTTCACTGTCAATAAGGGAAATGGCATCTTCACATAATTTACTTCCTCTGAAAGCATGAGCTCCGCAGAGCTAGAACCCTGCTCCCTACTGCCTGGTACCCAATAAACAGTTTATTTCACTCACAAAATACTACAAGATTTATAAGCGGAAGAGCTGATGTTCCACCCTTAGTCGGTCTCCTAACATCATGGGTTTTTGTGCACATACAGACAGATAGGCAGCGATGTGTCACGTGGGTAAGAATTCACCTAACACTTGCTGGTCATTTGCTATTGCTCAGGGCAGCACACCAAGCCTCACCTTCACTGAAAAGCACTGGAGCGAGGTGAGCAGCTTTATCACACACTCCCCACCAACAGCCTCCATAACCACATAATATAAATAAGAGACTGTGCTAGCCGTGCAAATGCCATTTCAGAGTTCATGTCTCAGCCACCATCACCCCTTCCCACTGCACTGCCACTGTCAAGTCCCTCCGACATGGGAATACTATTATTACCACTGTAAAATGAGCATAGCCAAGAGAGCTAAAGGAACTTCTTTCATATATATACACACGCACATACACATTCACATACATTTATACACATATACACTCTTTCTGAAAACTTCATGAATGGATTCAGGCAATGAATATGCTTAGCTTTAACATTTCCATCAAGCCACACATGTGACTAAATTTGCTTCTGATATACCAAAGCTATAGAGGATTCATATTAGGTGAGCCCTACTTGCTTTCATTGGCACTGACCAATAGTAACAATTTATATATTGCTATATAGTGTTTTGCTACCTGAGGGTCTGGATCTCCAGGTGTTCTGATAAAACCCAAGGATACTTATGTGGCTTCCGAATCATGACAACTTAATGGTCTCCACGTAAAATTAAATTTAAAAAATTAATGGTGTATTCAGCTCCTCTAATCAAAGGGTAAATCAAAATCATGCCTGTTTTTTCAACTCAACACACTAAGACTCAAGCTGCGTATTTAAACATATTAATTGTACCTGTGAGTTCCAAGAACATTTTACCTGGTTCCCTGGTTCATGGTCCTCACTCTAACAAAGTTTTTTATATTAAAAATAATGACTCACCCAAGAAAGTTTAATATAGTAGGACTCATGAATTTATTAACTAAGCATCCTTGCTTTAACTATATGGAAGCACAGCATTAGGCACAGTGAAAGGTGAACAATCTGTCAGGCTTAGTAGCGGCTCCTCAGAATTTGGAATTTAACAGGACTGTAACCATAGCTAATGGATTGGTAGGACTCTACCAACAGAGCCAAAAAATGAAAGGAGTTCAAATGAGAAGGGATAAAAGACAGTCCTACCCACCTAATACACAAGAACCTCTTTTGAGCTCAAATCAAATTGTTTCTATATTGACATTCAATCCAAAAGGCTCCTCTCATTGTGTTATCTATTTTACTTCATCTGAAGTCCTATAGTTCTCTTTCTTCCCTACCAGGCTATGTACTAACTGAGAGCTGAGACGAGCTCTCGTCGTATCCTCTAATTTCCAGGACCATGCGATGTGCCCCTTGGTTGAACACGTGGGAAGTTGAATTTCTGAAAATAAAAAACATGGCAGAAATTTTATTTGGTTAAATATTTAGAGCCTTTATTGGGATCTAATCTATGCTGAGCACTAGAATAGATATTTTACATATACTAGTCTTAGTTTTCATAGCAATCCTATGCATCAGGCTTTTAGGAAAAATAAGGAAATGGGTATGAAGAAGTAAAAAAGCAGACCAAGGTCACAGAGCTGTCAGCGGTAAAACTGAGACTCAGATCCAGGAGCTGTCTGTCTACACCAGGCTGCTTCCTTGAAGATATAAATCAAGGATCTATGGACCTCATGGAAATCAGCACAGAACCCTCTTCCCCACACCCCTCAATCAAGCCTATGAGCCTCAGTGCCACTCAGTCCTTTTCCATTAAGAGCCTGCTATCCTGCCTGCCAAAGATCAGTATTGATGCTCTCTCAGAATAGCAGTTAGTGGTCAGCTGCTGCAACTTCAGCTGCCAAAGTTTTTTTAAAAGGAAATGAAATTACAGTGGAAATTTGGGAATTCTTGCACCACAAGGCCTCTGCAGTGCTCCATCTGTCAGAACTTAGGGAAAGTTGGTTGTACAGACTTCAGAAACTGTCATCCATTTGACAGCTTTGCATTTGTTTCTTCTGGGAAAACCAACTGCAAGGCTCATGGCATTGTCAATTTCATCTTATCTTTGCCCTAAACTTCCCAGCAAAAAGCCTTACTGTCAGACTTTCTACAGAAGCATAATTACAAATTCCATCCCTAATGGGCCTAAAGACTCATACAGAGTGAAGTCACAAAGAGAGAAAAAACAAATGCCGTGCATCAACACATATATGTGGAAACCAGAAAAATGGTACAGATGAACCTATCTGCAAAGCAGTAGTGATACAGGCGTAGAGAACAAAAGTACGGGCACCATGTGGGGAAAGAGAAGGTGGGATGAACTGGGAGACTGGGGTTGACATACGTACGCTACTATGTATAAGACAGATACCTAATGAGAGCCTACTACATAGCACATGCTGAAGCTGACATTCCAGTACTGCGGCCACCTGATGCGAAGAACTGACTCATTGGAAAAAGACCCTGATGCTGGGAAAGATTGAAGGCAGGAGGAGAAGGGGACAACAGAGGAGGAGGTGGTTGGATGGCATCTCCAACTAAATGGACATGAGTTTGAGTAAACTCCGGGAGTTAGTGATGGACAGGGAGGCCCGGTGTGCTGTAGTCCATGGGGTCGCAAAGAGTCGCACACGACTGAGTGGCTGAACTGAACTACATTGCACAGAAAACTCTACTCAGTGCTCTGTGGTGACAAAGAGGGGATTCTATACATGTCTTCACTTTGCTATACAGTAGAAACTAACATGACATTGTAAAGCAATTAAACTCCAGTTAAAAAAACTCCAGTTCCATCCCTAGACCGTCTTTACTTACAAATCTTATTTACAAACTGGAAAAGTATTTGCTTTTTTTTTTTCCCCTGAATTTAAGTTATGCCTATAATAGTCCCAAAGAGATGCTGAAATCTGAAGAGTAAACTGATTTTGTCAAGATTTTTGCCAGGACATTAATGGGGATTTTAAGTAAGGGTCAGCCTAACAGGAATAATCACATAATCCCACTCTCTCAGCCCCAGCAGAGATCTCATGAGCTTTTCTAACTTAATAATAAAAACCACCAAAATCCATATGCCTCCAGTGGAACAATTTAATTGTTGCCAAGGCTACAAGGCTCCTCGGTTTTCATTATTTCAGTCTACACCAATAAGGGAAAGAGGTTACTTCAGATCATTTCTCTCAACTTTCACAAGATCCTAATGATTGCCTGTATCGATGTTTTATTCAAATGAAGAATGGTTCAGTGCACATATGTCTTAAAATTACACTTGCTATTGTAATTACTTTTTTCTCCCCTCCCCTTCAATACAAACATAAAAGAACTCGTAGAATTCTGAGGCTCTCTGAAATTCTCTAAAATGTGAAATAAAGGGCATTGCAAGTGTTTGTGGTATAATTACGTATTTTGGATTCATTGTTTAACATTGTGTGCATATTTCAAAATGGATCTCTATAAAACTCTCCCAGTTTTTTTTTCATTTTCTTTCCCTGATGCACAAACTTCAAATCACAAAGTGTATGGTCTAACAGACCTGGGTTTTAATTGATGGGTCCACACCTTTCCCAGTTTTATCAAACCCTATTAAATTACTGAATTTCCTGGAATATCAGCTTCTTCATGCATATAATAAAGACAATTAGACTCACCTGCAAGTAATGTATGAAGAAAAACTGAAAATATAAATAAAACCCCTCACATAGTATCTGGTTTATTCTAGTCTCAATAAGCAGAAATTTCCCTTCCTAAAACTACAGTATAGCAGTTCACTCATGCATTTCTGCTTCACTTGAACACAGCAGGCTTTTTTTTTTAAGTGACACAAAGCAAAGGCATATTTAATCTCTATTTTTTCTCTTTGAAGTCTTCATTTTTATGAAAAAAGATCCTGTGATGCATGCCTGTCATGTTCCCTTTCATATAATAGCTTAATGGGTGATTTTCTCTGCAATAATCATGTCAAAATATGAATAACTGCCATGATTCTATTTGTTAATAGACTTAAATAAAATGTTCACATGAGTATAAAGTCACTTTTCAAATCTTGTGAATGATGCCTCAATGAGGATAGGCTTTCAAATAATATAAGGGAAAAAGAATACAAAATTGCTTATTTTTAATTTCCTCCATTTAAGAAGAGAGAGGTATTAAAGTATTAAACATAAGAAAATACTCTGAGTCAGTGTTGGAGTGTCTACAGTTACATTGCTGCCTAGTTATTTGCTGAAGAGAATCTTACCTTCAACCTTATTAATAAAAGGGATAACAGGATGAACTGGGAAGAAACTGGGATTTGGTCCTGCTTCTACCTTTTAGTCATTTTATTATTCTGAGGAAATCATCTTGCTGAGCCTTGGGGTGGAGTTTTTGTCAAATTAGAGCAAGTGTTAGCTTACTGCAACCCATTAATCCTGTACACTGCCTGTCTTTTTGTAAATAAAGGTTTATTGAAACACAACCACCCCTGTCCATTACATAACTTCTATGGCTTCTACTGTATTACAATGGCAGATATGAGATGTTGCAAAGAGACAGTGAGGTTTATAGAGCCTAAAATATTTTAACACCTGGCCCTTATATAAATTTTCAATTTGATGAATTTCAATTTGAAGAATTTTTTATGATCTGTGCCTTTTGTATTCTATTTAAGAAATAGCTTACCCAAGGTCAGAAAGATTTCTCTTATGTTTTCTTCTAAATGTTTTAGAGTTTCTGTTTTTATTTTTCTTTCTGTAATTCATTTCAAGTTAATTTGTATAAGCTAAGAATTGGGTTTAATTTTTTGGATATCCAGTCGCTCCAACATTTATTGAAAATACTTTGCTTTCTCATTGGATTGTTTTGGCACCCTTGTTAAAAGTTAATGGCCATATATCTGTGGTCCATTTCTGAAGGCTAGTCTGTTCCACTAATCTTTATGCTTCACTGAATGCCGGGACTACATGGCAGTGGTTATTGTAGAAGGACAGAAATCTTCGAAATCAGGCAGCACTTCTACAGCTTTGTTCTTTTTCAAAATTGTTTCTGGCTACTAGAAGTTCTTTGAATTGTCATATAAATTTTAGAATCAGAATTTGGTAAAATTCTGAAAATAAACTTGATGAGCAACTAGTAAAAATTGCAGCAAGACTATAGATTGATTCAGGCAGAACTGATATCTTAACAATACTGAGTCATGAATCTGATATAAATTACCATTTATTTATCTTCTTGAAATTGTTAACATATAGTTAACAACTTCTTGAATATGTTGACAATACTTTTAGTTTTCAATGTATGGGTCTTTTACACATTTTGTTAAAATTTCCCCAAATATTTTTATGTTTTGAATGTTAATGCAAATTTTTTTTTCTTTTTCATTTTCAAATAGATCATGGTCAGTATACAAAAATACATTTTTTGTATGTTAACCTTGTATTCTGTGACCTTGCTTTTTTGTAAATCACTTAGGATTTTCAACATTCATGATATTATCCTTTCATAAAGGCAAATTTACTTTCTCCTTTCCAGTCTCAATGGGTTTTCTTTCTTTCTCTTGCCTTATTCACTGAGTAGGACCTCTAGTAGAACATGAATAGACATGATGATATCAGGCAATCATGATTCATTCCTGATCATAAAAGTATAAAAAAGACCATAAAAGCATTTGATCTTTCACCATTGATAATGATGTCAGCCCTTTATCAGGTTGAGAGAAGTCTCTTCAACTGTGCATTTTTCACGTGAAAGTCACTCAGTTGTGTCAGACTCTTTGTGACACCAAGGACTATACAGTCCATGGAATTCTCCAGGCCAGAGTACTGGAGTGGGTAGCCTTTCCCTTCTCCAGGGTTCTTCCCAACCAGGGATCAAACCCAGGTCTCCCACATTGCAGGCGGATTCTTTACCAGCTGAGCCACAAGGGAAGCCCATGCATTTTTCCTGAGTGTTTACCAAATTGTCAAATATTAATACCTTTGTTCTGGCATCTGTTAAATTGATCATATGGATTTTCTTCTTTAACATGTTAATATGACAAATTACAATGACTAATTTTTTTAACATCAATTCAGTGACTTTCCTGGGATAAACAACACTTTAAACACTGCAACCATTGTATTAACTGCATTATATAGATTTTACTATGCTTCATTTTCATTCTGTTTAAAATATTGCCAAATGTTTCCTATTATTCTTTTTCCTTTGAACAAGGATTATTTAGAAATATACTATTTAATTTCTGAATTTTAATTATGTTTTACTGTTGTTTCTAATTTAATCCCACTGAGATTAGAGAGCATATTTTGTATGATTTCAATTCTCTGAAATTGAGACTGGTTTTAATGGTCCAACAAACATCCACATACACTTTTGAAAAATGTGTATTCTGTTGTGGGGTGGCATATTCAGTAAGTATCAGGTAGGTCATTTTCCAGAGAAGGCAACGGCAACGCACTCCAGTACTCTTGCCTGGAAAATCCCGTGGACAGAGGAGCCTGGTAGGCTGCAGTCCATGGGGTCGCTAAGAGTCGGGCATGACTAAATGATTTCACTTTCACGCATTGGAGAAGGAAATGGCAACCCACTCCAGTATTCTTGCCTGGAGAATCCCAGGGACAGAGGAGCCTGGTGGGCTGCCGTCTATGGGGTCGCAGAGTCGGACACGACTGAAGCGACTTAGCAGCAGCAGCAGCAGCAGCAGGTCATTTTCACTGAAAGCATTGTGCAAATCCTGTATGTCTTTACCAATTTTCATTCTTCTATCAACAAGGAGAGAGGTGTGCTGAAATTGCCAACTATCACTGTGGATTTGTCTTTCTTTTCCTTGAGTTCTACAAGTTTTTGTTTCATATATTCTGACACTGTCATTAAATGAATACATATTTGAGATGTTTGCATCTTACTCATGAATTGAACACTTTATTATTATAAATTGTCCCTCTATTTCATTGATAATATTCCATGTTTAGAAATTTACTTTGATGCTTATACTGTCATTTCAGTTTTCTTATCATTAGGATTTATATGGTATATATTTCCTAGTCCTTTACTTTTAATCTATTATTTTTCAATTCACTTCTTGTAGAATTCACATAATGAGTCTTGTTTTTTTAACCAGTCAGCCAATTAAAGCTTTTTAATTGAATCATTTAAAGCACTTGCATTCATTGCGATTACTGATAACATTGAGTCTAAACTCACTATCTCACCATTTGTTTTCTATTTTTGCAATCTTTTTTTATTCTTTTTTCTCTTTTCATGTATCCTTTTGAATTAAGTGAGTAATTTTAGGATGCTATTTTATTCTCATTATTATCTTGTGAGTTATAATTCTTTTAATTTTTTTAACTGACTAGTCTTGGATTTGTAATATTTCATCATCTGATATCAACCATATATCCAGTTTTATCTCCCACAATTACACCACACTGCAATTAAACAAGTCACTGACTATTGCCACACACTCTTGGACTACCCTGGTGTTACAGTGGGTAAGAATCCACCTGTCAATGCAGGGAAATGGGTTCAATCTGTGGTCCAGGAAGATTCCACACACCACTAAGCAACTAAAGCTTCTGTTCAGTTCAGTTGCCCAGTCATGTTCGACTCTTTGCAACCCCATGGACTACAGCACACCAGGCTTCCCTGTCCTTCACCAACTCCTAGAGCTTGCTCAAACTCATGTCCATTGAGTCAGTGATGTCATCCAATCTTCTCATCCACTGTCGTCCCCTTCTCCTCCTGCCTTCAATCTTTCCTAGCATCAGGGTCTTTTCCAGCAAGTCAGTTCTTTACATCAGGTGACCAAAGTACTGGAGTTTCAGTTTCAGCATAAATCCTTCCAATGAATATTCAGGACTGATTTCCTTTAGGATTGACTGGTTGGCTCTCCTTGCAGTCCAAGAGGCTCTCAAGAGTCTTCTCCAACACCACAGTTCAAAAGCATTAATTCTTCAGTGCTCAGCTTTATTTATAGTCCAACTCTCACATCCTTACATGACTACTGGAAAAACCATAGCTTTCACTAGATAGAACTTTGTTAGCAAAGTAATGTCTCTGCTTTCTAATATGTTGTCTAGGTTGGTCATAGCTTTTTTCCAAGGAGTAAGTGTCTTTTAACTTCACAGGTGCAGTTACCATGTGCAGTGATTTTGGAGCCCAAAAAAATAGTCTGTCACTGTTTCCATTGTTTCCCCATCTATTTGCCATGAAGTGATGGGATCAGATTTCATGATCTTAATCTTCTGAATGTTGAGTTTTAAGCCAGATTTTTCACTCTCCCCTTTCACTTTCATCAAGAGGCTTTTTAGTTCTTCACTTTCTGCCATAAGGGTGGTGTCATCTGCATATCTGAGGTTATTGATATTTCTCCCGGAAATCTTGATTCCAGCTTGTGCTTCCTCCAGACCAGCATTTTAACATAATGTACTCTGCATATAAGTTAAATAAACAGGGTGACAATATACAGCCTTGACGTACTCCTTTTCCTATTTGGAACCAGTCTGTTGTTCCATGACCAGTTCTAACTGTTGCTTCCTGACCTGCATACAAATTTCTCAAGAGGCAGGTCAGATGGTCTGGTATTCCCCTCTCTTTCAGAATTTTCCACAGTTTATTGTGATTCACACAGTCAAAGGCTTTGGCATAGTCAATAAAGCAGAAATAGATGCTTTTCTGGAACTCTCTTGCTTTTTCGATGATCCAGAGGATGTTGGCAATTTGATCTCTGGTTCCTCTGCCCTTTCTAAATCCAGCTTGAACATCTGGAAGTTCATGGTTCACATACTGTTGAAGCCTGGCTTGAAGAATTTTGAGCATTACTTTCCTAGCATGTGAGATGAGTACAATTGTGCAGTAGGTTGAACATTCTTCGACATTGCCTTTCTTTGGGATTGGAATGAAAACGGACCTTTTCCAGTCCTGTGGCCACTGCTGAGTTTTCCAAATTTGCTGGCGTATTGAGTGCAGCACTTTCACAGCATCATCTTTTAGGATTTGAAGTAGCTCAACTGAAATTCCATCATCTCCACTAGCTTGGGCACCATAAATACTCAGCCCATGTGCTGCAGCTACCGAAGCCTGTGAGCCTAGAGTCTGTGCAATGAGAAGCTCATGCACCTGCAACTAGAGAGCACCCCTGCTCCATATCTAGAGAAGCCTGTGTGCAGCAACAAAGACCCTGTGTGACCAAAACTAAATGTTTTTTAAAAAACATACTCTTGACTATGCTAATAGGCCTTGCACATTTTATTCACACACATTAGTCACACCAATCTATTTATGCCTTCCAATTTTTCATTTGTTTTCAGTAGGAGTGAAAGTCTTCAAGCAGCTACTTCTTCACAGGTAGAAATGGAAATTATTTCTTATTGTTTGCAGTGGGGTCTTTTGACTCACCCTGCTTGGTTGCAATGCAGCAGTTTGCTTCTACACTAGGATTGAGAACAACTCCACTGTGTTCTCTGTGGTTTCTTTCATCTCCAAAATTCTGTAATTCTAAGGTTCCATATCTTGCCTGTGACCAAAACCTTTTAAATTTCAAAGGGCATCCATAGCAATCAGCCCATTGACCATCATACTATCTGTGAAAAAAATAGATCAAGTATGATAATGCCCATTTTACAGATAAGAAAATTGATGCCAAGAGTTAAGTGAACTTTTCCAGAATCATACAATAAATTAGATCCAGAATGAACAACAGATGCCAAAATTCTACTATATCAGAGATTATATTAGTTTCTTCTTAACTATTTGTTTTCTTGATTATGTTTTGCTTAAGCATTGTCTATTGTCTAAAGTTATCAGGGAACTTCGCTGGTGGTTCAGTGGCTAAGACCCTTGAATCCCAATGCATGGGGCCTGGGTTTGATCCCTGGTCAGGGAACTAGATTGCATATGCCAAAACTGTTAATTTGCAGTAATGAAGATCAAAAAACCTGGGTACCGCAACAAAGAACTGGTGAAGTCGCTCAGTCGTGTCCGACTCTTTATGACCCCTGCGGACTGTAGCCCACCAGGCTCCTCCATCCATGGGATTCTCCAGGCAAGAGTACTGGAGTGGGCTGCATTTCCTTCTCCAGGTGATCTTCCCAACCCAGGGATTGAACCCAGGTCTCCTGCATTGGAGGCAGATGCTTTAACCTCTGAGCCACCAAGGAAGCACAACCAAATAAATAATTTTTTTAATCAAAAAAAAAAAAAAAAAGAAGAAGAAGGAATAAAGCTAAGCAAAGCACAGGAAGAAACTAGTAATGGCAAGATACATATGTACAAAGAAAATGACAAAGTAGTCAATGTGAAGGTGAGCAGCACATATAAACATTCAGTATTGCATCGCTAATAAATTTTCTTGTATATGATGATATAGATCACATTCCTCAAAGTTTTGTATAAATTACCTAGCATACTCAGCAGCAAGCAAAGCTGAAGTCTGTCTTCAAAGGCTAACCTTCTTGACCCCAGATCGATGTCAAGGATTTCCAGTTGGAATACCATGACACCCAATACAATTTACTAGAGTTTCAAACAGAGAACACTGGCAGCGTTCAAAGAAGACTGTTTCTCGGCATTTTACAGATAATAATTTAGTATCTGAGAATCAACCATTCGAAACACTAAACTTCCTCAGCATGCACACTAACATTTTAGACAATAAGCCTTTAAAATTGAGCATACAAAACCCTCAGTTTAGCTGTCATTTCATAATCAGACCATGAGCACTGTCACACTGCTCACAATGGCAAGACTGGCATTAACTCTACTCCTTAGGTCTTAGTTGACAGAGTTTTCATGTTACAATACTCATTTTCACACAGTTCTTCTATATACATGCTAATTTGCTTCAGTCATGTCTGACTCTTTACAACCCCATGGAATGTAGCCCACCAAGCTCCTCTGTCCGTGGGATTTACCATGCAAGAATATTAGAGTGGGTTGTCATTTCCTTCTTCAGGGGATCTTCCCAAACCAGGGGTGGAACTGACATCTCTTACGTCTCCTGCACAAGCAGACAGGTTCTTCACCACTAGTGCCACCTGGGAAGCTCCTTCTATATATGTGGATTACTAATTATACAGGGTTTAGGACTTCCCTGGTGGTCTAGTGGCTAGGATTCTGCGTTTTCACTACCATGGCCCAGGTTCAATCCCTGGTTGGGGAATTGAGATCCCACAAGCCACATCAGATCAGATCAGTCACTCAGTCATGTCCGACTCTTTGCGACCCCATGAACTGCAGCACGCCAGGCCTCCCTGTCCATCACCAGCTTTCGGAGGTCACCCAGACTCACATCCATCGAGTCAGTGATGCCATCCAGCCATCTCATCCTCTGTTGTCCCCTTCTCCTCTTGCCCCCAATCCCTCCCAACATCAGAGTCTTCTCCAATGAGTCAACTCTTCGCATGAGGTGGCCAAAATACTGGAGTTTCAGCTTTAGCATCATTCCCTCCAAAGAAATCCCAGGGCTGATCTCCTTCAGAATGGACTGATTGGATCTTCTTGCAGTCCAAGGGACTCTCAAGAGTCTTCTCCAACACCACAGTTCAAAAGCATCAATTCTTTGGCGCTCAGCCTTCTTCACAGTCCAGCTCTCACATCCATACATGACCACAGGAAAGACCATAGCCCTGACTAGGCGAACCTTTGTTGGCAAAGTGATGTCTCTGCTTTTGAATATGCTATCTAGGTTGGTCATAACTTTCCTTCCAAGGAGTAAGCGTCTTTTAATTTCATGGCTGCAGTCACCATCTGCAGTGATTTTGGAGCCCAGAAAAAGAAAGTCTGACACTGTTTCCACTGTTTCTCCATCTATTTCCCATGTAGTGATGGGACCAGATGCCATGATCTTCGTTTTCTGAATGTTGAGCTTTAAGCCAACCTTTTCACTCTCCACTTTCACTTTCATCAAGAGGCTTTTGAGTTCCTCTTCACTTTCTGCCATAAGGGTGGTGTCATCTGCATATCTGAGGTTATTGATATTTCTCCCAGCAATCTTGATTCCAACTCGTGTTTCTTCCAGTCTAGCATTTCTCATGATGTACTCTGCATAGAAGTTACATAGCATGGCCAAAAAAAAAAAAAAAAATTAATTATGTGGGGTTTGGATAGCAGATTAGTTATTGCTATTTTCTTTTCTTGCTAGGACAAGGTTACCTTCAACAATTATAAGAATAGAGCATTCTCTCTTAAACTCAAGGATAAAATTGCTAGTTATTCAGAGTCGCATCAACCGTGAAGTCATGAGGGCTCAAGGAAAACAAGAAATGTGTTTGTTCTTCGATGCAGTTCAAACTCCTGTCAGCTTAAAGCTAAGATTTCATTCTACTTATAAATGTGCCTAGGTTTTGCAGCACTTTGAAATATTTCAAGATTTTACAAAGTAAGTTTTTGTGTTTTTGTTTTTTTTTTGAGCAAGGCCCGTAGCTTTATTTTCTTTTTTTTTTTTTTTAATTTTATTTTGCTTAACTTTACAATATTGTATTTGTGGCAGATTCATTTTGATGTATGGCAAAAGCAATACAAAGTAAGTTTAAAAGTACATGTAGTTCCATATAAGAGCTTCCCAAGTGACTCAGTGCTAAAGAATCCACTTGCCAAATGCAGGAGACCTGGGTTCAGTCCCTGGGTCTAGAAGATCCCCTGGAGGAAGAAATGGCAACCCACTCCAGTATTCTTGCCTGCTGCTGCTGTCAAGTCACTTCAGTTGTGTCTGACTCTGTGCCACCCCATAGATGGCAGCCCACCAGGCTCCGCCGTCCCTGGATTCTCCAGGCAAGAACACTGGAGTGGGTTGCCATTTCCTTCTCCAAGGCATGAAAGTGAAAAGTGAAAATGAAGTCTCAGTTGTGTCCAACTCTTAGCAACCCCGTGGACTGCAGCCTACCAGGCTCCTCCATCCATGGGGTTTTCCAGGCAAGAGTACTGGAGTGGGGTGCCATTGCCTTCTCTGAGTATTCTTGCCTAGAGAATCCCATAGACAGAGATGCCTGGCGGGCTACAGTTCATGGGGTCACAAAGAATTGGACATGACTGGGCATACAGGCAGCTCCGCAGCAGCATTTCCACACAAAGAAACATAAAGGCTCTAAGACTATATAAAATCTGTCTTAGTATGAAAATATAATGAGTTTATCCTATTTTTATAAATAACCCTATATACTTTTGTGGATGTATCTTTCTTGGTTCCTGAGCCCCTTATTTATTAAAATTCAAACCACTATTAACCTAGGCTAGCACTTTGTTATTTCTGCTGTTGCTTTCTTGCTTGCTTTTTTCTTTTGGTCTGACAGCAGATGATATAGAACCTGATTAGGTATACTAGGAGATATAGATTATATGTTTGATTTTCCCAGTCACTAACTTAGAGCATGAAAATCCACCATTGGATTCCTACATATCAGAAAGATATACCAAAAGAAGATACACATAAATGAAGCTATAACTTGAAGTCAAAAGACTGAATTCTCTTCAATCACAAGAAAGGTATTGGGTATGGTCTTGGCCTAGGTTTTTAAGAAATTCTGGGTCCTCTGAGGTAAGAATAAAATGTTAATACTTTATTTAGGAGGCATAGATCTACAATGGTGAGAATAAAGGAAAAAAGAGAAGGAGGACAAGGAAAGATGTGACATAAAGGGATGCAATGGGCTACAGTGCTGGCTATATCCATGGCAAAACAGGGTGACACAGGTGCATATTCCCACGGCACAAGGGACCTCTCTGAAAAGGTATGAGGAGGAGCTGGACAGGAATAAGTTCCATTTATTGAACTGCTGCTGCTGCTGCTGCTGCTGCTCTTTAATCACTAAGTCATGTTTGATTCTTTGCAATCCCACAGACGGTAATCCACCTCTGTCCATGGGATTTTCCAGGCAAGAATACTGGAGTGGGTTGCCATTTCCTTCTCCAGGGGGATCTTTCTGACCCAGGGACCGAACCCACGTCTCCTGAGTTGGCAGGCAGATTCTTTATCACTGAGCCACCTGGGAAGCCCATTTATTGAATACTTACTAGTAAAAGAAGTTGATACTTATATTGTCTCAAAGGAAACATAGTTCAGGAACTTCCAAAGTTAACAATTGTCTCCAATACATTTCTCAGTCGATTACACTATCCAGTGAGTTAATGACAGCGTAATGGAATGCAAACAGACCAACAAAATTCTCAAAGAAATTCTTTTTCATTTTATGAAAGGAAGATTATGTGATTAATTTGATATTCAAAGAAGGTTTCAAGAAAATTAGTATTTTCTGAACTTCAACTCAGAAAACTTCAGACATGAAATATATAAGGAAAAACATCATCAAGGAATTTCAAATTAAAATCTTTCTTTTTGATCTAAAAACTCCTCCTGATTATAGCAATAAATATTCAGGAGCATTGGAAAGCCTAATATTACTGGGTTAATTTTTAACAAGTGGATACTTTTGGAGGAGTTTTCTTTGTCCTAGCTTACTGGAGCAGGTTGCCATTTCCTACTCCAGGGGATCTTTCCCACCCAGGGATCGAACCCACTTCTCTTATGTCTCCTGAGTTGGCAGGCATGTTCTTTACCACTAGCACCACTGGGAGGCCCTCGTTTAAGCTACCCACCACAAATACAAATCTTCAAAGAAATGGGCCTTGATCTCAAGTGTGTTTCTGTTATTATGTGACTTCTCCCCACCATTCATCACCGCTGATTGGATTTAAAGAAAAAAAAAAAACTAACACACGAAGAACTAATGTGGAAACAGATTTGAGCCAATCTCACTTTCTTTCCTAGGAAATTAGAACTGGCACACTGAGAAAAATGGGTCAATTAGACTCATATACTTGACCTCACGGATTCGAGGATATTTGAAGCCAGAAAACTTTTTGGGAAGGTCGGCAAATTAAGTAAAGAAAGTCTGTTCCTCTAAGAGAAGGAAGAACAAAGAGATCCAGAGAGGCATGACCAGGACAGACTGCAAGAAGTAAGGGATGAGAATAGGTAACTTTTAAGCTCCGATAAAGTGGAGTAACCACACAACTTGCCTTCCAAGCCAGGTGAATTAGTTCTTTAGGGCTGCCAAATTACTGCAAACTCTGTGGCTGAATACAACACAAATGTATTTTCTCACAGTTCCAGAGGTCAGAAATCTGAAATCAGCATCATTGGACCAAAATCATGGCAGCAGCAAGGCCACCTTCCCTCCAGAGACTCTAAAGGAGTATCAGCTTCTTGCCTCTTCCAGCTTCGGATGGCCCCCAGTATCCCTTGGTTTTTGGCTACATGACACCCTGACACCCATCTCAGTTTGCCAAGTAGCCCTCCGCCTCTCTTTTAAGGAGACTTGTGATTGCATGTGGGGCAAACTGAAATAATCCAGAATAGCCTCTTCCTTTCAAAATACTTAATAATGTACACCCATGAAGACCCTTTTTCCTTATAAGGTAACATTCACAAGTTCTAAAGTTAGGATCTACGTGATGCTTTGCATGTGTACCCGGTTGCTCAGTCATGTCCAACTCTCTGTGACACTCACAGACTGTATCCCACCAGGCTCCTCTGTCCATAGATTTCTCCAGGCAAGAATACTGGGTGGGTTGCCACTTTCCACTCCAGAGGATCTTCCTGATCCAGGGATCAAGCCCATGTGTCCTGCATTGCAGGCAGATTATTGACCACTGAGTCACCCGGGAAGCCCACATGATGCTTTAGAGAATCCACTATCATCTACTAAACCAGGACTTCTTTGAGAGCAAAAGAAGAGACTAATGTAATGTAAAAGACAAAATTGAGGTCGCTCCCAGGCAAACTGGATACATGTTCTCCCTCAAGTCCATACAAGGGTTGGAGATGAAATTCTAGTCCCTAGGCCATAATAAATCCCATTATTTTACCTCTGCACTAATTATAAATGTTCTCCTTGAAACTGCCATAGCAAGCAAATCCCAAATTTACTTCCTATCACTGAGTTCTACAAGAGATTGCCTGATCTTTATGAATACTCTCTTATTTTTATAAAACTAGTTAGAGAAAATTAGGTGCTTCACAATCAAGTGATCTCTGATTAAGACCCAGGACAAACTTCTGCAGAATCAAGGGTCACTGCCTCTTCCACTTTTCAACATATGGCACCCTCCTTGAAGGAACCCACATTTTAAGCCTTTCCTACATAAATGCTTAATGACAGCTTGAATGCAACTGTTTAATAAATGAATAAATAAATAAATCCTCCAGATTTCTGCAAGTGAGGAGAAATGCTTCAGTGACAGAAAGACTTTCTTGTGTTTAATAAAATGATACCATCCAGACATCTGTCCATTTGCCACCTAAAGCTAAGGTTACCTTTGTTGGACTGCATGCAAAGTCAGTAACTTTCCCCTCAGTGACTATAACATGGTAAAATGGAAGAAACTGTTCTGCGCCACATTGCTTATTTTGGTAATAATTCAATTATCAGTTACCAGAGACCATCACCAATAAGTACATTCCAGCATCTTTTGATGCTGGAGCAAATAGCATTCTCTGGAAAAACTTCAAATACTTTTGCACCACAGAATATATAATAAACCTCAGAACAGACAGAAATCAAAACGAAGCTTTTATCTGTTACCACAGTTTTAAAAAAAAAAAACTAAAGCTCCTGAGTATTCTCATTAACTGCACAATTGTATATACCACTGAATATAGAGCTTGCATGGTCATTAAAATGATTGCTTATAATTCAAAGGCCATTCCAATAAAGCCTTCTCATTATGATGGCTCTGCTTCTATTACTTTGTTTCATTTTTAGGGTCATTGCACGGCAAGAAGGTACCACTTCACTCTTCCTACCATTAGATTTTGCTTTTCTTTGATATAAAGCACCATTCATGGCTCATCTTTTGGGTTTTTTTTTTTTTTTTTCCCCATTGCAATAACAAAGCTTAGCACTGGTCGGTAATTAAAAATAGTTCCAATGTACTAAAATCAATGCTACAGTTTCCACTGAACCACCGAAAATTCATTGAAAGCTACATTAAACTAATAAAATCAAGGAATCATCGCAGAAAAATAAAATAGGCACTGGAGAGAAAAAAAAACCTACTTCTTTTCTGGAGAATATAATTTGACACCTATTTCTTGAGCTTTCTCAGTGGCAGAAACTATTCTAAGATAGAGATCAAGTTTCACCCCATGAGGCACTTAGAGGAAAGAGGAAATGTTTAGAAAAATAAAATGTACTGGGTTATCAAATCTCCAAAACAGGAGATCACGTGATTCTTAAGTACTGATGACTTCTCAGTATTTAAAACATAAGGACTTGAACTTCCCTGGTGGCACAGTGGATATGAGTCCGCCTGCCAATGGCAGGCGACACAGGTTTGATACCTGGTCTGGGAAGATTCCACATGCCACAGAGCAAATAAACCCATGTGCCACAACTTCTGAGCCTGAGTTCTAGAACCCACACATTGCAACTATTGAACCCGAGTGCTGCCAACTACTCTAAGCCCACGTGCCCTAGAGCCCATGCTCTGCAACAAGAGAAGTCACTGCAATGAGAAGCCCGCCCACCGCAACTAGAGTGGCCCTTGCTCACCGCAGCTAGAGAAAGCCCAAGCACAGCAACAAAGACCCAGCACAGCCAAAAAATAATAAATATATACACATAATAAGGACTCAATGAAAAGCTACCAAATTTATGAAAACAATACCCCATGTACAATGTCATGACAACTGCCTTTAGAATGATGTATAAATGCTTATGAGAGTTCAGAGATAGGAAAAACTAAGTTGGCAGGGAGGTTCAGGCAGGTGATAGAGAGGTCAAATTGTACAGCAGCTGGAATTTGTATAGTACGACAGAAGAAGCCAGGAGAAATACAGAAGTTACATTCAAAAAATTAAGGAGAGGCTAGCTGTCCTAAATCCAGAGATGGAGTATAAAATTAGTGGATGCTAAGAATGGAAACACCAGTTGGAGAGATTACACAGTCTTTCCAAGAACATAGAAAAGTTAGGATTTTATTCTGTAGCAATAAAACTCTCAGTCAGGCTAGGATTAGGAAGACCTGGGTACAATTTGAACCAATTTATTGAACTATACTTTCTTTATCTGCATTAAGTTGGACTAGAAATCAGCCTAGGGCATTGTCTTGTTGACTATGAGAAACAGTTCTTAGAGTAAAAAATATTAATTTGTTACTTGAATGATTATAATTGTACTTTTCAAGAGTCACTGAAAAGTAAAAAGCTGTTATGAATTTAACAATGCTTTTAATCTATTTCTACTCTAGTGTCCAAAATAGCATCCATATATTCATTTTTAAAAACAACTCCAATAGGTATAAGGCTTACAACATTATGTTTTTAATTAGCATTTCCCTATTAGTAATGAGACTAGGCATCCTTTTGTATTTACATATCTTTTTAAGCCTTCTATAAAATGCCTGTTCAGGTCTTCTGCCTGTTTCACTATGATTGACTTGACAGATACTTTGTGTATTCTGCATACATAATTCTCTTCAATTTTCTCCCTTTGCAAATGTTTTTTCTTAGCTTTTTGATTGCTACTTTCTTCATGGTGTTTTTATAATGAAAAGAAATTCTTCATTTTAATGAAGTTAAATTTATTATTCATTTCTTTAATGATGTGAATCTTTGTTTCCTTAGGTAATCCTTCTCTATCCCAGGGTCATACAGAAATTCTATATTTTCTATGTAAGATTTTAAAGTTTATCCTTCACACTTATATCTACCTGGTCTGTGTTTATTATCATGTGAAAAGGGTATACAAGCTGATTTTTCCACATGGATAATTATACTACATAGGTTTTGAATATTCTATCTTTCTCCCACTGATTAGCAGAGCCATCTATGTCTTTTAACAAAAAATCTTTCCTATTCGCATAGATGTGTTTCAGCACTTTCTTCTTTTCTATTGCCCTAGTTATTTAAATTTCTGCCAATGCCACAGTTTTAATTATTTTAGCTTTGTAATAAATTGTGGCACCTGTGAAGGAAAACCCCTTAATGTCTTCAAGTTCCATTAAACATTATTTAAAATGCACAAATATTTAGAAACACATAATATTCAACTAATAAACATGATACACAGCTTCTCTCAACTTAAACATTGGCAGAGAGGATGTGGAAATGAATCAAATTACTTAATTTGAACATAAAATCACTTACAACTGGAAATTGATTTTAGCCTATGGGCTTATATTCTGAGTATGCTTTTGCCACCCACATAATAGAAAGAGAAAAAGCAAATGCCAGATAAATGGAATATATCTCAGCCACCTATTGAAAAGACAATCCAAATAATCACTCTAAACCAAAATGAAGTACATCATCTTTGGAGACAAGAAAATCCTTTATTCCCTATCTCATAAAAGTGATGAGTTCAATAAGTGGTGAGAAAATTTTGAAATAACTGACATCTCAAAAATGATTCTTTCAAAACAAAAAAAAAACCCAAGCTGCGCAAGGCTAACACACAGATTGAGTTGCTAAAGTTACAAATATGCATGAATTCCTTTTGACCATGTCATTTACAAGGAAATGTATAAAGGATATTATTTGAAAACAAAATCTGAATTAGGCTCTGGTTTACTCTAACATACGTCATACTCTTTCAGTCCTTCTGGTATACATTTCTTTTCAATTAAAATGCCACTCCATGCATTCATGTGCCACATTTTTTTCTACAGATTACACAATGAAAGGAATTATAGTTGAACACGTAATTCTACTTGAATAATCAAGCTCATTTGGAAAGTTAGTTCTGATATCTGCAGCTGGGCTATAAAGGCGTCACTGGGTTCACAGATACAAGAGTGTAAATGTCAGCAGGAGAACACTTGGAAAAAGGGTAACATCTTCCCTTCACAGCAGCGCTCTTGGTTAAATGGAATGTTGTGCTCTAAACTAAATTATTTCAAGTCTATTTGTGAAACTCAGTTGGATACATGTTTCTTATATCAACAACGGCTGGAGATAAATCTGCCAAAACCAGCACAGTGATTTGTATTTTTAGTTATGTAAAATTTTTAGACCCAGAAATGGAATCCAAGAAAAATACAGTATTTTAGGCTCCAAATTTCCTAGATACTTTATTGAATACATCATAATGTTTAATAGTTATATTTACTATGGGTCTCTTGAGAGCACAGAAATTATACTCATTTATCTGAACTGCCCCCCAGTGACCAAACTTATTTCCAGGGCATTTCTGCTGCTACTGAGTGGAAATTGGTAGCAAGGGAATTTAAATAAGTTGCTAAAATTCTTCAATATTAAAGACAACAAATAAGGCACAGCAAGGCCTTCTTCAAGGGATTAAGACTTCAATACCCTTAGAAAGAGAGGAAATACCTTTCTAATGTTTTCACATGTTTGAGAGGAGGGCAGAGTTGAAGAGTCAGTGAGCTACAAATGAGACAAAGCACCACCATGCCTCCCCTGTGAGGAGGTAGAGATTTAAGGATACAAATTTGAAAAACACTCAAACAATCATTTTTTTTTCCATTTAAAGGATGAAGAAAGTATGCAAAATTGTGGCAGGGAGAACTGAGGTCTAAAGAATGCCAAATGCTTCTGGTGTAGGATGGACCATACGATTCTCCTCAGATAATTGTTTTAAAACCTCAGTCCACTAGCCTCCAGTATATTATCTCAGGGTCCCCATCATCCATGCCCAACTGTCCATCTCTAAAGCAACTTCAGTGGACTTCCCTAGTGATACAATGGCTAAGACTCAGTGGTTCCAATGTAGGAGGCCTGGGTTCAATCCCTGATCAGGGAACTAAGATCCCACATGCCACAACTAAAGATTCCACATGCCACAACTAAGACCCAGCACAGCCAAAAAAAAATTATTTAAAAACTGAAAATATTAAAGCAACTCCATTAGAGAACCTCAAGTGCTATTCAGAGAGAACAGAAAACCCCACACCACTATAAGCAAGATTTAAAGCAGGAGTTGAACAGATCTTAGGAAGCAACTATCTGTTCAGGTCCTTAAATAATAGGGTAAAATTCTCTGCTTGGTATAGGTGATTCTGTAAGCATAGCATTTGACTTGTTGGATGGGAAGACACAGATATGAGTGCACAGGTTTCTCACATCCCTCCTTCCTGTGAGAAATGGTGGGTTTGTTTGCTGGTTCAGCACCTGTTCTAACATTCCAGCACAGCAAAGCAGGCAAGCTGGAAAACTGTACTTCTCAATCTCCTTGCAGCTAGCATTATGCATGTTATTCAACTGCCACCAATCAGGTATTCTTGAGCAAGACCTTGATTCAGAGCTGAGTCACTCGGAAAGGAAAGCACTCACCTGGGATGGATTTACATGAAGCAAGGAAAGCAAGATGCAGGACACCTATTTTTGCTGCGCTGAGGCTGGCCGAGTCTGCAAGTTCTGTGTTAATAACTGTGGTGGCAGCTGCCTGAGTAGCAGCTTTATGCCCTCAGCAGAGGCAGCAGCTTCTTTAGTACCCAGCATGGTCCTACACTGTGGTTCCGGATGTAGTTCAGTCAGAGCTTGTGTGCATGCTAAGTCTCTGCAGTCATGTCTGATTCTCTGCAATGCTATGACTATAGCCCGCCAGGCTCCCTGTCCATGGGATTCTCCAGGGAAGAATACTCGAATGGGTTACCATGCCCTCCTCCAGGGGATCTTCCCAACCCAGGGATGGAACCTGGGTCTCCTGCACTGCATGAGGATTCTTTACCACTAGTGTTACTTGGGGAGCCCCTCATTCAGGGCATGTTTCTTCAGACTTCTCAATGAAATGTTGAGCTCTTCATTTACTTCTCTAAGTAAATACTTTTCTGGCTAGAAAAGTCACAGTGGATTTTGATATGTGTGTATCAGAACTGTAACTACTAACATATCTTACAAATCTATAAAATATTATAAACCGAAAACAATCACTGAATGAAATCATCCACTAACATTCTGAAAATGAGTAGTGAATTAAAAATCAAGTCCCTTGTTTTAACAAATGGTTTACATAGCTATGTAAAAATATCTGTAAGTCAAAGAGACTTTGCCTGAGACACTTGTATTTTAGAAAACAAGCTGTGTTTAAATTGCAAGCAAATTATATCCCTAAATTAATTTGCAGTGGAGTGACTGTGACCTTGGTTGTATTTGTATAGAACATCACTGTTCTAAGGGGTGACTGAGTTTCTAAGTCATCTCAAAAACATTACATAAGCTTTACTGGAGCAGAAATACCACAAAATTGACATTAAAAAAAAAAACAAAAGTATCGTATTATGAAACCAGTGATTATACAAAGCAGAAACAAATTAAGTAAGAACAATTGAATTTAGAGTGAATGTTGGTTTTTGAGGGGACACATGAGTTTCACTATATGAAGAAAACTTAGAAATTATCATTGAGCATCCCAACAGACTGTTAGAAGTGATGATGCTGATTCATTTATATATCTAATATTTCCTCAGAAAATTCTGTCCTCTCTTTTCTAAGACATAATTGTACCACTAATATTATGCACAGCTTTCAGCTGTAATTGGTAACATTATGAGGACTCACAACTACAATAGAGAAGAAAGGGCCATAGAGATAAAAGAGAGGAAACTTCTTAAGAAACTGTTGATTAAAAACCAGTGAGGTACTATCTCACGCCAGTCAGAATGGCTGCTATCCAAAAGTCTATAAACAATAAATGCTGGAGAGGGTGTGGTGAAAAGGGAACCCTCTTACACTGTTGGTGGGAATGCAAGCAATTTCAACCACTATGGAGAATAGTATGGAGATTCCTTAAAAAACTGGAAATAGAACTGCCATATGACCCAGCAATCCCACTGCTGGGCATACACACCGAGGAAACCAGAATTGAAAGAGACACGTGTACCCCAATCACAGCACTGTATATAATAGCTAGGACATGGAAGCAACCTAGATGTCCATGGGCAGACAAACGGATAAGAAAGTTGTGGTACATATCCACAATGGAATATTACTCAGCCGTTAAAAAGAAAGCATTTGAGTCAGTTCTAATGAGGTGGATGAAACTGGAACCTATTATACAGAGTGAAGTAAGCCAGAAAGAAAAACACCATTATACTAATGCATATATATGGAATTTAGAAAGATGGTAACAATGACCCTATAAGTGAAACAGCAAAAGAGACACAGATATAAAGAACAGACTTTTGACCCCTACATACCTTGTCTACAAGAGACAACCAAAAGCCTAAAATGGGTCAAATGGATACAAAACTAGACCCCTATATATGTTGTCTACAAGAGAACCACCTTAAAATAGGGGATATATACTGACTGAAAATGAAGGACTGGAAAAAGATTTTCTATGCAAATATGGACCAAAAGAAAACAGGAGTAGCAATACCCATATCAAATAAAATTGACTTTAAAGACCCTGAAAAGGAGACAATCAAGGTTATACATAATGACCTAAAGGAACAATCCAAAAAGAAGTTGTAACAATTATAAATATATATGCACCCAACATTGGAGCATTGATATATCTAAGACAAACATTAATTAGTATGATAGAAGAAATATACAACAACAAAATAATAGTGGGAGACTTTAATACCCCACTCATACAATCAGGCTGTAATAGATAAAGTAAAGAGGAAAACATATTCACTTATGAGCCTCAAAAAATTCAGTTCACCCAGGAGAGTTTAAAAAAAAAATAGACTTATTTGTTCACTCTGTAAAGGTTTATTGACTATTTTATGGGTCTGGTATCACTTATGGTAGTAGGGAGGAAGAAGTGACAAAGGTGATCCTGTCCTAAATAATATATTGTGGTAAAGATAGACCTACCAATGCAAAATACCAAGATGTGCCTAAGATGAGGACACCCAAACTGGACTTTTAGTTTCCTGAACTTTTCATTTCCAGATCAAACCTCCTAATATAGGATGAATTCAACATGATTTTTTTTAAGTGTTCTTTGTGATTAAAAACAGAAAGCCATTAGTTAAGAAATTACATATACTCCTCCCCACCATCACTCCCCTTTTTTCTTCCCATTTCCCTCCCACCCTCAGTGATCCTTTCCTTTGTTCATTTTCCCCTGCAAAAAAAAAAAAAAAAAGTAAATAAAGAACAGACTTCTGGACTCTGTGGGAAATGGTGAGGGTGGGATGATTTAAGAGAATAGCACTGAAACATTTATATTACCATATGTGAAATAGCATCACTACTATTGGAAAGCATCACTACGAGCAAAGCTAGTGGAGGTGATGGAATTCCAGTGGAGCTATTCCAAATCCTGAAAGATGATGCTGTGAAAGTGCTGCACTCAATATGCCAGCACATTTGGAAAACTCAGCAGTGGCCACAAGATTGGAAAAGGTCAGTTTTCATCCCAATCCCAAAGAAAGGCAATGCCAAAGAGTGCTCAAACTACCGCACAATTGCACTCATCTCACACGCTAGTAAAGTGATGCTCAAAATTCTCCAAGCCAGGCTTCAGCAATATGTGAACCGTGAACTTCCTGATGTTCAAGCTGGTTTTAGAAGCGGCAGAGGAACCAGAGATCAAATTGCCAACATCCGCTGGATCATGGCAAAAGCAAGAGAGTTCCAGAAAAACATCTATTTCTGCTTTATTGACTATGCCAAAGCCTTTGACTGTGTAGATCACAATAAACTATGGAAAATTCTGAAAGAGATGGGAACACCAGACCACCTGATCTGCCTCTTGAGAAATCTGTATGCAGGTCAGGAAGCAACAGTTAGAACTGGTCATGGAACAACAGACTGGTTCCAAATAGGAAAAGGAGTACGTCAAGGCTGCATATTGTCACCATGTTTATTTAACTTATATGCAGAGTACATCATGAGAAATGCTGGACTGGAAGAAACACAAGTTGGAATCAAGATTGCTGGGAGAAATATCAATAACCTCAGATATGCAGATGACACCACTCTTATGGCAGAAAGTGAAGAGGAGCTAAAAAGCCTCTTGATGAAAGTGAAAGTGGAGAGTGAAAAGGGTAAGCTCAACATTAAGAAAACGAAGATCATGGCATCTGGTCCCATCACTACATGGGAAATAGATGGAGAAACAGTGGAAACAGTGTCAGAATTTATTTTTCTGGGCTCCAAAATCACTGCAGATGGTGACTGCAGCCATGAAATTAAAAGATGCTTACTCCTTGGAAGGAAAGTTATGACCAATCTAGACAGCATATTCAAAAGCAGAGACATTACTTTGCCAACAAAGGTTCGCCTAGTCAAGGCTATGGTCTTTCCTGTGGTCATGTATGGATGTGAGAGCTGGACTGGGAAGAAGGCTGAGCGCCAAAGAATTGATGCTTTTGAACTGTGGTGTTGGAGAAGACTCTTGAGAGTCCCTTGGACTGCAAGAAGATCCAACCAGTCCATTCTGAAGGAGATCAATCCTGGAATTTCTTTGGAAGGAATGATGCTAAAGCTGAAACTCCAGTATTTTGGCCACCTCATGCGAAGAGTTGACTCATTGGAGAAGACTCTGATGCTGGGAGGGATTGAGGGCAGGAGGAGAAGGGGACGACAGAGGATGAGATGGCTGGATGGCCTCACTGACTTGATGGGTGTGAGTCTGAGTGACCTCCGGGAGCTGGTGATGGACAGGGAGGCCAGGCGTGCTGTGATTCATGGGGTCGCAAAGAGTCGGACACGACTGAGCGACTGATCTGATCTGATCTGATGTGAAATAGAGGACCAGTCCAAGTTCAATGCATGAAACAGGGCACCCAAAGCTGGTGCACTGGGACAACCCAGAGGGATGGGATGGGAAGGGATTGAGGGGGGATTGGGAAGGGGGGGGGAGAGGGGAACACATGTACCCCCGTGACTGATTCATGTCAATGTATGGCAAAACCACAATATTGTAAAGTAATTAGCCTCCAATTAAAAGAAAGAAAGAAACTGTGGATTCGAAGGAAAATTAGGATATTTATGTCAATGTGCATTAAAGGGTTAACTCAGTAGGCTTGCAATGCCTCAATCCCTTTACATTCCAAAGAAAGAATTGGCCCTTAATCAGTTCCTGGGGAAATAATCCCTAAATTCTTGAAATATGCCATCTGATAAGATTCTTTTTATACTTGAGACCTTGAATTACATCAGATAGTTTAAGCAAAGGAGATGTAAGACGAAAGTCTATTTGTGTTTCTCCAGGACCCCTGGGACATGCTGTCTTGTTACCAGAAGAGTCGGTTTGGGTAGGTTGGATCTGTTTCTTTGATGTTAACCTTGGCTTTTTGTTGTTTTTGTTATTATAATCACATCTAATGGCCCACCTCGGGGAATCCTGACCCTCTGCCTGAACCTTAAAACAAACTGCCTTTGTTCAGGACCCTGTTGCTTTGGGGTGGAGTTAACTAAAGACAGCTTGTCCACAGAAAAGCACAGGCTCATTGTTTCCACAGATAGAGAAAGAACACTATTTGTCTATTCACATGGCCTTAGACTATCACCCATAGATTACTTATTTATCACAAAGGGATAATCTAGGTCAATAATGGAGAGCTCAGGTGATCATCACCTTAAGAAGTGATCAAGCTCAGCTCCACCAATAGTGAAAAGACATGACAGGCTGACATGTAGAATTTAGACACACAAACCACATTAATACACACATACACCTGTTATTTAAATATATATATATTTACAATTTGATTATTTATAACATGAAAAATTGGATTTATTGTAGAAAAATGTGGGAATTTTGAAAGGATGATTGCATGTATCGTATTCTTGGATATAAACACAATTGAGTTTCCGAAATAGAATGACATTGTGTATAAAATAAATCTTTTTCATTGTATAGACCCAAAGAATCATAAAGTCTTGGTACTTAATGAAAATCTGGATGTTAGTATCACTGGGAAATTAACATCCAAATAGCTCTCTCTTTTGGTGGGATACCATGCTGGTAATTGTTGTTGCAATGTGGATGAGATAGATTCAAAGAAACAAAACAGCCTAACCCATATTCTTGAGAAACAGATTCTTATTGAAAAGATCTGACACATTGCTTTAGTCAAGGCTGTGATTTTCCTTTCCACAAACATCTCTGAAAGTCTCCTACCAAAAGATCACTGGAATCCTGGAATAAGCCAAACAAAAGGGTTATGTAAAGTCTCCTTTGAAAGACTAAACTATTCACATTTCAATCCCCAAGGGCCCAATAAAATGCTCCAGAGAAACAGCATGAGAATTGAAATGCTGTTATCTTTGGAGGGTCTACTGGAAATGTTGCTGACAACTGAGAGAGAAGAAAGAGCGCTGGGCTAGGAGTCTTCAGCCGTGGACCAGGCTCCAGCTCTGAAGTGTGCTGGGTGTGTCACATAGGGACACACTAGCATCACTGAGTGTTAGTTTTCATTACATAGTGACGTCCACAATAACATTGAGGACTGCTTTAAAAACAAAATGACTGAAAAAAAAAAAACACGAAAATATTTTTCAATTCAGCACTCTGCAAATATTTAGACAGAGAATTGAAGGCGGCTTTGGGTGTTGATTCCCAGACACACTCCCTGCACCTATCCCTTTTCCCTTTTCTTCCCAGTTTCTACCTCTTTTCACTCAGAGTAGAAAGTTTGAAGGGCTTGTGTGTGCATGCTCAGTCATTTCAGTAGTGTTGACTCTTTGCAACCCTATGAACCATAGCCCACCAGGCTCCACAGTCCATGGGATTTCCCAGGCAAGAATACTGGAGTGGGTTGCCATGCCCTCCTCAAGGGGATCTTCCCAACCCAGAGATCAAACCACATCTCCTGCACCTCCTTCCTGCATTGTGGGCAGAATCTTTACCCATGAGCCACCAGGGAAGCCTTTCAAGGGCTCCTACTAATATTTATTAAATCAGGATTTCATTAGGGAAAATTCTGGAGGCTCCAGTGGGAAAAATAGACTTAACTCTCCCACATTAGACATGACTTTGGCAAAAAACAAAATACACATCTACACTAAATTCAACTGCTTGAACAAGGAACTACTTTGTTCTGGCAGGTTGCAAGGACCATCTTCCACACTAGGTGCTCTCAAAAAGGTCAAGAAATCATGTTATGAAGAGCTTCTTGAAATGATGAGGCATATTCTTCTAAGTTTTCAGGGAAAATATATACACTTTACCAAGCTGACATTATTTTATAGGGGTGCTTGAATATTAAGGAAAAACATAGCTCTCTCTTTAGCCAAATGCTCCTCAGTCCAAGAGATTACTGGATAAAACCTATCAAAAAAAAAAAAAAAAAAAAAACTCTCAAAGCAGATAAAAATCAAAGCCATTGGCCAAAGATAAGAAAATGTTAGAAGTGTATGTATGGCCATTCTTACTGGGGTAGCAGGTCTGTGGTGATGGAAAGAGTATTTAACAAGGAATCAGTTCACTGGGGTTCTGCCAAGCCTTAGTTATGAACTCACTTGACTTTTCAGAGCCCCAATTTTCTCTGGGTAAGTTAGATGCATGTAAAGTCTTTCTCAACAACAACATTCCATGTTTATCATTTTTTAATCACTTACTCTAACCCAAATTTTGTTTATAATTCTGACTTTTCTAAAACTGGAAAATTGTGAGTTGGTCCTACAATATAATTATTTCCAATCTACTTGACTGAAATAGATTTTAACATCAGAATGAAATGCTTTTACGCCTAACCCTTGACATGAAGTGCAGTAAAAATTTCTCATCAGACTACCCATGAGCCAAGCACATACTGAGTTTACCCCTCAAAATGCATTTATCACTGAATACTAATTTCACCATTCAAAAGAAAATACCATGAATTGACAGTATAAATAAATGTATTTTTCCAGCTGCAGGATAACCTCTGAATTGCCACCTTTATGACTTTATTGTGGATTAATTTATCTTCTCTAAAACCAGTATGTCTCTGAATGCACCTGTCTTAATTGCCATAGTGCCTTTCCTCTGCTTCAGCCTGTCAATACTGCACTCACAGCTCTGCCTCATCTCCCCAGCCTGTGGAGAAACTGAAGTGAAAGCAAGAGGACTTGATTTCTGTATCTAACCTCTCAAAAGCTCTATTTATTCTTCTCTAAATGGGGCATTATTAATGCCTGCAGCACACATTATATCAATAAAGTCAAACATGTTTTCACTTTTCAATATTTTAGCAAACTGTTCATTCAACACTGATTAAAAAGAATACACATGGTCTGTTCCTTGAGAGCTAGATTTTTCCATCAGTTTCTGCCCATTTTCTAAAGAGGAGAATGTTCATCCAATGCACAGAACCATTTGTTAAATTCGATTTGACAAAAATGTTTCAAACCCCTCCCACACGGTCTAGTTTCAAACATTGTACTAAACCCTGAGATGTAAAGATGAAAACAAAGCTAACATGTTATCCCTCTTTTCACAATGTTTACATTTAGTGGGGGTGAGGGGGGCAGACACACAAGTAAAAATAACTAAACTCATACATATGTGCACATATGTATATTATTTGTTCATTATAATAAGTGCTACAATGACATGTTCAAAATACTGTAGTAGCACCAAAGATGGGACAGGCACTAATTTCTGCTTGGGGATTCCAGGGAAGTTTCACAAGGAAGGTGACATTTGAAGAGTGAAGAAGTTACCCAGTCAGAGAAGGAAGAAAAAGAAACTAACAGAAGAGGAATCAGCAGGAGTAAAACCACAGAGGGCAGAAAATAGAATGGGGATAACTAGCATCATCAGCAGAGAAGGCAATGGCACCCCACTCCAGTACTCTTGCCTGGAAAATCCCTTGGACGGAGGAGCCTGGTGGGCTGCAGTCCACGGGATCACGAAGAGTCAGACAAGACTGAAGCGACTTAGCAGCAGCAGCAGCATCAGAGTGAACAATTCACAGGCAAAATTACAAGAGGTGACTGAGATGTTAAATGCCATGCAAAGGATCTTAAACACTATCTTGTAGAAAATGTATAATGAACAAAGATTTTAGCCATTGTTGAGTGAACAAATCTCTATTTGTTTTGAAATAACTTTGATGATAATATTGTTGATGAGCTATAGGTGGATAAACTGAAGATGAGGTTTAAATGAAGAGACAAGAGAGATGGCCTTTTGGGGAAAGTTAGGTATAGAGAAGCAAGATTCTAGAGACATTTAAGAGGGAGACCCCACTGTACTTGGTGATCAGATGAGTAGAGAGATGAATATGGGAAGAAATAGAAAGAGGGGAGAGTCAGAACTGATTCTGAGAGATCTAGCTTGGATACGTCTCCTCAAGCAAGTTGGGGGAAAGGCACAAATAAACAAATGCCACTACATTAAGCTACAAAGCTTTTGCATACCAAAGGAAACTGTCAACAAAATTAAAAGGCTACCTACTGAATGGGAGAAGATAGTGCAAATATCTGATAAGAGGTTAATATACAAAATATACAAAGAACCCTACAAGTCAACATCCAAATACTAAACAACTCAAAGGAAAAATGGGCAGAGGACATGCATAGTCATCTTTCCAAAGACATACAAAAGGCCAACAGGCAAATGAAAAGAAGCTCAATGTCATTAATCATCAGGGAAATACAAATCAACACCACAAGGAGCTATTACCTCACACTTGTTAAAATGGCTATTATTAAAAAGACAATAAATAGCAAGTGTTGACAAGGATGGAGAAAAGGGAACAGTTGTGCACTGTTGATGGGAATGCAAATTGGTACAGCCACTATGGAAAACTATATGGAGGTTCCTCAAAAAATTAAAAATAAAACTACCATGCTGCTTGCTGCTGCTGCTAAGTCACTTCAGTCGTGTCCGACTCTGTGTGACCCCATAGACGGCAGCCCACCAGGCTTCCCCGTCCCTGGGATTCTCCAGGCAAGAACACTGGAGTGGGTTGCCATTTCCTTCTCCAATGCATGAAAGTGAAAAGTGAAAGTGAAGTCACTCAGTTGTGTCTGACTCTTAGCAACCCCATGGACTGCAGCGCACCAGGCTCCTCCATCCATGGATTTTCCAGGCAAGAGTACTGGAGTGGGGTGCCATTGCCTTCTCCGAAAACTACCATATGATCTAGCAATTCCACTCCTGGGTATTTATCTGAAGGAAACAAAAACATTAATTTGAAAAGATATGCACTACTAAGTTCATTGCAGCAATTACAGTGGCCAAGATACAGAAGCAACCCAAGTGCCCATCAAGAGAAGAATGGATTAAAAAAGATATGGTACATATTGTATATAATGGAATATTGGCCATAAAAAAGAACACAATCTTGCCATTTGTGAAAACATCAATAGACCTAGATGGTATTGTGCTAAGTAAAACAAGTCAGAGATAGAAAGACAGATACTGTACAATTTCACTTACATGTGGAATCTAAAAATCAAACAAATGAACAAGCATAACAAAACATAGTTATACATACAGAGAACAAACAGGCAGTTGCTAGAGAGGAGGAGGTAAAAAGAAATAGATAAGAGAGATTAAGAGGTATAAACTTGCAGTTGCAAAATAAAGGTGTCTTAAATATGAAATATACAGTGTTGGGAACATAGTCAATAACTATTTAATATCTTTATATGGTTATGAATCATAATTAGAATTATTATGGTGATAATTTTGAAATGTACAGAAATATCAAATCACTCTGTTGTGTAACAGGACCTAGCATTGTACTATAGGTCAATTATACTTCAAAAACAAACAAACTCATAGGAAAAAGAGATAGATTTGAGGTTATCAGAGGCAGAGATGGGGGGAAAGGGAAGGATGAGCAAAAGGTACAAACTTCCAGTTATAAATAAGCACTAAGGGTGTAATGTATAATATGATAAATATATTAAAGCTGTTTATTATGTTATACATGAAACTAAGAAAATAAATCCTAAGAGTTTCATCACAAGGAAAACTTTTATAATTGTTTGCATATAATTCTGTACCTACATAAGATAGTCAGTTCAGTTCAGTAGCTCAGTCGTGTCCAACTCTTTGCAACCCCATGGACTGCAGCACACCAGGCTCCCCTGTCCATCATCATCTTCCAAAGCTTGCTCAAACTCAAGTCCATCAAGTCAGTGATGCCATTCAACCAACTCATCCCATCATCACCTTCTCCTCCTGCCTTCAAACTTTCCCAGCATCAGGGTTTTTACCAGTGAGTCAGTTCTTCGCATCAGGTAGCCAAACTATTGGAGTTTCAGTTTCAGCATCAATCCTTCCAATGAATATTCAGGATTGATTTCCTTTAGGATTGACTGATTGGATCTCCTTGCAGTTCAAGGGACTAACGTTATTGATATTTCTCCCAACAATCTTGATTCTAGCTTGTACTTCATCCAGCCTGGCATTTTGCCTGATATACTCTGTATGTAAGTTAAATAATCAGGGTGACAGTATACAACCCTGATGCACTCCTTTACTGATTTGAAACCAGTCTGTTGTTCCATGTCCAGGTCTAACCGTTGCTTCTTGACCTGCATACAGATTTCTCAGGAGGCATGCAAAATGGTCCAGTATTCCCATCTCTTGAAGAATTTTCCACAGTTTGTTGTGATCCACACAGTCAAAGGCTTTGGCATAGTCTATTAAGCAGAAGTAGATGCTTTTCTAGAACTCTCTTCCGTTTTCAATAATCCAATGGATATTGGCAATTTGATACGAGATAGTAGATGTTCACTAAACTTGCTGTGATAATCTTTTCATGATGCATGTAGGTTAAATTATTACATGATACACCTCAAACTTACACAATGCTGCAAGTAAATCTATGTCAATACACTGGAAGAAATAAAGATCTAGCCCAGAGAAAAAAGGAAAAGGAACAGTGCTAATGAAAGAAGAAATGTGGAGGTCCACACCAGACAGAAAATAGAAGAGGTTTTCAACACATCCAAGTGAAACATTCAGTAGTTTGTAAGAAAAATGCAAATGCACTCAAGTGAGAAGATGCCAAACAGAGAGAATAAAAGGTCTGAGACTCATGGGTTGCCTAAGTGATAGCAGAGATCATCATCGTAGACGTGATAACCTAGGGCAAGTTTATACAGGAAGAAAAGAATAGAAATAACAACAGGGCCCTGGGGAGTACCTACAGGCAGGGACAGAGAGAGAAGAGGGAGCTAACAAAGGAAGAAAAGAGGTGGGAGATGTTGGAGTAGACCTAGGAGCCATTGCAGCAACAGGGAGAGAACAGAATAAATCCAAACATACAAGAGCCAGGAAAACTCATTCCAGGAAGTAGTGAGAACACCGTGTGTGGTTGACTGTTAACCAAGAAAGTACCGGAAACACATACCAAAGGGAAAAACAGAGTGCTGTGCCCATCCAGCAAGTCACAAGGCCAGAACTAATTCTTGGGAAGCAGGGTCAGCCAAAAATGACCAAGTACCATGGAGGGAGGCCCGACTGGTCACAGAGAGGATTCAGGAAAGACCTTTCTGAAGAGGCGATGATGGAGCTGAGATCTGCTGGAGAAATGAGAGTGACCTGAGTGAGAAGGAAATGAAACAATATTACAAAAAAGGGACCATCAGGTGAAACTTCTCTATGGCAAGAGGGAAAAGGGCCTGGAAGACAGTTAATGAGATTTGAGCTCTGAGCCTGAGAGGAAAAATAAGCATATGAAGTTTGGAGGTGGCAGAGGACCAGACCAGGAAGGATCCCACGGAGAATGGTAGAGACATCTCTGAATTGTTTCAGGTGGGGACAGGATACAATCAAATTTTTCATTTTGAAGTGATCCAGTCAAGGGGTTTGGGCCTTCCAAGGCAGTGCTAGTGGTAAAGAACCTACCTGCCAATGCAGGAGAAGTACGAGATGCGGGTTCAATCCCTGGGTCAGGAAGATTCCCTGAAGAAGGGCATGGCAACCCACTCCCGTATTCTTGCTTAGAGGAGCCTGGTGGGCTATAGTCCATGGGGTTGCACAGAGTTAGACATGAAGCAACTTAGCATGCAGTACACAGTCAAGGAGTTTCGTGGGTAAGTGTAGGAGAGAATACAAATAGAAGTAAAGTGATTTTCCAAAATGTCCAAGCACTAAGAGTGATTCATCCTAAAATTCAGCTTTGAGGCTTATGTGTTCAGGATTCATACTTCCTCAATGAAAAACAGTAGGAAGGATTTTTATCTGCCCACCTATTTATCACAGAGATGGAGTCTTGTTTGGCAATAAAGCAATACCTATTTGAGATGTAGAGGTAAATCACTGGCATTAGGAATTATCAATTTTCTGAAGGACTAGGAAATTATGTCCTTGCTTCTTTTGGAATAAATACCAACATAAACTGAAAATGGAAAGAATCCTTCATAATCTGGCTCTGCCTACTACTCCAACCTCACCTGCTCCCTCCTCCCCCTTTACCTTATGCTGCAGCCATTCTAAGCCACTTGTGGTTCCCCAGTCACATCAGTTTCTCTCATTTTTCGATCTTTGTCCCAGCATTTGCTCTACTGGAGTAATGGTTATATATCCATCCTTCTGTCCAGAAGATGCTTCTCCCAGGAAGTCTTTTCTGAACCCCTCCAACAACTGAAGTAAACGGATATACTATCCAGATGTCCACGTGTACAGGGCACACTGCTTGTTTCCAGTCTGGAGGTTCGCCAGATCTACCTCCCAGCTGTCATTCAACTGGCTGGTACCAGGAAAGCAGAGGAAATCTGAGAGCTTGTGGCCAAGAGCTTCCCTAGGGGCTCAGTCGGTAAAGAATCTGCCCGCAATGTGGGAGACCTGGGTTCTATCCCTGGGTTGGGACGATCCCTTAGAGTAGGAAATGACAACCCACTCCAGTATTCTTGCCTGGCCACCATGGAGGTCTCAAAGAGTTGGACACAACTGAGCAGCTTAGCACAGCACAACAGAGGTCCTCATGGGGGAAAAGAAAATAGAAACCAAGCAGATCAGGAACAAGTCAGGGAGTTCAATCTATTATTTTGTTGCTCAGAGAAATTATAAGGGATTATGTTGTGAACATAATGCTTATCAATTTTTTTAAAACTCTTTGAAGTAAGAATAACACAGCAGGAGACCATCACCAAGCATCTTCCAACATCCAACAAGAGGATTCACTAGAAATCTTTCTCATTCCTCTTAAAAAAAAAAAAAAAAGATTTGCAAAATAGAAGTCCATTTTGTCACAAAATTGAAGTTTGGACATTTCAAGGAGTCTGAAATAATTTACAAAACAGAGAAAGGGATTTTTTGTTTCCAGGCGTTTCCATGAGGGTTGCCTGAAGGAAACAAAGACTATGGAGGGAATGAGTTGTCTCCTCTCCTCTAATAGACATAGAGTTCGGGGTATAGCCCTGTGGGGTTTTTTTAATACTGAGTTGGACTGTAGCTTTTCCTGTCACTTCTCTCTGTAATGTAATTATTTTTGCTCTATTTGCTTGCCATATCACACAACCACACAGACCAGGGACCAACACAAACAATAGTATTATCATTTTCAACAGATGCTTACATTTATTTGAAGAAACTGGGAAAGATAGTGAAGTCAGGTTACAGAGTAATTTGTAGTTATGTGACCATGCAATTTATCAAGAGAGACACAAACTGCCAGCAATATTAAAAAATCAGTTTCAGGACTTGAGAGGATTTTACTAAAGTTACAGAGAAGTTCAAAAAACCAAAGTCCCCAGTGACTGCCGTGTAAGCTCAATGGTTGGCCCAAATGGTATCATTTTTGCCCTGCACTGGAAATTAAGCAACTCTGAGCTGATAAAGCCCATAATTTAACATGTAGGGCAAATTGCTAAAGCACTTAACCAGTGAGGTACTAATCTTCCTTTCCTATGTGAACTCAAACTGACTCCTGACAGCAAAATCAATTGAAGAGATTTACCCTAGGGATAGCTTCTAAAGAGCAGTGTAATCAGGAGATAAGGAAATTGATGGACTGTATGTTATCACAGCCCTCTGCCAACGGGTCACCAGCTACCAAAGGCTTCCTACAGCCCTAAGCCTACAATTGTGTCAGAGATCCTCTCAAGCAGATCTCATTGAACTCAAGGTATCTTGGGGTCAAGAAACCTTTTCCCATATTGATTTCATCTCCTCACCTGAAACACTTGAGATCAAGCAAATTCGTCACATTGGTTCTGGGGGACAGCAACAGAATTATTTTAAAGAAAAAAAAAAAACCCTCTGCTTTTTCATATTTTACAGAATGCTTTGAGCTACAGGTCAACGTGTTTGACAGCTGACAAATTTGCATGTGCCTTATGGCTTCTTAAACTGTCTGCTTTGAAGTCAACAGGGTTCCATAAATCCAGTATTTTAATCTTGTGAGTTTTCCATTACAAGCAAATAACCATCTGATGCTTAAATTGATGAAAAGATGCTTATGGCCTCATTGCCCCAGTGCAACATGCTATGTCTTGAGACCCCCACCTCCATCTCTACAGCAGAGAGTGCATATCTCAAATGTGAATGGCCACTCTATAGCTTACTAACCATGTATATTTGAACAAGTATTAAACCTCCTGGACTGTTTCCTTACCTGCATGTTTTATCACCTTCCTCCAAGGGCTGTTATGAGAAGTGAATGAGATAACACAGATAAAATACCCAGCATAGGTCATGACACAAAATAATATAAACACTGCTTTCCTTTATTTTTTTCTTAGTACTAATGTTTGGTCTGAGTGTTGAATAAATTTAAATCTCCTGTCTAAATATCAGAACATACTTGGAGTACTGCCAGGAAAGGACACTCATCCCAGAGCTGAAATTCCCATTATTTCCTCTCTGCATATTCTTTAAGTTATTAACTGAACTGATATTCTTTAGGTAACCAATCCATTATATACATTCTCCCAAATCATGTCTCTAACTTTGTTACCACATAGGCCTGCTTATGGGCCTCCCCAGTAGCTCAGCTGGTAAAGAATCTGCCTGCAATGCAGGAGACCCTGGTTCAATTCCTGGGTCAGGAAGATCCCCTGGAGAAGGGATAGGCTACCCACTTCAGTATTCGTAGGCTTCCCCTGTGGCTCAGATAGTAAAGAATCTGCCTGCAATGTGAGAGACCTGGGTTCCATCCCTGGGTTGGGAAGATCCCCTGGAGGAGGACATGGCTACCCATTCCAGTATTCTTGCCTGCAGAATCCCCATGGACAGAGGAGCCTGGCAGGCTACAGTCCATGGAGTCACAAAGAGTCAGACACGATTGAGCAACTAAGCACAGCACACACCTGCTTATCTCTACTTGTGTTTGCCACTGTCACCCTTCCAAAAGCCAAATGGTTTTCAAAGTAAATTCATTTTACACATAAAAGGACTTTAATTGTGGTGATTCTGTATCGAGTTACACTGCAGCTATTTTGTAGACTGATAAATGAATAAAGACTGAGTTTGCACTGAAAGTTCTTTAGCCAGCCAAATGTGATAACCTAGGAGAGGAAGAGCCAGAATATTCACTGGATATTATGGAGGGTCTGTCATCAAATTCCTGCCAATCAAATGTCAAAGAGCCTTTCCACCAGACCAGAATGAGCAACTGGGAAGATACAGGTGATCTGGATATCTGTGCCATGAAAGCAGCATAAGTTTAAAGGAGGAAGGGGTTTCCCAGGAAGACAGAATACCAGCCAGAAGCCACTCGAATGTCAATTAGGCAGAAAGTTAGGAATAAAGAAAGCTAAGCAAGCTCTCTATTAAGTGGCACCATCCCTTTAGGGTTAAAACAAAATTATCTTGGATGGGATTACTAGAAAATTAGCCTCTTTGAAGTTAAGCAAGCTGAAAACATCTTCGTATAATGTTAAAAATTCAGGCATGAAAAAAGACTTTAAATGTTACCTAATCATCCAAAGCTCAGATGCCTGTTATAACATCCCAAGAAATGATGCATCTATTCTAAAACACCTCCAATGACTTAAAAAATAAATCATACACGTTCCAACTTTAGATGGCTATGACCATTGGAAACTTCTTCCATATCTCAAGTCAAAAATCTCTCTCCTTAAAAGCTCTTGGTTAAAATACTAACATTCAAGTCTTCACAGAAAGTCTAATTATATATTCACATGTGAAATGCAAGTCAAAGTGTTATTTTCTCAGTCATTTCCAACTTTTTGTGACCCCATAGACTGTAGCCCACCAGGTTCCTCTGTCCATGGAATTCTCTAGGCAAGAATACTGGGTTTGCCATTCCCTTCTCCAGGGGATCTTCCCCACCCAAGGATGCCAACACTTCAAATATCAGGAAATGGTTATCACATTACACAAGTTACCTCTTTCCCAGAATATTTATTCTAATTTTGTTCAATAAATTGTTTATATGACGTGGCTTAACCACGTTGATTACTCTCTCTTATATCTCTTGGCTATTTCATCTATCTAAATCCTCTTAAACTGACCTACCAGAGAAGAGAAGGAACAAAGTTATAACGACTCTCTTTCCAGACATCTACGTGTATTCCTATAATCTCAAATCACATTCTCATTTTTCTTTGAAAGCCTCACCACATACTATGTCAATTGTGTACTTACAGCCAACAGAAACTTTGTCTGTCTCTAGAGTAGATTTGAAAATTAATAAAGGACCATATATTAAGACCTGCTAAATTTTACCCCATTAGATTCAGTCTACCTTCCAGATAATAAATATTATCTGGTTAGTGATTCTTTTATCCACAACAAGGATGAAAACACTTTCTGTATCTTCTTCAAAGTCACTGGTAAAAATATCTGAAATGACAAAGCAAGAGATCCACTGGAGAAGGGATAGATAGGCTACCCACTCCAGTATTCTTGGGCTTTCCTGATGGCTCAGCTGGTAAAGAATCTGCCTGCCATGTGTAAGACCTTGGTTCAATCACAGGGTTGGGAAGATCCCCTGGAGAAGGGAAAGGCTACCCACTCCAATATTCTGGTCTAGAGAATTCCATGGACTGTATAATCCGTGGGGTCACAAAGAGGTGGACACAACTGAGCAACTTTCATTTTCAAGAACAGAAACTTGCTCCAAGTGAACAGAAATCCATTTTTCAATTGAATACTGGATTTAATTTGCATATTTCATTTTGTCCACAAATTAAGAAGACCTTGTCACATTCCTTGACTTTATTCAGATAGACAGGATCATTTGGCAGCATTTCCAAGCAAGAAATCCCATCAAAGAAAGAAAGTGAATCTAGGATGTACTTGTGTCCACCCAGTCCACATTCCAGTGATCAAACTCTACTTCTGGTAGATGATGAATCTTTTAAATAAGCCACCTCTGCTGGTATCATGGTTATGTATACAAACAACCTCTTTTAAATTTTCTAAATGAATACTGAGATATCTGTTTTTTAATTTATTTATTTTAATTGGAGGCAAATTACTTTACAATATTGTAGTGGGTTTTGCCATACATTGACATGAATCAGCCAGGGTGTACATGTGTTCCCCATCCTGACCCCCCTCCCTCCTCCCTCCCCATCCCATCCCTCAGGGTAATCCCACTGCAGATATTTAGAGACAAAATTACATGATATCTGGCATTGCAGTAAAATTATCGGCAAAAAAAAAAAAAAGAGGTTGTTGCAATAGATTAACAACACATATGGCTAAATATTGACAGATATGTGTACTCTATTTACAGAGATCATCTTTCATTTAAAAACTCTTAGGATAACTGTCAAACATCTAATCTTCCATATCTTGCCCAGTTTCCACAATTTCTCTGCAATAACAAATAGCAATTCAGTTAATTTGTTTGAATTTTCTGAGTACCCTAAGGTGTCAATCATTTTCTTCATAAGATTTGGATTCACTTGAACTGCTAATGCCCCTCCCATATTTGTACTGAGTTTGCATTTCCCCATTCTAATGTCTGACCCCTCATTTTAGTATGATGATCAAGATGATTCAAGCAAATCTACTGGGTTATACGTAATACTGCATCTTCTTCCCAACTTTGTTACACTGCCTCTTCCTTGATCTTTTTCTTGCTCTGAATATACTGAAAAAATTGTCTTCCTTTTATTGTCAGTGTCAGTTTCTGAAAACCTGCATACATGTGAGCATTATGGCCTAATGTCCATTTTTATACATGTGGACCATACTCACATATTTTTAATTGATTTGCAGCCTTTTTCTATCACTTTTACATATCTTTCAAAAGTCTGAGTTCACTAGAGATCTCTCTGTGCAGTGACCTTAATTTCTTTTTTGAATTCCCCCTCGTTGTTATCAGATGGACCATTTGCAATATAAAGAATCAGAACTGTATTTGCAACAAGTTCCCAAACTAGTTGTCACCTTCCCTTTGATACAGTGTGCCATGAAATCATGCCCACATTTTCCCTGATCTTTTTGAAATCTGTCCTCAGAGTCTGCAGCAGATGACCGAACATGTGCCAGGTTTCCCCTCTATGATTATCACAAACCCTAAGATGCCACAGGACTACCCCTAAAGCTCCTGCTCCTTTCACTGCATCAAAAAAATTCTCCTAGATGTCACAGACAGATCCAGAGTGACTGCTCTTTTAATGGCCTATCTTTCAGGAGACTTTATCAGTTTCTCAAAGAACCTCATGAGCATGCAAGCACTCGACTTCATAGCAGGTTGAGATTTCTATCAGATTTCTTGATAACTAAAATCCCTCAATAATGACTGCATCTTAACACAAAGTCATCTTTTGGCTCTTCATCAAAAGTATATTATCTTTTCTTCCATCTGGCCAGCTTGAAAAAGACTCCTCCAACAATATAACTTATTCCCTTTTCAGTTTTCCTCAATGATAGTACACATCATTGTGAGTTTCTCCACTAATGTATGTTTCCTTGATACATAGCTACTTCCGTAACCTGTTATTGCAAAATGTCTGTTACTTTTAAAGAGATGTTGTTATAATCTTTCAATTTTTAATCACATCTCAATGAATTTCGATGATAATTATGAACGTATTAAATCTCTTGCCTATGTGTTAAATCTTACTATGTCTTGTTCATCTCTCAGGTTCTGCAGAGGCATTTAGGAATTGGACCCTATAATTTTGGCTTTCCGGACTATTGCTGACTATTCACTAAGCACCTCCTATGGTCCCTGTTACTATCCTCATTCTCTGAAATCAGAGTCTACGCCAATGTATCTTATCATTTGTTGTCTTCTTGTTCATATTTAGTTTAAATCCCAACCACATAATTTTTAACTTTTTATTTTATATTTGAGTATAGTCAATTAACAATATTGTGATAGTTTCAGGTGAACAGCAAAGGGACTCAGTGATACTTATACATGTATCCATTCGCCCTTAAACTGCCCCCCGCATCCAGGCTGCCACATAATACTAATCAGAGTTCTATGTATTATACAGTAGGTCCTTGTTGGTTATCCATTTTAAATATAGCAGTTCAGTTCAACCATATAATTTTGAGTTCTATCCTCACCCTAGCCAAAACCCCACTATTCTGGGTCTTAAGTTTATAGTTAAAAAATCTAAATTGTATTGCAGCAACACCTTCCACATTGTCATACATTCAATATCAACATTTTCCTTTTTCATGTATTTATTCAACAGACATCTTAATAGGATGTGCTGTGGTAATAACTGAGGTTATACTAGTGAAAAGATAAACAATGTCCCCTTCCTTTAATGAGTGTGTTCAAGTAAATGAACAGATAGTTTCAATACTTGCCTATAATTCCGTACTCAGACAGGAAGAAATAAGGACACCCACTGTATACGTAAATTCTTCCATTTCTTCCAGAACTTCTAAGCCATCCTTCCTTACTCTAATAGACACAATCAGCCTCATATGAGTCAAGAGAATGAGATAAAGGTTGGTTGGATTTGATATATTAGTGAAACTCTATCACATCTCATTGACCTGCTCCAGGAAAACAAAGCACTGTCCAATATCCCAGGTCAGGTTTGCATACAAACGATGACACTACAGCCTGAATGAGCAGACAGCAACCACTCCCTCCCTGACTTCATAACAGGTTTATCTGCACAGACTAGGATCTAATTTTACTGACCCTTCTCTGGAGTATGGGATGCTACCATTTCTTCATAAGATCCAAATTCCTCTTTTCTGGAAAGGTCCCCTAGACATATAAATAGTATAACTCAAAAGTGTATGTTCTTTGCTTTCCCCTGTGTCAGAATTTGCCACATGCCAGTAGTATTTTTCTCTCACCTCTTCATTAAAACTTTCTTTCCTTCTCCCTTTATTCTTTGGTTATTTCTTCCACTCTGACTGGCACACTCATTATTTCTTACCAGACAAGAGTTTTGAGAGGTTTGTACATCCAGACTTTCTCCATTACAAGAGAGTAACTTTTTTAATGAAAGGGAAAAAATTTGTATTCATGTTTTTTTCTTCCATTTTTATTTTTTAAATTAAAAAAATATTTTGACATTCATTTAAGTGCAAAATAATTACACATTATTTGTGAAGAGAAAGTACATGTGTCTAGGCTAGTAGCAATGATGGTTTCTCTTATCTATGAGTGTGTGTGTGTATGAAGTTGCTCAGTCGTGTCCGACTCTTTGCGACCCCATGGACTGTAGCCCACCAGGCTCCTCTGTTCATGGGATTCCCCAGGCAAGAATACTGGAGTGGGTTGCCATTTCCTTCTCCAGGGGATCTTCCTGACCCAGGGACTGAACCCGGGTCTCCCCAATTGTAGGCAGACGCTTTACCGCTTGAGCCACCAGGGAAGTCTCTTATCTATACGGGACACTAAACTTAGAGGAAGGAGATAAGGGACAATTTTAGAGACATGACAGCAGGGAGGTGGTTTTCAACCTATTAACAGGATTTGTTGATCTGGTTTTGAAGTTTTAAATATATATATATATATATATATATATATACATACATATACACCAGTCAGATCTGTTCAGAAGTTCTAGGCAGTGAATTAAGAATATACTGATTATTAATGGAATTTTAGATATTTACATGGATTTTGTTGATGGAGACAATAGTTTTAGACACTTAGTCTTCAATCTTTATCAGAATTTTTTTTTTCCTCTAATTGGAGACATCCTAAAAGACAATTCCAAGATAATCACGATGGTGTGATCACTCACCTAGAGCCAGACATCCTGGAATGTGAAGTCAAGTGGGCCTTAGAAAGCATCACTACGAACAAAGCTAGTGGAGGTGATGGAATTCCAGTTGAGCTACTTCAAATCCTGAAAGATGATGCTGTGAAAGTGTTGCATTCAATATGCCAGCAAATTTGGAAAACTCAGCAGTGTCCACAAGATTGGAAAAGGTCAGTTTTCATCCCAATCCCAAAGAAAGGCAATGCCAAAGAGTGCCAAAACTACCGCACAATTGCACTCATCTCACACGGTAGTAAAGTAATGCTCAAAATTCTCAAAGACAGGCTTCAGCAATATGTGAACCATGAACTTCCTGATGTTCAAGCTGGTTTTAGAAAAGGCAGAGGAACCAGAGATCAAATTGCCAACATCTGCTGGATCATGGAAAAAGCAAGAGAGTTCCAGAAAAACATCTGTTTCTGCTTTATTGACGATGCCAAAGCCTTTGACTGTGTGGATCACAATAAACTGTGGAAAATTCTGAAAGAGACGGGAATACCAGACCACCTGACCTGCCTCTTGAGAAATCTGTATGCAGGTCAAGAAGCAACAGTTAGAACTAGACATGGACCAACAGACTGGTTCCAAATAGGAAAAGGAGTACATCAAGGCTGTATATTGTCACCCTATTTATTTAACTTATATGCAGAGTACATCATGAGAAACGCTGGACTGGAAGAAACACAAGTTGGAATCAAGATTGCTGGGAGAAATATCAATAACCTCAGATATGCAGATGACACGACTCTTATGGCAGAAAGTGAAGAGGAACTCAAAAGCCTCTTGATCAAAGTGAAAGTGGAGAGTGAAAAAGTTGGCTTAAAGCTCAACATTCAGTAAACAAAGATCATGGCATCTGGTCCCATCACTTCATGGGAAATAGATGGGGAAACAGTGTCAGACTTTCTTTTTCTGGACTCCAAAATCACTGCAGATGGTGACTGCAGCCATGAAATTAAAAAATGCTTACTCCTTGGAAGGAAAGTTATGACCAACCTAGACAACATATTCAAAAGCAGAGACATTACTTTGCCAACAAAGGTCTGTCTAGTCAAGGCTATGGTTTTTCCAGTAGTCATCTATGGATGTGAGAGTTGGACTGTGAAGAAGGCTCAGCGCCAAAGAATTGATGCTTTTGAACTGTGGTGTTGGAGAAGACTCTTGAGAGTCCCTTGGACTTCAAGGAGATCCAACCAGTCCATTCTAAAGGAGATCAGTCCTGGGTGTTCTTTGGAAGGACTGATGCTAAAGCTGAAACCCCAGTACTTTGGCCACCTCATGCAAAGAGTTGACTCATTGGAAAAGATTCTGATGCTGGGAGGGATTGGGAGCAGGAGGAGAAGGGGACGACAGAGAATGAGATGGCTGGATGGCATCACTGCCTCAATGGACGTGAGTTTGAGTGAACTCCAGGAGATGGTGATGGACAGGGAGGCCTGATGTGCTGCAATTCATGGGGTCGCAAAGAGTTGGACACGACTGAGCGACTGAACTGAACTGAAAAAACAATTCCATATCTCCCTTTTGGGACCTACCTTCTACAGTAATGAAAATAAAAATAAACAACTGGCACCTAATTAAACTTAAAAGCTTTTGCACAGCAAAGGAAACCATAAACAAGATGAAAAGACACCCACAGAATGGGAGAAAATATCTGCAAATCAAGCAACTGACAAAGGATTAATCTCCAAAATATACAAATAGCTCATACAGCTCAGTATCAAAAAAACAAACCTAATTAAAAAAAAAAAAATGGGCAGAAGATCTAAATAGACTTTCTCCAAAGTCATACAGATGGAGAACAAAAACACAAAAAGATGCTCAATATCACTAACTACTAAAGAAATATAAATCAAAACTATAATGAGGTATCACCTCATACCAATCCAAATAGCCATCATCAAAAAATCTACAAACAATAAATGCTGGAAAGGGTGTGGAAAAGGGAACCGTCTTGCACTGTTGGAATGAATGTATGTGTTAGTCGCTCAGTCATGTCCGACTCTTTGTGAGTCCATGGACTAAAGCCCACCAGGCTCTTCTATCCAAGGAATTCTCCAGGCAAGAATACTGGAGTGGGTTGCCATTCACTTCTCCAAGGGATCTTCCCAATCCAGGGACTGAACCCGGGTCTCTCATATTGCAGGCAGATTCGTTACTATCTGACCCACCAGAGAAGCCCCTTGCATTGTTGGTGATACAGCCACTAGGGAGAACAGTATGTAGGTTCCTTAAAGAAAAAAAAAAAAAAAACTAAAAATATAATAGAACTACCATATAACCTGAATTTATTTTCATGCAGCTCTTTATCCAGACTCCCTTAACACTGGCATTCTCTTAAACTGGCAACTCACAAGCAACAAGTGAACACTTTCTGGGGCCATCTGAGCTGAGAACAGAGAATTAATAGATTGATCGCATAATCAGTCAAGGCCTCAGGCAGGAAGATAAACACCTTCAGGCTTAGACACACCACTTTTGCCCTAAGCACACCTTGTAGATTGTTACAGGAAACAAACACCTTTGCAGTCCCCCTTAGGAAATACCCCTTAAACTCCTGTCTTGCTGCCCAGAGGCTCCTGGGAATACTGCCTTCAAGGAGGCCAGTAACGTGGCCCCTTTCCTCTCACCCTCTGCTCTCTTCTGTTTGGATTGTGATCTCTAAACCAGTCCTCATCAGATATTTTCATCTCCTTCAGCAACAGTAATGACAGAAAAGGTAAATCTACAAAATACTTCTCAATCACTCTTCCTATCTCTCTCCTATCTGTTTGCTTGAGAGTTTTCAGAGTCAGTAGTAATGTCTTCTCACAGCTTTAAAATTTTTAAACATAATCTATGCTATTCCCTTAAAAAAATAAGCAGGAGGTAGAAAGTGGGTGGGTATTTTATTTATGAATAGACCTGGCATGAGCACTGAAACTTTGTACCCAGCTTGTGCACTCACCTGAGCCGACCTGTTAAGACCCCATGGACTGTAGTCTGCCAGGCTCCTCTATCCATGGGATTCTCCAGACAAGAATACTGGAGTGGGTTGCCATGCCCTCCTCCAGGGGATCTTCCCAACCCAGGGATTGAACCCTGCATCGTTAACATCTCCTATATTACAGGTGGATTCTTTACCACTGGGCCACTGGGGAAGCCCTATGAAGGTCCTTGAAGCACTAATAATAGAGTTACCAGAGAAATACTAATATCATATATTAATGCATATGTGTGGAATCCAGAAAAATGGTACAGACAAACCTATTTGCAGCACAGGAATAAAGATGCAGACCTAGAGAATGGACATGTGCACACAGGGGCGAGAAGGGGAGGGTAGGACAAATTGGGAGACTAGGATTGACATATATACACTACCACATGTCAAACATATAGCCCATCAGACCCTGCTATCTAGCACAGGGAGCTCAGCTCTATGACAACCTAGACGGATGGGGTAGGGGGAAAGGGGGAGGTGGGAGGTCCAAGAGGAAGTAGCTTTGTGTATACATATAGCTGATTCACTTCACTGTACAGCATAAATTGACACAACATTGTAAAGCAATTATACTCCAATAAAAAAAAAAAAAAAAGTTACCCTGTGATCCAGCAATCCCATTCCTGGGAATATATCTAGAAAGACAAAATCTCTAATTCAAAAAGATACATGCACCCTAATGCTCACAGCAGCACTGTTTACAATAGCCAAGTCATGAAGTCATAGAAGCAACTTAAATGTCCATCAACAGAGGAATGCATAAAGAAGACGTTTTATACATATGCAATGGAATACTACTAAGCCATAAAAAAGAATAAGATCATGCCATTTTCAACAACATGGATGAACCTTGAAAAACTTATTAAGCGGATTGTGTCAGAGAAAGATAAATATCATGTGATATCACATATGTGGAATTTTAAAAATAGTACAAATAAACTTATTTACAAAGCAGAAATAGAGTCACAGACACAGAAAACAAATTTATGGTTACCAAAAGTGAATGTGGGAGAGGGATAATTTGGGAGTATAGAATGCACACTGTCATATATAAAAAAAACAGTTGGAAAAGACTCTTGAGAGTCCCTTGGACTGCAAGGAGATCCAACCAGTCCATTCTGAAGGAGATCAGCCCTGGGATTTCTTTGGAAGGAATGATGCTAAAGTGGAAACTCCAGTATTTTGGCCACCTCATGCGAAGAGTTGACTCATTGGAAAAGACTCTGATGCTGGGAGGGGATTGGGGGCAGGAGGAGAAGGGGACGACAGAGGATGAGATGGCTGGATGGCATTACTGACTCGATGGATGTGAGTCTGAGTGACGTCCTGGAGTTGGTGATGGACAGGGAGGCCTGGTGTGCTGCAGTTCATGGGGTCGCAAAGAGTCGGACACGACTGAGCGACTGATCTGATCTGATCTGATCTGAAGCATTTACTGCATAGCACAGAAATATATTCACTATCTTACAAAAAACTATAAAAGAACCCAAAAAAGGGAATGTAGATATGTACATACATGTATGTACAACTGAATCACTTTGCTGTACATGTGAAACTAATACAGTATTTTGATATTCAATTTTTTAAAAAAACAGAACATTTTCTAGGGAGTCGTGGCCCAGAAATCCATGTATCCTAAATTTGGTCACAATAAGCAATATTACAACATACTATCTCAACAAACTGTGGACAATTCTTCAAGAGATGGGGATACCAGACCACCAGACCTGCCTCCTGAGAAATCTGTATACAGGTCAAGAAGCAACAGTTAGAACTGGACATTCAACAGTAGACTGGCTTCAAATTGGGAAAGGAGTATGTCAAGGTTGTATATTGTCACCCTGCTTATGTAACTTATATGCAGAGTATATCATGTGAAATACCAGGCTGGATGAACCACAAGCTGGAATCAAGACTGATGGGAGAAATATCAATAACCTCAGATATGCAGATGATACCACCCTTATGGCAGAAAGTAGAAAAGAACTAAAGAAACTCTTGATGAAAGTGAGAGCAGAGAGTCAAAAAATTGGCTTAAAGCTCACATTCAGAAAATTAAGATCATGATATCTGGTCCCATCACTTCATGGGAAATAGATGGGGAAACAATGGAAAGAGTGACAGACTTTATTTTCGGGGGCTCCAAAATCACTGCAGATGGTGACTGTAGCCGTGAAATTAAAAGATGCTTGCTCCTTGGAAGAAAAGTTATGACCAACCTGGATAGCATATTAAAAAGCAAAGATATCACTTTGCCAACAAAGGTCCATCTAGTCAAAGCTATGGTTTTTCCATTAATCATGTATGCATGTGAGAGTTGGACTATAAAGAAAGTTGAGCACTGAAGAATTGATGCTTTTGAACTGTGGTGTTGGAGAAGACTCTTGAGAGTCCCTTGGACTGCAAGGAGATCCAACCAGTCCATCCTAAAGGAAATCAGTCCTCAATATTCATTGGAAGGACTGATACTGAAGCTGAAACTCCAAAACTTTGGCAACCTGACACAAAGAACTGACTCATTTGAAAAGACCCTGATGCTGGGAAAGATTGAAGGCAGGAGAAGAAGGGGGACGACAGAGGATGAGATGGTTGGATGACATCACTGACTCAATGGACATGAGTTTGAGTAAGCTCCAGGAGTTGGTAAAGGACAGGGAAGCCTGGCATGCTGTGGTCCATGGAGTCTCAGAGTTTCAGGACACAACTGAGTGACTGAACTGACTGAAGCAATATTAAACCAGGAAAATAGATAAAGATTCTCTTCTAAGCACACATCATTAATTTATCTACTGCAAGTTTCCGCTATCAGCATGTTCACAAGAAGATTAGACCAGGTCACTGCCTTGTTTCTTTCCCCAGGAGCATTCTCTCAATAAGAGGAGAGAAATAGACCTGGGCCAGATGGTGTAACCTTTCCCCCAGGGATCCAGTGGATTCACACTTCTATTTCCCTACACAGACTTCAGTATACATTGCTCATTCATGTCAAAAATAATAAATTTTGTGGAACATTTTATTGGGAAAAAACAGTTATCTTTATATATTCTTCCCTCATAGCTCAGTTGGTAAAGAATCTGCCTGCAATGCAGGAGACCCCCTTTAAATTCCTGGGTCGGGAAGATCCACCAGAGAAGGCATCAGCTACCCACTCTAGTATTCTTGGGCTTCCCCTGTGGCTCAGTTGGTAAAGAATCTGCCTACAATGTGGGAGACCTGGGTTCAGTCCCTGGGTTGGGAAGATCCCCTGGAAAAGGGAAAGGTTACTACTCCAGTATTCTGGCCTGGAGAATTTCATGGACTGTATAGTCCATGGGGTCGCAAAGAGTTGGACACAACTGAGAGACTTTCACTTTTCACTATCTTTATGTGAAATAAGTACCTATTCAGACAGAAAATGTTTTGCTAATTGACCATACATTAAAAGTGCTATTACTGGTCTTCATATACATATGTATATTATTTACATATTTAAATATATATTTTGGGTTTACCCCACTGAAGGAGGTATCTTGTAATGGAAGCCTATTGAGTTTTATACCCAACACTACCAATTTCTGGTAATTTCCTTCCCCTTTCCCAGCTATTTACATGGGAACAACAGTATCACACCCTGACCCCCAACCCACCCCACCCCAAAAAAATCTCCCCACCAGAGCCCAGAGCCCAGTCAACCAACCATTCTAAAGGTGAACACATGATCCTAGCTGATGTAGAACCCCTTTCCTAAGAAAGTAACTCCAACTTTAGTCTCTGATGCTCTCTTGAACAACAAAAACAAAACAGCTTTTCAACAGCTGTCAGCAGCCACTTTTCTGCTACGTACAAGAAAACCAGTCCTGTAATCAGAGAAAATCAGATGTACTGGTAGAGGAGCACAGGTGAGAAATGGAGAGAGCCTGTGTGTGCGTGTATGCGTGTGTGCTCAGTCATGTCTGATTCTTTGTGACCCCATAGACGGTAGCCCACCAGGGTCCTGTGTCTGTGGGATGCTCTAGGCAAAAATACTGGAGTGGGTTGCCATTTCCTACCCCAGGGGATTTTCCCCATCCAAGGATCAAACCTGCATCTCTTGCACTGGCAGGCAGATTCTTTACCACTAGCACCACGTGGAGAGAGTCTGATGGCATACCAGTTCCAGCTGCCAGGTTGTTTTGGTTACATGTCTGCCTTTGGGTTCTGGGTAACAACTGTGCCTATACCCTAAAAAAAAGTTATCCTCTTAAAAAATATTTTCTTTTTCTTTCAGCTGAGAGAGTCCTAACATGTATCTGCAGATTTATGTTCAGATTCTAGCACTGCCACTTACAGATTATGTGCCTTTAAATTATTCTCTTCCCAAATTGAAGTTTGTTTATTTATAAAATCATAAAAGAGAAGCAGTACTATTTACCTTACAATTTTGTTTTTTAAATTAAATATTAAAGTTTTATGGATCATATATGCTCTCTGTAAGTGGCAGGTGTTAATGGAGACAGACACTTTCAGCTGCCCCGCTGCAGATCCACCATGGTGCTCCCCCCGAGGCCACACTTACCCCCAGTGCTCCCAGCCAATGCCTGAGCTTGACAGGGGCTAGTGGAGCTAGATCATTGCTATCTAATGCAACATACTTCTAAAGTGCAGTCTTTGCCCAAGGACTTCCCATCAGCCTGGTCAAAACTTTCTCAGAAACACACTGCAGCCTGAGATTCATCATTGAATCTTTCATCTCCTCTTTCCTTTCACAAGTTCCAAACCTGATTTATCACCTAAAGACTCAGCCTGATAATTCTTGTTCCCTCCATTCTTCCTTCACTGGCATTTCCACCCCCACAAAAGAAAAAAATCTCAATGACATCAACATCTCAACCATGTTGACATCTGCTTCTCCAAGGACCTGAACTGACACTCTGAGAATATACTGCGGTACTTAATATACTGACAAAGTGCTACTGGCCTTGTAAAAACCCAGCACATCCTACACCGTAGCAGCCACTCCAACTGTTCTGGATTCTGAATCTCTGCTGAGCCCAGACACGATCTCACACTCCTCTTTAAGATACGCATGAATACATGCTCCATCACATTAGTCGTGTCCAACTCTTTGCTACCCTGAGATTCTCCAGGCGAGAATCCTGGAGTGGGTTGCTATGCCTTCCTCCACTTTAAAATTCACATTAACCATCAAGTGACCTGAGTCAGTATATTTACAGGGTAGAGCTCACATTAAATTTTAATTTCTACTCACTCAAAAATTTATTAAACGCTTGGCCAGGAATGACTAGGGAAAACATCTCTGCCTTGGCTCTTTCCAGATCTTTTTCAGCTTTCCTTGTTAAATGGCTGTCTTTCACTAAACCCTTCCTTTGCCCCAGGCTGTGACAAACCCCAAACTAGTCTGCTCGAAATCAGTACAGTACAATTATTAAATCTTACAGAGTTTGTGGACTTTAATTTATATATGGCATCTGACTTGGAGACCCCATTGCAACTTCTAACATTCCACTAAAAATACATGTGACATTGCAGAAAAAAAAAATACCTAACACAGAAAGTCTAAGAGTATCAGTTTATTGCTAACCTGAAAAGAACTTGTACAAACTATAAGTCCTACAAAACAAAATTCAGAATCAGAACTGAAGGGAAAACGCATGATCTGATACCAACACAAGGCATATCACTCCCGGCAAAGGCAGAGAGGCACTCTTTCCCTCCCACATCCTACCCCTCCACCTTTGGCTTAAGGTTCTGAGGTGCAACCAGTTGGAGGCGATCCCACGGGGACTGCTTTTGAGGTGGCCACTATACAAGCTACCCTTTAGTTACTATCTTAACTAATATACTCTTTCTATATCCATATAAAGAGCTCAACTCAGAAACATACATGCATTATCCATAGACTTAAATTGAAGAAAATAGGGAAAACCACTAGACCATTCAGGTATGACCTAAATCAAATCCCTTATGACTGTACAGTAGAAGTGAGAAATAGATTTAAGAGACAAGATCTGATAGACAGAGTGCCTGATGAACTAGGGATGGGAGTTCATGACACTGTACAGGAGACGGGAATCAAGACCATCTCCCCAAGAAAAAGAAATGCAAAAAAAAAGCAAAATGGCTGTCTGAGGAGGCCTTACAAATAGCTGTGAAAAGAAGAGAAGTGAAAAGCAAAGGAGAAAAGGAAAGATATACCCATTTGAATGCAGAGTTCCAAAGAATAGCAAGGAGATAAGAAAGACTTCCTCAGCAATCAATGCAAAGACATAGATGAAAACAACAGAATGGGAAAGACTAGGGATCTCTTCAATAAAATTAGAGATAGCAAGGGAACATTTCATGCAAAGATAGGCTCAATAAAGGACAGAAATGGTATGGACCTAACAGAAGCAAAAGATATTAAGAAGAGGTGGCAAGAATACACAGAAGAACTGTACAAAAAAGATCTTCATAACCCAGATAATCATGACAGTGTGATCACTCACACTCACCTAGACCCAGATATCCTGGAATGTGAAGTCAAGTGGGCCTTAGGAAGCATCACTATGAACAAAGCTAGTGGACGTGATGGAATTCCAGTTGAGCTATTCCAAATTCTGAAGGATGATGCTGTGAAAGTGCTGCACTCAATATGCCAGCAATTTGGAAAACTCAGCAGTGGCCACAGGACTGGAAAAGGTCAGTATTCATTCCAATCCCAAAGAAAGGCAATGCCAAAGAATGCTCAAACTACCACACAATTGCACTTACCTCACACGCTAGTAACGTAATGCTCAAAATTCTCCAAGCCAGGCTTTAAAGTACATGAACCATGAACTTCCAGATGTTCAAGCTAGTTTTAGAAAAGGCAGAGGAACCAGAGATCAAATTGCCAACATCTGCTGGATCATCAAAAAAGCAAAAGAGTTCTAGAAAAATATCTATTTCTGCTTTATTGACTATGCCAAGCCTTTGACTGTGTGGATCACAATAAACTGTGGAAAATTCTGAAAGAGATGGGAATACCAGACCACTTGACCTGCCTCTTGAGAAACCTGTATGCAGGTCAGGAAGCAACAGTTAGAACTGGTCATGGAACAACACAGACTGGTTCCAAATATGAAAAGGAGTATGTCAAGGCTATATATTGTCACCCTGTTTATTTAACTTATATGCAGAGTACATCATGAGAAATGCTGGGCTGGAGGAAGCACAAGTTAGAATCAAGATTGTTGGGAGAAATAATAACCTCAGATATGGAGATGATACCACCCTTATGCAGAAAGTGAAGAAGAACTAAGAAGTCTCTTGATGAAAGTGAAAGAGGAGAGTGAAAAAGTTGGCTTAAAGCTCAACATTCAGAAAATGAAGATCATGGCATCCAGTCCCATCACTTCATGGCAAATAGATGGGGAAACAGTGGAAAGAGTGGCTGACTTTATGTTTTTGGGTTCCAAAATCACTGCAGATGGTGATTGCAGCCATGAAATTAAAAGACACTTACTCCCTGGAAGGAAAGTTATGACCAACCTAGACAGCATATTAAAAAAACAGTTACTTTGCCAACAAAGGTCCGTCTAGTCAAGGCTATGATTTTTCCAGTAGTCATGTATGGATGTGAGAGTTGGACTATAAAGAAAGCTGAGCCGAAGAATTGATGCTTTTGAACTGTGGTGTTGCAGAAGACTCTTGAGAGTACCGTGGACTGCAAGGAGATCCAAACAGTCCATCCTAAAGCAGATCAGTCCTGGGTGTTGATTGGAAGGACTGATGTTGAAGATGAAGCTCCAATACTTTGGCCACCTTATATGAAGAGCTGACCCATTTGAAAAGACCCTAATGATTGGAAAGATTGAGGGCAGGACGACAAGCAGACAAGAAAGGATGAGATAGTTTGTACGCATCACTGACTCAATTGACATGGGTTTGGGTGGACTCCAGGAGTTGGTGATGGACAGGGAGGCCTGGCATGCTGCGGGTCATGGGGTCGCAAATAGTCAGACATGACTGAGCGACTGAACTGAACTGAGCTATTCATAGACAGATGATGCTCTATTGTGTCCTGGAAAGAGAAGCCCTATTGAAGAGCAGAGCAATGTTAGCAGTGGCTTTGTAGCTTTTCATGTCATGCCCTACTTCCGACTGTCAGAAGTCAGGTGTGAAGCAGGAAACCCTACCTCAAACAGACAAACTGGGTAAGTTAAATGTCTACTAAAACAATATACATGGGACTAAGAATGAGCACAGTAATCTACTTTTCAGCTATGATTCCAGAACAATATTTAACAAGACTCAGTTGGGCCAAGGCTGATACAGCTTCTCTGTTGGCAAATAGTAGACCTGGGGTGGTTTTTTTTTTTGATTCACACATAAGAAAACCAAATCCATAAAAACCACAGGGAGGGGAAAAAACACTAGAAATCAATGGAACACTGTCCTGAATGATCAGAAAAAAATACATACCTCTGAAAATGACACATTAGAGGAAACCAAAAGTAAAATAGTGAAGATTATCAGCTTTTTCAATAGAGTACCAAAATAGAGGTACAGTTCGTGACATTGTACAGGAAACAGGGATCAAGACCATCCCCATGGAAAAGAAATGCAAAAAACCAAAATGGCTGTCTGGGGAGGCCTTACAAATAGCTGTGAAAAGAAGAGAAGCGAAAAGCAAAGGAGAAAAGGAAAGATACAAACATCTGAATGCAGAGTTCCAAAGAATAGCAAGAAGAGATAAGAAAGCCTTCTTCAGCGATCAATGCAAAGAAATACAGGAAAACAACAGACTGGGAAAGACTAGAGATCTCTTCAAGAAAATCAGAGATACCAAAGGAACATTTCATGCAAAGATGGGCTCAATAAAGGACAGAAATGGTATGGACCTAACAGAAGCAGAAGATATTAAGAAGAGATGGCAAGAATACACAGAAGAACTGTACAAAAAAGATCTTCAGTGATGGTGTGATCACTGACCTGGACCCAGACATCCTGGAATGTGAAGTCAAGTGGGCCTTGGAAAGCATCACTACAAACAAAGCTAGTGGAGGTGATGGAATTCCAGTTGAGCTATTTCAAATCCTGAAAGATGATTCTGTGAAAGTGCTGCACTCAATATGTCAGCAAATTTGGAAAACTCAGCAGTGGCCACAGGACTGGAAAAGGTCAGTTTTCATTCCAATCTCAAAGAAAGGCAATGCCAAAGAATGCTCAAACTACTGCACAATTGCACTCATCTCACATGCTAGTAAAGTAATATTCAAAATTCTCCAAGCCAGGCTTCAGCAATATGTGAACCGTGAATTTCCCGATGGTCAAGCTGGTTTTAGAAAAGGCAGAGGCCCAGAGATCAAATTGCCAATATCCGCTGGATCATTGAAAAAGCAAGAGAGTTCCAGAAAAACATCTATTTCTGCTTTATTGACTATGCCAAAGCCTTCGACTGTATGGATCACAATAAACTGTGGAAAATTCTGAAAGAGATGGGAATACCAGACCACCTGATCTGCCTCTTGAGAAATCTGTATGCAGGTCAGGAAGCAACAGTTAGAACTGGACATGGAACAACAGACTGGTTCCAAATAGGAAAAGGAGTACGTCAAGGCTGTATATTGTCGCCCTGTTTATTTAACTGATATGCAGAGTACATCATGTGAAGTGCTGGACTGGAAGAAACACAAGCTGGAATCAAGATTGCTGGGAGAAATATCAATAACCTCAGATATGCAGATGACACCACCCTTATGGCAGAAAGTGAAGAGGGGCTAAAAAGCCTCTTGATGAGAGTGAAAGTGGAGAGTGAAAAGGTTGGCTTAAAGCTCAACATTCAGTAAACGAAGATCATAGCAAATGGTCCCATCACTTCATGGGAAATAGATGGGGAAACAGTGGAAACAGTGTCAGACTTTATTTTTCTGGGCTCCAAAATCACTGCACATGGTGACTGCAGCCATGAAATTAAAAGACGCTTACTCCTTGGAAGGAAAGTTATGACCAACCTAGACAACATATTCAAAAGCAGAGACAATACTTTGCCAACAAGGGTCGGTCTAGTCAAGGCTATGGTCTTTCCTGTGGTCATGTATGGATGTGAGAGCTGGACTGGGAAGAAGGCTCAGCGCCAAAGAATTTATGCTTTTGAACTGTGGTGTTGGAGAAGACTCTTGAGAGTCCCTTGGACTGCAAGGAGATCCAACCAGTCCATTCTGAAGGAGATCAGCCCTGGGATTTCTTTGGAAGGAATGATGCTAAAGCTGAAAGTCCAGTACTTTGGCCACCTCATGCAAAGAGTTGACTCATTGGAGAAGACTCTGATGCTGGGAGGGATTGGGGGCAAGAGGAGAAGGGGACGACAGAGGATGAGATGGCTGGATGGCATCACTGACTCGATGGACGTGAATCTGAGTGAACTCCAGGAGTTGGTGATGGACAGGTAGGCCTGGCGTGCTGCGATTCATGGGTCACAAAGAGTCAGACACGACTGAGTGACTGATCTGATCTGATCTGAAGAATAGTAGCTGAAAAGTTAATTCATTTGCTGCTACTGCTAAGTCACTTCAGTCGTGTCCGACTCTGTGCGACCCCATAGATGGCAGCCCACTAGGCTCCCCTGTCCCTGGGATTCTCCAAGCAAGAACACTGGAGTGGGTTGCCATTTCCTTCTCCAATGCATGAAAGTGAAAAGTGAAAGTGAAGTCGCTCAGTAGTGTCCGACCCTCAGCAACCTCATGGACTGCAACCTACCAGGCTCCTCTGTCCATGGGATTTTCCAGGCAAGAGTACTGGAGTGGTGTGCCACTGAGATATAAAATTAAAAATGAATTAATTTAAAATATAGTAAAAAAAATAAAGTTGGATAAAAAGGCAAGTTGTAGGATAATGTTGCTGTTTGTTGTTTAGTTGCTAAGTCACATCCAACTCTTTGCAACCCTATGGACTGTAGCCTACCAGGCACCCCTGTCCGTGGGATTTCCAGAGCAAGAATACTGGAGTGGGTTGCCATTTACTTCTCCAGGGTATCTTCCCGACACAGGGACTGAACCCTTGTCTCCTGCACTGGCAGGCAGATTCTTTACCATTGAGCCACCTGGGAAGCTCTACTCCAGTACAAAACCTTCATTTAAGATTTAAAACACAAGAAATGAGAACTTCCCAGCAGAATCAGCACTTCCACTGCAGAGGGCACGGGCTCATTCCCTGATCGGGGAACTAAGATCCTGCATGACGCGTGGTGTAGCCAAAACACAAATAAATAAATGAAAATAAAACACAAGAAATGATAGTGAATGTTGCTATAAATGCATAGTTGTTAGTTAAAAATATATTGGTAAAAAACTTTATGTCAGTGATATATACACTGGCTTCAGTAAAGTGATTATCTTAGAAGAAAGGAGGATGGAATAACCTACTAGTAGCAAAGGAGGGTTTCACACTGTGTCTGAAATTGCATGTGTGTGTATGTGTCTGTGTCTAGAGCAAACAGGGGAAAATGGTGAATTTTGTTAAACCTTCAAGGAAGCTGCATGTGTGTTCCCTAGATTAGCTCCATAATTTTTTGTGTATTGAAATGCTTTAAAATAGTCCAATTTCATTATTAAGTAAATTTAAGAATTAATAAAACCAACAAAACAAACTTAAGGCCAGTAAATGTAAAGACAGACAACATTAGAAAATTCAAAAAGTCACAATTGAATAAATCAAAAAATTAGTTCTTAGGGAAACAATTTAGATAAACATTTCTATTATAATCTAATATTAATGCAGGGAAATACATTCATTTAAAATGAAACATTAATGTGAAAAATTATATATAAAATAATTTTAAGATTTGATTTTCACGATCTTGAAGAGATGAAATCTCAAATTAAATGAATAGTTTTTTAGTTAATCAAAAAGACTCCATAAATAACCATGAAATAAACTGAAACTTTTATCAATATAGTATCTCAAAAAAAAAAAAAAACTAGTGTCTAAAAATTTTACCATTAAGGTTTTTCAAATGTTTAAGAAAATGGTGGTTTCTATATAATTAAACACTCCCAGAGTCTTTAATCTATTACAGCTCTTTATAGGCTTCCCTGATGGCTCAGTGGTAAAGAATTCACCTGCCAATGCAGGAGATACAAGTGCCTCAGGTTCAGTCCCTGGGTAGGGAAGATCCCCTGAAGGAGGGCATGGCAGCCCACTCCAGTATTCTTGCCTGGGAAATCCCATGGACAGAGGAGATTGGAGGGCTATAGTCCCTGGGATCTCAAAAGAGTTGGACATGACTTAGTGATTGAACAACAACAATATTAATGCCCCTTATAAAACAAGCATAACCCATATTTTATCAACTGGCAAACAAAAAGTATACCCACTCCATAAAACAGCTTTATTTGTAAATGTAGATGCAAAATTTCTAAATAAAATGCTGGTTTACTAACAACAAATAACCACTTGATAATAAAAGATTTTTCTCTCATAATACCTAAGATGACTTTATATTATGAAATTTATTAGCATAATATAGTAATAGATCTAATAAGAAACTTCAAATAATGACCTGTTGGTTTGCAAACTCGCCCCAGACACATAAGGCAAGAGGAGACCAAAGAAGCAGACCACTCCAGACTGGTAGGTGGCAGGTTTAATAAGCAAGGAAACCTACCTAGGATGCTTGTCTTGGGTACCACAGAACAAGATCTCTAAACCAGCCCACCAGAACCTTAAAGTTTAGACAGAGGTCTTAACCAGGCCATGTGTGCCATCTAGATTGCCTCAACACCACCGGATTATCTCAAGACGGTGTCCTTGGGGCAGCTCCTGGAAGCAGCGACAATGGGAACATGCTTTCCAGGGACAGGAAGTAAGGAGCAGTCTTTGATTGCCCATGTCCATCCAGCCTGTGGGTCAACCAGTGGCCACATCCTCTCAGTGACCTCCAACATGACCTAAGCAAGTGCAATTAGAAGACATTCAATAATATCCAAAGTACAATGCTGACATAAACTCCTTGTAAACTGTTACACAAAGATTCCTTTTTAACTTGATAAAAATACCTAACTTAAACCAGCAGCCATGTACCTCAGTACTAAACACTAGAAGCTTTCCCATTAAAATTTTAGCAACACAAAGGGTCCAACCAGCTAAACTGGAAGTTCTGATCAATGATTTCACACATGAAACAGAAATTATAGTTACTAGTATTAAAATGAGGATAAAGAGCATTTACTAAAATGTCTCTTAGAATAACTGCAAAATAGTATTTAAAAGACAAGTGTACAAAGTTACTTGCTTACCAGTAAAACTCCATGTCTCCCTGCCATTTGGCAGTAGTGTCTGCCCACATCGACTGGTTTTAGCTATGTTACTTATTTTTGTCAGTGTGTCAGTAGCAAATTTTACATAATCAGAACCTTGAAAAAGTGCTTGCCTTTTCCTACTACCTCTTGTGCCTCTTCTGCTCTGCAGTAGGTTGGCAGGTCTCTGTCTTTGCCATCATGTACTTGCCCCACTAAGCTGGTGAACAATGAAATTCATGGAGCTCACTTGAGTCAGTCTCGTCCTACCAGCAGAGGCCTCCTTGATCAGCTGTCACGGCCTGGATCCCTACACATAAGACAGTCACCTAACCTGCCCACCTAACCAATTCTCAGCTGACCACAGACCCATGAGTAAATTCAGCCAAGTACCCCAGCTGGCCTACTAACTCTCAAGCAAAATGAGTGCTTGTTATTTTAAGCCACTGTTTTGTGTGGCTTAAAACAAAGTGAAAAGTGAAAGTGAAGTCACTCAGTCGTGTCTGACTCTTCATGACCCCCTGGACTGCAGCCTACCAGGCTCCTCCGTCCATGGGATTTTCTAGGCAAGAGTACTGGAGTGGGGTGCCATTGTCTTCTCCGACTGACCATTACAGTCAGTAATAGTACCGCGCCCCCTCAAATTTCTTTATGGTTCAAGTATCTTTTAAAAGCACCTGCAGGTGAAATTACTTTCCAAATAACTGATGGCACTCAATAACACATGACACTTGTGGTTTTGGACTGCTGTGACTCCTTCCGGAAAACAAAGGTGTCCTATTGCTGTTAAGCTTATTGAGAAATAAGCTGGTGCCACACTTAGCCATTTCACCTCCATGGGCTCCCAGAGGCCTCTGGACTGACGTGGTCACCTACAGATAGGCACCTAGGATATGGTGTTTGCCAAGCTGACTGCAACAACTTCTCCACTCCCAGTGCACACCCTCCTTTCCAGTGTGATCTGGATACTCCTCCTGTCAAGAGGTGGTCTCTACCCCCTTAAGTTTGGGCTGGCCTCAGGATTCACTCTGACCAGAAGAAGGTGGTGAAAATAATGTGAAATTCCAAGCAGGCCTGAAGCTTCATTTCTCACACTGTTGGAATGTTGCCCTGTAAGTGCTATATGGCAAAACTGTGGTCTAACCAGCATGAAGATGAGAGGTCCTATAAAGCAGAGATAGATCAGCTCAGCTAAGTCTCCACAGACCGACTAGCCAGTGGCCAGCCACAGCCACCAGGCATGTGAATGGGGCCACCTTACACTACCCAGCTCCACTCAGCTGCCAGGTGACTTCAACTGCAGGAGTGACCACAGACAAAATCCATAGAAGAGTTGCCCACTGAGCCTGGGTCAAATTACTGTTCCCCAGAATCATGGGCAAATGTGTTAACTGGGGGTGATTTGTGACATGGCAATAGACAGCCAATACCGCGCCCTGTGAAAAGGATCCTTTTCTTCATTTTGACAGTTTGTGGTATCTCTTCAGACTGTTTCTTATCAATTTTAGCGCCCCTGCTGGCTGCCCTTCTTGTTACCCCCTCTTTGACTCACACTCTGTGTGTATCACTCAGTCTCTGGCCTCTTTAGACTCTTGGCTTGCCTTGGAGTATCTCTTTTGATTCCTGACTCCAGCCTCACCTGGGAACACTGGCCCTTTGGCTCCATACCATTTACCCTGAAGTCCAGACCAGTTATGCTCATGGTGACCAGGAGCCTGGCTGGATGTGGTGTCCAGAGTCCCAAGTTGGTCAGGAGGGAGCTCAGAAGCAAGAGTTGGTTGAGTAAAGGCTGTCTTACAGAGTTATGGGGCCTACAGCAGAACTCTACTTGGGTTTACTACAGCCTATTTATACCCAAAACATACACTCATGCTTACAGATTTAGTCATTGTTTAGAGGCAAATCTGATTACTTTTTCAACCCCCTTTAAAAAGGCTTCTCTGAAGATAAATTCAAATTCTTTTTATGGCTCACAAAGCTCTGCATGTCTTATTTGCTGCCAAACTCCATCATCTCATCTCTTACCGTGAGTAGTCTCTGCACTTATTCCATCTTCCTGTTGGCCTGAACTTTCTTCATATTCTTGAATGCACCTTGCTAACTAGCCCTGATGTTTAAGCCACCGGCTTTGTGCTTTGTTATGATCTCCTAAGGAAACTAATACAGTCTACTATTTGCCACATAGTGTTCAGATGCTTGGAATATGTCAGTTAGAAAAACAAAGATCCCTGCCCATGAAGAACTTACATTCTAGTGGAGAGTGATGGACCATGAACCACAGATATATGTTGGTATGGAGTATATGCTGTGAAAAATAGAGAAAGTGTAGAAGAGTAAGGGGGATTGGAAGTGCGGAGGAGGGGGTTAGTGGAGGTCTCATTAAGAAAGTGACATTTGAGCAAAGACTTGGTGAAGAAGTTATCCAGGGGTTTTGTAGGGGAACAGTGTTCCAGGCAAAGGAAGAGCAAAGCCAGGTCCCAGAGGCAGCATGTGCCTGGCATGATGGAGGAGAGCTAAGGAAGTCAGCGAGAGGAGTCACAGGTAAGTCCTAGGAGTGGGGTGGGATGGGATGGTGTGGATGGGTTCAGATTGTATGGGCTCCTTAAGCTTCCACTGACTTTTACTTTGAAAGCAGAAGCTGGTGTGGGTTTTGGATGAGGAAGAAATATGATCTAATTTATGTTTAAAGAAGATGGCTCTGGCTGCTGCACATTAGGACAAGAGTAGAAGCAAGGAGAACCTACAGCAATGATCCAGGTGAGAAAGGAGTCTCACTTGGCAGTGGCAGTGAGTGAGAGAAGACTTGGGTCAAATCCTGTGTGGGTTTGGAAGGTAGAGAAAGACTGGATACAGGAGTGAGTGTGTGAGAAAGGGCGGAGTCAAGAGTGACTCCAAAGATTTTGGCTTGAGCAACCGAAGAGATGGTGTCCTCTGTTATTTCTCTTCTTATTTTGCTGAGGATTTTAAAACCTTTTTAGCAAAGTTGATTTCTTCTCTCTTTCCAACCTCTGTTTTTTCTAGTTTGATTTGTTTGCTTTAGCATAGATACCTGATTTCCATTTTAGATGATTTCCTGCAGTGTCCAGTAACTCTTGGCTGTTCACGTTTAAGAGCAGAGCACAGAAAATCTATTCAGAAGCTCTGTGTGTATAGCGGGGTGAGGACTGCCTGTTGACTGTGGTCTTCACCGTAGGGTGACTTCTCATGCTGCTTGAACGGGGAACCCTGGTGATAGACATTGTCTCTCCTCCAGTTGTTGAGATTCCTTAGAAAAGAATCTCCCAGTTGTAGAGGTTTACTTGTAAATATGTGCGTAGGATGCTAAATGGTTCAAGAAGGGTGCTCTGTCAATAATGAGTAGGAGTCCTGTTTCCAGTAACATGTCTTTGCTTTGGGCTGTAACAAATGTTTTTAGTCTAGAGACCTGTTTTACTCTTTCTAAAGGAAAAATCTTGGGTGCCTTGTCAGGGCAAGTGATGGGTAGGTGCCAGGCTAGGCAGGAGAGGAGGAGGAGATCAAAGCCACTTGTAGCAAAGTTTGAATGAGTGCCCTTGTTGTAAGGCCAAGTTCAGTCCTACTTCCCCAGATACCAAGCACCACCAATTTAGGAGCCTTCGAGAGGCTCGGCAGCATCTGTGATGTTGCTTTTTGGTTTTACCCTCTTTTGTTTGAGTCAGTTTTCTCCATTCAGCCAAGTCATTTTCCACCTGTCAATCTGCTTTCCAAATTTCAAAATTTCTTCTGGGTGTTTTATTTCCATTATTTGCTCTCATAGGTTTATGTCTTTATTTTATTTTATTTTTTTTTACTAATATAAAGCTTTACTTTATATTATAATTATAATTGTAATAGCACGAAGATTGCCCAAGAGATTCTGTATATGAATCTATTTATTATTCATATGAGATTATAAGGGTATTTAAAAAGTTCTTTTACTTTCATAGAGGTGATTTTGTCACCTTTAACCCGAAGTCCTTGTTGTCTTCTCTTGAGTAGTCACTGCACATCCGTCAGTCCTCAGCTGAGGTGTCACTTCTCTCGGGAGGTTTTCAACGCTGAGTTGTGTTTCCAGAGTTTTCTATATTCCCCTATTCAGTTCTTTCCACATTTTCTTGGAATTGCCTGATCGCCATGCACCTTCCTCAACAGATGATAATCTCTATAGGGAAAGTAGAGAGGGTGTCTGTGTCGTTTGCTATTGTAACCCTGGAACCTGACATAGTGTCTTGTATGTAATGGGGATTGAAAAATATCTGTTGACTCATTGTTTAAATAATCCTGAACAACATCTGCAGCACTCTGAACTCTGCCCACACTTCTTGAGGAGAGAGCCTGGAGCTATTTGCTATTTTCTCTGACAGTGTACACCACACCCCCAGGAGTGTCTGCCTCACAGACCTGTCACAGGACACTTTGAGCCTAGCACAAGAAGCACATTTCTAACAGACCTGCTGGGAAGAGAAAAGCCCTGTGGTGGAGAGCCTCCTGCAGCTGCGTGACACATCTCCCACATGCTCTTGGGCGCCATTCTTTCTCCCACAGGAATTTTCAGCTCAGATACTCTTTGAACAGCCATCAAACCCCCTAAATCTTCTTCTCAGTGTGCTATATATAGATTAATAAGTCAACTACCTACAGCACACCGGGTTTTCAAACCCTGGCATCTCAGTTTATCGATCTGGATCTTCTAACAAAACGCGCAACTGCGGTTTCATCTCGTGCCACAGAAAATGCCTTTGCGAGGAAAGTACTTTAGTTAAAACCAGCTTTGGGCATCTGGGAACTCACAGCCTGGAGGCCTGTAGATCAGAGGGAGAATTATGTGCTTGAAAGACTCAGCTTTCTTAATTAATAATAAATTCCTCAAATTAAGAGAAAATTTTGACATGATGAAACAGTATTACTATTTCAAAAGACTTATTTCTCCTTTTTTCCAAGGCTGTCCTAGGTTTTTTTTGAAAGGAAAATTTTCTCTCAAGTTTTCTTCTGTTTTCAACTGTGTAGTCATACAGTCATTTGGCCAGGGAGAAATAAATACTTGTGCATTGAGGATATAGTAAAATGAGGCATTCAGAACCAGGTAGATTCAAGAAGTAAACAGCTCTGATATTTATACAAAGGAGAGTTTTCCCTGACCTCCCGTCTCTTACCCCAGTTCTATCCTGCTACCTCCCCCTTCAGGTTGGCTCAGCCTGCACTCTTCCCCCCATTCAATTATTTTTTTAAAATAATTTTATTTATCTATTTATTTTTGGCTGTGCTGGGTCTTGTCGCTGCACAGGCTCTTCTCTAGTTGTGACCAGCACGGCTATTCTTCCTTGTAGTACATGGACTTCTCATTGTGGTGGCTTCTCTTGTTCTGGAGCAAGGGCTCCAGGGCACATAGGCTTCAGGAGTTGCCGCACGTGGGCTCAGCAGTTGTGGCTCCCGGGCTCTAGAGTACAGGCTCAATAGCTGTGGCACATGGACTTATTTGTTCCACGTCATGTGGGATTTTCCCAGATCAGAGATCAAACCCCATGTCTCCTGCATTGGCAGGCGGATTCCTTACCACTGAGCCACCAGGGAAGTCCCCAGCCAGTTACATTTTTCTAGCACTCATAGCACATCATCGTTGCCCAAGGCCTGTCTTCCCTTCTGGCTCTGACCCCTACAAGGGCAAGGATTATGTCTATCTTGTCCATTGCTCTTCTTCTGTGGCTAGAACAGTGTTTAGAACTTAGGAGGTATTCAAAACCTTTTCTTAACCTAAGCATGAATGACTATAACATGGTCGGGAGACCTGGTAAACTGTTTGCAGAGATGGCTGCAGCAGTTCTTTGCTCTCCTGCCCAATATGACTTTGCTGCTTTTTGCATCAAGAGGTAGAGTCTGTTCTTTTCAAATCTTGAACCTTGGCTGGCCTTGTGCAGCTTCTATTGTCCCTGCCTGGGTACTAGTCCTCCATTGAGGAGGCCCAGTTAGCTTGCTGGCTCAGTGGCAAGTGGGGGTGCCAAGCCAAAAGCCTCTCCACCTGCACATAGAGGAATGAGGTCTCCCAGAAAGAGCCAGCCCCTGCCTACCCACCGCCTGATTACAGACACATGAGCGAGCCCAGTCAACACCAGGTGGAGCAGAGTTGGGCCCTCCCAACTGGGACCTGCCCAAGTTGTTGACCCAAAGAATGTGAGCAAATAAATGTTTGATGTTTTAAGCCATTGACTCTTGGGGGTTATTGTGAAGCAGTGATTGGTATGGGAGGATTTTTCAGATTTTCCTCAGCCTGAGAGTTGTCCTCCTCATTCAAACTAGAGAACCTGTGAAATCTGCCCTTCCTACAACCTCTGTGGCTTCACTGCAGCCTCAAAAGTTGAAAGCCATTGCTGGGTAAGTGGGTGCACCTAGAGGTAACTTACAAAGAGCAACTCAAATTAAATCCCTGAATAACACAGGTCCCTTACACAGACTGACAGAATGTAGTTGATGAAGAATCTAGTTTTAAAGAAAATCATTATTTTTATGAATTCACCTTGATTATAGAAGTGGTTCATGATAATTATGAAAAATTTGGAAAAATGAGTTAATTATAGAGGAATAATAAAATTTATACTTAAAAATTCCAAAATGTGAATCCTGCTCTACTAATAATGCATTACTACTACTGCTGCTACTAACATGTTAGTGATGAGTGTGGTCCAGATCTTCCAAACCTCTGTAGTGACTTTCCCTTTCAAGAACATGGGACTGTCTTTATTTACTCCAGTCTTCTCATGCACATTGCGATGGGATTTATAGGTGTCTGTTAGTTAGATTGGCGCTTGTTGCTTTGGGCTTATACTTAGTAGCTTTTAAACAGATGTTTGTACTGATTTTGAATTTTTTTTTTTTTTTTAAAGTTCAACATTGTTCAGTTCAGTCCAGTTGCTTAGTCATGTCCGACCCTGCAACCCCATGGACCGCAGCACGCCAGGCTTCCCTGTCCATCACCAACTCCCTGAGTTTGCTCAAACTCATGTCCATCAGGTTGGTGATGCCGTCCAACCATTTTATCCTCTGTCGTCCCCTTCGCCTCCTGCCTTCACTCTTGCTTCCCAGCATCAGGGTCTTTTCCAACAAGTCAGTTCTTTACATCAGGTGGCCAAAGTATTGGAGCTTCAGCTCCAATTGTTTACTCATTATGATAACAATGCTGGCTAGCAGACAGCACTCCAGTGTTCTTGCCTGGAGAATCCCAGGGACGGGGGAGCCTGGTGGGCTGCCGTCTCTGGGGTCGCACAGGGTCAGACACGACTGAAGCAACTTAGCAGCAGCAGCAGCAGCAGCATTGCAGTCAGTGAAGTTGCTTTTTTTATATTTCATAACTGAGTATTTATTATAAATTAGCTTTGATTCACTCATCTATGTAGTACATTTACCTCAAAAATTTCACTCATAAGATGTGGTTGTTGTTGTTTAGTTGCTAAGCGATGTCTGACTCTGTGCAATCCCATGGACTGTAGCTGGCTAGGCTCCTCTGTCCATGGGACTCTCCAGGCAAGAATACTGGAGTGGGTTGCCATTTCCTCCTCCAGGGCATCTTCCTGACCCAGGGATCGAACCCCCATCTCTTAAATCCCCTGCATTGGCAGGCAGGTCCTTTACCACTGAGCCAATCAAATAAGCTCAAAATATAAGACAGGCATCTTCTAATCAATATAGATAATTACTAGTCATTCTGATAGGATTTGAGGAAAAGGATTATCTTTCCCTAGCTGATGGGTGACTCACTCAGTGTATTTGGAGCTGGAAACGGCTACCCTCCTATCCACCTCAGGTAGTGGTCAGACTCCACATAGCCTTTGGTATTCAGCATTTTCTCTTTACAAAGATTTTGGAATAAGTCTTTTCTGAGATGCCAGTGGTCTGAGTCTGTTTGAAACGCACATCACAGATGAGTGATGGAGTAGACCACTTCTCACCATCACCAGTTATTGGAAGGTTGCTTCCTTTCCCACTGCCTCCCTCCCCAGTCTTCAGTCTGTGGGATTCAACTGTTCCTTACATTAGAAAAGGGCACAAAGAACTGGGGAAAGGTGATGTGTGATTTTCAGAGATTAAAAAGAATGCTTTAAGTCAAAAATAAATTTATAGTTTCATACTTGTTCAACATTATATTCTCCATTTGTTTAGTTTAATTCCTGTGTATCAATCACTTATTTCTCAATGTTTATTGCTTAGTTTTATCCTATTTGAGACACAGGCTACAAGGAAAATATCATTACGACTTTCTCTTATCTCAGGGACTTCACAATTAAGAAGTGGAGGCATTTGTAGAGTGATGAGTAGATAACCAAATAATCAACAAAGGGCTTCTTATGCTTGGCTCTAAAACCTTCACATGAAAAATTCAAGAGTTGATAGTAAAATCAACTCATAAACTTGTATCTAGGCAACCATAACATGCGTGGCTTAAAGGGAAATAGATATTTAGTCAAGTCATTTTCTTAAAAATTATTAGGTCAGTCGTTGTATGTAAGTACAATCTTGGTGAGCACAAGTCAAGAACTTCTGTTCTGGTACCATTACTAATCAATTCAACAAATGTATATGGAGAATTCTCTGAATGTGGGAAATGGGCTAAAGGAGATAAACACACACCTCCCACCCTAAGAGGCTTTCAATCCAGCAGGGAGATGGACTGCTACACCACTGTGCCCACATTTCACTACAGTCCTCTTCTCTTTAAGATGGGTATATGACAGGTCATGGTGGAGAGGTCTGAAAGAATATGGTCCACTGGAGAAGGGAATGGCAAACCACTTCAGTATTCTTGCCTTGAGAACCCCGTGAACATTATGAAAAGGCAAAATGATAGGATACTGAAAGAGGAACTCCCCAGGTCAGTAGGTGCCCAATATGCTACTGGAGATGAGTGGAGAAATAACTCCAGAAAGAATAAAGGGATGGAGCCAAAGCAAAAACAACACCCATTTGTGGATGTGACTGGCAATAAAGCAAGGTCCAATACTGAAAAGAGCAGTATAGCATAAGAATCTGGAATGTTAGGTCCATGAATCAAGGCAAATTGGAAGTGGTCAAACAGGAGATGGCAAAAGTGAACATCAACATTCTAGGAGTCAGCAAACTAAAATGGACTGGAATGGGTGAATTTAACTCAGATGACCATTATATCTACTACTGTGGGCAGGAATCCCTTAGAAGAAGTGGAGTGGCCATCATGGTCAACAAAAGAGTCTGAAATGCAGTACTTGGATGCAATCTCAAAAATGACAAATGATCTCTGTTCATTTCCAAGGCAAACCATTCAATATCACGGTAAACCAAGTCTATGCCCCGACCAGTAACACTGAAGAAGCTGAAGTTGAACAGTTCTATGAAGACCTGAGTGACTGATCTGATCTGATCTGATGAAGACCTACAAGACCTTCTAGAACTAACACCCCAAAACAGTGTCCTTTTCATTATAGGGGACTGGAATGCAAAAGTAGGAAGTCAAGAAACACCTGGAGTAACAGACAAATTTGGCCTTGGAATATGGAACAAAGCAGGGCAAAGGCTAATAGAGTTCTGCCTAGAGAATGCACTGGTCATAGCAAACACTCACTTCTAACAGCACAAGAGAAGACTCTGCATGTGGACATCACCAGATGGTCAACACCGAAATCAGACTGATTATATTCTTTGCAGCCAAAAATGGAGAAGCTCTATACAGTCAGCAAAAACAAGACCGGGAGCTGACTGTGGCCAGATCATGAACTTCTCTTTACCAAATTCAGACTTAAATTGAAGAAAGTGGGGAAAACCACTAGATCATTCAGGTATGACCTATCAAATCCCTTATGACTATAGTGTGGAAGTGGTAAGTAGATTTAACGGACTAGATCTGATAGACAGAGTGCCTGTTGGACAGATGGTCATGATATTGTAAAGGAGACAGGAATCAAGACCATCCCCAAAAAAAAGAAATGCAAAAAAGCAAAATGGCTGTCTGAGGAGGCCTTAAAATAGCTGTGAAAAGAAAAGTGAAAAGCAAAGAAGAAAAGGAAAGATATACCCATTTGAATGCAGAGTTCCAAAGAATAGTAAGGAGAGATAAGAAAGCTTTCCTTGGGATCAATGCAAAGAAATAGAGGGAAACAATAGAATGGGAAAGACTAGGGATCTCTTCAAGAAAATTAGAGATAGCCAGGGAACATTTAATGCAAAGATGGGCTCAATAAAGGACAGAAATGGTATGGACCTAACAGAAGCAGAAGATATTAAGAAGAGATGGCAAGAATACACAGAACTGTACAAAAAAGATCTTCATGTCCCAGATAATCATAATGGTAGGATCACTCACACTCACCTAGAGCCAGACATCCTGGGATATGAAATCAAGTGGGCCTTAGGAAGTATCACTACAAACAAAGCTAGTGGAGGTAATAGAATTCCAGTTGAGCTATTTCAAATCCGGAAAGATGATGCTGTGAAAGTGCTGCACTCAATATGTCAGCAAATTTGGAAAACTCAGCAGTGGCCACAGGACTGGAAAAGGTCAGTTTTCATTTCAATCCCTAAGAAAGGCAATGCCAAAGAATGCTCAAACTACCGCACAATTGCACTCATCTCACACGCTAGTAAAGTAATGCTCAAAATTCTCCAACCCAGGCTTCAGCAATATGTGAACCATGAACTTACAGATGTTTAAGCTGGATTTAGAAAAGGCAGACAAACCAGAGATCAAATTGCCAACATCCACTGGATCATCAAAAAAGCAAGAGCGTTTCAGAAAAACATCTATTTCTGCTTTATTGACTATGCCAAAGCCTTTGAGTGTGTGGATCACAATAAACTGTGGAAAATTCTGAAAGAGATGGGAATATCAGACCACCTGATCTGCCTCTTGAGAAATCTGTATGCAGGTCAGAAAGCAACAGTTAGAACTGGACATGGAACAACAGACTGGCTCCAAATAGGAAAAGGAGTACGTCAAGGCTGTATATTGTCACCCTGCTTATTTAACTGATATGCAGAGTACATAATGAGAAATGATGGGCTGGATGAAGCACAAGCTGGAATCAAGATTGCCAGGAGAAATATCAATAACCTCAGATATGCAGATGACAGCACCCTTATGCAGAAAGTGAAGAGGAACTAAAAAGCCTCTTGATGAAAGTGAAAGTGGAGAGTGAAAAAGTTGGCTTAAAGCTCAACATTCAGAAAACTAAAATCATGGCATCTGGTTCGATCACTTCATTGCAAATAGATGGAGAAACAGTGGAAACGGTGTCAGACTTTATTTTTGGGGGCTCCAAAATCACTGCAGATGGTGATTGCAGCCATGAAATTCAAAGATGCTTACTCCTTGGAAGGAAAGTTATGACCAAGCTGTTGCTGCTAAGTCGCTTCAGTCATGTCTGACCCTGTGCGACCCCATAGACGGCAGCCCACCAGGCTCCCCAGTCCCTGAGATTCTCCAGGCAAGAACACTGGAGTGGGTTGCCATTTCCTTCTCCAATGACCAACCTAGACAGTGTATTAAAAAGCAAAGACATTACTTTGTCAACAAAGGTCCATCTAGTCAAGGCTATGATTTTTCCAGTAGTCATGTATGGATGTGAGAGTTGTATTATAAAGAAAGCTGAGCACTGAAGAACTGATGCTTTTGAACTGTGGTGTTGGAGAAGACACTTGACAGTCCTTTGGACTGCAAGGAGATCCAACCAGTCTGTCCTAAAGGAGATCAGTCCTGGGTCTTCATTGGAAGGACTGATGCTGAAGCTGAAACTCCAGTACTTTGGCCACCTGATGCAAAGAGCTGACTCATTTGAAAAGACCCTGATGCTGGGAAAGATTGAGGGCAGGAGGAGAAGGGGATGGCAGAGGATGAGATGGTTGGATGGCATCATCGACTCAATGGACATGGGTTTGGGTAGACTCCAACAGTTGGTGATGGACAGGGAGGCCTGGCATGCTGTGGTTCATGGGGTCACAAAGAGTCGGACACCACTGAGCAACTGAATTGAACTGATGATCTGAATAAAGGAAATGAGAGGAATTTTTGCATTAAAATTAAGGAAAGTAAAGCAAGTTGAAATATCCCTATCTTCTAGGGTAGAAATGTTATGAGAACATGACAAATCCATTACACATAAAAATTTTTTAATGCCAAAAATAAATGTGTTCAGTTGGAAAATAATGAAGATTTGGAGAAATATTATTTTGAAATAAACCCCTGTAAAGTTTAGGCTGGAATAAATAAGAAGCTCTGAGTTAAGTATGCCACAGAGTATTCAAATTGTTCATGCTTTCAATAAACTGCTTACAATGTTCTTAAAATACTAAAAACTGGAAAGAGTCCGCCAACAGCTATGAGAAAATGCCAAGACATCTCTACAAGCCACAAACTTTCTCATTTACCCAGCTTGTTTTTCTCACTAAAAAGTAGTAGGCAGGGGATGACAGGAATTACAGAAATCTTTTTAAAGCATCTAGAATATAATGGCATCATGACTAATACGCTTTAGGCTTTTATGAAAGGAAAAAAATCAGATGAGACAAATTTGGGAGATGTTTTTGATAGGATGCCAGAATTAATTAATGGAACACAGTAGGTGTTGATTTTATGTCATTATAAGTTAAGCCTTTTACTTTGCAGTCAGGAATGAAAAATAAATATCAAACTGGTCTGACCCGCTCTCCTGATTTAATAGCTTAATTTCCAGAAATGCCAGTGAAAAACAGCCCAAATGTTTGCCTAGGTCAAATCTTCTTTATTATGGTTCATCCATTTTCTCTTGTTCACAAGGAAGCCGGCACCTAACAGAGCTTAATTAAGTTTATATTTTACAGCACGAGTCACACGGCCTTACAAAAGAAAGCTTGTTAGAGGGAAATGAAGAGGATGTATCCTAGGAGCCAGCCCATAGAAAAGCATACGAAGCCCACCACAGTCCTTCTCGGAGCCTTGTAGTGTTGGTGCTTTAGTCGTGTTCTGTCCGACTCTCGCAACCCCATGGACTGTGGCCCACCAGGCTCCTCTGGCTTCTGTCCGTGGGATTTCCCAGGCAAGAACAGGAGCGGCTGTCATTTCCTTCTCCAGGGCATCTTGCCCACCCGGGGATCAAAGCCAGGTCTCCTGCATTACAGGCAGATTCTCTATTAACTGAACTACCAAGGAAACCCCCTGGTGGCTAATGCAACAAGGAGGACTCTATTTTTCACACACACTAAGATAACTGACATTGTACACTAAGCCAGGGAAGTGATGAACATATCCTATGTCCATGTCGGGAAAGGAATACTGCTTCTAGGAAATTCTTATATAACCCTAATGACACTTCTTCACCACCTAGGTTTGTAGCTTCTGTGTTCTTTCTTTCCCTCAACATTTACAAAGAGTGTCAGAAGGATTCTCCCCAGCCCCCTGTGAAAGGGTTGAAGGCACCATGCATCATGCAATTCCCTTAAGGTAAAAAGGTATTTTACTGTAGAGCAGTTTATTCTGACAGAGGAGCTGGTGTGTCAGAGCCTAGGGAATCGAGTTGCTAGAACAACTTGCTTGCTAACGTTTTTGAGGCAATTGAGTTGACCCCAGTGAAGTGACTCATTGCCTGTCAAAGTTAAGTGAAATATAATAGTTTAGAAGAGGATCTAAATCAGGTATATGATTTGAAAGGAAATAAAATCAAATGGACTTCTTGGAACTGTTCTAAGAAAACTAGCGAGAAACATTCATAGAAGTATGAATGTTTCTGTTAGGATAAGGTCAGTTACATATGAAAATGAAAGCAAAATAAGAGTTTCTCAAGAAAATTAGAAGTTTATGATACCTTCATACAGAAGAAATCCAAATACAGATAGTGTAAGCTTGGTATGAAAGCATCATGGTGACATAAGAAAGGCAAGTTCATCTCTGCTCCACCAACTCAGTAAATGGCTTTCATTACCAAGGTCATCTCATAGTTCAAGACTGCCAGTGGAGTTTCAGCCATTACAGATGCATTCCACACAACAGGATGAGAAATGAGAGAAAAGGTGAAAAGGTCTTTTCCCCAGCCAAGTCAGCTCCCTTTGAGCTCTCTTTCCAGAAGTCTCATGTAACACTTCTACTTGCATCTCACTGGCAAGATCTCAGTTGTATGGCAATACCTAGAGGCAAGGAAGGCTGGGAAAAAAATTCTTCTAGAGTGATCATTGCTCTCCATGCTTTGAATCAGGATTCATTTAAAAGGAACATTTAAAATTCATTTAAAAGTGGGAATGGATGTTTGAGTAAGTAACTACCTTTCCCTGACCGGTTCAATTTTTTCTCCCGTGTTTATAAAACCTAACATGTGACTATGTAGTAAGAGAAAACAGATTGGTGGTTGCCTGGAGACAGGAAAAAGGTGCAGGAAGGGGAACTACAGAGGGACACGAGGCATTCTTGAAGGAATGATGGACGTGTTCACTATCTTGATCATGACAATGTTCCACAGTTCTACATACATCAAGTACACGCATAGAATGTACTATGCCAAATGTTTGTGTGTTGAAAAACCTAATCCCCAGTGTGATGGTATATGGAGGTGGGACCTTTAGGAGGTGATTAGGTCATGAGGGTAGATTCCTCATGAATGAGATAAGTGCCTTCATAAAAGAGACCCCAGAGGGCTTCCGGCCCCCTTCTGCCATGTGAGGACCTAGTGAATAGATTGCCATCTCACCAGACATCAACTCTGCTGGAACCAGATCTTAGGTTTCCAGCCTCCAGAACTGGGAGAAATAAACCTTTGAAGTGTATAAGCCATCTAGTCTAGGGTACATCTGTTATAGCAGCTTGAACAGACTAAGATATACTGTATGTTAATTATACCTTATTAGAGCTATTAAAAATGTGAAGTGCAAAACTAAAAAGGGAAAATAACAATGAGAATACACACACACACTTTTCAGGAAACCATGTCCTAGTACTATTAAAAGAACAGTTAATCCCTCTTCATCATGGAGTTGCTTTTTAAAGTACCCCTCCTGTGAGACTGAGAGGTTCTTATAAAACCTGTAAACAGAGATATAATAATGATGGTGCTAGATTATCTACTGCACCACCTCATAGGTAAGGACTGCCAAGTAGGTAACAGAAGGGTCTTTAATTCACCAGTTTTAAAAAAGCCAAACATTTTACTTGGAAGAGAAACTCATTAAATCTATTATCTCTGATTCTCCTTATAGATAGCTGAGGAGGCTTAGGTATGGACAATTATTTCTTTCACACAGTGAGTAGCAGTGAACAGACAAGAATTCAAAGATTCTTCTGTCTCCTATGGAGGCGGGTGTGGGGGGGATGAGTGGATATAATTCACTTATCATTCATAATCTCAAATCTCTGCTTTGAGCTGCAATTCATATGACTGGGAGTCTAGTGAACACCTGTGAGCTCTGGAAGGACAGGATCAATGCTGGACTCACAAAGAAGGCAGGTTTGTCAATGAGTGTGTGTGTGCATGTGTGTGTAGAAAAAACACAACACTGTCTGGAAAGGATTCATACAGGTTTGCTGGGGTAAGTTTATGGAAAGTGTGGACTTCCATTTATTTTACATGTGTGCATCCATTTGCATTTTCTACAGTAAGCATGAATCACTTTTATAATTTTCTAAAATATACAGAAATATAAAGGAATTGCGTACCTTTCTGTTTTTCAGCCACTACTGATCATCACTTCTCCCTTGGCCATTGAACCATTCCCCTGTTATATTTCTTTGCCTCCAGTCTCTCTCTCCCTGGGCTCTACCCTCCAGGGTTACTACCCTATTGCTCCCTCCTTAAAACCCAAACTGAACAGGATTAAGTCCCCTCCTCAGAATGACTTCTAAAGCCCTTAACCTGCCCAGAGCCCCGTCTTCATCCCTGCCCCACTTCCGCATCCTCTTTCTGCTGAAAGCACCACATACACATTTTCCCCTCACAAGGTGACACCTTTATCCTCCTGACTTCTGCCTCAAATGTCTTTCTTTACCTGCCTTCCTCAGAAAACGTCCTGGGTCTTCTTTAGGGTCCGTCTCAATGTTATCCCCTGCCTCAAGCAGAGCTCCGACCTTGATACGCTGGGTGCACCTCCATGTGAGCAGCTCTGTGGTGACCTGTGATACACCTGTGCTCACATTCTCACAAGGCTGTGTGTACCACAGGACTAACACTCCTCCTCAGCACATCCTTGTCCCCCAATCCTGCTCACTGCCTACCTCCTGGATGTTCAACAAACTCTAAGTGAGTAAGAGATAAGTCAACGCACTTGAGAAATTTGTGACAAGTTCTTTCAGTGTCCTTCTACTTCTACGCTCTTTACCCCCACACCCCGTTTCCAGGCACCCACTCTGCCGAGCAGCACAACAGCACCACCATCCAATGCACCTCAAGGTCCCTGTGTCTGACTGTGCCCCCACCAGCAAGGTGTCCTGCTCCCTGCTGACGCCTCCACCACGACGTTTGAAGGTTCTATTCTTCCATGAGTTGCCAGGGGATGTGGTCTTTGACAACCACTTACCAAAAAAGCCTTCTGTTTCCTTAACCAAAAAGCCTATGGCTTGTTGGGAGGACTACGGGGGATAGCACGTGTAAAGCCACTCCAGTGGAATCTGGGGCCCCGCTATCCTTCACTTCTCCCAGTATTGTTCCCCTTTTCGTAGATTCTTGAAACCAAGAAAGACTTGGCCATTTCTTAAACAACTATTTAATGATGGTGATACAGATAATAGAGGCTGTAAAGGGCAGACGTTTGGAGAGAGCATTCTGCCTGGTCACTTAGGTCATCTCACAAACACCTACTCTGTCTCCTCAAACAGCCCTGCCCTCTGGTTGCCCCTGTGGTGCTTCCTCAAACATTCCCTGTCTTCCTCCACCTGCAGGGCTGTTTCTACCTGTCTTTTCTGCTGCACATACTTGTGCTCAGTCATGTCAAATCTTTGCAGCCCCATGGACTGTAGTCTGCTAGGCTCCTCTGTCCATGGGATTGCCCAGCAAAAATACTGGAGTGGGTTGCCATTTCCTACTCCAGGGAATGTTCCCCACCCAGGAATAGAACCCATCTCTGCATAACTTTGGGAGAAGGCAATGGCACCCCACTCCAGTACTCTAACCTGGAAAATCCCATGAGTGGAGGAGCCTGGTAGGCTGCAGTCCATGGGGTCGCTAAGAGTCGGACACGACTGAGCAACTTCACTTTCACTTTTCCCTTTCATGCATTGGAGAAGGCAATGGCAACCCACTCCAGTGTTCTTGCCTGGAGAATCCCAGGGACGGGGGAGCCTGGTGGGCTGCCATCTATGGGGTCGCACAGAGTTGGACACGATTGAAGTGACTTAGCAGCTGCATAACTTTTACCTGTCCTTCAAGGTCCCAGTCAAGGGCCTCCTCCTCTGTAGAGTCCTCTATGATACCTTGAGAAGGACTCAGGTCATACTTTCTCTGTGTTTCTACAGAAGCTCACACCCACCTTCTGCACTGGCCTCTGTCACATCTCCCTCAAAGCCACCAAGGGACTGCTTCCCTACACCTGAGAGGACAAAGCTTCTTCACAAGTGTCAATGTCTTCCTTCTCCAGGATCCTTAGGTTCTGCTCCAGAAGGTGAGCCAGCATTTATATCCAAAGCTACCGAGTAAATAAAGACAAGATTAATTACAACTGACAGAATTTTACATATGGAAGTCATTATTTGAGTTTGGAACAAGAAAGAGACCCTTATTAAATCGTCTTAAAGCACAAAGTGGCAAGAGACAGTGTTATCACTGCATGATGTGGCGGGAATTCCTGGCTCTCCTCTCTGCACTGGAATTTAATTTCTACCTTAAATAAATTTCACTCTCAGTGGGGGTTTTGACAGTACCAGGCCATTAATGAGAAAGAAAACCCTGGAAACCTAATTATCAGCTCGAAAGACATCCAGGGACAGCTATGTCAGGAAAAGGTGTGAAATCTGACTAGTGTTTCACTTTGGGGCCGTGCTGCATCTCGGTGTTTGTAACTAATGCAATTATTTTTCCTCTAGGGCTGTCGCTAAGAGACATTTTAAAGAATGACATTTAAAGTGACCACATAGTAGATTAAAGAAAAGGAAGTAACAAATTTTATACTGACACCATCAAAAAAAAAAAAAAAAGCCAGGTGTGCTGACAAAGGAGATGGCTCCTTCAAACAAGACTGTAGCTATCCTCTGCTGGGCAACCTTTCAGTTGAAAGGTGCAGGTAAGCCAGCAAGGGCTTTTCAGAGGAAAGAGTGGGAGGACCGCTAGGACAAAAATAGCTCACAGTCTATTCCATGTTATTCGTCATTCGAAATAAAGGTTTTAACTGGCAAAAGCAAGCTTCTGACCAGATGACGATGAATTTGCTGGGCATGTACTGGTGCTGTGCTATGCTGTTTGGTTTTATTTTAGTGCTATGTTTTATTCATTCTGTTCTTTGAGTGGCCTGAATTCAGTGTTCCTATATGTGCACATAACCTTTAAGAGCAGACCCTACTGTCTGATTGCCTCATTGCCTCAGAAATATTCAGAGAATCTCAGAAACATTTCACTCCAAAAAGACATGTGTTCGCTTTACTGGAGGAAAATTTAATTGTGTATATCAAAGGTCTTAAAAAGTGACTGTCTTTGAGGCAGAAATGCACCTCCTGGGAAGTCATCTTAAGAAAACTATTAAGGATATGTGCAAATATGTGTATTTAAGGCTGATCACTGTAGTGACAAGTTTGAGCCCCTTAAATAGCTAACTACTATAAATAGCTTAAAAAAAACTATGATCCATTTATGTAATGAATATGGTAGCATCCAAAATTATAGAAATATACTTACTGACACTGAGAGGTGTTCATAGCATGGGAAATAGGAAAAAATGTTACAAAACAATATGAATAGGATGGCCTCATTTTTGTGAGAAAGATACTGTAGGTTTTTTAGTGGGGAGTGTTTTTTGTTTTTCCTTACCTAGTCAGGTCAGGGGATTGGTCAGTTAAAAGAAAAAAAAATAGGATAGTGATAAAACATAAAAATAAAATGAAAGAAGGATGATAGATAGGTACCATATGTTAAAAATTTTAATGTTAAGTCTATAAATATACATACATAGCTTAAATATTTTGTTTTAACCTAAACGTGAATGTACACTCCTGCAAGTGTTTCATAAAGGGCCAAGATTAAAGTTTTTTGATTGTGAGTCCACTTTTTATGGTTCTGCATCATTTGTCTTTATGTACTATACCGTCAACTATTTCTAGTTTCAATTTCTTTAATTGGTGAGAAAGCCATATGGACTCTTGTGAGGCAGTCAAAGTGCAAAATGCTTCCATATTTTTGTAATTTTTCTCCAACTCCGACAGTTGTCTTGCCCACACAACTAATTTGATAGCAAAAATTTTGAAAGTCACCTTTTGAAAACTTTTTCCATATCAATGAAGTTAATTTCCATAGAAATTACTCTTTTCAAAAGCATATTTCATCAGTCTGCATAATCGAAACAACGCAGCCAAAGTAAACAAATTTGGGGAAAAAAGTATAATTGACTCTTGTTCAGTAGATAAAATTGATGGAAAGGTAAATGCATTCTTAAAAGTAGCCTACTAGCCACACCAGGCAAAAAAATTTTACTGAGCAAATGGAAAACATTGTTTAGCCCAGCATGTAGCCTAGGTGGAAAGGCCCTTCTCCCAGAAGTCTTCATTAGCTGGCTCTACAACCACCTTCCAGTCTCAGCCTGTGCCATCTCCCTAGGAAGCCTTCCAGGATCACCCTTACCTTTCCTCTCATCAACACATCATCCTTTTCCTTTATAAAAATCACCTGTAACTCTTACTTTTTGATCGCTCATCTATTGTCTGTCTTTACCAATAGAATAAACTTGATAATATAAAGAAATCCAAGTGGCCACTAGTGGCTAGCACAGTGCTTGATATGTAGTTATCATCTGACATTTATTGAGAGTTTGTATGTACGTGTGAACGCTTGTAGCTTAAGTGATCTAGTGGTTTTGGGGGGTTGGGAATGAATATTATATCTCATCAGAGGAATATATACCCTAACTGCCCACAATGTAAGTTGCAATCAACTTTCATTCTTCAGTTAACACTGAAAAAAATAACAAATTATGGCTGATTACACTGTCCCATTGTTTTCAATTATCAAGCAAATCATCCCAAGTCTCTGGTAAGTAGCAACAGCATAAGGGTAGATAAGACAGCAAGGACCCTGACAATTCCCTGAGAACTTCTCCAACAGCTTACAATTTCTGAAATATCTGTATTATTAACATTTTACCCAGAAAAAATGTAACCTAGAGAAGGCAGAGTATCTCTTCTGATTTGACCTCTCTTTCTGTGCGATTCATCAACCAGATCATATCAGATCAGTCCCTCAGTCGTGTCCGACTTTTTGCAACCCCATGAACTGCAGCACGCCAGGCCTTCCTATCCATCACCAGCTCTCAGAGGTCACTGAGACTCACATCCATTGAGTCAGTGATGCCATCCAGCCATCTCATCCTCTGTCGTCCCCTTCTCCTCCTGCCCCCAATCCCTCTCAGCATCAGAGTCTTCTCCAATGAGTCAACTCTTCACATGAGGTGGCCAAAATACTGGAGTTTCAGCTTTAGCATCATTCCTTCCAAAGAAATCCCAGGGCTGATCTCCTTCAGAATGGACTGGTTGGATCTCCTTGCAGTCCAAGGGACGTTTTCTCCAGCACCACAGTTCAAAAGCATCAATTCTTCGGCGCTCAGCCTTCTTCACAGTCCAGTTCTCACATCCATACATGACCACAGGAAAGATCATAGCCTTGACTAGGCGAACCTTTGTTGGCAAAGTGATGTCTCTGCTTTTGAATATGCTATCTAGGTTGGTCATAACTTTCCTTCCAAGGAGTAAGCGTCTTTTAATTTCATGGCTGCAGTCACCATCTGCAGTGATTTTGGAGCCCAGAAAAATAAAGTCTGACACTGTTTCCACTGTTTCCCCATCTATTTGCCATGAAGTGATGGGACCAGATGCCATGATCTTCGTTTTCTGAATGTTGAGCTTTAAGCCAACCTTTTCACTCTTCACTTTCATCAAGAGGCTTTTTAGTTCCTCTTCACTTTCTGCCATAAGGGTGGTGTCATCTGCATATCTGAGGTTATTGAGATTTCTCCCAGCAATCTTGATTCCAACTTGTGTTTCTTCCAGTCCAGCATTTCTCATGATGTACTCTGCATATAGGTTAAATAAACATGGTGACAATATACAGCCTTGACGAACACCTTTTCCTATTTGGAACCAGTCTGTTGTTCCATGACCAGTTCTAACTGTTGCTTCCTGACCTGCATACAGATTTCTCAAGAGGCAGATCAGGTGGTCTGGTATTCCCATCTCTTTCAGAATTTTCCACAGTTGATTGTGATCTACACAGTCAAAGGCTTTGGCATAGTCAATAAAGCAGAAATAGATGTTTTTCTGGAACTCTCTTGCTTTTGCCATGATCCAGCGGATGTTGGCAATTTGATCTCTGGTTCCTCTGCCGCTTCTAAAACCAGCTTGAACATCAGGAAGTTCACGGTTCACATATTGCTGAAGCCTGGCTTGGAGAATTTTGAGCATCACTTTACTAGCGTGTGAGATGAGTGCAATTGTGCGGTAGTTTGAGCACTCTTTGGCATTGCCTTTCTTTGGGATTGGGATGAAAACTGACCTTTTCCAATCTTGCGGCCACTGCTGAGTTTTCCAAATTTGCTGGCATATTGAGTGCAGCACTTTCATAGCATCATCTTTCAGGATTTGGAATAGCTCCACTGGAATTCCATCACCTCCACTAGCTTTGTTCGTAGTGATGCTTTCTAAGGCCCACTTAACAACAAATAAGCCTAATTCTTTCTGGCATCTCTGTTAACAAGGGGTAAAACAGATTCTTTGTGATTCTCCAGCGCCCCAAGGACATATCAAAGATAGTTTACATGCAAAAGATATCATCTTGGATTCAGCTCTGGAAAGGCAACAGTCTGACACACACTGTGAAACGAAGTGAAGTGAAGTCGCTCAGTCGTGTCCGACTCTTTGCGACCCCATGGACTGTAGCCTACCAGGCTCCCCTGTCCATGGGATTTTCCAGGCAATAGTACTGGAGTGGATTGCCATTTCCTTCTCCAGCAGATCTTCCCAACCCAGGGAACACACTAAACCCACCCTATTCATTGTCAGTCAGAAACAGGGCCCAAAGCCCTCTGAGAGGCCCTTTTACCTGGCCGGAATGAACCGGTTTCCCAGGGCAAGGGTTCCACTCCTCCCCAAGACACAGCACCAAAACTGGGAAGGACAGTCTGCACCAGTCATCGAAGGAGGCAGTTTTACTTAGGCTATTGCCAGAAGGAGATGATTCATTAATGAGAATGCCAAAAAAAGATAAAGAGTCCGGGGTTTCACAGAGGCATTTCCAGTCTTAGAGGAGTCATAAGGAAGGAAGGGTGAGCTTTCCCTCAGAATAAACAAAAGCGAGATGGTCCTTTGTGGTGACAAAAAGGACCTTGTCACCTCAACTGCTCTTTAGTCAGGCTTCTCTGAGCCCACTTCTCAGCTAGGCCCTGTGTATGGCCTGCTGACCCAGTGTAACCAGAACCTTGACACACCAGTTTAGCAAGAATCTCCCTACCCTTGATAGCTAACCAAGTTCCTCTTAGTTTTCACCCACTGACTTTCTTACTCTGAGTCTTGTCTATAAATCCACAACTGCCTTCAATGAGTTCAGTCTCTCCCTGATTGCTATAGTCTTCAATAAAGTTTTCCTTGACTGTTTAACTCCATCCAGTGCAATTTTTTCTTGACAAGCCATTTCTAAATCACAAACCTGTGATGGGATTTCTTAACTGTCCCTGCTTTCTGGAAGCACAGACCTACTATAAAGTTTAACACTGTCAGAGGATATAACAAAATTGATCTTGCACAGTGGTTTACAAGAAATAATTAAGTGCTTTCAAAATTGTGATTAAGTCTAGCTTCTTTCTGCCCATAGGGGACATCATTTATCAAAATGTATTCTTTGAGCACTTACTCTGGGTCAGACTACTTGAAAGAAATACCAAGATGATCAAGATAGGATATAGGATAAAGCATACAGTATAAACATTTTAAGACAAAATAAATAAAAGCAATACTTATTATCATCTTGACCTAACTTAATTCTATTGTCCACCCTTGAATGGTGTCAGGAAATAAAAAATCTTGAAATTGACAGCTGCTTCAAATCCATTTTGTCACATAAAGATGTATAAATCAATACCAATAAATTTTTATAAAGCTAAAAAAAAAAGAATATGAGGGAAAATCAGCCTTCCCAATCTAGAGAATTTGTTTTCTCATCAAAAAGTCCACCATCCAAAAATATCCTTTATATTTTACTCCATTGAACAAACATGATCCCTTTGTAGAATTTCCATATCATAATCTTCCTTGTTCTCCAGAACAAATATTGTGCCTTCCTTTGTTTTCAAAAGTGTATTTGACCTCTTTTCATATGAATATTTGACATCCTTTCAAGTACATTATCAGTACCCCTTTAAAATATATCCCTTTCAAATAGAGATTTGGAAGCCTGACAACTTACACGTTCATCTTCCCTTCCCTGTTAAATGTCCCTTTGTCTCCTTTTTCTTACCTGAGTGTTATGAAGCCTCTTCTCCCCAGCTGACCACAAGGCAAAGCTTGAAGGGTAGACTGAATATGAAAGAAAGCCTGTCACTTTTATGTGTTTGAAAAAACTGGGATGAGCAATTCCCAGCCCCTGACTGGTAAAGCCCCCCTTTTCTTTCTGTAGTACTGGTCCTCTGGGCAGCAACACCTGGTTTTAACATTCTAAGTCTGTGCTCTTCCCCACCATCACCAGATCCCTGCTGAGTTTAAATTCTCTACAACCCAGTAACACCTGAATCTTTGCTGATGGCAAATCCATGTCCAAAGAGCAGTTTAGGAATCCTCAATGTTACGTTTCTTCTGAGAAGCCAAGAGTATGGTTCTCTGTCAACAAGCTCTGAAGAAGTCACTCTACTTTAATATGAAACTTTTTGTACAAGAACCAGTTGGAACACAGCCCCAGCTGATCTCCCTTCCCCCACACCACACACACAGAGATGCTTTCTTTTTTTTTTTATTTAAATCTGCCAATCCATTACACATCAAACTGGCCCATCCTGACTCTTCTGCACAGCTTCCCACCTTATCCCACAAGACTCTAGGGGAAATCTGTCTGCAGGCGTAAATACAGAGAACAGTGAAGAGAACCTTGGATAGTTGATTTCAAATGAAAGCTTCAACTCTCCTCTTGCCTTTTCTGACATATCCTCCTCGATCTCTTCCTTGCTCTTGAGATGCACAAACTGCAAGGCAGCATTCCCCTTCACCATGCTTTGTGCAGGGTGTTGTGTGGGTGGGAAAGAACGTTTCTTACTGAGAAAACTTTCCCTTGTCAGTAAGTTCATGATAATAGCGCCTGCCTATGAAATAACACTCCCTTTCTGATACCTTTATTCCACTTATAGATCATATTTTTGGATGAACGTTTTGCTATTGAAGTAGCTGCCAGGTTGTTATGGGCCAATGTGATTGCAATTTACAGTATTTCATAAATCACCACAAGATTGAAAACGCTTGTGACAGATGAAGCTTTAAATTGACATCCTGTCATTTTATGGGCATTGAAAAGGTTGATCTCATGACATGCTCCACAGACGCATCCCCCTTCACTCCTCCAGAAAGTCCCCACCTGGCACAGAACTGGAGCAATGGCAAGAAAGGGAGGGAGGAAGAGATAACAGGGAGCAAGCTACAGCTCCCCACGTGGTGCTTGGTAAGACAGGAAAACCCAGAGCCTGAGTCTGAGCATCTGTGACTGCTTAACAGATAAGATGCTTAAACCATCCCCGACGAGTGGCACTGAACTGTCTTACAAACCTCAAGGAAACCCTTCAACACCAAGAACTTTAAAAGGTAAAGAAAATTAGGTCAATTCTTTTTGGAAGAACAAAGAAATGTGAGATTTCCTTAATGGACATCCCAAGGTCAAGCAATGGTTCCACTGGGACCTCGTGAGAAGGTGACCAGCGTCCACCTTCTGCTCCCCTGGGTCCATGTTTCCTCAACCTTGAGTGTCTATTAGCATCTCCTGAGGTGCTGCTCAAACTGCCTCACACCAGACCAACAAATCTCTGGGGGTGAAGCCAACACCTCAGTTCCCCGGGTGATTTTATGCCACTGGTTTTGTGAATCACTGGTCCAAAAACAAAAAGGTAGGCAGCAATGAGGGAAATAGGCAGGGTGTGTTAATTCAGCAGTCACGGGCCCCCGGGGAGCCAGAAACCACACATGGATGTGTATGCCATAAGTACCGCTGATGCCTAGCAGTAGTGTGTTGGGCACTCAGTTCTGTCTGACTCTTTGCAACCCCATGGACGGTATCCCCCCAGGCTCCTCTGTCCATGGGATTCTCCAGGCAAGAATACTGGAGTGGGTGCCATTTCCTTCTCCAGGGGATTAGCCCCAGACAGTTGTCACCATGAAGGAATAGGAGCCAGTGGCTGTCAGATTTTCTGATTTGTTAAGACTACACAGAAATCTGGATATTTTTAACACCAAATACCCTGAATTTTAAGTGTTGAAAAATAATTCATAATACTGTGCCTCCTAAACAAAGTACATCTTGGAACAAGGATTTTGCCACCTGTGCCCTAGATATGCTGATTTATACAAGAGAATTTTCCATAAATAACAATACTTCACCACTCCCCACATAGATGGCCAGGGTGGCTCTTTAAGGACTAAAGGCCAGCTTAGTGGACAAGTATTCTAACAAAATCCACAGGCAGCAGTTATACCAGCCCCAGGAAACATAAGCATCAGCAAGAGACGCGATTGTCAGATGACCCTCCAACTACTGTATTTGGAGTTAAGTTTCCTCAAGGGACGAATGGGCAGCAATGTCTCTGCAGCTCCAGGTGAGGGAAGCGGCTCCTTCACAACCTCCACGGCTGGGCAGTCAACATCTGATGTGACTCCAAACACAGTCACATTAACCCCAGACCTTCACTCGGCTGCCTCTCTCAGATCCGCTGAAATAACTCTTTTATTTGCCTTTTCAGTGCCCGCTGACACGAGACTCTGGGAAGTGGGGGAGGGAAGGAAGCCAGGAACTGGTAACAACTTCCAGCATTAAAGCAGTGACTAATACTAATTATGCCGTTCCAACCAGCCATCAAGCAGACCTATTTTCGCTATGAATTAATGCAGAGCGACCTACTTTTCTACATAGTATTTATTATTTGTGCTGCTGTTTTATCGATTTTGAGACTGTTATGTTACAGAGGAATGGAAAAATCTAATATAATAAAACTCTTCTCATTGAAAATAATAAAGTCACATCACGAAATACAAATTTATTTCTTTTCTTTATGAAAAGATAGCATCTGTGAACTGCATTTGGGTTGTGGGAATTAGCTAAAGGCTGCTTCAGTGGATTAATAAAAACAAAAAGAAATATAAATACATTAATGTTCAGATATAAAACTCAAGATAAAATAATAGAGTGCATTTCTAAATTTTAAAACTTGTTTGCTTATAATGTTCCAGAGATATCTCATAAAGGAGCACAATGTTAGTCTTACAAGACTATATATATTTTCCATTTATATTCCTCTTGTCCCATTTTTCATGTGCATTATATCATCTGATTTTGTTATGCCTCATATTTTATTTATTCATTTATGAGGCCTTGGGATTTTATTTCTTGAAATCTGAGTGTAATGTTTACTAAAAAACAGATAATTAAAAATAAAACCACACAGCTCACATACACATTTTGTTTTATATGCAATTATAAATGTATTTTCTAGGCAATTTTAATGCCCAATTTCCACAAAGCATCTTCTTCTCCTCCCTGTGCAGCACTCACTCTAAGGAAATCTTAAAAAGAGGCTGTTTGCATAACTTGGGTAATTGCAAGCCTCAGAGATTCCACCTACCCAGGAACTCAAAGGAGTGATTTACATTCTGGTGATGAAAGTAACAGTGTGCAAGTGTGTTTAGGTACAAGTGTGTTTCCCAGAAGAAAGAGCAATTGCCATGGGATCCTGGGAGAGGGTGGTCCGGAGACAGGTGGGAATCTCAGAAACAGAACACGGCCCAGAAGAGGCTTCATCCTCCAGCGTGGCTGCCATCCTCCCATCAAAGTGCTCCCTCCCTGACCTGAGGGAGTGAGGCGCATGGTGTCAGTACCTAATTACGCAGTGATGCGGCCACCACACACAGACGAAGCAGGGTCACCGCTGCCGGGCTGCCGTGCCTGACACTTGGCACCCCCTGTGAAACAGACAGCAAGACTTCCCCAGGAAGCACCCTGCACACCACGGCCTCCTCAGTGGCACCATTCGGAATGGAAAACTTGGAGTCAGAGGCCTACAGAGGTGAGCCCGGCAGTCTTCCCCCCTCCTCCCCGGGTCTTCTTGTGCTGACAGAGGGAGGGAAGGGAAAACACATGAACCCCACAAAAAAGGAAGATAATGTTTTAATCCATAAACTTCTAGCCCAAAATGAGAAGTCAGATATGACTCAGGCCCCCACGGACCTTTTCCTGTTCTTTCCTCCTTTTTTACTCCCTTATTGAGTAAATTAAAGTGGTTCATACTTGTCCTTCCAGAATCAGCTCCAGGGGCACTCCCTCCAGGAAGCTCTCCCAGATGGGCCTCTCCCACTGAATCAGATGACCCTCTTCACACCTCCAGGACGTCTGCTGATGGTTCCTACTGGGTGACACTGCGACGCAGATGTGCAGGCTTGACTTCCTCAGCAGACTGAGACCTCCTTGAGAGGAGGACCTGGGGTTCAACATTTCCATAGCCCAGTGCTTAGCCCAGAGTCCAACACATCTAACAGGTGCTTGGTGAACACTGGTGCACTGTCCATAAAGGCTGTCCATCACTAGTGCAGCATCTTAGCTCGTAAGATTGTGCCCCTTCATCCACCAGCCGTGACTGATGACCTGCCGGTGCCAAGAATACCAATGCCTGGGAGGAATACCAAATGTACATGATTTAATGGAAACTCACAGCCAACCTTTAAGAAGTGTATGTTCACTCAGATTTTACAGGTACATAAACTGACACTCCAGACAACTTTATCTAACCTAAGTCACACAGCCAGTAAATGACAAAGCTCAGATTTAATCCCAGGTATGTTTGACTTAAAAACCTATTTTTTGTTTTTTGGGTTTTTTTAATCTTAATGCTACTCAAAGAATAAGCTTTCTACATGTGTTATCAATAGGGAAAATAAACTTTAAAACAAATCTATGAACATGGCTTTCCCATCATTATCAACTTCCTAATTAGTATCTTCATAAGTTTGGAATGTAATTGTCTTTAAAACAAAGCCAACATCATAATTTGACCTAGAAATATTAAGTATCCCACCAACTGTTTAGAGTTCATATTGTTGTAACTTATTTTTATCAGAAATATGGTATGTGTTTCCAGATAGACAGTCACCTATAAAACAGAATTACTCTCTCTACAAACAGCTTCACAAACTCCATGCTGTGTCACAACCTGCTCAACAACCCTGATGAGTTCCCCAAAAGTGAGCTCATTTCAAACCCAAAAGTGTTTTTCATCTCAAAAAATATTTTACTAATTACAAGTTACTATTAACAGTTAACTGATTATCCAACTGAATCTCCAACACTTAATACATCCCCAGAAAAATCTCTCATAATGAAAAAAGGAGTATTATAAAACATAAAATGAAAACCACGGGATGAAACCAGTTCTTTGCCTGGGGCCACAATGCCTAGGCCTGGGGGTGTAGCACAAACTTGTTTTGTGTAAACTATAGCCATAAGCTTCACAGCAACCAACCATTAGCCTGATTTATTAAAGTGAAAAAAATTGCTTCTTGTTTGTAAGCACAAGAGGATGTAAAAATCCATTTGTAAGGCCAGTGAGAGCTGCCGTAGCAAGCCCAGGAGACTTGTCACATTTACGATGCTCTCACCACCACCATGAACTGACAGGACCAGGGTTGGGGGGTTTCAGCAGTCAGGAAAGGTGTCCTCGCTTCTCCTAGGAAGCAGCACTGCAGCTCTTCTAGTGACCCAAAATGGACAGAGAGAGAGTGTAACCAGCAGCATCTATAGATGCTAAGCTCTGGGCCGGATGGTCCTTCCAGAGAGGAGCAAGTCCTAAGAAGAAGAGATGCAGGGAAGCTGTATATCCTAGAAACGAGGCGACAATGCCCAGATGCAGCCTTAAAGAGATTAGGAAAGCAAGGATCATGCTCTTTGTAGCAAGAGTTAAGGTTAAGGTGAGATGGCAAGAAGCACTCACTGTGTCGCATGTCTGACTCCTCGCCAGATTCTCAGCATCTTGAGGGTCAGAGTCATGTCTTCTTCATGTACGCCAGCAGAGGAGGTGACCATTAACAACCATTCAGTGAGTGAAGGGATGAATGCTTGTTTCATTCTTTCCAGGATAGTCACCTTTTTAATGCTTCTCTTTTCCACTTACTGACCTGTGGTCTCCTTACAAAGTAAGTCAACTCTAGGAGTGGGACAAGGGACTATGGAGACCACTCTCTGAAGCTCTACCTATCGCTCATTTTTGTCGCCAGTTCCCAGAGCAGTTAGGGGAATGTAATTATAAATGTCCAAAAATCTCTGAAATATATCAAGTATCAGACATTCACTAACATGAGTAGCACATTTATTTAATCTCAAGCATCTTTCTGTACTTGATAGGCTGTAAAGAGAAATTTATTTGGAATAAGACGCAGTACTTCTTTCCCTATTAAAATGAACATAAATAGCTTATGAATGATGGCTCACTATAACAATTTGCATATCAAATGCACTTTACAAGAAACTGTATAAGAGGCACCTAGTGCTTTAAATTCATGAATATCTGGGGTAATCAAGTAGAAAACAGAATGTAAATAGAAGGAGAAGGGAAAATAAATACTTCTGCTAAAGCTTAGCTTTAAACAGAAGACTTAGAGTTTGCATTTATGTTTTTCTGCTTTTAATTCTTTGGCATGTTGTATCTTTAAAATATATATTTTAGATGTATATTATGTGTATATATGTGTGTGTGTATGTGTATCTGTAGATATACAGGTATAAATATATCTGCTTAAAGTTTTAAAGTAGCTTGTAAAATAAACTGAGAGCCAACAGAGCATATTTAAACAGGTTATTTGGTATTCTGGTCCTAATGGGTTAAGGGCCTCAGGAGGAAGACTCTGATCATATACGTTAATTTCATCCCCGCCACGAGATCTAGCAAAGCTTAGCCCACATATTCTTGCAAATGACTAGAAATACCACATTCCCATGAGACAAAGTGACAGCTCTGAAACTAAGCAGTGTAAGCTAAGACTCCAACAGCTCCGTTAACAAACACACCTCCAGCAAATGCCTCTGCCCCGACTCAGGCAAATGGAATATAATCTTGTTTCAACAGTAACTTGCAGCTCTCCACATTCAATATTGGAAAATAACCCAAGCCTCTGGCTTTGTTTTACTATCTTTTCAGAGCCTTCCTTCCTCTTTTCCAGAAAGGTCAAAGATCAGGGACATGACATGGGGAAAAGTTCTTCTCAGGTCAGGCACCTGTCTGTCCAATGATCCAAAAAGTCATTGGTCAGATTCGGGTAAATCCTAAGTGATTAAAAATGATAGCTATGGTTTTTAATCACAACCTAAAACCCAAAAAGATTTAAGAAAATGTACTGTGATTGCTGAATTTTTAACTGAACTATTCTAAAAAACAGAACACTTCAGTTAAATAAAACAAGTATGATTTTAGCTTTGACCACTGATCTCTTCTCAGACAGAAAGATCAACCCTTTATGAATAGGGATAGTTTCTATTTGGCTTTTAGTTATTTTTTTGTACACTGCTGAAAATTGGAGTCTCCCACTTCCTGAATTTACTCCCTGTCTGGGCTTTGTTGTTTGTTACCCTGGTGGAAAATCCTTCCTATCTCTTATCCTTCCTCCTCTCCATCCTGTGCATGTCACAGCTGTAGCCTTCATGCAGCATCCTTGACCCTGGCTACCATTCTGCTCCGCTGGTTCCCATCAGCTCACACTTACTACACATGCTGTCCACATCCACCCAAAGGCTGAACACCCCTTCTCTCAAGACACCCAGGCAGAAGGGGGATGCAAAATTTTATAACAGAGGAGCTTAAATATGCTAAACTACTATGAAATTGAAGCTGAAATTGCCCCAGGTAGCAGTTCTCAAAGGATGGGAACTAATAGCTAATATGCATGCACTTTCAGTCGTGTCCAATTCTTTGTGATCCACGGAGTGTAACCTACCAAGCTCCTCTGTCCATGAAATTCTCCAGGCAAGAATACTGGGTTGCCATTTCCCCCTCAGGGGTTCTTCCTGACTCAGGAATAGAACCTGCATCTCCTCCATTGCAGGCAGATTCTTTTCCTGCTGAGCCATCAGGGAAGCCCAGAAAGGTGTTATAAAACCTTACAATCAAAAAAATAAAATAAAATTAAATTAAATTAAAAAAAAACCTTACAATCCTCTCTGAAGAAACTGCCAGCAAACTAACCCACCACCAGAGGACACACCAGCCTCCTGCCTCTTGAAAGGCAAGAACCATCAGCCACATCTTTCTTATTCTCCCCCTCCTGGTGATGGGACAGGCTATTTATTTTCTTCAGGGAAGCTGGAAACCAGGCAAAATGAATTCCTACATAGCTATGGGCAAAGATTAAGCTTAAGTATAATCTTTGACTCAGCCAACTTTCAGAATATCTTTCAATTCATTTGTCTTCACTCTATAAATTCAAGCTTTCAGAAGGAATACCTCAGTGGAGTCATCTGTAAAAGGGAAAAAACAAAGACAGCTACTGTGTTGAGCTTTTCTGAGGACTAAATGAGATAACACTCAGAAAGTACCTAGAACAGTTTCTAGCAGAGAGTAACACTCAAAAGTTTACTTTTACTATATTAAAATTGAATCTAGTCACGGCATTTCTCCCACACTTATAAAATATATCCATCCCCCTAAAGACAGTTTTAGTGACGTCAACTATATGCAAAGCATGTTAGAATTCTTTCTTGGGAGAACAGGCAGTATTGTGGCAAGACTGTAACCACTCCTCTGTCATCTGCTGTTTTGAGAGCAATAACTTGCTTTTACCATGAGAAACCAATAGCAATTACTGGGTAGAATGTGTTCCTAATGAGATCACAACCATAACGCAAAGCTTCTAAGTTTCCTGGAAGAAATTACATCTCAAATGCCCTGCTGTAAACATAGGAATGGGAAAAAAGACATAAGACAGTGCTGGAAAAAAATACCTCAACAACAATGCCTATTTTGAAATGGTTTTATGGCAAAATAAAAGGTATAATTTTCTGATTTTACCTGCTTTCTAGTGGTAAGTGAAGCAGGAATGACACTGATTTTCATACTTTCTTTCTCTGGTCACTATACACTCAGCGTTTGTGAAAAACCACCTTTACATAGTGCTCACACTTAAACTACATCCAGAGTTTTCAAATTTTTTAAATATATAAAAGCAGCTGCCTGGGATCCAGCAGACAGGCATTACAGTTGACATTTGCAAATATCATTGTTTCAGTCCCAGTTCACAGGCATTTTGACAAGAAGAAAATACAAACCTTCACTCATTCCAGGGCAAACATTCTGAAACCAAATGATTTACATGGTAATAGGCAAAGGTTAAAATCACATATTTCATAGCCTTCTTACCAACTTCAGTCAAACCTCGGAAGTTTAACTATGGAAATCCTTGGTCTTTCTATATCCCCTGTGTATACACATATATGAAAGAAGCATTTTAATGATAACCTCTGAGACCATGAGGTTGGGTTTCTATACATGAGACCACTTACCCAAAAATGTATACATACAATAGGAATCGACAGGAATTTTAAGTGATTAAAATTTGGAAGTTTAATTTGGAAAAATGAACTGCCTTGTAAACAGTCCCTTGAGTGTTCCTTGAAAGTCAAAGTCACTCAGTCCTGTCCATTTCTTTGTGATCCCATGGACTATACAGTCCATATATTTAATATAAATCAAATCTCCTGCCATTGAAAACTGAGGATTCGCATTTAAGCTGACCAAAAGAAGAAAAAAACCTTACACACACAAAAAAACTTAACACCCAAATCCCACAATGGCCAATGGAGAGCATACTCAAAGCACCTTGGGTGGGGAGACAGAATTGTGAAAATGAAAAACCCATCTCTAAAGAAAGTATTAAGGTGACTTGGGGGAGAATTTTTAGAGGTTAGATTTAAACTGATTTTCTATTACTCTGTCAGATCAGAATATTTACATAGGCTAAGAGAAGCTACTTAGTGCCGACATTTATAGCTCTGGTTTCATGGATACTGAAATGTTAGTTCAAAAGTCTCAGCATCAGTACTGCAGCGTTTTGACATACCTCCACTCAACACAAGGAAATGTTGCTAATGCACCCAAGTGAAATGGATTTGAGTTTACATTTTCAGACATGACATTAAGTAACCTTCAATAAAATCCACTGTTACAAATGAGGAATTCTTGAGTAATCAATCGCAAGATAGATGGCATCTGAGAACCACTGGCTTCATTGATAGTATACACAGCTTCTGAAGAGAAGTCTATTCCCCTAGGAATTCCTTTCTTTGCTTTTCTCAGGCATAAGCCTAAGTAACTTAAGGGAGGTGTAATACAATAGTTTATCTCATATTTCTATTTTTTGATAGATCAAGAGCTGTAACAAGAAAAGTTCTTACCCCATGGTGCTTCAGTTGGAATACATTTACAAAATTAACTTTGAAAAAAAATTGGAGTTGATTAGCTACATTAGATATTCTGTCAACAAATCCAACTCATCCTAATCAGTCATAATTAGCACTGATGTTTGATGAGAGGTACAAGTAAGAGTAGCAAGCTGACATCCCTCTAGGGAACTAGGGAAAGTCGGCTCATTTTCCTCAACTTGGAAAGGAAGTATACCTACTATGTTGGCCAAACCGGCAAAAGAAATGTATGCTCAGCTCTAGCGGATTCAAGGATGTCTGTGCATGTTTAGCACGCTTGGCAAGTAGGTTTTAGTTTTCTCCAGGAACGGGATGTGAATCCTGCAATCCTGGCATCTCCACAGAGTCAAATGCCAACCTAAGCCATGCCTTCCACCATAGTTCTCAAGCCCAGGAATGTTAGAGAATATCTCCCAGCAAGGGCTGCTGCTGCTGCTAAGTCGCCTCAGTCGTGTCCGACTCTGTGCGACCCCATAGATGGAAGCTCACCAGGCTCCCTTGTCCCTGGGATTCTCCAGGCAAGAACACTGGAGTGGGTTGCCATTTCCTTCTCCAATGCATGAAAGTGAAAAGTGAAAGTGAAGTCGCTCAGTCATATCCGACTCTTAGCGACCCCATGGACTGCAGCCCACCAGGCTCCTCCGTCCATGGGATTTTCCAGGCAAAAGTACTGGGGTGGGGTGCCATTGCCTTCTCCGCCCAGCAAGGGCAGCAATAATTAAATTAGCATGTTTCTAGGGCCTGGAATAATCCATTGGATGAGAGAAACGAGGCAGAGCTGGTCACTGCATTACGGCAGACGCATTCCTGTAACCCCAGCTTGGCAAGGAGGGCACTTCTAGACCATATCAGCACGCAACAAGCCCATCGAAGCAGACCAGGTTCCCCCCAACTCATTTCCCAACAAGAATAAATGCTGCCTTTAGTATCGCTCTCAAGAGTCTTCTCCAACACCACAGTTCAAAAGCATCAATTCTTCGGTGCTCAGCTTTCTTCACAGTCCTACTCTCATATCCATACATGACCACTGGAAAAACCATAGCCTTGACTAGACAGACCTTTGTTGGCAAAGTAATGTCTCTGCTTTACAATATGCTATCTAGGTTGGTCATAACCTTCCTTCCAAGGAGCAAGCATCATTTAATTTGATGGCTGCAATCACCATCTGCAGTGATTTTGGAGACCAAAAAATAAAGTCTGTCACTGTTTCCACTGTTTCCCCATCTGTTTGCCAAGAAGTGATGGGACTGGATGCCATGATTTTAGTTTTCTGATTCTTGAGCTTTAAGCCAACTTTTTCACTCTCCTCTTTCACTTTCATCAAAAGGCTTTTTAGTTCCTCTTCACTTTCTGCCATAAGGGCGGTGTCATCTGCATCTCTCTCACAAAAACATGTTATTTGAGTTTTAGGTCAACATTAGCATCTTTCCTGGGTATGGGATGGGGGAAGGGGACAAGTGAGGGTTTAAGTCCATAACTCCATGAACTTTTCACCAAGGTCTAGCTCTCAAATCCATTTTTATGGAAGATGGGTGTGGTCCATCAGAGGGTTGTGCTTGATCAGAGGGTTGTGCTCCATCAGAGCAATGACATGTGCAAAACAGAGGGTATCACCTGCTGCAGAAGCAGAGAGCTTCATTTCACTCTCACTGTTATCCTCTCCGTGTACAGCACTGCTGCCAAGTCCCTTGGGCCTATTGGATTCCCATGTGTGTGTATTTCTTTGCTTCTGTGTGATCTCAGCAGGGATAAATGAACCTAAGATATTAAAATGTAATTTGTTCAGATCTTTGCCTTTAGGGTGAGCACTAAGATGCTGCCATCAGCCAGAAAATTTGTGATCTAATTTAGAAGCAGTGAGCCATGCTGTCTTTCTTCAGACACTTCAGAAAGCTGCACTGGGTCCCCACTTTTCTTTGGCTTCGTAAAAGATTTTCTTTCTAGCTATAAATAATGTTGTGTTTTTTTTTTCCTCCACCTTAACATTCCAAGAAAGATACATTTAGTTAAGGCAAGGAGTAGAGAGGACGCTCTTTGGCCGTCACTGTTGAAATGCCACGCTGCACAGTGACTTACTTTAATTTCGCGGCTGTGCTCTATCAAAGGCTCTCCCACCCTGATTCAGTTTTTACTGAGACATTTTGAAGAAAACTCTCCCTTTTACTTGCAAACAGAGTCCCAGGATCAGCTCTGAATGGACTTATGCAAAGATTTCTAAATTGGCAGTCCTCATATGCTCTGTGATTTCTTACCCAAGTATCATTAACATCTTCAGGACAATCACTAAACCAAAATCAAAGAAAGACTCTTTTGTTTATTTTTCTATAGACATTTGACCAATTTTAGTTCATATTCCATCTTATCCCAGCTCACGACTGGTTGTTATTACTAGTTCATGGGTTTTTTTCCTTTGGTCTTGCAGCAAAAGAGAAACAAATTGTGAGGTTTTAAAAAGTCTATTGGGTACCAATCTTGGATTATTTTTTAATTCTAAGGTTTAGTTAGGATATAAGTGGAAGGCATAAGACATGACTTTTTGAGATGAATTCAGCATAGTTAGAAACTGGAGTGAATCCAGCTTAAGAAAGAACCAGGGACCACAGTCAGATGAGTGGCTGAACTTCCCAGAAAGGATTTGAGAAAAGAGACTCGGAGTTCTGAGAACTGAAAAGTTCCTTACACTCTCCTGCCACCCTTCAAGAAAAAAAGGTAAAGGACAGGTTTCAACTTCCTAAATGAAATTTAATTCAAGAAAATGCCATTTAGTTATTATTGATATTAATAGGCACACATAACCCAAGAGGGAAAGAAAATAAACAAAAATAAATGTACCCAGCAGTTAGTTCAGAGTAATATAATAACATAATGCTAGGCTAGCAACTGAAACACATGTGAGTTTGGCATTTCCTTTACAAAAATCCAGCAACTTCCTGAAACACAATTATTTCCAGATTACATGTAGAAGAGAAAATACTAGAATCTTCAGGTCTTCAACACAAAAGGAACGAAGTCACATATTCACTGGCTCCTGCAGACGCCAGCAAGATGTCTTTTGTGAATACTAATTGATGGATAGCTTCTTAACAACGCAACAAAAGGGATTTGAGGCTTTTAAAATAAGATGTTGCCTTGCAATTCAAACAGTAAATCTGACAGAAAGCAAATAACACTCTCAGCAAATGCAGAAGGCTACAGACTCGCAAGTGTAACAGCACTTTTAAGAAGGAAGCTTTCCAGGGCAGCGGCTGCACCTTCCAACACTAGCAAAGCAGCAGGACAGACGCCTCCTTTAAACTTCCCTTCACCTCTCCATCTCGGGTTTCATCCAACACTGGGGCTCAACCACTTACTGCAAAAAGTCAGTGTGGTTTGAAAAGACCAAATGATGCCCCTGTGCTACAAATTTATCTGTTCTAACCCCTCAACCTAATTTTGAAAGAAAAATGACAAGGATGATGGTGAGGATAATACCAAAATGTCTTGCATCAAAACTCAAAATGTACATACCTTTTCTTTCTAAATCCAGCAGATTGCAAAACTCTCCCTCCTTTAAAATAGCAAAGATTCTCAGAGCAACTTTGCAAGCTTGATTAAAAGGCATATCAATTTCCAGGAATGGTTTTTATTTTTCAGTCGCATTTTCCTCTGTGAAAACCTTTATTAGATTTTCAACTCTAAGTGTGTTCTGACTATATAATTTAGCAAAATGCTGCACTTCCATAATCCTATTTTCATCATGCAGTCTGATTGTTTATCATGAACATAAATATAATCCATAGGCTTCAACAAAATGTGTTCAACATTTTTAGGACGACCTTAAAATAAAAGTTGTATAAATTGTCACTGAAAATTACACAGCCACATTACCTGTATTTCAAATTGCACTGATTAAGACTTTCATATACCCAACCCATTCAACAGAGATAATTAGATAGCCTAGGAAGCTCTAGCATTATAAAATCAAAGAACTTAAGTCTCATTGTAAGCTGTAAGTGCCAATCAGGGGCCTGTCTGAAATGTTTGTAGGGCATGACTGCCACCTACTGGCAGACATTGGAGATTGCACCATCCGACCAAGAGCCAGGGACTTCATTTTTGCAATCTAACCACGACAGGATTTTTCCCTAGAGCCAAAATGCACCAGTTTGGTTAGGTGTGCAGTTTCCCTCACTAGATGCTAATATTTTTGTAATGAAATCACACAACAAGTTCCACTTTTGTCGTTACATTTTACATTGTATAAGCATTTTACATAATACATACATATGCATACATGTGTATGCTTATGCACTTGTTTTTTAAGCTTATCACCCTTTACAAGAATGTAATCTCAGCAACAGCAGCAATATTTTATTCAGTAATGTATTCTACTGGGCCTAGAACAGTGTCTGGCACTTAGTGAATATTCATTGTTTACTATGAATAAATGAGCAAAATACTAATGTTTTAAGACAATACAATGTACCAGCTAATAGCCTAAGTTCTAAAAACAAATGAACATAAGCTGAAACGGTGGTTGTCTCTTATATCTTCTGCTGAGCGTCAATTTGCTGATCTATTAAATAAAGATAATAACACCAAGGTAGTTAGAGCAACTAAATGGGCAAATAAATGTTTATAAAATACTTAGCACAGAGTAAGTGCATAATAATTAATATTATGACCATTATTAGTAAGTTCTATAGCTCAAATGAGGGGTGGCAGCAATTTAATAAAGGCCTTAAACGTTAAGAGTTCTTCCTTCACCATAATCCTTGCTATTAAAATTCAGCCTACAAAATTCTCCACTTTCATCAAGTACTAGCTCCAAACCAGTGTCCATAAGCTTTCAGATAGTCGTAGATCTTTAGAATTGTTAGAGGAGCTGCAGTGTGATATTTAAGAAGTCACTGTTTTGGAAATCTCTAGACGGTACTGAAGCACTTAAATAGTTCAGAACTCTCTGGAGGGTTTTGCAAGTTTTCAATTTTGCAAGTTTTACAAAATTTTAATTTGCATTACAGCTGATATAATACTTTGTTACCTGCCAGGAAACCATTCTGTACTTGCAGACACGCACCTTCCCATGAAGGCTTCTGTTAGAATGCTAGGCATGCAACACAACACCCACTGAAATGGACTTAAACCTCAAGGGACTTTGTTGTTGTTTGCAACAGGAAGTCCAGGGGCAGCGTTGCTGATGATTTGCAGCTGGACGGTAATTACGAAGAACCTACGTCCTTTTCATGCTGTATTGTCCAGTATGTTACTTTATCCCGAAGCTGGTTACTCTTGTGGCCTTAGAGTGTTTCCAGTAGAAATCTGGGCCATAAGGCATTGCTATTCACATGCAGTGGGAAAAAGAATGGTTCCCAGGTGCACCCTAGGGAGGGTGAAGGATTTTTCCCATAGAGCCCTGACAAGTCATTTCTTTTGGCTGATTATTTAAAATAGTAAAACATATCCATTCTTGAACTGGCTGCCTGTAAGGTTAATCTGATTGATTTGAAGTCTTAGCTCAATCGTGATCTGTCTGTGGGGCAGAATGGGGTCAGCTTCTGCTGAGTTCCATGGGCTGCATAAAGAAGGGGAGTAGACCTACCATCAGGTTCATTAAAAAGGAAAAGGGAAAGGGTGGGGCGGGGCACACAGCTTCAAGTCCCCACTGTTGTGAGAACACAGAGACACAGTGGTCTGGGCCATGAAAACAATGACCAATATGATGAATTGTTCATCATTTTTTTTTAAATCCTTGAAATAATTTTAAGGGGATGCTTTCTGGCAGTCCACATACCAAGAACCCAATATGCTTCCATGGCAAATGTTTCATCTTTAGGTCTGCTAGGACATAAATGTTCTGTGAACTTTTACTGAACATGATACAGTTCAAGCAAAGAAACACACTTAAAGCTCTGAATACAAGTACCTATTGCTCCTCTGGGTCTCCATTTCCCCACCTATTAAATAAAAGATGGACTAGCTGAGATCAGAGGTCTTTCTCAACTTCTTTGTTCTGTGCAGTTGAATCCTGATCCACTCACTTCACCAAGTGAATACACTTAATAAGTTCGCACCCATTTTTATTCCTCATTTAAGTAAGTATTGACCTCTTATTGTATGAATTCTACTTGGTATGGAACTGCTAAGACAAACACAAGGGTGGGGCAAGTTCCAGCTTTCCAGAACCTTCACTGGGGAGAAAAGGCAGATATAGAAGACAGGGCAGCAAACAGTAGCAAAGTTAGGCCAGAGTGGAACAGCCGAGGCAGGAAGAGTGAGGTGACGGGAGAAGGTTAGAGTCAAGCCAGGTTTGATTTAAAATATTGACCAGAATGGGACAGCAGGAATTGATTTATGTTTATGAAACTATGAGCAGAGAAGATGGTTATGATGATGGACAGCACTGATGACGATGCTTGGTGACGGTGACAGCCCCAGGTAACTGTGACCTGCCAAGTGCCACACTTCCGTTACAGTATTTCGTATCATGTTCACAAGAGCACTAGTAAAGAGGTGTCATAAGAAAGTACATTTTATCCTCAACTTTTCTTGCCTGAAGTATACAAAAAAGTAGTAAATCTGTGGTTAGAACACACGTCCCTACAACCTCAGAGGCCACTTGCCTTTGCCTTTACTGCACTTCTCTGTCTTTGAAACTCAGGAGCTCACATCACCCCCCGAGCCTGCCAGTCCAGCTGTGTGCCTGCGTATGCACAACGGCCAATTCAGAATCACAGGAATGTCTATGACAAGGCTACACCTTTCACACAAGTGAAACAGCGTCACTGATCCCATAGAGAGACCATCCCTGGTTGCATGAAGATCCAGAGTTTCACATTTTACCTTACCTAATTATTAAATAGAATTATGACAATGAAAAAAATGCACTGCTCATCAGCCACTGACATGCACGTGTCTGGACACAGATGAAGAAAAAAAAAAAAAAAACAAGGCAGCTTTGAGGCTTTCCTCTTGAAACTGGATTGAGGGGTTCTATTGAAAATTGATGCATTGCCTAGGCTGCCTGCTGCTCTGTAAAAGACCTGCTCACCAATGCAGGAGATTCAAGAGATGTGAGTTTGTTCCCTGAGTCAGGAAGAGTTCCTGGAGGAGGACATGGCAACCCACTCCAGTATTCTTGCCTGGAGAATCCCATGGACAGAGAAGCCTGGTGGGCTCCAGTCCATGGGGCCGCAGAGTGGGATACGACTGAGCGTGCACACACACTGAAAAGTGTCTCATGCCTGAGTTGCCTCCTGCTCTGTGTGTGAGGGTCTCACTTAGCGAGAGACAACAGGGGGCTGCCTCTCTGATCTCCCCCCTACAGTCACCATGTGTCCACTTCTGTCACCTACAAAAGAGCACTGCCCCCCAATACTCAACTCAGTGCATATCTAAGCTCTTCCAGTAGTTTCTGCAGCCCAGGCATATGCTGGGCAGGGTCACCCTATAGTCTGATGATGACATGCAGGCACAGACAAACCCCATTGCTAGGCATTATCGTTCAAATGGAAATGAAGTTCCCCCACCCTGCTCTAGTCCCCACATACACTCCCCAGGAAATGGTGGACGCTGAACTTCCTTCACCAGCCACCGTCCTCTCCCCGACAGTTGTGAAAAATGGCTTTTGATCTGTGACCTGCTTTTAAAAACTGACATCTGGCTGTTAGGGTGGTAATTAGACATCATTTAAAAGATATTTCTGTCTTGTTAACTGGATGACTCTGTGATCAAATTGTGGGATAATTTAGAGGAATTCAGGCATATTGATTGTATAATCCATACCGTGTATAATTAATAACTACCCACTAAAAGCCCTATGTGAGAAATTGTAAGGATTCACAATAGATAAAACGTCAAGCCCTGAACAGTAGCTTCTCCTCAATGCCTCTTATTAAGTACACATTAGCGAAAGCATTCCGAGGAGATGAAGTCGAGACTCAATGCCAGAATGTACTGACACTGTTGCTCAACTTATAGCCCTGATGGCCAAAGACTAGTGTCAGTTGGGACTGTCCTCGTCCCAGGAGCCCGAAGTGCCGTCTCCCTGGGACTGCACAGCTTTGTGGGGTGCCCTGGCTGCTGGCTCCTTACAGATAGCTGCACTCAGTACTTCTGAGTTATAAATGGAGCTCGTCCGCAGCCACAGAGATGCAAGGGCTTAGGCTGATCCATCTCACAATGAGCTGATGCCAGCAGGTTAATGTAGGCTGTTTCTACTTCGGCCTCAACAATGTCAAAATTATACTGGTTATGGTAACAGTGATCAAGGTGAATTCTCTGTATGCTTGAATTCTATCCTGCTAATTTATAGCAACATCAGGTCCCCAAGAAATATGCACACATACGCACAGACATTATTATTAACTAAGACTTCCACTCCAAACTCTGTTCTCCCATGCTGTGACCAGGGCTAGACCTTCTGAGAGCCAGAAAATCCTGAGCTATACCACAGGCAAGCACCTGCTCAGTGGCTCCCTTATCCAGGCCCACTCTACTGCTGTCTGGCCTTCAAAGAGCCTGAACCAGAGCCCCGAGGAGTAAAGACAGCAGAGCTCATAAAAGAAGGGATGCACTAACGCAAAGAGAAGGGCCTGCCAGCTCCATTTGTACATCAGAGTAAACGTGACCTTGTTTAGTCTTTATACACAGGCTGGTTGGGCACCTGCATCAATTTATCATCCTTTTGCTACATCCACTAATGCACCACTTTGGTGGGACGATGACATCATAACAGCTTGTATTTGTTGAGCTCAGCATTCTGCTAAGTGCTTTACACGTGATGTTTTATTTAATCATGGAAACAACTTCAGAAAGGTAAGTGCCAACACTACCCCCAACATACAGGTAAAGACACTGATGAATGAAGAGGTGCCATAACCGACATCAAACCCCAGGGCTTGGAAACGGTCGAATCTAATAGGAACAGACAGGCCTCTCTGTCTCCACCAAGAATTCCCCTAGCCACGTGCTAAGAGTCCATCTCTTCTTGACAAAGGTCAGCATTCCTCCTCTTTAGAGGCAGAATCGGGGAAAGATGAGGCGGTCGAAGGAGAAAGAAAGTCACTGACAAATGTGGGGGGAAAGACCAGATCTTAAGAAGACAAGACTGCTGGGAGAAATTTTCAGTGTGAAGGAAGCCAAGACTTGTAGGCTTGTGAAATAAAGATGGCTGCTATTGAATTGTAAATCATTTCCTGTGTAGTTCTCTGCTCTGAAATAGCCCGCAGCAGTCATTTTTCAAGGGCCGCCAGAACAAGTTATCCCAGACTGGGTGGCTTAAACAACAGAATTTTACCACAATGCTGGAAGCTAAAACTTGAGATCAAAGTGTCGACAGGGTTGATTTCTTCTGAAGACTCTCTCCGTGGCTGGTAGATGGTCTTCTTCTCCCTGTGTCTTCATGTGATCTTCTCTTCGGTATGTACCTGAGTCTAATCTTCTTATAAGGACATCAGTCATGTTGAATTAGGACCCACCTCTTTGACTTCATTTAAACATCTCTTTTAAAACCCTATTTTGACAAAGATCTGAATACTGAAAGCTATGGTTTTTCCAGAGTCACGTATGCATGTGAGAGTTGGACAATAAAGAAGGGTGACCACTGAAGAATTGATGCCTTTGAATTGTGGTACTAGAAAAGACTCTTGAGAGTCCCTTGGACTACAAGGAGATTAAACCAATCAATCCTAAAGGAAATCAGCTCTGAATATTCAATGCAAGGATTGATGCCTAAGTCAAAGCTCCAATACTCTGGCCACCTGATGTGAAGAGTTGACCCTACTGGAAAAGACCCTGATGCTAGGAAAGACTGAAGGCAAGAGAAGAGGGTGCCAGAGGATGAGATGGTTAGATAGCATCACTGGCTCAATGGACAAAAATCTGAGAAAACTCTGGGAGATAGTAAAGGACAGGGAAGCCTGGCATGCTGCAGTCCATGGGGTCACAAAAAGTCAGACACAACTTAGCCACTAAACAACAATAATAACTCGAGGAACTGGAGGCTAGAGCTTCAGTATATGAAATTGGTGATGTACAATTCAGCCCATAGCACGCATGCGCCCCCACCCACATGGTTTACCTCTAGATTGTCAGTAAAGTCACCATCTGAGATGTCTTAGATGTCTTATAAATGTGGTAGAAAACTAAAGGCACAATTGTCTTCCGTATATGGAATTGATGAAAGGATAGAAGGGAAGAAACAGACCAGGTCAGATGAAGGGCAGCAGACAATTTAGCATAAGCAAGAAAAAAACACAGACAGACATGCTAGGAACAGTTTGGTTCCCCAGCCCTCACCTCCCAGAGATACTAGGATTCCCAACTATAGATGAGATAGGCCTTGAGTATATTTTGCTCTGTTTGCTTATGAGTATCAAAGGAATGATAACTCCTGATGGCTGGATGTCTTTGAATGACAGTAATGAATGCAATGGCAATTTTTTAGTGAATTACCATCAGATTTGAGGGATTCCCTGGTAGCTCAGCTGGTAAAGAATCCACCTGCAATACAGGAGCCCCCAGATCAATTTCTAGGTTGGGAAGATCTGGAGAAGGGATAGGCTACCCACTCCAGTATTCTTAGGCTTCCCTAGTGGCTCAGCTGGTAAAGATTCTGCCCACAGTGTGGGAGACCTTGGTTCGATCCCTGGGTTGGGAAGATCCCCTGGAGAAGGGAATGGCTACTACTCCAGTATTCTGACCTGGAGAATTCCATGGACTGTAGAGTCCATGGGTTTGCAAAGAGTCAGACACCACTGAGCGACTTTCATTTTCACCATCAGATTGTAGCCTACTTAAAGCAAAGGTCACTCAACCCTTGGATAGAAATGAACGCAGATATTTGACACTTGGTTATATATCTCCCGGTTACCTTTTGATTCCCAACCCAGTTTACCATCCTTCACTTTAAAACAAATTAGAAAGGGTGTCACACACTAAAGATGAGAAGAATAATGGGCATCTTCTCTGATCCAAGGCAGCACAGTAATTCAAAATCAAAAAGCATAGCCAGTGAGTCCAACTGACTCACAAAGCTCTTCACTGCAGTCTAAGTAATGGAATTTCAAGACAGGAATAACATTATTAAACCTCATTTGTGACCAATATTTTCAGTTAAAAATCACTGACTTCTCCCAACCCTCCTACACTGTTGGTGGGAATGTAATTTGGTATAGCCACTATGGAAACAGTATGACAATTTCTCAAAAAAATAAAAATAGAACAGCCGTAGGATCCAGCCATTTCACTTCTGTGTATTTACCTGAATAAAACAAACACACTAATTCAACAAGATACACATGCATCCCAATGTTCATTGCAGCATTATTTATAGTAGCTAAGATATTGGAGCAACCTGTGTCCATCAGTAGATGAATGGACAAAGAAGATGTTACCTCTATACATACAAGGGAGTGTTACTTAGCCACTAAAAAAAAATCTTGCCATTTGTGACAACATGGATGGACATCGATAGTATTACGCTCAGTGAAATAAGTCAGAGAAAGACAAATACTATATGATCTCACTTATATGTGAAACCTAATAAACGAAAACAGACTCAGATACAGAAAACAAATGGGTGGTTTGCTAGATGGAAGGTGGGTGGAGGATTGAGTGAAATAGGTGAAGGGAATTAAGAGGTACAGAAGAAAATAAGTAAGCCATGGGGAAGTAATACACAGGATAAGGAATATGGTCAGTAATATAATAGTTTTATATAGGGACAGATGGTATTAGACTCATGGTGATCATTTTATATTGTATGCAAATGTCAAATCACTATGTAATAATAATATACCAAAAACTGATATAATATTGTACCTCAACTATATTTTAACTTAAAAAGTCACTGGGTCCTCTGAACCTTAAGGCTCTGAAGTAAGTTATGCTATTCAATGGATCTCCTTCACACTGACAAAATTATTGCAAGGCATTGTGAAAGGACATTTGTGCTGACAGTGCAGAGGGACAAAGGGGCCCTCTGGTTCTATCCTGGGTGGAACTGCATGTTCGTGGGGCTGACAGATAAGACCTCTGTGCCAGCATGGTGCCATATGCCAGCTGGTCAGTACAGCTGGGGACACACACGTACTGAGTCTGGTATCAGAAGTCTCAGCTGGCCACTGGCAGCCGTTCCAAAGACACCGGGCCACTTGACTGCACTAAAACTCGACTATGTGTGTGTGTGAATCTATGTATGTCTGATTCAAAACAGCATAGCCTATTGGCAATTGCTTTTCAGACTGATAGTAAGCAAGAAAATGCTCAGAGTTTCTACCTTTGAAATCACGTAGAGCAAATAAGGAAAAAAGCCAGGAAAGGAAGGTAAATGAGGCATTTGACAACATATTAAGGTGAGGACTGGCACTGCATTTCTACTAAAATACACACACACTCTCACATCCTAGCTGTCCATATTCATTGTTCACTCCCAAAAGTTATAGTCAGGCCAGTGTGACAAGAATTATGCAGACACAAAAATAGGAAGGAAGCTAAAATAATGACATAGAATTAGTTCCTGAAAACCTTAAGGAAACAAAATAGTCATGTCTTAAGGGACTATGCATGACCCTTTAAAAAATATATTAGAAAATTTTTACATAGCTATTTTACAAAACTCAGATGCATAACAGCAAAATAGGAAAGCTAACTGATATATTTCCATAAACAAAAATATTTCAAAGATGGTAATTCTGACACTAATATTACCTATATTAAGAGAAATAAACACTGACTCTGACTAAATGCAGAGACATTGAAGGAGAGAAAGAATTTATTAAAAGGACACTAGTAGGACTTTGTGATGCTCCAGGAACTTCATTGGTAATTTCTTATTTCTTATTATGTAACCTCAACTACATAATAGAATCACATGGGTAAATGTGAAAAACAAGCAATGTACTGGCTTTACTATGACAAATTACATCACAATCTCTGGGGGTGGGGCCCACAACTAAGTATGGTTCAAAAGCTCCCCAGTTAATCTTAATGTATAGCCACAGTGGACAACGTCTGGAGTGTTGGAATTAATATCCCATTAATAAATTGTGGGTTCACTGCTTTTAGGTCAAATTATAAAATTCCTAGGACAGAGAATTTAGATGGTTCAGTTTATAGTGAAAGTGAAGTCGCTTGGTCGTGTCCGATTCTTTGTGACCACGTGGACTGTAGTCCATCAGGCTCCTCTGTCCATGGGATTCTCCAGGCAAGAATACTGGAGTGGGTTGCCATTTCCTTCTCCAGGGGATTTTCCCGACCCAGGGATCAAACCCAGGTCTCCTGCATTGCAAGCAGACGCTTTTACCTCTGAGCCACCAGGGAAGCCCAGTTCAGTTTACAGTCAGAGGATATCACTGAAAAAAAATAAGCCATTGTCAAGAAAACGAGATCATATAGGACGAAAAATGGCAGATGGAAGCTGGGAGTCCTTGACTATGGATCAGAGCAGGTTGGAGTACTGAGCCAGGCAGCCACCCAAAAAGTGTACATTACAGCAACCCATGAGGGCAGGTTTCATGCTCAACCAATTCCCCGTTCTTCAGTAAGCACACACACAGACAACACAGCACCAGAGAAGCCAGATTCCAGTCAGGGATCCCAGGACAACACCATCATGAGTGCAGAGATGGTTCATGAACCCTGGCCATGAATGAATCCTCCTATATTTATTCAATTAAACACCACTGTCTCCTGGTAAACATTCTGCATTAGTAAATAAGAACAGTTTGTAAAAGCTGTAATGAAACCAAGTTTCCATTTGCTTCTGCTTTCCTTATAAGTATATGTGAACTAGCAGCTTAAACAATGAAAGAAAATCTTCTCTTACTTAGATAAGTATTTCCCAGACAAACCTGTTTATGCCAGACTTAACAGGCCCTCTTTTCCTTTTTCCTCTGCAAAAGATAAACTCTAGCCTTCATTTAGGCCTAACACAAACTTGGAATTAAAGAATTTTGAATGAACTTTTGATAAATAACTTTAATAATAACGTTTAATAAATAACAACCCCAGTTATGACAGATATTCAAGGGAAAGCACACAGCACATGTGGAATAACTTACAAAATCAAAAACAGTACCCACACTTCCAAACTCAAGCATCTGGGAAGCATCTATGAAGCACTCAGTTCCAGGGGAAATTCAAAATCAGAGTGAGAGAGCTGCTGCTATCAAGATAACCGACGCTTCAAATGAGTGACCAAACCTACACTCAAGAGTTCATCAAGCATCTCAAGAGAGCATGTGATTAAGAGTGAGAATGAGCGATACACCGAGTCACGGTAAGAGCCCAGAGTGTTGGCATGCACCCAGCCCTGTCCCCAGAGGCTCCAATGAATAGGCTGGCCTTAACATCCTTAACACCCCTCTTGAATTCAAAACACACAAGACTCAGGGACTTCCCTGGTGGTCCAGCCATTAAGACTCTGGGCTTCCAAGGCAGGGGATGCAAGTTCAATCCCTGGTTGGGGAACTAAGATCTCACAAGCCACTTGGTGTGGATGAATATATAGAAACACACACACACGAGAGTCTAGGTGTCAGGAAGGGGAAAATATACTCTCACAACATGACTGGGGAGACACGTTAGAATAGTGGTATGCTAAAGTGCCAGATAAAGTACATCATCACGGGCACTCAAGAACACAGGGCCACCTTGATTTTGTTCTTCCCTAGGCTTCCCTAGTGACTCAAATGGTAAAGAGTCTGTCTGCAATGCGGGAGACATAGGTTCGATCCCTGGGTCAGGAAGATCCCCTGGAGAAGGGAATGGTTACCCGCTTCAGTATTCTTGCCTGGAAATTTTCATGAACAGAGGAGCCTGGCAGGCTACAGTCCACAGGGTGGCAAAGAGTCAGACACAACTGAATGACTGACACTCCACTTCAAGCAGAATGATGTGAGATAAGGAATTCAAGCGCAGGTACTTTATTTGGGGGTGGAGGACAAGGGAAGAGAAGGCAGGCTCTAAAGTCTGCATACTCAAGCAAGTTATCCCTACAAGCAATCAGAGTGTCACACCACCCAGGAGAAGAACTTACAAGCCTGTGAGGAACATCCTCAGGAGCATGCCTCCCAGAGCGAGGGGGCCAAGGAATTTATACATCAACTCCCAGCAGCCATTTATTGAGAGAAGCAGGAGGGTATCAACAGGGCCTGATGGGCATGTGGGCTCCGGAAGCCAGAAAAGCCCACAGCAAGCATGTTGTGTCCTGGCATTGAACACAGCCAACCTACAATGACATGGTGAGGCCTGAAAGGAGAGGGTGGGCTTCAGGATGTCTGGAAGGTGGGGAAAGGGTGGGTGAGGAAAAAGCACTCCATGGGACCCAGGGATGCCTACACTTGAGCAAAGTTCAATTAACAGCCATTCCTGGGGAGGCCGAGAGACGCAAATGCAAACAGATACATGCTTTACAGAACAAGGCGTCATGATCAGTCGCTCAGTCATGTCCGACTCTTTGCGACCCCATGAATCGCAGCACGCCAGGCCTCCTTGTCCATCACCAACTCCCAGAGGTCACTCAGACTCATGTCCATCAAGTCAGTGATGCCATCCAGCCATCTCATCCTCTGTCGTCCCCTTCTCCTCTTGCCCCCAATCCCTCCCAGCATCAGAGTCTTTTCCAATGAGTCAACTCTTCGCATGAGGTGGCCAAAATACTGGAGTTTCAGCTTTAGCATCATTCCTTCCAAAGAAATCCCAGGGCTGATCTCCTTCAGAATGGACCGGTTGGATCTCCTTGCAGTCCAAGGGACTCTCAAGAGTCTTCTCCAACACCACAGTTCAAAAGCATCAGTTCTTTGGCGCTCAGCCTTCTTCACAGTCAATATGCATGCCAACTACAGTTATTAACTGCTGGCTTTCAGAACTGAAGTACTGTACCTAGTATTGGAAAAGTACGGAGTCCTTCCAATCACAGTCTTGGGTTCGAGTCCCAGCTCTACCACTTACTGAGCAAAGGGCCTCGGTTCGGTAACTTAACCTCTGCTTCTCTATCAAATAGGACCAATGACTAATACCTGACCCATCGTGCTGATGTGGTGATTAAAAGCATTTATGCACATAAGCCATCAAAGACCATGCCTAGCAATTGGCTGGGCTTCCCTGGTGGCTCAGATGGTAAAGAATCTGCTTCCAATGTAGGCAACCAGGCTTCAATCCCTGGGTCAGGAAGATCCCCTGGAGAAGGGAACTGCTACCACTCCAGTATTCTGGCCTGGAGAATCCCATGGACAGAGGAGCCTGGCAGGCTACAGTCCATGGGATCACAAAGAGTTGGACATGACTGAGTCACTTTCACAGCAAATGGCTAGAATCTACATGAGAGCTACCATCAGCATCAGCATCTTTATTAGATAGAAATCTGTATTAACTTGGGCTGCCATAACTAAATATCGTAAATTGGGTGGCTTAATGACCGAAATACAAATTCTCACAGTGTTGTTGTCCTTTAGTCGCTGAGTCCTGTCTGACTCTTGCAACCCCATGGACTGTAGCCCTCCAGGCTCTTCTGTCCATGGGATTTCCCTAGGCAAAAATATTGGAGTGGGTTGCCATTTCCTTCTCCAGGGGATCTTCCCAACCCAAGGATTAAATCTGGGTCTCCTGCATTGGCAGGTGGAATCTTTACCACTGAAGCTACCTGGGAAGCCCTCTCACAGTTCTAGAGGCTAGAAAATCCAAGACTGAGATGCCAGCCAATTCAGTATCTGGTGAGAACTGTCTGCCTTTCTTGCCAATGGCTGCCTTCTCACTGTATGCTCACACACTAAGAAAGATTTCTCCTTTTGTTACAAGGCCACAGATCTATCCTGAGGCCCCACCAACTTAAATGATTCCAACCCTAATTACCTCCTAAAGCTCCCCCCAACCTCCAAATACTATTACTTTGGTGATTAAGACCTCAATATGCAAATTTTGAAAGGATCCAAGCAGTCAGTTCATAACAAAACATTTGAACGGCAAACTAAAATGAGCAGTAACAAAGTAAATTCTATAACCATTTATCTCCACTGACCCACATTAAAAGGAAGTGCACCCAACAATAAAAGGATAGGTGAACAGAGGATTGGAATGCTGTGACTGGAGACTGTGCAGTGGTTAAATTTTTATGTTTTTCTGTTTCTAGGTCACCCCAAAGCAAATGTACAACATTTTCTACTTGTTTGTGGCATCGTCTGGGTTGCTTTCTGGTGGGACTCTAAATTACACTAGCAAACAAATGCAACCAGGAGAGTAAAACTGTGAAACTAAAACCAATTCTTATTACGGAAATCCTTTTTTTAGTGTCTGCTTCTCCGCTTTAGTAAATAGAACATAGAGAACATAATTGAATATTTGATGACTGAAAATCTTGCAGTGTCTGTGGGCTCTCAGGCTGAACATCAGTTCTCATCACACAAGCCTGTGGGTATGCTTGTGGGACAGCAAACACATTAGACAGACTCTTTAATGCCCCTGAGAAACTCCCATAAGGTTTTTTGTCTACATCCTTTAAAAATAAATAAATAAATATATGATACTGGTTTGGTAAGGTTTATGCTTGTGAATTTTCTCCATGTGATTGAGTCTAAGGGAGATTCGTTTGCTGCCCTCTGAATGAGATGAGAACTCTCTCTCTCTTTTTATACAGAGGGGAGGAGGGTGAGAGTCTCACTCTACCCCTCCGGGGCCACTTGGGTACGAGACACTTTCCTCTCTCTGATCTAAACCCAGAAAGAACGTTAGTACACCCAGTCTCTTGCCCTCCAGCATTCCTCAAGGGAACTCTTCTCCTACACATTTTGTGAGTCTTTTAGTGAAGAGTTCACCATGAGGAGCCAGACCACCCCAACCCAGCATGGTCCGCTCTGGCCTCTCTCCCTTTTTCCTGGTTCTGCCTTTATAAGGGCCTTTCTCAAGTGATGGAATTTTCAATGACACAGGTCCACATAGTCCATCCTGCAAGATATCCTATCAGCTATATTGAATCCTGGAAGCTGTCTTCCTTGAATCAACCCCATAATGAAAGTCAGAGGGGAAGAATCATGGTAGGGGAAAGAGTCCAGGAACACAGAACAGATGTGAATGGTTCAGAAGATGATTCCTAGGCCAATGATAGCCAGTTCCCTGATGCATTGATTGTGGAGGACTTGAGTCTCAAAATTAAGGGAGATCATTGGTCTTCATCCAAGTCTTACCCTCTCTCCACTGTTCTGGCTCCGAGGATGGAGTATGTGAAGTCATGCAACGTTTTAAAAGCTAAAACCCAACCATGTCGTAGTAAAAGTACAGTCTTCTTGGTCTCAACTACCTTTGTTTTTCCTTAAGTTTACATCTTTGGTGCCAATTTTTGGGTGGTTATCTGTGGGTGTTTCAAGAGGAGATCTGAAGGAGTTTTATCAAGCATTGCTTATCAACCACCACAGAAATAACAGAATAAACATACTGACATTCCAGTTATATGGAAAGTTGTAGACAGAAGTCATCTATCCATCAACCCCAAATACTGTGAATACAGTGAAAGTTTCCACGCATTAAAACTCATATACTTGGCTCATGAAAATATCTGAAATCTACCAACTATCTAATCCAACAGCCATTCTGCTCACTCTCCAAAAGCCCAAATTTTAGCTGGGTATATTACAATCAAAAATAAAGGATTCATTTTTCAGTCTTCCCTGCTGCTAAAGGGCTTTCCTAGTGGCTCAGATGGTAAAGAATCCACCTGCAATGCAGAAAAGATCGGATCAGGTCAGATCACTCAGTCGTGTCCGACTCTTTGCGACCCCATGAATTGCAGCACGCCAGGCCTCCCTGTGCATCACCAACTCCCGGAGTTCACTGAGACTCACATCCATCGAGTCAAGTGATGCCATCCAGCCATCTCATCTTCTGTCCCCTTCTCCTCTTGCCCCCAATCCCTCCCAGCATCAGAGTCTTTTCCAATGAGTCAACTCTTCGCATGAGGTAGCAAAAGTACTGGACTTTCAGCTTTAGCATCATTCCTTCCAAAGAAATCCCAGGGCTGATCTCCTTCAGAATGGACTGGTTGAATCTCCTTGCAGTCCAAGAGATTCTCAAGAGTCTTCTCCAACACCACAGTTCAAAAGCATCACTTCTTTGGTGCTCAGCCTTTTTCCAGTCCAACTCTCATATCCATACATGACCACAGGAAAAACCATAGCCTTGACTATATGGACCTTTGTTGGCAAAGTAATGTCTCTGCTTTTCAATATGCTATCTAGGTTGGACATAACTTTCCTTCCAAGGAGTAAGCGTCTTTTAATTTCATGGCTGCAGTCACCATCTGTAGTGATTTTGGAGCCCAGAAAAATAAAGTCTGACACTGTTTCCACTGTTTCCCCATCTATTTCCCATGAAGTGATGGGACTGGATGCCATGATCTTCGTTTTCTGAATGTTGAACTTTAAGCCAACTTTTTCACTCTCCTCTTTCACTTTCATCAAGAGGCTTTTGAGTTCCTCTTCACTTTCTGCCATAAGGGTGGTGTTATCTGCATATGGGCACCAAGGTTCAATCTCTGGGTTGGGAAGATCCCCTGGAGGAGGGCATGGCAACCCACTCCAGTATTCTTGCCTGGAGACTCCCATAGACAGAGGAGGCTGGTGGGCTACAATCCAAGGGGTGGCAAAGAGGTGGATGTGCCTGAGCCACTAACATACTTTTTTTCTGCTGCTCAGAGTGACCATGTGACTAAATTTCTGGCCACAAATGGGATTGTATGGAATTCCACACAGTTACCCTGAAAGGGAGAAGGTACAGTCTTCTTCTATGCCTCCATCCTGTTGCTCAGAATGCAGATGTGATGACTGGAATTCCAGCAGCATCTTGATATATGAGGATGATAGTGCTGTGCTAGAGATAACAGAGCAGAGAGCTGGAAGTAGTCCATGTCATTAATGCCTTTCTTGATTCCCTCTTCCAATCTTGCATTTCTGAGTAACAAACTAGCCAAAATTTAGTCACATAAAACAGCAATTATATACTGTCATTATGTCTTGGTTCTAGGGGTTGACCAGGCTCAGTGAGGCAGTTCTTGCTCAGGGTTGCTCACGTGGGGCTGGAGTCATCCTGTAGGCTTCCTCACTCACGTATGTGAAGGCTCATGTTTACTCGTGGCCCAGTCTCCCACTCATGGCTTCCCAGTGTGGCCCGCGCTTCCTCACAGCATGGCAGCAGAAACGAGTGGTCACTGCATAGCCTTTTGTGCCCAAGCCTCAGAAGATATATGGTGTCACACTGCTGCACTCACTCTCCTGGCTGAAGCCAGCCCAGACACAGGAGAGGGGTCTCAGATTCACCCCTGAAGGAAAAGGACAGGGAGTGTAAAGATCATAATTTAAGAAAAGCAGAAGGTATCATTATGGCCATCTTCAGAAAATAAAATCTGCCATAGTACCATACTAGCCCTGAATTACCTACTTCCTGATGTATGTTATGTGAGAAACAAATATGTCTTGTTTAATAACGTTATTATGGATTTTCTATTATGCGCAGCCCAACCTGATCCTAACTGATCTGGCTCCCTAAGCCATCACTCATAGCTGATCTACATTTACTTTATACACACCTCCAACCTGCTTGCTTCATCTGGACTCTCCTTTCAAAGAAGATTAATGACCACAGCATAGAAAGGGGGAAATGCTGCTAGAATCAAACTAGGTATACCCACAGCAACAGAAACTGAGGTAAGAACTGGAGAGCCATAAAAAGCCAACCCTATTACTTTCAAGAGGCATAGCTATCTATGGCCATTTACTAAAAAAGACAAGCAGCTTTATATGAATCAAAAACCCCAGAGATTTTTACCAAGTTCAAAAGAACAAGAATTAATGAGGGCCCTAAAATATTAAAAAGGATAGAGGCTTATTCATGACAGTCCCATTAAAGATAATTTTTTTGTACACAGAATTGCTGAAGATGATTTCTGAGAAAAGATTTTCTTGTAGGTTTTTGAGAAATGATTTTATATTCTTACACTTTTTCCTTAGGAGACTGCCAGAGAGCTCACTTAATTCCCAATTCTATTTTTGAATTAAGTTAAGGAACAAATAAAGAAAACACAAAAGCATTTTTAACTCTGTCAGGAATGTTCAAATTAAGCTCAATCTATGCTTTAATTTTGCACCTGGAGGAGTTACTTCAAAGCTTCCTCATCACATCTCAAGGAGCACACCGACTTCCCCTCTCTGTGAAGAACCCTAGAACCCAGAGAAACCATGGAACTGGGGCTGTGACTACAGATATCAACAGTCTATGGCATCACCCCAGCCCCCACCTTCTCATTTACAAACTAGAGTTACTGTCGTCTTCCAGAGTTATTTATTTTGCTTTCTGTCTCAATATTTTTCTTATTTCTCCTAGTCCTAAAATGCCTTGGGATTAACCATCACTAAATTCAAGAATAAAGCATACTTCAGCTAACATCTTCCTCCTCCCATCAACCACATAGGAAAAGAAAAAAAGAAAAAGTAAGATATAAATCATTTTCCTCACTTGCAATGTTAAGAAAAACAAAAAAAGACCCCAAATCCTTAGGCGCCTTTAAGTCCTTCCCTTCCTGATTCTATTTAGCCTTCTGAAATGAAATCCCTATAAACACATCCATCTCTCATTTCCACTAGGCTTTGGAATTTTCTATGCTTTATTACATTCAGAAACAGAGTGACATTTGCCAAGAAAACTACTTCCTTGTCATTATTACCCCACACACACACACTGGTCCACACCCAAGCCACAAGGAACAGGTCCTACAGCCCACAGTGCTCCAACCAACACTGACTTCTCTGTTCCCACTGCCAGACACACTCAGCCTCTGTTTCCAACTGTCTATTTCCTGCCCTCTTCACGTGTCTCCTCTGTCCTCCTCTGCTAAGTTAGAATTAAGCTCTTTCCACATTTAACAAATAAAGCTTGCACTGGGCTCTGTTTTAGGGGCAAGATATTCAACAGGGGGGAAAATACAACATACTGCCCTCCTACTTGGAGAGAGAAACATTTCTCAAATCAACAACAGATAAATATAAAAGTGACTGTGACACGTGCCATATTTGTGCCATAAATGAGTGGCACACAATGCTAGGACAGAGTCTGACCAGTGGTGTGTTAAATTGGAAACCACGAAGGGTCGGAAATTTTACCTAACTTGCAAGCTAACAAGATAGTCTACCAGCTTTACATATGTATAATGGCAGAAAATGCAAGATAAGACTCCTGGATAAGAAATAGTGATCATTTGTTACTCATAACAAAACAGCATCCAGGGCAGTATTTTGTTTCACTTCCCTATTCCTCAGTTGCCACAGAGAAACAGGATTTCTGGATGTTACCTACTTCTGCAGTAAGGTACACCAGAGGGACAAGCCTCAGATTCTAGGAGACTGGCTCTTAGCAGGCTGTCGCCCACCTATCCATGCCTCAGGAAAGAAAGTGAAATTAATATAAATCTATCTCCTCCACAGGAGAAGGGGACAAATCATTACTACTCTGGAATGGAGAGGAAAGGAGAGAGATTTACTCTCAGGTGTCTCCGGCAGGTATGTCTCCAGTCTCTCTTGAGGGAAACACTAGCTCTAGCTTCCAAACCATTAGTTGCTCAGTCATGTCTGACTCTTTGCAACCCCATGGACTATAGCCCACCAGGCTCCTCTGTCTATGGAATTCTCCAGGCAAGAATGCTAGAGTGGATGGCCATTCCCTTCTCCAGGGGATCTTTCTGATCCAGAGACTGAACCCAGGTCTCTACGGCAGGCAGATTCTTTGCCATCTGAGCCATCAGGGAAGTCCAATAATACTGGAGTGGGTTCTCATTTCCTTCTCTAGGGGATCTTCCCAATCCAGGGGTCGAACCTGGTTCTCCTGCATTGGCAGGCGGTTTCTTTACCACTGAGCCACCTGGGAAGTCTCCAAGGCTGTTTGCTATTCCAGCATGTCTTTTGCTCAGAAAACTTGGATCAATGAGGAAGGAAAGAAATTCATGGAGAATGATCTCTGCACATTGCAAAGATCTGAGTTCTCCCTAAAGATATGACATTTGTGTTGAGACCTGAAAAATGGGTAAGAGGCAGTGGGTTAGGGCAGGGAGAGAGAAGGGGTATCCAGGAGGATGAAGTTGTATGTGCAGGGCCCAGTGCCAGAAAAAGTACAGGATTTTTAAGGAAGTGGCTGTATGGCTGCAGCACTCAGCGCAGGATAAATCTGGACAGGCAGACAGGAACCCGGCCATGCAGGGCCTTGTCAGTCCATAGTAAAGATTTGGTCCCTTAGACCAAGAGCAGCAGAAAACCAAAGATTTGTCTTAAGTCGAGGAATGCTATGATGAGATTTGCATTCCAACAAAGCCACTCTCTTATGTGGGAGACGACAGACTAGAATGGGGTTAAGACCTTGTGTTCCAGCTTCCCATAGAAGCTGAAAGTATGGTAAATTCTTGAGCTTGTCTCTTCCCCTTCTAACTCCTCTTGTAGCCCCCACATAAGGCAGCCCAGGCTCTTGAAATCTGTCATGTGTCATTTATTATTAATAATATGCAAAGCACCAATTTGAACCAAAAGTGATTCTCACTGTTCAGTCAATAATGAGATGTCCTTACCTTCCTGTAGCTTCAATTTTAACATGCTATAAATCTGTTCATTTCAATGAGCATCTCTGAAGTCTTCGACTTCTCTGCTTAGGCTACGTCAGTGTGTCTACCCCAGGAAAGATCTAGATGAAGACGATTTAGATTTATGAAAAATTCAGTTGCTCTGGAAAATATCACCTGAGTTGAATCAGAGTGACTTTGAATGAAGGCTGTGAGCTGACTTTGGTGGCCCTGTATATAAGGAAAAAATACGTATGATGTCCTGCTGAAACTGGAGCTGGGGTAAAAATAAAGGATCTGAAATCTTGACTGCCTTGATGAGGGAAGGCCAAAAATTAAGACAGAGCTGGAAGTATGTGATGAGAAAAGGGCAGAGGATGTGATAGCTGCAAGCAACGGCTTCTTCAGAAGCAGCTGATGGGTTTTATATATGAGATACCATTAGAGTGGTACCTTTTGCGTTTTCCCCTTCACCACAAATTTAATAACTTTATTTTCACTGCAGCTCCATCAATTTTAGTTTGGTTGTGCTATGATTCACTTCCCCAGAATGTTTGCATAATATGTATCCCGCAGGTTTCATTTCTGTAAATCACTACTTTGTGGGGGAGAAGGGGGTAGATTTCAGGCATGCTCCAGCCTTTGAGTAAGTTTTGAGACCAAAAGGAGATTGCATTTTCTGATTGCTAAGTTATCTCCGCTGTTCACTGAGAAATTATTTTCCCTATAACACTTCCGTTTGTATATTCGATAAAGTTAATATCTGTGAAATCAGTTGATTCTCACTGCGCTAAATTATACCAAAATAGACAGAAGATTGACTTCCTGGTATTGACAAGAGAAAACTCTCAATGTCTTTTGACTTATTATCTCTGGCAGTTGGAAGGAATTACAATAAAATACAAAATTACTTTACAGAGTATGTTTAGAGAGCAAAGAAAATTAATGGAGGGATGGATTCTTAGGGTATTTTGCCTTTTGACAAAGATTTCTATTTCCTGTCAAACATTTCCTATGAAATGACCCGCATGAACACAATGTAAATTGATTTATCTATGCTTTAAGAAATACCTGAGGTTTAATTGCCTCTGCAAAATTTATGTTTACATAAATAATTCAATGGCAAATTAATCCAGCTTTTATAATTACCTCCCACAGAGGCACATGGCTCAGTCCCAAGCTTAATTGCAGCTTGATGAAGGTACTTTGGTCACTAGAACCAATAAACCATATAGAAAATTCTAAAGACATAAAGGAAAGAAAGCCATAGCTTTCAAACCTAAGCTCTCAGGAAGAAATCTAGTATCCGTAGCTGATCTTAAACACTGTGGGCTTTGGGAAACAGCACTACTAATGATGAACTTTCTAAAAATACACTGTTTCAACCTCATCCAAGAGCTCACAGCACACCAGATTCTTCAATACAAGTGGAGTGACACCCTTCCTGTGATCTGTGTCCCACCTCGCCCCCCATATAACCTGGTGGGAATTGCCATTTCTTGCCTAGTGTTTCATTCACCATCTCTGGCTATTCATTTTATATTGAGCTACTCTTCTCCTTTCACTCTGCTCACTCCCCTTTAATTCTGCCCTGAGCCAAGGCTGCCATCCTGGACCTAGATCTCAGGTAGAGGAAGGACAGGTAAGCTCAGTGCCAGCATCTTACTGGATCCTTTTCCAGCCAGATGACAACTTTCTCTTCTTCCAAGAATTCATATTTTAAAATTCAGGATTCAAAAAACAATACATCCTATCACGTGCTAGTTGGAATAGTAACTAAAATTGGCATTGAATTTTAGAGCTTATTAAGTGATTCCATTACATTATTCTACTCCAAACCAAACTCAAGAAATTAGTATAATTCAGGTTATAAACAAGGAAACTGAGGCTCAAAGAGGTTGAGAAATTCTCTCCATTTGAACAAGATAATTTGTAGAGTCAGGTTTAAACACAAGTTTTATCCTAGCTTAGGAATCCTCTACAGAGTGGGGACTTGAGTTCACTACCCATGGTCCTAGACCCAGCACAGTGCCTGCACATAACAGGCTCTCACTAAATATGTGTGTGTGATGAAAGGACTTTGCTCTGCATCACGTTGCCTTCCTAGGAAATACATGACTCCTCCATCCTCCTTCCACATCCAGACTGTCTGTCAAAATTTACATGATCACCTAGATTTCAATACCACACTCACGTGCCCCTGCATTACAAAGCCTTCTCACATGATTCTGCTCATATTCTGTTATCACATAATCAAGCATTGGGCTACACACTGTCTTATACTGGCTTCTCTTATATGTTGGTCTTGTCTTCAGTTCCTTTCACTCTTCCTCGTGTCAACAAAACCAAAAGTGTCTGCTAATCTGCAGGTATGCTACAGCTGTACTGAAGATTAAATAGCTCAACAACAACATTTTGGCAAGGCAACAAGCCAAATCCGTTTAACACTTGCTACTACCAGTAGAAAAAGTAGATAGTAAAAGAGAGGAAGGAGACACAAAGCCACAGAGAAGGGTTCTTCTAAGTAAAGGCAATCCTTTCCTGCTAGAAGCCAGAAGCCTGTGAGACTAGCAACAGTGGGAGGGAGAATTCATTTTATTGCATTTTGCACAGTGAATTTATAGTAAGGAGAGCTGCACCTTCCAGAACTTGTGCAGAAATAAGTCATGCTGCCTGGCTGATGGCTTTGGCAATATCCTAAAGAGAAGGAATTCATGAGGAACACTAGCACCAGCCAAGAGAACTAGACATGTAAATTATTTTTAAATACTGTATGTATGTATACAGGTGTGGGTGTGATGTTTAACTGAACAACTTTTGCTTTTTTTGATCATATATATTCATTCACTTTGGGTTTTGATTTTCACTGCAAAGTCAAGAGCTTTCGCAGGTATGTTTACTGAGGGAGAAGCCCATGATGGTTGCCATTACCATACAGTGCCTCAACTGAGCAGGCGGATTAGCAGGCTGCTCACTTTTTGTATCCAGATCTGGATAGAGGCTTTAGCTGGGCCCCTACCACTGCCTTGCCTCACTATAGGCTAGATCCTAATATTAATACCTTCTGTAGATGACATCTTTGGGGTAACTCCTTGCCTAGATAGACTGACAATATCTTTCTGCTTCATAATACCTTGTCTGTACCTTCTGGGTGTTCTCTTGGTCTAGCAGAAACTCAGGAGCTATGTCCCATACTTCTCCTTCATCTCCCACAGACGCAGGCAAAGAGCAAATGTTTATTAACATATGTATCAAATTAAAGCTCATGCAATGAAGTAGGACACTCAAAGCCAGTGCTCTGAGTTTATTTTTGTGTATGGTGTTACATTTGAATCAGTTCTAATGAGGTGGATGGAACTGGAGCCTATTATACAGAGTGAAGTAAGCCAGAAAGAAAAACACAAATACAGTATACTAACGCATATATATGGAATTTAGAAAGATGGTAACAATCACCCCACTTATGAGACAGCAAAAGAGACACTGATGTATAGAACAGACTTTTGGACTCTGGGACTGGGAGAGGGTGGGACGATTGGGGAGAATAGCATTGAAATATGTATAATATCATATCTGAAACGAGTCAGTCCAGGTACGATGCCTTATAACAGATGCCTGGGACTGGAGCACTGGGATGAACTGGAGGGATGGTGTGGGAAGGGGGGAGGGAGGAGGGTTCAGGATGGGGAACACGTGTATTCTGGTGGCGGATCCATCTCGATGTATAGTAAAAGTAATACAATATTGTAAAGTTAAGAAAAATTTAAAAAATAATAATAATAATTTAAAAAAAAAAAGGTAATTTCTATAAAAAAAAAAAAAAAAAAAAAAGCCGGTGCTCTGGAGCAAACCAGAGGGATGGGGTGGGGAGGGAGGTGTGAGAGGGGTTTAGGATGGGATGCATATGCACCCGTGGCTGATTCATGTCAATGTATGGCAAAAACCACCACAATATTGTAAAGTAGTTATTCTCCAATTAAAAGTAATTCATTAAAAAAAAAAGCTCACGCAAGTCTGAAAATTTAAGAAAGCAAATTCTTTCAGATACTGAAATATAACAATATGTGGTTTCTTAACCTGTAATTTGTAAATGGATTTCATCGGGCCTCCCTTCAAATTGTATGAAAATTTTCACAGTGGGTACAAATGCTCATTTTTTCCGAAAGTGAAGAAAGTGAATGTCACTCAGTCGTGTCTGACTCTGCGACCCCATGGACTGCAGCCCCCCAGGCTCCTCTGTCCAGGAATTCTCCAGGCAAGAATACCAGATGGGTTGTCATTGCCTTCTCCAAAGGATCTTACTGACCCAGGGATCGAACCGGGTCTCCTGAATTGCAGGTGGATTCTTTGGCATCTTAGCCACCAGGGAACTGATAACAATTATGCTTATTTTTCTGGGCTGAGCATAGTTGTCATCAGTTTCTCAATGGGATCTGCACTAAAAACATAGAGCTCTGCTACCAAAAGATTGCTCTAAAGATTGCCCTCAAAAAGCAAAGAGATTTGATCTTTTTAAAAAATAGGTTATGATTCCGCAGAGTCACAATCCTTTTTGTCATGTAAGGTCTCTGTCTGGGAAAAGGTAAGGACAAAAAGGTATCACTGTAGACCTCAATGTCTTCAAAATCAATATTTACAGAGCTTATGTCGGAGGGTCCACTCCAAGTCACATTTTGATGGCCCCAGGCAGTGAAGACATGGAGTCCATCTAGAAAAACTATCTAGCAAAATTAGTTCCTGTCTAAAAAGCAAGATTAAAGAGTCTATTTTACAGATATATTTAAGGGCTTCAATTCTCCTAAGGGTTTCTCTGAGTCCTTTGATATTCAAATCATTCCCTTTCAAAGGGCCTCTCAGGCCACTATAAAGGTTTATTTTCCACTCTTCAATTGTTAACTGGTCTAACTCTGCCAGACCCTCATTTCTCAATATTAAGTCCCCCAACATCACTTACTTGAAACCCCCTATCCACTGTAAAATTTGAAATTTCAATTTGCCTCGGTTTTGCACTGGAACCTTGGGCGTGAGTAGTCTGGGTAGCTGGACACAAGGATTAAGCAAGAAATGTCTAAGAGCAGACATTTTCTAACCAGTCAGTTTATTAGTGAATATTTTTATGCAGCTGTGTTTGAAAAATTTTGTAACCGCTGAAACTCAGAAAATAAATATTCAGATAATCAGGATCCCCTAAACACCAAAATGTTTGCAGCAGCGATCCCTAAGTGCTGTGACTATGAGTAATAAAAATGATAACTGACAGCAGTCACAGTGCTTGCAAAGCGCTCTGCAGGCACGACCTCATCGAGTATTCACAGAAACCCCCTGAGAGAGAGACTATTACTTGCTTCTTTTCAAAAGAAGAACCTGAGGTTTAGAAAGGGTAAAACACTTACCCAAGGTCACCCTGGTAAGTGGCAGAGCTGGGATTTAACTTGGCTAACCGTTTTCAGAGCCCAGGCTCTTACCTTAGCATTTATTTGTATTTGCTTCTTTTCATACAAAGAAAATTTATTACTAGTGATATAAAGGAGGAAACAAGATTATTTTGAAAAACCAGTGAGTATGACTATCAGCTTGTACAGCTTTTCAAGGTCATATTCCCCAATAAGTTTAGGGTCCATTTGATAAATATCACCTATCAAAGCTTATTTCTCTGGAGTTTTATTAGAACTGACACTTAAATTTCTTTTAGAAAGTGAACATTTTGGTCAAAGATTTTTAACCACTGGCCAATCTCTGATTCTGGGGCAATTGAGGGCAAAAGGAGAAGGGAGTGACAGAGAATGAGATGGTTGGATGGCATTACTGAACATGAGCTTGAGCAAACTCAGGGAGATAGTGATGGACAGAGAAGCCTGGCGTGCTGCAGTTAATGGGGTCGCAAAGAGTCGGACACGACTTAGCGACTGAATAACAACAAATGTCTGGCTAGAAGCCTGTGGCATTTGTTTTCAAAGTTCCTTTTTTGGCAAAAATACCAACTCACCTCTCTCCCCTAAGTGCTTCAACATTGGAGGGCCATACAAAAAGAATTGAACTAAAAAGAAAGGGCCAGAAACTACATTCTATCCCACAGGGACAGGAAAGATTCAGAATTTGTATTTAATCATTTGTTTTTAAGTATTGTCTGTATAGGTTTCTATTCACTTTATGTTACTAATACTTTATTCATAATATTTATGTAGTAATTAAAGTTCTCTATTAAAGTTCTCTAGAGAAATAGAACCAGTAGAATATATATATATATATATAGATATATTTAAGAGGAAATTTATTATAAGAATTGGCTCATACAGTTACAGAAGCCAAAAATCCCACAACCTGCACAATCTGTGGTTGGCAAACTGCAGAACTAAGAAAGTGTTAATGTTCAGTCATGTCGGACACTTTGTGACCTCAAGGACTGTAGCCTTCTGGGTTCCTCTGTCTGTGAAATTTTCCAGGCCAGAATACTGGAGTGGGGAGCCATTCCCTTGTCCAGAGGATCTATACAACCCAAGGGATCAAATCTTGTTCCTAACATTGTGGGCATATTCTTTACCAACTGAGCCACCAGGGAAGCCAGTCCAAGTCAATAGATCTGAAAAGAAGGGGAGCCAATGGTATAACTCCCGGTCTAGGAGAGGAGTACGTGGTAAACCCCAGAGTCTGAAGGCCCAAGAGCCAGCAGCACCCATGTCCAAGGGCAGGTGAATGACCCAACTCACAGGGAAAGAGAAGTCACCCTTCCTCCACCCTTTTTGTTCTGTCTGGGCCCTCAACAGGTTGCCATTACCCATGTGGCTGGGCATCAACCAGCTGTCTTTACTCAGTCTACTGAATCAAACCCATCTCTTCCAGAAGCATCCTCCTAGACACCCCAGAAATAATGTTTGTTTCAGCCATCTGGGCACCCTTTAGCCAAGGTGACATGTAAAATTAACCATCACAGTGACCTGGGGTAACTATGATCAGCCCAGAGCTTGGGGAAACCACCTATGCCAGACTGTTCAGAAATGTTTGTAAGGAGCCTTGAGTAGCAAACTACAGGACCATGGAAGAGGGCAGGGCTCCCAGATATCCCACACTGCTCTACCCTGTTTCCCCCTCCCCATAACGGTGTTGGCAGCAGCTCTGTGACAGCATAGGTATTAGCCAGTATAAAGGGAGCTCATCTACGCTCTAGAGCCATCAACCCTAGAATAGCTCAACATATCAGACACCATGTATTACAAAGCAAACAGCAGAATTCCCAGAGCTTCACAAGACTCTGTGCAGGAGCATCAGGCTTACTGGAGACTAGTTAGATTTTTCAGTTCTCTTTCAAAGAAGTCAACATACTGTAGACTAATATCTTGGACTGAGTACACCTATGGATGAAGGGACTCCATGGGATGAAAGAAAGAATTTCCTGATAGTGAGATATGGCCTTATTAGTACCTCAGGCTGATGAAGCAGTAGTATGCTACATTTACAGAGCTTATATATGTTTTTATATGATTTTCCATTTTATCTTAACTGATTTTTACTGAGCAGATATAAAGGATTTTATATTTATATAATTAAACTTATCAGCTTATTTATACTACTTTTATATTGCTCTTATATTAATATAATTCCCAGTCCTAGAACATGCCCTATGTGCTGAGTATTAGGCCGAAGATTTAAATTAGATGATCTCATTCAAGTCAACAATAGCTCTTAATTTGTTGCCCTTTACAGCCAGAATAATAATCCTTTCTCATATCTTACAATTTTGTATTCTTTCTGCAAGTTCACACTTTTCTGTTTACAGTATGTGGATTGAGGCATGGATCTAAGCATATTTATCTCAGTACCAATGGTTAGTATGCATAAGTCCCACCACCTGCCTCTGTGGGCTCACTTGGACTTTCCAGGTGTCTCACTGGTAAAGAAATCCACCTGCCAACGCCAGAGCAATGGTTGGTAGGAGACAAGGGTGCCATCCCTGGTTTGAGAAGATCCTCTGGAGCAGGAAGTGGTAATTCACTCTTGTCTGGGAAAATTCCATGGACAGAAAAGCCTGGTGGACTACAGTCCATGGAGTTGCAAAGAGTTGGACATGATTTAGGGACTAAACATCAGCAACAAAGCAGAGTTACACTCATTTGCTTACATATTGTCTGTGGCTGCTTTCATACCACAAAGGCCGAGCTGAGAAGGTGCAAAGTTGAAAATATTTACGATCTAGCCCTTAACCTAAAAACATTGGTCACACAGTCTCCCAAGCCAAATGAAATAAAAGCGAAAATAAATGGGACCTAATCAAACTTAAAAGCACAACAGAAAAGAAACCATTAACAAAAAGACAACTTATAGACTAGAAGAAAATATTTGCAAACGATGCAACTGACAAGGGGTTGATATCCAAAATATACACACAGCTTATACAATTCAATATGAAAAAATAAATAAACAACCTTATCAAAAAATGGGCAGAAGGCCTAAAAAGACATTTCTCCAAAGAAGATATACAGATGGCCAACAGGCACATGAAAAAATGCTCAACATCACTAATTATTAGGGAAATGTAAATCAAAGCCACAATGCTGCTGCTGCTGCTGCTAAGTCATTTCAGTCGTGTCTGACTCTGTGTGACCCCGTAGATGGCAGCCCACCAGGCTTCCCCGTCCCTGGGATTCTTCAGGCAAAGCCACAATGAGGCATCACCTTACAGCAGTGAGGACGGCTATTATCAAAAAGTCTACAAATAATAAATGCTGGGTATGGAGAAAAGAGAACTCTCTTACACTTTGAAAATACAAACTGGTGCAGCCACTATGGAAAACAGTATGGAAATTCCTTAAAAAACTAAAAACAGAACTATCATATGATCTAGCAATTTCACTCCTCAGTATGTATCTGGGAAAAAGGAAAACTCTAACTTGAAAAGACACACACTCTGATGTTCGTAATAGCACTATTTACAATAGTGGAAACAAGGAAACAATCCAACTGCCCATCCACAGATGACTGACTTAAGATATGGCACATATAATGGAGTATCACTCAGTCATAAAAAGAGAATGACATAATGCCATTTATAGCAACACGGATAGACCTAGAGAATATTAGGCTTAGTGAAACATGTCGCTAAGAGAGAAAAAAATATTGTATGATATCACTTATATGTGGAATCTAAAAAATAATACCAGTGAATCTACATGCAAAGCAGAAACAGACTCACAGACAAAGAAAACAAACTTACCGTCCCAGAGGGGTAAGGAGTGGGGGAGGGACAAATTAGGAGGATGGGATTAACAGATACAAACTACTACATATAAGACAGACAAGCAACAAAGTTTCACTATGGAGCACACGGAATTATAACCATTATCTTTTAACAACCTATAAGGGAAAATAATCTAGGAAAAAACTCTCCAAGTGCTGTATACCTGAAACATACTATTCTAATTCAACTAGAGTCCAATTTTAAAAAATTAAGGGGGAAAAAAGCAACGTTCACTTAATTATTCCTCTCTTCAATTTTTTATCTTGTCTCATTTGTTATCACTAGTTACTAATTCTTTGAGTCACCATATGAAAAGTACCAGACAATGTAAAAAGAAATATTTTAAAAATATTTTTAAAACTCAAGCCAAACTTTTCCTTTACTGCTGTTTAGTATTTTAGATTATATTGTCAAAAGTTGTTCAAGTGAATAGACATAGATGAACAAACCAGTTGTAGCTGTTTACTATCACTATAACAATAGTCAGAAAGCAATAATTCCTCTCTACTATACAATAATAGACATTTACTTAGATCATGCCTCTGCTGAAGGTTGAGGTGGTCTAAGCTGCCGGTCCAACTAGTACCATTTTTCCACGTAGCCACCAACCTCTTCCTGGGATCAACAAGCTATCCTAAGCAGATTTCTCATGACGGCAGAAACCCACAAGGTTTCTTATAACCTAGGCTCAGGACTGGCACAGTGACATCCTCACCTCATCCCACTGGCCAGAACAAGTCACAGGGTCACTCCAGAGTCAAGGGCCAGGAAATGAGACTGCAAAGTCACACAGCAAAAAGCAAGGCTGCAGGGACCGATGAAGAGCTGTGATCCGTGAGACAATATCACATGTGTGCACACATTTGAACTTCAAAGCACATTCGCACTTCTACAGGATATACATTTTAATACTTAATCATGACAAACGTCCTAGGAATTAGGTATCATCACTGTTGCCTTTTAAGAATGACAAAGCTGAGTCAGGACATCCTACTCGCTCAATGTCAGTTTGGAAGTGGCAGAAGAAGGACTTGAATCCAAGCCTGTCTCCAGAGGCTTTTCCTCTGACCATGTCTGCATTATTAAATTTGTTCTGTGGTAATGGTTATGGCCTCATAAAATTCAGTCCCTACTGTCCATGGTATAGGATTGTAGCTACTCAGGTGCTGTAGCCCGAGTATCAGGCTGGTGTCCCCTCCCCCAAAACTCAGACATTGAAACCTAAGCCCTAATGTGATGGTATCTGGAGATGGGGCCTTTGGGACATGATTAGGTCATGGGGACAGAGCTCTTATGAACCGCATTAATGTCCTTATAAAAGCAGCCCCAGAGAGCTCTCTCACTCCCTCTACGATGTGAGGACAATGAGAAGACAGCACCTCTGAATCCAGAAGCACGTCTTCACCAGACATGCAGCCTGCTGGCCCCTTCATCTTGAAGTTCTCAGACCCCAGAACTGTGCAAAACGAACATCTATCATCTAAACCACCCAGTCGCTGGTATTTTTGTTACAGCAGCCCACATGGACTAGGACACCAGGCCCCATCACATGGAAGCTCAAAAGACATATTTCTACCAACAAAAGTGAGCAGAAATGATGTGTGTCATGTCCAGGCTGAGACAGTTTTCTTGTCTTTTTCTGGCCGTAGCTTGTGGGATCCTAGTTCCCCGACTGGGGTCTCCTGTATTGCAAACATGGAGTCTTAACCACTGGATCACCAGGGGAGTCTCCCAGGCCAAGACTTTTTAAAAGAAAGCCTTCCTCCTGCACATTTGCTTTCCCCTTTGGACAGGATGAAGACAAGGCTGTCCAAAGAACTTTCTGAAATAATGGATGTATGCCACATCTGCATTATTTCATAGGGTATCCACTGCTGCTGCTGCTAAGTCGCTTCAGTCGTGTCCGACTCTGTGCGACCCCATAGATGGCAGCCCACCAGGCTCTGCCGTCCCTGGGATTCTCCAGGCAAGAACACTGGAGTGGGTTGCCATTGCCTTCTCCATTGCGTGAAAGTGAAAAGTGAAAGTGAAGTCGCTCAGTCGTGTCCAACTCTTAGCAACCCCATGGACTGCAGCCTACCAGGCTCCTCCATCCATGGGATTTTCTAGGCAAGAGTACTGGAGTGGCTTGCCATTGCCTTCTCCACTAGCCCTAAATAAATATGCAGTATATGTTTAGTACAACTGCAGGCCTAAATCTTTAACAGGGTCTAATGCCTCTAATAAAGCAATTCTAATTAATTTAAGTTTGTTGTGGAATTCAGCACACTGAGATTGAAAACAGATGGAGAGGAACTGAAAAACATAAATGTTCCCTAAATTGGTAGAACTATCTGGCAGAGGTCAAATACTGGCCAATATTTTGGTGAGCAAAATAAGGTATCTAAAAGAAACAAACTCCTGATAGAGTTAGTTTGATATTTCCAGTTCCCTTCAGCCTGGGTAACAAATTAAAGTCTTTTACTACAGAATTAATTTGCTTCTCTCACTGGTAAATAATTTATCATTTTGAGGCAACCTGACATACAGTGCGCAGGCATTAAAGCCACCTTTTCTAAAATCCACTGGTTCCTTGGAGCCGTTGTATTTTTTATTGATATTTATTGTAACAACCCAATACTCCTAATGGTCGTGAAACTCAGCTGGTCCACGCGCTTTCAAAACAAATAACGCCAGAGTAGCTCCCAAACACCACTACCATCCATCACTTGAAAGACAGTTACCGTGATCAGGGCCCTGCTTTATGGATGGAGGTATGCTACAGTTCTAGAAAACAAGCTTTTATCTTTCCAGTGGTGTGGTGGAAAAACTTGGAACAGACGCCCTCAACTGGCTAACATTTTAATTGTGAAAGCTGGAGAGGATTTTGACCCACTGCTTACTTTCATACTGGTGCAAGAAGAAAGTGAAAGTCGCTCAGTTGTGTCCAGCTCTTTGTGACCCCATGAGCTATACAGTCCATGGAATTCTCCAGGCCAGAATACTGGAGCTGTAGCCTTTCCCTTCTCCAAGGGGGTCTTCCCAACCCAGGGATCAAACCCAGGTCTCCTGCATTGCAGGCGGATTCTTTACCAGCTGAGCAACCAGGGAAGCCCAAGACTACTGGAGTGCGTGGCCTATCCCTTCTCTGGGGGATCTTCCTGACCCAGGGATCGAACCCTCATTTCTTGCATCTCCTACATTGGCAGGCAGATTCTTGACCACTAGTGCCACCTGGGAAGGTCCTGTGACTGGGAGGCAGAATCAACTCATATTGTGACTCCTTCTATTAGTTGAGTGGTCACAAGCAGTCACCTCCCTGAATCTCATTTTCCTTCTTCACATGAGGATTAAAGGGACTAGTGCAGATAAAGTGTGTAGCACATAGTAACTGCACACTGCATAGTATTCCATATATGTAGCTGTTGTTTCTGGAAACTTCTCCATCCTCCCCCACCACCCCCCAAAAGCCACCCTTATGCATACAGATTTCAGTGCCACATGACAACTTATTCATTTTTAAAATCTCAAAATTCATTCAACCAAAAACATCCTCATAACATAACAGAGATGTTTCAGGAAGCAGATGAAAAGGAAGCCCTTTTCATCCAACAACGTACACAGGTGGCTCTGGTTATGATTCAGAGAAATAGGAGACAAGTAGGTCTTAGCCAGATAGCTGTTACCTGGGACAGAAACTGCTACTTTCCCTTCCTATGCTAATACTTTCAGTATAAACCTCACACCCTTTTATCTTGTAGAACAAAATCATCATGACCTCAGAATAGATGATGGATGCTGGGCCGTCCACCTTTCTCCCATTTGCTACCTCAGATGCATGTGATCTGTACTTTTGTCTTATGCTTAAGACATAGATGTTGGACATGACCAAGTCTGGCCTGACCTGAAGCTTTCTCCAGGTCCAAATCCAAGACCTTGCTTTGATCGGGGGAAGGCAATGGCATCCCACCCCAGTACTTTTGCCTGGAAAATCCCATGGATGGAGGAGCCTGGTAGGCTGCAGTCCATGGGGTCGCTTAGAGTCGGACACAACTGAGCAACTTCACTTTCACTTTTCACTTTCATGCATTGCAGAAGGAAATGGAAACCCACTCCAGTGTTCTTGCCTGGAGAATCCCAGGGACGGGGGAGCCTGATGGGCTGCCGTCTGTGGGGTTGCACAGAGTCGCTTTGATCAGGACTCTCAAATATTGAATGCCTGGTGCTTACTGAGGATCTATCAGCACACTGGGTGAGATCACACAAAACGAATGTGCCATTCCGCAGCCTCACTTGGTGGTGATTTCAAATCAATTTGCAGTGATTTCCCTGCAAATCATTCTCCGCCTCCTCCTTTCTGAGTTCTGGTTCAGAGTTATGAGAAAGCTGTCAAACACTGAGAGGAGTATTTAAGATGTTACTGTGCAGACAGAGGCTCACAGCCTACAAGCATTTATAAAGTATTTCTTCTATGATCTGGGTCTCAGTGGGTTATGTTTGTCCATGACAAACCCTTTCATCAAATTTTATAAGATTCTTCAATTGATCTGTCATTACTGCTTTCAGCCAGGGCTCCTGAGGAGGAGAGTTTCTGAGAGAGGGAAATACAAGAATGCCAAGCCACACATGGCAAACACAGCGCCCAGCAGGTATTTGTGCCCCTTTGTCTAAGTGAAGAATTATTCATGGAATCAGCTGCCTAGCCCAGAACTTTTCCTCTCCTGCTTGCCCCCTCCCCAAGGGAGAAGATGCAAAGATGTAGCATGTGACTTTTCCTACTAAGGGGATATGAACAGAAAAAATGTGTCACTTCATGGCTGAGATAGTTAAAAAGACCGTGTGCCTTCTCCATACTCCTCTGGATGTCTAAACTCAGGGTCACATTGGAAGACACATGACAAATATGGTGGAGCCACTAAATGCAATAATTCTGAATCTGTGAATCACTGCTCAGAGGAGAGGAGATTGCCTTGCCGGGTATTTTCCACACTGAGCTGTTTAGTGAGTGAGAAATAAACTGAAGCTACTGCAGAAGCTGGTGTTAGCGTAACTAATAGCATGAGTTTTAAAGGGAAAATAAACAATACAATCCTATAACTGGTAGCTGGCCACTGTTGTAGTGTACACAGCTAGAAGAAACAATTTAATTGTATTAAGAGGTACCTAGCTCACATACAGGAGAAGGCAATGGCACCCCACTCCAGTACTCTTGCCTGGAAAATACTATGGACAGAGGAACCTGGTGGGCTGCAGTCCATGGAGTCGCTGAGGGTCGGACACGACTGAGCGACTTCACTTTCACTTTTCACTTTCATGCACTGGAGAAGGAAATGGGAACCCACTCCAGTGTTCTTGCCTGGAGAATCCCAGGGATGGGGGAGCCTGGTGGGCTGCCATCTCTGGGGTCGTGCAGAGCCGGACACGACTGAAGCAACTTAGCAGCAGCAGAAGCAGCTCACATATGTCTGGTGAGAATGTAAATTGGTACAACTACTGTGAAAAACTGTTTGGCAAAATCTACTAAAGCTGAATCTTTGAATATTCTGTGACCCCAGCTACATATAACTTCATCAAGTGGTGCAGGAAGGCTGGTTTTGAATTATTATTACATTTTTATTTTTAAATTTTTAATGATATTAGCCAATTGCTGAAATACATTTCTAAAATTTTCTGTCCTCTCAAAAAAAGAAAAAGAAACTGTAGATTCAAAGGAAAAAGAAGTCCAAAAGTGCATCCTTCTTGCCTGAAGTCAGGAGAACCTCTGAAGCAGCTGGCAGAAACGAATTTAGAATCTGTATGTGAATGATCAACACAAATCAAGAGAGCCTAGAATTCCTTATTATTCCATAAATGGCCCACTGTATACAGATTACCTACTTTGTCAAATTATCATTCGTTTAGGAGTACCAACAAGAAATGTATTTAACAATAAAAATTCTATAGTAATTTCACACTCAACAATGCCTTGTGTTCATAATTTCAATATTAGATATGATTGAATATGATTAAATGTGGTTTGGCTATCCAAAACGAGTTTCATGTTGGATCTAAATGAACTCATTAGCAGCTAATGCTGTAGAGATCTTCCTAAATACTAACGTTTAGCTGCCTTTGGTTCATTAATTAATTTAAAGATTGTATAATTATCAAAGCTTTCCATTCAAGTATGTCTACCACTTTTTATTACTGGCCGATGCTTATTTGCATGTGAGCATAAAAAATTAAATTATGTCACCCAAAGCCATGGAACACAATACCAAATCATACAGGCCATGCATTTATTTGCAAAGGAAAAAAGGGAAGTGGGAGGGGGATGTTCACTTGAACACATGAGTTGAGACGTCTACAAATTCTTGTCTCCAAAACAGGAGTGATGAAAACAAAAGCAGGGGTGGACAAGCTGTCAAATGTTGCAAGAACATGAGTAAACCCAATGCAAGGAAAAGAAGGGAAGTCTGGTCTAATTTGAAATTAGACAGCCTCATTCTAAAAGTCTGCTGTGGGTAGGGGGTGGAGGGTGGAATCCAAGGTGATAGGAATATTCTACATTTCAATTCTTTCAGAATCTGATCACTGGAGTCTACTCTAGAAGGCTTTAAGATCACAAGAGGTTGTTATAAAATCAGAACAACTGAAGCACAATGAGACACTTTTAGGTACTAACGATTTTCTTTCACACTTAGGGCAAGATTCAGTGCTAGTTGCCAACAGAAGGGCAGGTGAGTCTAGTGTTCATTCTGCATCACCATCACCACACATCTGAGGACAGTCGATGGAGACTAACTAAGTCACCATCCCACACTTAGGAGTAAAGGCAAGAAAGTGTTAGAGGCACTGTCGGGGGGAGAAGTGAACTGGAAGGGGTTCTGATAGATCCCACACTGGAAGCCCAGCTACTTCCCCAAGATTTCCATCATCAGGAAACCTCCTTGTAAAATAAGTGTAATACAGTGAGGACAGAATTATAAATAAGTATTTTTTCATATTTATTTGTATTTCTTTGGCTGCACTGGGTCTTAGTTGCAGCATGTGTCACGTGGGCTGTGGCAGGTGAACTCTTATTTATGGCATGTGGGGTCTAGTTCTCTGTCTTAGCCACTGCACCACACAGGAGTCCCTAAATAAATATTTGTAGACTGTAATCTACCTCTGTCTCTGTCAGCAATTGGGTTTATGGATATCACCATACTGTGAAGTGTACAGCTCCCGTGGGAAGACATTGGTGTGAGATTTCAACCAGAGGGAGCTAGTCTAAGCGGGACTTTAAAAGATGTCTTCTTACTAACGTTTGGTACATTTTGGAGCATTTGGGACCTACAGGGGACCTCACATTGATTTGTTCCACTATGCTTGCAAATTACTTAGATGTGCTGGAAGAATTCCTACGGACTAAATTAAGATCTCTGAAAGGAAACAGTCAAGATTGTAAATGCTGCAGGTGTGGCAGTGCATGAGAACAGTGACCAGGAGAACTACAGAAGGTTTTACCTACTCGGCATTCTGTTTTATCTTAACACTCCCCGAAAAGATGGGCTTTCGGGGCTTCCCAAGTGGCACGAGTGGTAAAGAACTTGCCTGCCAATGTAGGAGACATAAGAGACTCAGATTCAATCCCTGGGTTGGGAAGATCCCCTGGAGAAGGAAAAAGCAACCCACTCCAGTATTCTTGCCTGGAGAATCCCATGGACAGAGGAGTCTGGCGGGGTCACACAGAGTCAGACACAACTGAAGTGACTTAGCACACACATGGGCTTTCAGAATCATGTCTAAGACCTATTGTTCTGGCCTTAATGCTTGTGTCCCCCTAAATTCATGTCAGAAATCCATCTTTCAAGGTGACGGCAATAGGAGGTGACGCCTCTGCCCTCATGAATGGGACTCAGGCCATCATAAAAGAGGAGCACACAACCCCCTGGGCCCTTCTGCCATGTGAGGACACCATGTCATCTGCAAGCTGGCAGAGGGCTCTCACCTCCACTTGCTGGCTGGCAGCTTCCCTCTTGGACTTTCAGCTTCCAGAACTATGAGGAATAAATTTTTATTGATTCAGTTCAGTTCAATCGCTCAGTCATGTCCGACTCTTTGAGACACCATGGACTGCAACACTCCAGGCCTCCCTGTCCATCACCAACTCCCAGAGTTTACTCAAACTCATGTCTGTTGAGTTGGTGATGCCATCCAACCATCTCATCCTCTCTCGGCCCCTTCTCCTCCTGCCCTCAATCTTTCCCAGAATCAGGGTTTTTTTCAAATGAGTCAGCTCTTTACATCAGGTAGCCAAAGTATTGGAGTTTCAGCTTCAATATCAGTCCTTCCAATGAACATTCAGGACTGATATCCTTTAGGATGGACTGGTTGGATCTCCTTGCAGTCCAAGGGACTCTCAAGAGTTCTCCAACACCACAGTTTAAAAGCATCAGTTTTTCAGCACTCAGCTCTCTTTATAGTCCAACTCTCACATCCATATATGACTACTGGAAAAACCATAGCCTTGACTAGATGGACCTTTGTTGGCAAAGTAATGTCTCTGCTTTTTGATATGCTGTCTAGGTTGGTTATAGTTTTTCTTCCAAGGAGTAAGCGTCTTTATTTCATGGCTGCAATCACCATCTGAAGTGACTTTGCAGCCCAAAAAAATAAAGTCTGACACTGTTTCCACTGTTTCCCCATCTATTTGCCATGAAGTGATGGGACCAGATGCCATGATCTTCCTTTTCTGAATGTTGAGCTTTAAGCCAACTTTTTCACTCTCCTCTTTCACTTCATCAAGAGGCTCTTTAGTACTTCTTCACTTTCTGCCATAAGGGTGGTGTCATCTACATATCTGAGGTTATTGATATTTCTCCCAGCAATCTTGATTCCAGCTTGTGACAATATATAGCCTTGACGTACTCCTTTTCCTATTTGGAACCAGTCTGTTGTTCCATGTCCAGTTCTAACTGTTGTTTCCTGACCTTCAAGAGGTTTTCAAGAGGCAGGTCAGGTGGTCTGGTATTCCCATCTCTTTCAGAATTTTCCACAGTTTATTGTGATCCACACATTCAAAGGCTTTGGCATAGTCAATAAATCAGAAATAGATGTTTTTTGGAACTCTCTTGCTTTTTCAATGATCCAGCAGATGTTGGCAATTTGATCTCTGGTTCCTCTGCCTTTTCTAAATCCAACTTGAACATCTGGAAGTTCACGGTTCACATACTGTTGAAGCCCGGCTTGGAGAATTTTGAGTATTACTTTGCTAGTGTGTGAGATGAGTACAACTGTGTGGTAGTTTGAACATTCTTTGGCATTGCCTTTCTTTAGGATTGGAATGAAAACTGACCTTTTCCAGTCCTGTGGCCATTGCTGAGTTTTCCAAATTTGCTGGCATATTGAGTTCAGCACTTTCACAGCATCATCTTTTAGGATTTGAAATAGCTCAACTGGAATTCCATCACCTCCACTAGCTTTGTTCGTAGTGATGCTTCCTAAGGCCCACTTGACTTCACATTCCAGGATGTCTAGTTCTAGGTGAGTGATCACATCATCATGACACTCTGAGTCATGAAGATCTTTTTTTTGTAGTTCTTCTGTGTATTCTTGCCACCTCTTTTTAATATCTTCTGCCTCTTTTAGGTCCATAGCATTTCTGTCCTTTATCGAGCCCATCTTTGCATGAAATGTTCCCTTGCTATCTCTAATTTTCTTGAAGAGATTTCTAGTCTTCCCCATTCTATTGTTTTCCTCTATTTCTTTGCATTGATTGCTGAGGAAGGCTTTCTTATTTCTCCTTGCTATTTTTTGGAACTCAGCATTCAAATGGGTATATCTTTCCTTTTCTCCTTTGCTTTTCACTTCTCTTCTTTTCACAGCTATTTGTAAGGCCTCCTCAGACAGACATTTTGCTTTTTTGCATTTTTTTTTCCATGGGGATCGTCTTGATCCTTGTCTCCTTTACAATGTCACGAACCTCTGTCCATAGTTCATCAGGCACTCTGTCCATCAGATCTAGCCCCTTAAATCTATTTCTCACTTCCACTGTATAAACTTTAGGGATTCGATTTAGGTCATACCTGAGTAGTCTAGTGGTTTTCCCCACTTTCTTCAATTTAAGTCTGAATTTGCCAATAAGGAGTTCATGATCTGAGCCACAGTCAGCTCCCAGTCTTGTTTTAGCTGACTGTATAGAGCTTCTCCATCTTTGGCTGTAAAGAATATAATCAATCTGATTTCAGTATTGACCATCTGGTGATGTCCATGTGTAGAGTCTTGTCTTGTGTTGTTGGAAGAGGGTGTTTGCTATGACCAGTGCATTCTCTTGGCAAAACTCTGTTAGCCTTTGCCCTGCTCCATTCTGTACTCCAAGGCCAAATTTGCCTGTTACTCCAGGTGTTTCTTGACTTCCTACTTTTGCATTCCAGTCCCCTATAATGAAAAGACATCTTTTTGGGGTGTTAATTCTAGAAAGTCTTGCAGGTCTTCATAGAACTGTTCAACCTCAGCTTCTTCAGCATTCAGTAAGGGCATAGACTTGGATGATATTGAATGGTTTGCCTTCGTGATGAACAGATCATTCTGTCGTTTTTGAGACTGCATCCAAGTACTGCATTTCGGACTTTTTTGTTGACTATAATGGCTACTCCCTTTCTTCTAAGGGATTCCTGCCCACAGTAGTAGATACAATGGTCATCTGAGTTAAATTCACCCATTCCAGTCCATCTTAGTTCATTGATTCCTAGAATGTCGACATTCACTCTTGCCATCTCCTGTTTGATCACTTCCAATTTGCCTTGATTCATGGACCTGACATTCCAGGTACCTATGCAATATTGCTCTTTACAGCATCAGAGCTTGCTTTCATCACCAGTCACATCCACAACTTGGTGTTGTTTTTGCTTTGGCTCCATCCCTTCATTCTTTCTGGAGTTATTTCTCCACTGATCTCCAGTAGCAATTTGGGCACCTACCGACCTTGGGAGTTGATCTTTCAGTGTCATATCTTTTTGGCTTTTCACACTGTTCTTGGGGTTCTCAAGGCAGGAGTACTGAAGTGGTTTGGCATTCCCTTCTCCAGGGAGCTACTTATTCTGTGGTTATTCTTTTCCAGAAGCCTGAACAGACTGACACCTAGTTTCTCTCATCTGGGGCAACGGTCAGTCGGGGCTATGAGGAAAGTTCCAGGTCTTAAGCAGTGTACACATGTCACTTTAGAAACCAGCCATGTGGACTACCGCAGTGGTTAAGACTCGATGTTTCCAATGTATGGGACATAGGTTCAATCCCTGGTCTAGGAAGATCCCACCTGCCATGGAGCAACTAAGCCTGTGGACCACAACCACTGATCCCGCGTGCTGCAGCTTCGCACGAACCTAGAGCCTGCGCTCCACAACCAGAGACGCCACCGCAATGAGAAGCCTGTGTGCCATAACGAGAGCAGTGTTAGAGGTCCCCACTAACCGCACCTAGAGGAAGCCCTCAGACAGCAATGAAGACCTGGTGCAGGTGAAAAGTAGTAATAATAAATAAACTAAATTTAAGGAAGAGAAGCCAGTCATGCATAATCTAGAATAGTTTTCATGTGTTCATTCAATAGACATTTACCCATGAAACTCAGAGGAGCAAAATTTGCCACCCCAAAATATCACTTTGGCATGGGGATTAATTTAGGCTAATTTTTAAAAATTATTCTTTTTTATTGAAATATAGTTGACTTTCAATGTTGTATTAATTTCTCCTGTACAGCAAAGTGATTCAATTAAACATACATGTTTTATATTTTACTGTATAGCACAGGGAATTATATTCAAGATTCTGTGATACGCCACAATAGAAAAGAATAGGCTCATAATTTTTAACAAACTGAATACTCAGTTTTCCTTGTTACCTCTCCCTTAACTGCCTAAAAGAATATAGTAAAAGGTGTGTTTATAAGGGAGGCCTGTGTACCAAACACAGTGGAGTATTTTCATGGTTAGACCTTGGTTTTGTTTTCTGGGAGGCATCCCCTTGCCTACTGTGCCCTGAACCGGTGTCTGCCTCAGTGTTTCTTCCTTGTCCCTCACGGCCACAGTGGGGCTTGGAGGCGTTTCTTTTGTGAGCCCTCCTAAGGAATGCTCACTTCCTTTTAGACTGCTTCCTACTGCCGTTTTAGGTGCCTGAGGATTACATTAGGATTGAACAGTCACAAGTCCGTAGTTTGTTTGGCAATAAAGTTTGCTTCAATAAAAGACAGATTTATGATCTTTTTTATTCTGGTTTGATTAATGTATCAGTAACACCCAGAGTTCTATATTGGCCATTATTTCTTAAGCCCACCTTATTTCCTGGCTTCTGAGCTTAGCCATCACTCTTCCTCACTTAAAGGCAACTCCTGAGACTTCCCCGGTGGTCCAGGGGCTGGGATTCCAGGCTTTCAATGCAGGGGGCCCAGGTTGGATTCCTGTTCAGGGAACTAGCTCCCATCTGCTACAACTAAGAGTCTGTCTGCTGCAACAAAAATCACAGAGCCAACATTCCACAAATAAGACCGGGCGCAACCAAATAAAGTAAAAATCAAAAAAGAAAAAAAAAAAAGGCCACTCCCTTGCAGCCATCTGACACAACAGACTTAATCTCATCTTTATTGCTAGGACTAATTTCTTGTTCGGTTGAGAATCTTTTAACGGGAGGACTTTGAAGAGCACACTTGGTAACTATTTTTTGCCTTTGTGGGATTAATAACAATTGACTTTTCCACCACATAGTTTCTATTATCTTTCTGCTTTTAATTAGCCAATTCTTGCCTGGGCTAATTTCTAATAATCACCTGTGGCAAGCAGCAAAGAACAGCCAACATGCAAATAACCTGGCTCCTTCCAGCTGCTTTCTCTAGAGCTAATGATTATATAGACATGGGGTCTGTCTTCTAAATATTGAAGACAATCTTACCAAATGTTACCTCGACAGTACAAAGTTCATCAGATTCCCAATATCTGAAATTTCTGTTTTTCCCACTGCCTACTCTCTAATATCCAATACTTTGGCCACCTCATACGAAGAGCTGACTCATTGGAAAAGACTCTGATGCTGAGAGGGATTGAGGGCAGGAGGAGAAGGGGATGACAGAGAATGAGATGGCTGGATGGCATCACTGACTCGATGGACGTGAGTCTGAGTCAACTTCGGGAGTTGGACAGGGAGGCCTGGCAAGCTTCGATTCATGGGGTTGCAAAGAGTCGGACACGACTGAGCCACTGAACTGAACTGACTCTCTAATATCTAGGCCAATACCACATATTTAATGTTTTATAATGGTAAGTACTGATATCTGTATTAATCAGAATGACACTGTAAAAACAAGATGCCAAAAGTAAGTAACTTCACCAAGACTGACTTCTATTTCTCTCTCATGAAACAGCTGGGGAGATCTAAGCTAGACTTCTCCTCCAGGAGCTCAGGTTCTTTCTACTGTGTTGTTCGGCATCATTGGAAGGCATTACCCTTCCTGTTGAAGCTGGGTCAACGTTACATCAAAGTAACAGTTTATGGAGAGAAAAAAAAAACAAAGTCCAAGCTTAGCTGCTTCTTTTTTACCAACAGTACTTGGAAGATACACATATTAGTCCTACTTAGGGGTTCACTGGCTCAAATTTCACCATGTGACCAGGAAATAAATGTTGGGAGAGGAGGAGAAAATACCAGCGAGTATCATCTGGCAGCTTCTAGTACTATGGGAAGAAATTTGCAAATCTGATGAAATCCCCTTGGAAAGCCGAACAACCTGACCAATTGTATTTGTCCAAAGATCCACCTTTGCTAGCTTAGGATAAACAAACCTGTTCACAAAGTGTGCCAAATAGAAGACTTCATATACCCAGATTAGCAGAATGTTTGGTCATTCCCAAACTCCCTGCTCGCATGTTCAAAAATCCCCGGGGCTGTTCATTTACAACCCAAATTACTCTTACCGTCACCAGTGGATGAAGCCAAAAACTGCACATCTTCAGGCGACCGGAAGACTTCACCAGCATCTCCCCAGGGCCTGGCTATGTTCGAAAAGCTAACAAACCAGGTTTGGTGGCCAATGCACAGCAATCCAAATCCTGAGATGCCAAGGTTCGCAGCCCAGCGTGGAGCTCCCGCTGCACACACAGGGCCCGTGGAAGAAAGCCCAGGTGCAGCAAGCACTGGGAGAGGTAACTGGAGAGAGAGAAAAGGTGTGGTCATCACCATCTTGTGCAAATGCAACCAAGCTCCTGGCTCCTCCATGAGACATGAGCTCTAAAAAAATAGCAGTTAACTCAAGCAGAAGGTGGAGCCTCGGCCTCTAATGTCAAAAGATCACCCAGCAGTCATTGCTCATGCCTATTCAGAGGGTCGGTGGTCTTAATCAGTCTTAATCAGCTGGAGATCCAACTGGACACAGCTGACGCCAAGCTCCTACAACACAGCTAGGGCAAATATCTTATTAACTAGGCTACTTGAGGCTTGGAGAACATGCATGTTTTTGTAAAAGCAGTAAAAGGGAGCTTGATCAATGCGAGGTAGGTAGGTTACAGGTATAAATGGATCTGACTGATGACTAACCTTGCTCTCAGAAGCCGACAAGCATGTATCGGGTCCATAGTGTCAGTGCCGCCAGAAAGCGGAGACTGGCTCGGCCTATTGTTCTCGGCTCACTTCCAGATGGCCAGCAGCAGCTCGGTCCCCCTCCTAAAACCATCTAGGCTTCTTCCGGCCTGGGAGTGTGGATCCAGTTTACTGCCAGTCCCGGTAGGTAAGAAGTCCCTCCCCTCACTGGTGCCAATCTCTCACGGTCTCAGGATTTACCTCTTCCCACAATGAGCAAGAGTGACAACATCCAGCCAGTTGTCAGCAATGGGTAGAGTCTGGACCCCAAAGCCATGACACGATAAAGGTGAAACCATAGCCTGACCCTTGGTACATTTCCAAACTTTGAGCTATTTTATCGTGTATATGACCATTTTGTTAAGTCAGCCCAATGCCAGACTCAAGCAAGGAGAGGGGGAAATCGTTAAGTAAAGAGGTTTCATTGACTATGATGTGAATGGTGCATCTTATGAGATCAACTGCTCGATGTTTCACTCACGCTGGGATAGTACTGTGAGTTCACTGGAGCTCCAGTGGTTAGGACTCCATATTTTTTTCTTCCAAGGGCACAGATTCAATCCCTGGTCAGGGAACAAAGATTCCACAAGCCTTGTGGCATGTTCCCACCTGCAAAAAAGGATACTACTGTACAACATGCTTGTTTGGCTATTGAGCTCTCAGTAAATAATTTGAGTTTATTCAAGTCGTCGCTGGGTGTTATTTGCTTATTGCATCGTATTTGTTGAATGCCTTTCTTAAGCAGCATAACAGAACACTTTCTGCTTCCATTTCAAGGCCAGATGAAAAGACACAGACTCCACACAGGAAAAGAGTCCTGCCATTTACTGAAATAAAAATACAAGGGAAAGCTAAGCACAACCATATTTCTGATAAGTTATTCAACACGGTGGTGGGATGCTTGAGAGAAGTGACATTTGATCAGATTCTAGAAGGATAAGGGGTTTGGGGAAGTGGAGATGAGAGAAAACAGCTTCAAATGCAGAGAAAGTAACTTGTAAAGAGGATCAGGAGCAGCGGAACAAAACAAAACAAGACACCATGTCATGCCCCTGGGACAGACATAATTTTGGTTCACAGTGGAGAAATTATGTGTCAGTGAGCTGTAGGAGATGAGGCTGGGAAAGCAGACCAGGCCAGGCTCTGGAATGATCACAGCTCTATCAAGTTTGAATTCTACCCCTGTAGAGACAGGACAGGAAAGGCAGCATGAGACAGGTACCCCTCCATCTTCCCATTCCATAGTCACATTGCTCTCTCCTCTTCTGTGTCCTGTCTGCCTCCCTCTTTTAAAGGTACATATGATGGCATTTTGCACCCACTTGGATGATCCAGGATCATCTTCCCACCTCAGTATCCTTGGTTATATCTGCAAAGTTCTAGGTTCTTGTCATATAAGGTAATATCCACAGGTACCAAGGGTTAGGACATGGAAGTCTTTTGGGAAGTCATTATTTGGCCTACCACATATGGCACTTTTCCAGTAGGGCTTCAGAGATAATTAGAAGTTAGCCTATGATATGACTTCCCTGGTGGCTCAGACGGTAAAGCGTCTCTCTACGATGTGGGAGGCCCGGGTTCGATCCCTGGGTTGGGAAGATCCCTTGGAGAAGGAAATGGCAATCCACTCCAGTACTATTGCCTGGAAAATCCCATGGACAGAGGAGGCTGGTAGGCTACAGTCCATGGGGTCCCAAAGAGTCGGACACGACTGAGCGACTTCATGTTCACGTTCACATTATGATAAATTAGAAGTTGCCCTATAATTAGAAGTTAGCCTCTCTTGCTCTCTCCCTGTCTCTTTCCCTCTCTCAGTAGTAGTCCTGGAGGCTTGGTTTGAGACACCTGCATTTGCAAAACATTTAACTGAGTTTAGGTGCATCAGTCCAGAAAAGAAAATGGCAACCCACTCCAGTGTTCTTGCCTGGAGAATCCCAGGGACGGGGGAGCCTGGTGGGCTGCCATCTATGGGGTCGCACAGAGTCGGACACAACTGAAGAGACTTAGCAGCAGCAGCAGCAGATGCATCAGTTCAGTTCAGTTCAGTCGCTCAGTCTTTGCAACCCCATGGACTGCAGCATGCCAGGCCTCCCTGTCCAACTCCCAGAGCCTACTCAAATTCATGTCCGTCACATCAGTGATGCCATCCAACCATCTCATCCTCTGTCATCCCCTTTTCCTCCCACCTTCAATTGTTCCCAGCATCAGGGTCTTTTCCAATGAGTCGGTTCTTTGCATCAGTCCTTCCAATGAATATTCAAAACTGATTCCTTTAGGATTCATAGTATGTGAAAAATGAACTATTTAAAAAAAAAAAAAAAAAAACTGTAAATCCACTGCTTTAAACTGAATGTGTCTCCGCAAAAATGAATATGTTGAAACTTAATCCCCAAAGTGATGGTACATGAGAACTTTGGGAATTGATTAGATCATGAAAATAGAATCCTCATGAATGGGATTAGTGCCCTTACAAAAGAAACCCCAGATAGCTCCCTTGCAGCTTCCACCATAGGTGGACACAGCAAGAAGATGGCCATCTATGAACCAGGAAGCAGGCCCTCACAAGACACTGGGTCTGCCTACATCATGACCTTGGATATCTCAGCCTCCAAAGCTGTGAAAACTAAAGGTTTATTGTTTAAGTCACCCTGTCTAGGGAGAGTCGTAGAGTTTTGTTACAGCAGCTGGAGCAGACTAAGACAGTCACCTAGCCAGTATAAAAAGGAAACCCATGGCCTTAAAGTATTGATTCTCTGTTTAGGCAGGACTGCAAAGCAAACAGAACAAAGAATGACAATCATGATCACAGTGATTCCAGCCCACCAGCTGCTCCACCACTGTCACTGGGCACCTACACTGACTCCTCCCAGGGGACTCAATAATTTAATATTCACCTTCACATAAGCAGGCCCTGAAAAATCTATGTTCAAGCCAAGTTTCACAATAACAAGGCCTGATGCTGCCTCTTCCCTCAGATTTGAAGCTGTCCTCATTATTTTCCTCAGGCTTTGTAAATTTGCATCTTGCCTCTCTAATGAGTTTACATACTTGTTTTTACCGCACAATCTGAATTCAGATCCATCTTTCTGGCTTTTGATAGGAAACATGTTTGTCAGCAATACATTTTGTTTCCACTAAATACAAGATTCACTGTGGCAATTATCCAAAGCCATAATCAGCTGAAGTGGCAGCAAAGCGTTTAAGTTAAAAGAGGAGAGTTGTAGAGTTTCATTAATATGCACATAAACACACTACAAGCGCCTCCCAGGAAGCGCGGTGCCACCAACAGCTGCCAGAGACTGCATGTGTGAACAGAGAAATGAGTGACATTAAGTGATCATTACATGTTCTAAAAAAAAAAAGAACTTTGTATGCTGTAATATTGAATTTGATCATTAAAAACAACAAAACCCATAATTTAAGAAGAAATAAAAAATTTTAAATTCATATATTTATTGCTGTTTATTTTCTTTCTGGAAGATACTAAAATAATGATACCAAAAAAAAAAAAAAAGTGTGAAAAAAATTTCCTTTTCCCCTAGTACAAATTATTCCATATCTTGATCTGCAATGGGGACTTTTTTTTTCTTTTACAGAAAAGATAAGTCAATATATGCACAGTCTTTAGCAACAGAGTTTTGATTTGGTTTCCTTCTCTCCAATATTTTTATTATTTTTCATTTGTTACAATATTGCTTCTGTTGTTTATGTTCTGGATTTTTGGACGTGAGGCAGGTGGGATCTTAGCTCCCCCACTAGGGATCAAACCCATGCCCCCTGCATTGGAAGGTGAACTATTAATCAATGGACCACAAAGGAAGTCCCTCCATTATTTTTAATACTCTAATTAGGACATAATGTTTTGTTCAAACAGATTAGGCTGGTGTGGAGACATTTAAAGGATATTGGTGGAGGTAAAAAGGGACATGAGCAGCCCCAAAATAAATGCTGGAGTAAATGTAGTGAAAGAATTCTGAGTGTGTGTGATAAATTCTAGAATTTGGGTGAGAACAGGTTATGTTTTCATTGTATACCGACTTAGCCTACCTCTCTATGCTCAGCAGTGAATGGCTGACAGCTGTGGCTGGGTAATGTTTTGGGATATTAAAGGGTTTTTCTCCCCTCTGCATTCAACCTTCAAATAGAAAATCAGGTATGTACTCATGGCCTCAGAGGAAGATCCTTTGTTTTCCAAAAGACTTAAATCTGTTGGAGAATTCCCAGAGTTTGCTAAGGAGTAAAAAACAGAACAGAAAGTCCAAGCTTAAGTAGTTTGTGTTGGAAGAAGGAGAGAGGAGGGAGGGTCAGGACAGCTCCCTCCAGATCAGCAGGAGAGCATCTTGTGCTGGAGGTGAAGCCTCCAGGAAGGAAGTTCCTTGGTGGTGGGAGCAGAAATCCTTGCCCTGTTCCTCAGTGATGTCAGTAGACTCGATGACATGGAATTTCAAGGCCAGGAAGACCTCATCAGCCTGGCACGGTTCCTATGTCCCTGGGAAGCATGTGAGGAGCAAAGAGAAGCTGGACTGGAGGGACCAGAGAAGCAGGTGCAGTGAGCTCCTCAAGGACAACCTGTAAGCACCAAGAATCAAGGACTGCAGGGTCCTCCTCTTGCTTTGGATCCTGGAACCACATCTCAACCATGGGCAGGGGAGAGGGCAAGGTCTGGGGGCAAGTTCTGAGGTTAAATGTTTTCTCTAGCTTGGTGGATATGGAGCTTGAAGCCAGAAATGAAGTTGAGTATTAGAAAATAAAGTCTTCGTGTATCTTATTTGGGGGACAATATTCATACTCAGTTCATAATGTGACCTAAACAGTTATTAGATTAATTATGTAATTAAGAGATCAAACCTGAATATTTATTGGAAGGACTGATGCTAAAGCTCCAGTACTCTGACCACTTGATGTGAAGAGTCAACTCATTGGAGAAGACCCTGATGCTGAGAAAGATTGAGGGCAGGTGGAGAAGGGGATGATAGAGGAAGAGATGGTTGCATGGCATCACTGACTCAATGTACATGAGTTTGAGCAAGCTCCAAAAGATAGTGAAGGACAGGGAAGCCTGGTGCACTGCAGTCTATGGGGTCACAAAGAGTCAAATGTGACTGAGTGACCGAATAACAATAATTTAATTAGGATAATGAAACACATAGGAGAGACATCCAGAGAGGAGTGTGGCTTCCCTAGAAATCAGTGTTAAGGGGTGGTCTGAAGGCTGTTGAAGGCAGAAGGGCAGGGTGAAGATAGCATCCAAAGAAGAAAAAATGAAGGACCGAAGAACGAGCCTTGAGATAAAAGGACAGAAATTCTTTCACTGTGGCTGAAGCATAATCTACGGAATGGGGGTGATACGAGAGGTGAACTCTGGCCAGATCCCCATAAGACAATTAAAAGCCACTTGAAAGAATATAGATATTACTCTGAGACCAGC